>CM057097.1:4510000-5110000 GCA_029959045.1 Taenioides sp. WSHXM2023
ACGGCCAATACCACTCGTTACATCTTGTACAACCATTTCTACCTTGCACTCACTACTAGATTCATGTTTTCCGTGCAGCAAGAAGCGTTCGGGGTGATATAATGTGTTGTATTGATGATGCTAGATCCGGGAACAGCACCCACACACCTGTACGTCACCCACGTTTTCGCCACGCAAAATGGGACAAAGGGCTCAGACGTGCACCTATAGGAAATGAATCATAACATTGGATTCTCGTATCTCTTCTTTTAACCCTTTCACGAGCGTTTTAGCTGTGTAGTTTGACATGATAAACTACTAGACAAACCGATTAAAATTTTTACAAGTAGTATTTTAAATAGACTTGATCCTGGTTAATTACTTTCTGCAATACATCTATATCTTTTTCTGTAAGTTTCCAAAAGCCTTTTATCACTCAGTATTTTTAATCTTTTTTTTCAGTGAATAACTTCAGATTTACTTGTTGCATTGCCAATTAATGAGCACAATTCAACATGTATGTGGCTAGTGTGAGTTCAAAATGGCTACTGAATTTTAAACCAATGCAGTAGGATGGTCAAAAGTATAGAAAATCAGATGCCAATTGAAACTAGATACTCATTTGAGGAGGTATCAGTACTCAAAAAGCCACATTCACAGGACAGAAATGAGCCTTTTCTGAATGTCTTTAGAATGATGTTGAGCTGTATCAGAAGAGCACATAGACTAGTATACGCCCATGGACCACTTTGAGTCCATTCCTAAGTATCAAAATCAAGTTTGAAATTTTAGTAGAAATTTTAGTATTGTGACAACACTACAATGCAGCTCTCTACAAGCCCTCATTGTATTGATTGCTATTTGTTTTAAATAATAGATATTGGGTTAAATGTAGCTAATAATTTGAAGTGACCACTGTCTCTCCCCCTGCACAGGTGTGCAGGTCTGGCCTTTTGTCTTTTGTGAGTCAGATGAGATGCAGCACTTAGAACATCGAGTTCAATGCACTTTTAAGAAAAAGGAAATGTTTGCTGCAGGGCTTAAGAAATTTAGAAAAATATATATATTTTTTCTGACAGTGTGAATGTGATTCACATTTGCAAATTGTGTTTACATAATTTACTTCACAGATCACACTTTAAACGTGTTCAGGAAGAATGATTTGGAGAAGACTGAAATATGAAATGCTAGTAAAATATAAACCATTTAGTTTCATATTCCAGGGCTGCAAGAAATCAAATTGAAATCGTTATTAGCAAATTGCAAAGACTGCAATTTTTAAAGTACCATTTATTTTCCTCCACAAACAACAATCTATCCTGTCTTGAACTGCATAAGACTGCTAACCCTGTAGTTTAAAGATTTGTGATTCTTGTATTGTATCCGCAACCCGGCCCCAGATAAAGCGGAAGAAAATGGATGGATGGTTTCTTGTATTAGTTTGTCAGTTCATATTTCCTCTTGTCAGTTTTCTGGATGCGTTTAAAATGTGAACTTTAGAAATCGAAAAACACAAATCCCAAATCTAATCACAATCGCAGTGCTTGCCAGAAAAATCACAATCAGATATTTCCCGCATTCAACTCTGTGCAACCATAACATATACTGTTTGCTAGATTAACCAACCTGTTGACGATTGATCCTTGAACGCTATCCATGGGTTTCAGAACAGTTGCCATAGCGATTAACTACTTAAAACCCACTATTATACATTTTGAAAGGGAGAAAAGTCATCAAAATACCGCATAATAACATGAAGCAAAAATGCATCCATAAAATGCATCCATAATATTAAATAACTCGAGTAACTGCGATCATAACACGAATATTGGGATTACGTATTGCGGAGTCCTTACTTGTACATTGATTTTTAATAAAAACATATTAACATCTACCACACTGGGGCTGTTGAATCTGATTTGCCAAATATATGAACATGCAGAACGCGTCTTCATTGGAATTGCATGCGTCGCAGATCAGGCAGCCTTTATGTATAATTTATAGGCCATTTGAATATCGCCCATGTTCTGCATATTCTGCGCTGTGGGGATATTGTGAGAAGAAGTTAGACCGTCTCAATATGAAACCATCATCATTGGTTCAATCAGGTGTCATTCCATTATTTTGCTGAAAATTGGGTACAGGGCAGTGACTGTGAATTGGGGATAGTAGAAATGAGGGCTGAACGACTTAGGGGATGGGGTTTATCTAATAGTAATTTTTCTGACAAACATTGTGATTAAATTTGTTTTGTAATAGGATTAGGTTCAAAGTTTGCATTTCAAAAACGTCCAGGAGAATTAACAAAAAGACTGAAATCTGAACTGGCAAACCAATACAAGAATCACATTTCAGAGCATGTTTGTACAGAGCAAACTACAGGGTTAGCAGTTTTTATGCAGAATAAGAAATGAGGCTAATTTGACATTTACCAATTGCGTCCATTCAAATTGCGGTGTCGATTTGATTGCTATTAATCTCGCTGCCCTAGTTGAAATTGTGTTGTTTTCAGGTTGTCTCACCACATTTGGAGCAACAGTAGTTCAGACGAGAGAGACGGCATTGTGTAATTGGGTTTGTGGGTCAACACTTTTTGGAGCTTTTTGGCACAAATTAAAGGAGCACTGTGGAACCTTTCTGGTAGCCGATCTAGGACTGTTAAAACTTAAGGACTCGGCTAGGGCACGGCAGTTCTTTGTAATAATGTCAGAATCGTTGTTTAGAAGGTATTTAATCGTAAGTTGACCGAAACTAGTATTTGTAATTTTATGAGCAAGGTTATACTTTATGATTTTATATTTGACTTTTCCGACAGATTACCAAAAATAGCTGATAAGTATCCCCTTTAAAAATGTTTGTTGCCCGGCTGTAGAGCACAAAAAAACAGTACAGCAGATATAATAATGCTAAAAGACAAGCATAACAATAACATAGCAAAACAACTGATAATGGACCTGTCTACTAACATAATAGTTAGTTGCAGCCTTATTCTTTCTATTCTGTCGAACGATAAGTCAATTTAGAATTTATTGTAATGGGCCATACTTTTTTAGAGTAACAAATTTTACCAATAGAATAACATTTTTGTACGCATTGTCCTTATTAAGTTTTAGCATATGTGCATTCAAGTGCTCCTTTTAGTCCCATTTTAAAGGTCCTATATTATGCAAAATGGACATGTTAAGACATGTTACAATGTTGTTACCTCCTCAAAAACAGAGCCAGAGTTGCTGTTCCATTCACACATGTTTGAGTAATCCTTTATTATTAGTTTGTTTACACCTCTAAAGCTCAAAATGCTCTGGTCCACCTTGTGATGTCATGAAGTGGTAGTTTTCACGTTAACAGCTACCTTTCACCTTTAGTTCAGTAGAGATTGGCAGTTCCAGGGCTGAAATCATCCAAACGATTCTAGTGAAGGTGTATGGAGTTTAAAAACACTGGAGTACTTTCTGTATTACCACATGACATCACAAGGTGGAACAGAGTTTTTTCTGTTTAAGATGGAACTCAGTATACTAAATCTGCAGGGTTTGTGTTTTAAACATGTATGAATGAAACAAAACACAACTCCAGGTCTGTTTGTGATAAGGAAACATAGTATAATATGGGCCCTTTTGAATAACAAAATGTACCAGTTGTAATGTTTTTGTTTGCATTGTCCCAGTTCAGTAAGTATCAGTATTGTCATATCAGTCATTCATATAAAATAATCCCATCAAGTGCTCCTTTAAATCCCATTTAATGACTCTGGTCAAATGCATGTCTCTTAAAGGCGCGTGCTGCTTGTCCTCCTCTTGTTTGTATTGTTTGAGTGGGTCTGGTGGGTTTTGTTCGTTCTGGCAGTTTTGTTCATGGACATAATGGTCTCAGTGATGGTGAAAAGGCTGTCTCTCTGTGGGACGTCCCGTGACCCCAGGCTCCATTTTGGGGCCTCCTTTGGTTTGTCCATCCAGGATTTGTAAAGAAACATGCCCCCCCTCTGTCCACTGCCCTGTTCTCCTCTGTCCTCCACTGCTCTGTGTGTGGGGTATACACACTGACTGGGCCCCAGTTCTCAGAGATGGAAAGAAGAGGGAAAGAAGAGGAGGACAAGTTGGTATATGATAATAGATTTAGATTTTGAAAAAGCTGTATGGCGCCTGATCTCAACTGAGACCAGTGTAGTGACCAAGAATAGCCTTTTCCTCAGAGTGAACTTATTACAAAATGGATTATTATTACTGAATCGCTTTGTATGAATAAGTTATCCATTATGAGAAATCCTAGTCCTACATCAGCCAGTACATAGACTTATTGCATTAAATTAAAGACCCAACCAGGATATCGGCAGAACAGTTATCATGGGACCAATACTGGTATCCGGGACATTTCACTGGATCAGGCATCTGTACATTCCTAGCTTGATATGTAGTATTATTGTGTTGAGAGGAAATATCAACAGGTTTTCATGTTGATTATTACTTTGGTTGGTTAGTGCCTGTAGTGTTTTTTTTTTAGCTGGGTAATATGTAAAAAATGAATTGCCTTTTTTCCTCTCATTGATCAATTTTATGTAATTTTTTTTGGTCCAGTATTAAGGCCAATTCAAATATTTGAAATAGAACGGATGAGACAAGGTTCTTGGGAGTGATCAGAGTAAAATATCAAATAACTTTTTGGATCACGACGAATATAGAAAATATATTGTTTCTTTGTAGATTTGAAGAACCAAAAATAAACTTATTTTTTTATCAGTTTGCTGAGAATGGATGACGCAGACCTCTACAAAGTTAGAGGTTAAACGTTAGAAGTGAAAATTAACAGAACACACAAAATGGTCAAAGAGTCAATAGTCTTGCGTCTGCTCCAAACCACGTGCGTTTACTGACACAGGATTGGCTGTTGATCTCCCAAGCTGATCATTTGAAATCTCCATTCTGAAATTTGTTCATTGCCCACCCATGATTGATGATTTATAAAGATTTGAATACTTAAAGTAGAGTTGCCTTCTTAAAACGAATCCCACTATCTATGTCTCCAATACTCCAAAATGTTGGGTATATGACATGGAAAACGATGCGAGGGGTGAAGCAGTTTGAATAATGCTAAAAACGGTAGCTGATAGCAGGCTGTTGCAGGTTGAATGAACACTACCTTTCCCTCTGTCCCCCTCTCTCTCATTGAGCTGTTGAAGTCTGTTCCCATCAGCTCTGACTCATCTCTGGTCTCAGCGTTTCCACGGACACCAACTTTAAACTGGAGCGAACAAGACATTTTACCTGCCTCCACTTAACAATACAAGCCAACTGTGATGTCATCTGAATCGGAGCAATGTTTATTAATGTCCAGAAATAGTCCGTGATTATTTTAATAGTCAGTATTCACAATTATTCTGATTAGTTGTAGTAACCCTAATGGCACACAACTGTAGTAACAAAGTGTTTTAAGAGCAGATTACAGTCAAAAGAAGAATATGATCACCCCTGCTAGGACCTCAAAATCTCAAAATGACTATCGTATCTTGAAATTTGTTCAGTTGAGAGATGGGACGCAAATGCAATTTTTTTTTTTTTTTTTTTTTTTTAACTTTTTGGAACTTTTTGCATTGTTGTCTCTTCAAAACATACCTGTAGTTGGGGCTTCTCATTAAATTGCAATCGAAATCAAAATTGAAATTTGTGTTGACAACTTGGTTATCAAATCGTAACATCTGCAATTATTTAGAATGTCCCATGCAAAGAACAAAACATACTGACATGTTCTGAAATACATGGGATTGTTATTTCTCAGTTCATATTTCAAATGTTGATGCTCCTGGAGTAGTTCAAAATGTACACAGAATGCTGCAAATCTAATAAATACTTGTTGGCATGCGTTTTCTTCATAATTGGGCAGCCCTACCTGGAGTTGTGTTTTGCTTTGTTCATGCTGGTTTAGTCCTGTTTATGAGGTCGTCTTGCGCTAAGCCTCAGAAATCACGGTTTAAATTTTTCCCTGATTGTTGCGTCACAGGTAGAAATCCAGACTTCTCCTGCTCAGTTTTTAAATCCATAAAATATGACCGGACTGGTTCTGAGCATTTCTGTGGTCAGATTCTGTTCACCCTGAATACATGTCTCTTAGCATGGCAATCACACTGTCTGAAGGATAGTGATTTCATTGATCATTCCCACTGATTATCACAAAGAGCGCCCCAACACTTAAATACTGAGGTGTAGTTTATACAGTTTGTTTACCAAATGTTGATATTGGAAAATGTGAAATGCTAATACCAAGGTGACCCGTTTAAAAACCAGTTAAAGTCACAAAAATGCATAGTATTTCCACATTAAAATGTGAACCATTTGAGACTACTGAATAGCCATGTATTCAGAGCAGTTAAGAGTGAGTTGTGGTTATTTATTCTGAGCCTTATAAACTGTCTGAGTTGATTTCATTTACTCTTGTGTCTAACATGGACTTTCAGTGTGAGTCCAGACACCGAAATTAAAGAGGGCCACTCTGTTAAATAAGTATTTAAACAGAAGTAATTGTAAAATGCATGCTCTTTGGTAATGGGGATTTGATGCATTGTTTAAACTCCTATATGAACTTAAAATCATTTCCTTTCTACATTTTAGGGTTGTCAAAAGTGTCTAAAATCAGATACTAATTGATACTAAAACTAGAATTGACACATGACACACAGGACAGAAAGGACAGACAGGACAGAAATTAACCTTTACTGAATGTCTTAAAAATGATCTGGAGCTGTATCAGAACAAGTATAAGAGCACATAGACTAGTATACACCCATGGACCACTATGGAGCCTACCTGAATGACGGTACAATTTTGATGCTGAAATGGCATTCTATTGTGTAAAGAGTGCTTTTCATGACAAAATTGTTGAAAAAATGCAAAAATTTCATTGTATTAATTAACATGCACTTAGAATGATATTAAAAACAGGATATTCTCAAAAATGTAATTTGAATGAGTGTTATTATCACAAAGGAAGCATTTTTTCAGGCAATGTCCTCCTTGAGAGGAGCATATTAGAGCATATAGATGCACTATATTAGAATAGTCTAAAATGCCTGTACTGATCATGAGTTGAAGTGCAGTCTCTTTGTGGTCTGGGGGTGTCCCTGTGAACCCTGTGCCCTAAAACGCTCCACTTAACAAATGAAGCGCGAGAACAATCAGCCCCACCCATCACCACAGCGCGCTCAAAACCCGCCCTGAACCTAGTCCTGGTCTAGAACCTGGACTAGCCTTATAGTCTTGGTTTCTCATCTAGTCGTAGAGGCTTGTTAAATGGGGGGGGGACAAACACAAGCCAGTTTTATTTGTATCTAAATTCTAAATGCTTTCCTCATTTATGTTTTATGTTTCTGTGTAAATTGCTGTATATATGGAAGACACCATGAGGTGGGGTTCCTGTTGTTTTTAATCATTCTAATTTTTCTGTTGCATGTGAAGCACTTTGTGCTACATTTCAAATGTATGAAAAGTGCTATAAAAATTAAGTTTGATTGATATTGATCAGTCCTGATTTTCTATTTAATTTTGTTTTGTCTTATGAAAAAGAATAAAAATGTTGTTAATTCTTACTTTTAGTAATACTGTTAATACATGTGCCATTTCACAGAAAGACTGTCAAACCTTTTCCCCCAAAGTCTGACAGAGGATTGGCTGTAGACCTTTTCATTAAAAAGACCCAAGCTGATCAATAATCAATGTAAGAAAAATGTTTGTCTTAAGGTAAATTAAATTGTCTTAAGTGAAAAAGGCCAATAATTGGCAGAAAATATCAACTACATAATCCTTTATTTAGATTTAGCATCAAATATAAAGAACATTTGCATTTACTACTTTTGATAACCTTTTCTGAGATGATTTTTAGGCTATAAAAAGAGCATTGTTGAGACCTTGCCTAAGTTCACCCAGGGTTAGTAGTGGGCTTGTATCAGCTTTGGTCATTGTCGTGTGTTGTAACGTATAATCTCAGTCCATATGGCTCAGATTGTGCGAGTCTGCCCCCCGCCGCCCCTGTCTGCTCTGTAGGGTAAGCGGGCTCTGTGTTTGGGTGGAGGGGGACATTGGGGGTAGTATGGTAATAGAAGGGACATCCTGAACAGACATCCACATTGCTGGCCATGTTTGGACTGTAAACAAATTGGATGAATTGCTCTTTTCTTCCCGTTTTGCAAAAATGTGCATGTGCAAATAATAGCATGCTATATAGGAGTGGGGCGAGACCGAATTTTCACAAGATAGGGTCCACGAGATCGAGAAGAGATGGGATTTTGACCAATTTAGAATAAACTGATCAATTCACAATTTTGGTCTCATGATTTTTAATTGACATCATTTCTTTATACATTGTGTTTTGAATGGGTTTTATGTGTTGATAGAATTATAAAAATGACCAAATTAATTCATTTTCATCATATGCTTTTGATGCATTAAACAACCTTTATGCTTTAAACACCAGTTCCCCACATGCATCATTACTGATTATTTCTAAACTCACAATAGGCCTACAATATGTTATTGAACTTTAATCATTTAAATGATAAAAACAGACAAAACTGAATCTGCTTCTGTGTCGCTCCAGCTCCTTCCCCCTCTCCCCCCTCTCCCCCCTGCTGCCTGTGTTGTACGCACACATGCATAGAGGGACACAGACAGAGCAGGAGCACTTCTCTATCTTCTTTATGACTTTAAACTAACTTATTATGAGTGAAGGAGGCCTAAATAACTCTTTTTGAAACAATGTTTAAGTGTGGAAAACATGGCATGTTCCGCGCAGTCTACCGGTAAATTAGACACATGTATACTTGATTATATTATTTAACCAACTTTAGCACTGATTATTTGCGTCAATATTTGTCCTATCACTACGAAGAGGAAAAAAAAAAAACTGGGACAGAGTTTAGAGTGTTAACTGTCCGAATATGTGCGAGGTGTAAACCTTTCATGCCCGTGCCAAATGTAAAGATGGAGGATGAAATCTTGCAAGATAGATTTTCCTGTGTGCGCACAGTCTCGTGGCAATTTGATCTTGCGAGATCTCTCCCTACACCAACTGCTATAATACTAATACCTGTAAAATAAATAATGAATACAGTTTTTAATTGTGCATTAGACGGATAAGATCATGGACTGAATGGTACAGTGCAGCCTAGCTATAAACAATCTAGGAATTGACTGTTGCAATAGCAATAAAACATTCATAGTAGGACTATTTTATTTGACCTTCCTAAGGCCTAAATTAGCCTTGATTTAGTCTTAGTTTTATCAAGTTTTATTTTTTGACAGTCTGGCTTGTAAATAAAGTCATGCAACTTTAACTGAACATATTGTGTTAAAAAGTATATGAAAATAATTTCAGTATTGCTGTATTTAAGAGGCCGTATAACAGTCTTCCAATATCATACAGTGCAGTTCCATTTCAAAACATTCCACTCCAAGCTCCATCTTTTTAAAGGTCCAAAGTTGTCATTATGGAGTCCATAACAGGAAAGAACAAATGCAAACCACAACTACTTCTAAATGTCCAAAACTGAGATGCATAGTTTTGAAGACATAAACTTTTACGCAAACACTGCATCCATACCAGCATGTCAAAGCCTCATCCCGTCAGATCTCAGAAGCCAAGCAGGGCTGGGCGTGGTCAGTACTTGGATGGGAGATCACTGGGAACACTAGGTGCCACAGTGGGGCACCAGTGGCAAAAACGGTCGTTGTGTCCTTAGGCAAGACACTTCACCTGCATTGCCTGGTATGAATGTGGAGTGAGTGTTGGTGTTCGGAGGGGCCGATGGTGCAGATTGGCAGCCTTGCTTCCATCAGACTGTCCCAGGGCAGTTGTGGCTACAGTAGTAGCTTACCATCACAAAGTGTGGAGTGAATGAACAATGAACTGTAAAGTGCTTTGGGTGTCTTGAAAGGCGCCGTATAAATGCAATGATTAATTAATTAATATCATGTCTATTAACATTACAGGTTTCTTTAATGTGCAGTTCGAAAAAGCATTGCTAGAGTTACAACAAAAATATACAATTTTGGTCTCACAATTTATCAAAGTATGTCAAGATCTTGCTCTTGTGGACCCAGTCTCGCGTCTTGTTTTGGGAAGATTGTGTCTTGTCCCATCCCTAATGTTTCCTACAGTCAAAAGATGGCGTCGTCAGTTGGCACGCCTGCACTTACTATGCCCCCTCTAGTATTCTCTCTGCTCGTGTATGTGTGTGTGGTGTTTATATAGTAATGGGGGGGGAGTGTGCGGGGTGTCTGGAGTCCCGTGGCGTTGGAGAGGAGAGGAGAGGGGCGGGGCCGGGGGATAATTGGAGGTCAACGCCCCCTCTATCCCACTGTGACCCTGTGTGTCCAGAGCATTCATATGGTCTTAATGTGAACCAGGGAACATACTGTGTGCACTCAGGCAGTGCATTCAGAAGGCGTCCCCTCCAATTTACATTCAAACAATTAGAATACATGTCAAATGAGCATTACATTGGTATTAAAAGAAAATATATATATATATATATATATATATATATATATATATAAGAGGCAAAAGGAGAAATTAAATTTGTCAACTGGACACAGTTTATTTGGTGGAATACATTTCGCAGCTCATCCAAGCTGCTTCTTCAGTTCTGGTCAGACGCTGGTGGACACTGCTTTATATCTACCTGAAGAGGGCACTAACTACAATGAAATTACTCTGAGACTACCACAACTATTTGTTTACAGTTTCTGTTACTTAGCTAGGCCTATTGAATATGCAGTGAGTGTGGGCTCTTGTTAGCATAACCATTCAGGGCCATAATGGGTGTTTTCACACCTCTGGACCTGACCTGGCTGCCCTATTGTTTCCTTTGTTTTGATTTAGGTTTGAGGATAGTTATAAACTATCCACTATAGTTATAACTATCCACTCTGGCTCTCTTACCCGTGTTGGTACATCCTCTTGTGAAGTGGCTGTTTTGTTTCTCCAATGGTAGCGCTCACTGCAGTCTTCACTACACTGAATGGAGTAGACCACATTGCTTTGTATGTGGCTCGGTGTTTTGTCCTTTGGGTGGACCAGACTTTTGTCCAGTTGACAAATTGGATTTCTCCTTTTGCCAGGGATTCTACCTGGGTGACTGAGAGATTCTACACACAGTATATAAGAGCTGAACAATTTAGAAAAGAAATGCATATTGCAATTACATTTGCAACATATATTTTAATAATGGGATTCTGTTCAGTCTACATTTTAAACACTTCCAGAAGGATTGACAAAATGAACTGACAAACTAATACAAGAACCACATTTCAGAACATGTTTATGCAGATTTAAACTACAGGGTTAGCAGTTTTTTTGCAGAACAAGACAGGAGATTTTGTTGTTTGTGGAGGAAATTACTCTATTTCAACAATTGCATCTTTTTTGAGATTTGCTAATTTCATCCATTCAAATTTCGATTACAATTAATCTTGCAGAGTTCCCATCTATAATTCTATAAGATTATGGCTACTTTATTTCTAACAGTTTACTTGGGCAGCAGATGATGTCCAGTTGTAAGGCTTTGCTACATACTTCAGTTGTTGAATATTGGTAGATCACATGCATCCTGCCTCTCAGTAAGGAGGTTGTGGATTAGACTCTTGCTCTCTCCGAATGGAGTGTGCATGTTTTCCCTGTGTTTCTGTGGCAGAGTGGTTATCCCGTCTCCTCCTCTCAGTTGTTTTTGTTGTTTTGCCATTTGTTTATCAAGCTTTTAAAATTAATTTATTCAAAAAGTCAGTGTCAAAAAAACTACAATTTGAGAACCAAATATGAATCATTACTAAAACTGGTATTGAAACTAATCTGAACAACTATTGTTACTGAAATTCCCATAAATGGAACAAAAATTTGACCTCTCCTGTAGAGTTTTACAATTGTTATCGCAAGTTACATTCAAAGCAAAAGATAAAAAGCTAACATTTCCCTTAACATTCCTCAACCTTTAGTATTGTAACAACACTAATTGTAAAGGTGGAAAATTCAATCAAACGTCAAACAAATTCTGAAGAAATGCAAAATTAGAATATGGAGTTTGTAGTTAAAACTTTTAAAAATGACATCAAAAAGAGCTGATTACATGTTTGTGTTTATATTATTTTTAATCTCCCAAACGGGGTCCATTTGCTTTTTGAGCTGGACTTGAAGCTCATTTATAATGCATTGTTAAAATATCTTATTATTATTGAGATGATGCAGAAATCTTGTTAGTATCGCCCTCAGTCAAAAATTTTAATCCACTTATCGCAAACCTGGTTATTACCTAATACATAGTTCTTTTCTCCCCTAACGCAGCCCTATTGTATTTCTGACATTGTTGTGTTCCAGGGCCGCCCGCCCCGACCTCTCTATTCCAGCCTCCTCGACGTCCCGGCCTGGGCACGGTGGGAAAACCCATCCGGCTCCTCGCAAACCACTTCCAGGTCCAGATCCCAAAGATCGACGTGTACCACTATGACATCGACATCAAACCTGAGAAACGCCCAAGGAGGGTCAACAGGTAAGTGGTCACCTGTGCTCACCTGTACAACGGGTGCACCAACCACACAAAGAAACTTTGGGGCATTATGTGCACTTTTACATTACCAACCATATTATTTGAATGAATGGACTTTAATTCATATACAAAGAGAGCATGCATCCATTTTGAGTGGTGTCTCACAACATTTAATGTATGCAACATTATTGCAAAACAGATTATTTTAGCCCCACCGTAATGTAATATTGGTTCCATCTGACCCTGACCTTAGTCATAACTAAAATGTCATTTTTATTTTCATTTTGTTTTTTATTGCACTGTAAGCATTTAGTGAGGTTTGTATAGATGTCCATAGTAAGGATGTTTGTTTTTTTCCCACTTGCTTGGCCTGGAGGAGAGCCTCCTCCACCTTGTCTCCATGGAAGTGTTCCTTTAGCTGTAATAATCCACAGTAGGACATAAAACTTGATCTCCATGGAGAATGATCCTAAGTATGGTTTTAACTTTCCATTTCCACTGAAACATGGAATGCCACCTCCAGAAAGTAACAGTGTTGCTTTAATAATTGGAAATGATACTTCTACTTACCTGTGCATCTCCTGTATTTGCTTCTGTCAGGGAGGTGGTGGACACGATGGTGCGGCACTTTAAGATGCAGATCTTTGGGGATCGACAGCCTGGATACGACGGGAAGAGGAACATGTACACAGCCCACCCCCTGCCTATAGGGCGGGACAGGGTACGTTTGGTTATTAAGAAAATAACAAGGCTTCATGGTTAATCTGATCAGTCTGATCAGTCTCAACAGCCATATTGTTTCTATTCCCTTCTTAACCTCTCCTCTTGTTTCCAGGTGGACTTGGAAGTGACTCTTCCTGGAGAGGGGAAGGACCAGACGTTTAAAGTGTCCCTGCAGTGGGTGTCTGTAGTTTCACTGCAGATGCTGTTGGAGGCTCTGTCGGGTCACTTGAATGAGGTCCCGGAGGATTCGGTTCAGGCTCTTGATGTGATCACACGACACCTTCCTTCTATGAGGTACAAACTGATTAGAACTAAGACAATAGTGCATATGAAAATTATTACTAAAGCGTTCTGAACATGTGGAATTGAGGTGGAAAACTAGTGTAGCACGCATTACAGAATTCAGAAACCCATCACATCTGCCTTTTTAAATTTTTAGATTATAAGTATACACCGTTGCGAGAGATTGAATTATACAAAATTGTTTTTTAGCTTTCTACCAATGTAAAGTAAAGCTTTCCACTACACTCAACAAAAACATTGCCTGAAGATATTTGTAGAAGTCATCCATGCATGTTTGAGTAATCTAGTGATCTCTCCCCAGGCCAATTTGAACTCTAAATGTTAATCTGTTGTTTTTACTGGTTTTACCTCTCAGATACACTCCTGTGGGCCGCTCGTTCTTCTCTCCTCCTGAAGGATACTACCATCCACTAGGGGGCGGGAGAGAGGTGTGGTTCGGGTTCCATCAGTCAGTCCGTCCTGCCATGTGGAATATGATGCTCAACATTGATGGTGAGTTTATATCATTTAAAGTTTAAGATAATAATTGACTTGTGGAAATTATTGCGCAATTAATGCACTGAATTTGGCATTTCTTTGGCAGGAGTAGTAGTAGTTGTAGTAGTAGTAGTAATAGCAGGAGCCATTTGTATACAGTTTGAGATGGTGTGGATTTATGATACAGAGGAGGGACTGTGACTATATGTATAGAGGTTATTTTTTTCTTTGGTACAGAGGATGTCTAGAGGAAGACAAAAGAGTTATGGATTTGGTGAAAGGACATGGAGTTATTTGGTATGAGAACAGAGGAGCAGGGGAGAGGTCAGACGGAGCAGGGGAGAGGGTCAGACGGAGCAGGGGAGAGGGTCAGACGGAGCAGGGGAGAGGGTCAGACGGAGCAGGGGAGAGGGTCAGACGGAGCAGGGGAGAGGGTCAGACGGAGCAGGGGAGAGGGTCAGACGGAGCAGGGGAGAGGGTCAGACGGAGTGGAGGATGCAGAGGAGGTGGTCAAATGAAGATGATTAAATGTGAACTCTTAAATTATCCTAACCATATTTGCATTTTTGTTTTATAGTTTCAGCTACTGCGTTTTACCGTGCCCAACCTGTTATTGAGTTCATGTGCGAAGTATTGGACATCCAGAATATAAACGAACAGACTAAACCACTCACCGACTCCCAACGTGTCAAATTCACAAAGGAAATACGAGGTGAGCATCCAGCCTGCAAAAAATACAATGAAGTTACCGTTATTTGACAAAGAGCTGAGACAGGAGAGTGTATTACAGCAGAGTGAGTCATTCCAGATTAAATTACATGCAAAATGAACTAAAGCCATGTGACTGTTATTAGTTATAGTGGGGCTAAAATTGTTACAGTTTAAAACTGGCCACTATTGCCTCAAATTGAAAAAGAAAATGCTATTGTTAAAGGTTATTTATTACCCAGAATTGACTCTTGTAAGCTTTAAGGCTTATTAGATGTTGTTACCTCCTCAAAAACATGCCATACTTTTGTTTCATTCACACATGTTTGAGTAACCCTTGATTATTAGTTTGTCTGCATCTCCAAAACTCAAAATGCTGTTCCACCTTGTGACGTCATGAAGCGGTAGTTTTCCTACCTTTTGTTTAATAGAGATTGGAAATTCTAAGTCTGACATTATCCACATGATTCTTGTGACTGTGTATGGAGTAAAACTTCATGACATGACAAGAAGTGTTTTCAGTTTGAGAGAACTCATCCTAAATGTATAGGATTTGTGCGTTAAACATGTGTGAATGAAACAAAATGCAACTCCAGGTCTGTTTGTGATGAGGAAACAACATTAGAACATTAGAAAATTGCGTATTATTGATCCTTCAATTTGTAATGTAATATTGTAAATTCATTGAAAATGCCGTAGTTTTATAGTAAGAACTAAGGGGTACACACATTAATTGCCAGGAATGTTCTACAATACGGCATTAAACATCTCTATCAAGCATTTATTTCATTGTGTGTTTTTTGCTACAAAATAGCATTTTTCTGTTGCTGTTTTTCTTGACTCAGTGGCTCATAAGTGGACAACTGAGGGATTACACAGACACCTACAAAATATCTTAGAAAAACAAGCATTCTTACTCGGAGTGGGGGTTATCTCTCCACAGATATGGCCTACATGTCACTTTGGCTTTGTGGCCTCACCTGCTTGTCTCCATGGAGATAGATGGGTTTATTGCCATACCTTGGAACATTCCAAGCAAAGCAATAACAGTTCCATGGAGACAAGCAAGTGGCTGCTGGCTGATCCTCTCTTAGAAAAGAAAAACAAAAATTACATTATGGATCTTTAAGTGTGGGTAAATTTTTTGACTGTATGTTACTCTTTAATTGATTTTTGAAAATTGAGTTAAAAAAATGAAATTATGTTAACAATATTTTAATTATACAGTTAATTGTACAAGAGTAGGTAGTAGGTTAAAAATGTAAAACAAAATGTACCCAAAAATACAGGCTGCAAAGAAATCAATTTTGAGTGGACTTGTAAGTGGTTGTATGTGGTTTAATGTGGCAGTAAAGTGATTCTAAACTTTTTTATTTTATTTTATTTTTTTCAGGTCTGAAAGTGGAGGTCACACACTGCGGTCAGATGAAGAGGAAGTATCGAGTTTGCAACGTAACACGACGCCCAGCCAGCCACCAGACGTGAGCGCTAAAGCTAGCCACAAACTGTTGCAACATGAGAGCTAAAGCTTACCATAAACTGACACTAAGAGAGACTGCAACAAAAACTATTACAAAACTTAACCCACATCTTTTTATTATGTCTATTTTATTTGCAGTATTTGCAATCAGAATTATGTATTTAAGCAGAAACCCCACATCTTCAATTCCCAGAGTTAAGTACAGTTTAGTTTCAAATAATTTGAGTTTTCTATATCTGTAATTGGTAAGGTGTTAGTTCAAATACAATGTAAAAAATCTCAAATGTCATTGTTTGTAAGTATTTATATGGTCTATCTAAATTTCAGACAAATTGTATGTGCTGATTACGTTCAACCACTGTCTAACCAAAATCACAGTGGAAAGATTGCAAATTGGCATGTTGGAAAAACTACCATTATGTAAGAGACCTCTACAGACATGTTCAGATGAGATTCGTGTATTGGTTTCAATTCAGATCAATTCATATTTCAGTCTTCTCTCAAATGCAGTGAACATTGCTGCTTTTTTTTTTTTTTATTATACTGTATTTATCCCTGTAGGGAAATTATCCTCTGCATTACCCATCCTTATTCAGGAGCAGTGGGCAGCCAATCTTTCAGGCGCCTGGGGACCCATCTCCATGATCTTATAGCTAGGCTTGTCAGGACCTCAGCTGGAGGATTTTTACCTATAGTGCATGTTTTTGGGGTTTTAAAATGTCATTGTGAACTTAGTCGCTCTAAAATCTATTTTAATTTTTTTTTCTGCAGATTTCCCTTGCAGTTGGAGAATGGACAGGCGATGGAGTGCACCGTCGCACAGTATTTTAAACAGAAATACAACCTGCAGCTCAAATACCCACATTTACCCTGTCTCCAAGTGGGACAGGAGCAGAAGCACACTTACCTCCCCCTAGAGGTCAGTGCAGGAACTGTCAAACAAAAACATTTCATTTGCAAATATGCAGTATTTGGTGTCTAGAGTGGATTTTATTTAAAAAGAATAGCTCATCTTATTGAATTGCTTATATACTTGTACACTACTTGCACAATATGACTATTGTGCAAGTAGAAACTGTGCCACTAATCAAATTAAGATGTTATATTTTTAAGTAGAGGTGGGTGATATATTGACAAAATTGAAAGCGTTATTTGGGTAAATGTATAAGTAGGAATGGGCAATTGTAACATTATAAACTGTGGTCAAAGGGGCCAATGCGGCAAATTAGCAGCCTCACTTCTGTCAGTCTGTCCCAGGGCAGCTGTGGCTGCAATAGTAGTTTACCACCATCGAGTGTGGAAGGAATGAATAATGTAGTTCAAAGTGCTTTGGATGTCTTGAAAGACCATATTAAATTCAACGCATTCTGATGATTATCTTTTAGGCAATAGCTCCACCTCTAACAGAACATTTAAAATTTGTAGTTTTTTTGAAAATGACTGATTTAAATGTATTTTTTGTTGCAGGTCTGTAACATAGTGGCAGGCCAGCGCTGTATAAAGAAACTGACTGATAACCAAACCTCAACAATGATCAAAGCCACAGCTCGATCTGCCCCTGACCGGCAAGAGGAGATCAGCCGACTGGTGAGTGACTGCACTGCAAATATTCTTGCATATTCACAATCCTAAATACGTCATCCAAGGTATGACAATTATTATTTGTAGTCTCTTATTTGTAGTCTTGTAAAGAGGGCTTAACACAAATTAGTTTTTTTCACTTTTTATGACACTCTTTTCAATATACATTCTTGTTTTCTTCCTCAGGTCAAAAGTAACAGTATGGTTGGGGGTCCGGACCCGTACCTGAAAGAGTTTGGTATCGTGGTTCATAATGACATGACAGAGGTGACGGGCCGTGTCCTCCCCGCACCCATGCTGCAATATGGGGGGAGGGTGAGTACTGACTCTGGGCGGGACTGTGGCAGGGTGAGTACTGGGACCGGGGCTGCACTGGGGGGTGGCACAGGGAGGGGGCGCTACAGAGGCACAGGGCACAAACAGAGCTCCAGGGCTGGATAGGGAATATAGTCTGTGTAAAAGAAACAGTGTCCACACTGATGGTCTCATTACCAGATAATCTAAAATCTCAAAACATACTTATCCAATATCACATGTTTTTTCATTTGGTTAAGATATTAGTCTTATGCCCAACCTGGAGTCTCTTTGTGCTGTAGTCCTTTGAATCTCTGCAGTGAATGACTTTCAGTTCCCTCAAATCTGTTTAAAAATGTATAGAATTAAAAAAGAATGATCAAATTGAAGTTTAATCCTATGGATGATCTCATATATTTTTTAACTCGTCTAGTTTGAATGAATTGAACTAGATAAGACTTGAGCTGCGGAGAATCGCACAGAATCTCAAATCAACCTATTTTGTGAATTTGCAAAACCTCTTAAAAATCTGTAATTCAAGTCTCAATAGGGTTGCAACAAACAGTAATTTTAACAAATTTTCAACTAGTCAAATTATTTTATTCCTCACTGAGATTTTTATACTTCTTTTGTTACCAAAAGAAGGTTGAAATTCGGTAATAATGCTGATAAAAATCTGAAGTTGTTTATTCTATTTTGTCATTTTGATTTAATGGTACAGTACATTACTATCACCTGTATGATTCCATGGAAATTTAAAGTTTAGTCATACTTCCATGGAGCTAGAGGTTTTATGCCATACTGTGGAAGATTGTAGCCAATGGAACAACATTTCTATGGAAACGAGCAGGAGCAGGCCCTTCTCAAGTAGACTCAGGTTTGTGGAGACTTTTTGCCTTTTTAATGCAATAAACAACCAAAATGGAAAAAAAAAAAAAAAAAAAGTGAAATTTTTGGCTAAAAAGTGAAATACTGTGGCTTTAATAACAGCACTTTGTGGTTAAAAACTAATAGATTAGAGATAACTATTACAATGATCAAAATATGATTGATTATTTTTTTGGTCAGATGCTCAAGATTGTTCCAATTGTTGCTGCCCTAGTTGTCAATAATTTAATGTAGTCATAATCTATGATCTTTTTGATTTTCCATCATTTATAATGACGAGGTTGATTTGAGGTTTGAGGATGGTGTGTCTGGGGGGAAATGTGAATGCACTGCTCTCCTAAAGAACAACAAGACTCAAACTCTTTTGAAAACAAAAAAAAAAACATCAAAGTCAATTTGGAATTTAAAGAAGTATTCAAAGCCAATGAACAGACTGAGATGTATTTAAAAAGAACTCACTTTGCATTTTGAAACATTTCAGATCAAAATGTTTTTAAACCAGCCTATTGAAAAATGAATTGTTAACCAACAAAGGCTACAGTAATTGTGTATTAAATACTGTCACAAATTCGAATCATAACTGCAATTTCTGTACTACTATTTATCTGCACTTGGGCACACTCATGCAGTGTGCAAGTACTGGGTACTCTTTGAGTCTTGTGATCCTTCTTTTCAGTATGCTTTGTCTAAACCATTACAATCTTCCAGCTAATGATGTTTTATAATTGGACTGGGTCACATGCTGCCTGTTCAGACAAGAAAAAACATTACAAAATGCCATTCTACACAATGCAATATTGGATTTAACTAGGCCTTTGTAATTGATGTGTGGTTGCTCTATTTTTGACAACGGTCATATACATTAAAATATTTTTTTTTTTGCTGTTATATGGCCAGAAAGTGTAATAAAAGGTTTACTTAAGTAAACGAGTCAAGATTGGTTAATTACTGCATTAGTCACATGTACTCGATGGCATCTTGTCTGTTTTGGAAAATAGTCCAAGTCCATCTTGGCATGATCGAATACAGATTTTTTTTCAATACCAAATGAATGTTTGAAAGCGCAAGGCCCTAAACTGTAGTGAAGTTTACAAATGATCACTTTTGAAAAAAATCTGGCATCTAAGATAATTGGATGTATTGTTAATGATCAGGCAGTACTGTGGCACTGCCACTATATGGTCATATAGAAAGCTTGTTTTTTGCAAATGTTCAAGGGTTCCCATGCTTTAACTTTTTGTCTTTTCTAAACTTGGCATTTCTTTTGAAACCAAAGTAATCCAAATTGGTTGGAATTGGAACGGAAAAATTCCCCCAAAGCCTGGTAGCCCTGATTATATAGGGATGGGATGAGACATGCTTCCCACAAGACTCAACACAGCACAAGATTTTTACATCATTTTTGTATAATTAAAGGTCCTATATTACTTAGAATTTACTCATGTGAGCTTTAAGTCATGTTCTAATGCTGTTACCTCATCAAAAACAGACCTGGAGTTGTGTTTTGTTTCATTCACACGTTTGAGGAATCCTTTATTAGTCTGTCTGTATCTCTAAAGCTCAAAATGCTCTCTTCCATCTTGACGTCATGAAGCACTAGTTTTTTAAATTAAGTTACCTTTTACCTTTTGTTTATTAGAGATTGGAAATTCCAGAACTGGAATGATCCAAATGATTCTAGTGAAAGTGTATGGAGTTTAAAAACACACTGGAGCACTTCCCTTATTCCCCACTGACATCACAAGGTGGAACAGAGTGTTTCAGTTTGAGAGAAGAAGCCTATAATATGCAGGGTTTGTGTGTTAAACATGTGTGAATGAAACAAAACACAACTCCAGGTTAAAATGGTTCAGAAAATAGTGTAATATGGGCCTGTTTTCTAACCTGCCATAGGCCTTTTTAACACTAAAATACATCCCCCTACACAAGTTCTTATCCCATCCCTAATGTGAAATATTTGTGTCTTGTGTATCAGGGGGTGAATCTGGGGGGTTGACTAAGGGCTTAGGGTCTCTGTCCACAGAACAAAACTGTAGCGACTCCAAACCAGGGCGTGTGGGACATGAGAGGCAAGCAGTTCTATGCGGGCATCGAGATCAAGGTGTGGGCTGTGGCCTGCTTCGCCCCTCAGAAACAGTGCAGAGAAGACCTGCTCAAGTGAGTGCATTATACACAAATGTCTGTGTTGTCCCTCAGTCATCCAGTAAGACAAACAGTGAATACGTTTCGCCACCTGTACAAGTAGTTCCTTCTGACAGGGTTCTGGTAAGTGATTTGCCTAAGATCCAAAATACACACTTCTCCAATACTTTGAGGATGTGAGTCTGGTCTGGCTAATAATGAAAGAAATTTGATGTTATGAGTGAAAGCAGAATTCATCACTACAATAACCTGAAACAAATACTATGAAAAACACCATTATTCATTCGGGTTATACCACACGTTTTCATCTCATTGTTCTCTCACGCAGGAGTTTCACAGACCAGCTGCGTAAGATCTCAAAGGATGCTGGGATGCCGATCCAGGGCCAGCCGTGCTTCTGTAAATACGCCCAGGGAGCAGACAGCGTGGAGCCAATGTTCAAACACCTCAAGATGTCCTACGTGGGTCTGCAGCTCATAGTGGTCATTCTGCCTGGGAAAACACCTGTGTATGGTGAGAACAGCAATGGAAAAAAGTCTCTTGTATTCTCTTATTTAGATTGTTTCTTCTTACCCAACCACCGCTTACACATAGCCTTGATACATTTTATATTTACTGTTTTTTCCCACTTTCAAATCTGTATATTTGCCTTATTTGACAGAGGTTTTTGAAATGCAAATACAAATTATCTGTTCATCTTTCCCTCTTGCCCCTGTAGCTGAGGTGAAGCGTGTTGGGGACACTCTGTTGGGGATGGCCACTCAGTGTGTCCAGGTGAAGAATGTGGTGAAGACGTCTCCTCAGACTCTGTCCAACCTCTGCCTCAAAATCAACGCCAAACTCGGAGGAATCAACAACGTCCTGGTCCCACATCAGAGGTGAGACGGCATCAAGGCGTTTAAGCGCACGAGGCCACAAGTTAAAAGCGACATACCAGATATTTACCGTCTCAAAAACATGAAAGTTAATTTTAAATGGTTTACAGAGGTCTGAAGTTATTCCTCACTTTCCTAACCTATTCTTGGCTTCCTAATTATTCATAACTGGGATAAGAGTTTACAAGCGCTTCATAACTTTAAGAGGCCAGAGCGTCAATTTGCTGCCACAACACTTAACAACTAAACTTTGACCCCTGCCCTCCCGCTCTGCAGACCGTCGGTGTTCCAGCAGCCTGTGATCTTCCTGGGAGCAGACGTCACACACCCCCCAGCTGGTGATGGGAAGAAGCCTTCCATCGCGGCTGTGGTTGGGAGCATGGATGGGCATCCGAGTCGATACTGTGCCACCGTCCGAGTCCAGACCTCCCGACAGGACATGTCTGGGGTAAATGCTCCCAATGCGGTAAAAACTATTCTTTTATTCAAGCACTACATGGTACTTTTATATGGGACGTTTCTATTGCAACAAAGGTTTCAAATGTGTATATTGGTATATTATTTATGTAGTGTATATATACAAGAACTTTTTAGAAACTTAAAAAAATCCCTGCGTTTTTAAAGTGTATATTTATTGTGTCTTTTGTCCCATTATATTATTGACCCAAACATGTGCCATGATCAATTTTAACAATACTGTTTTTACCTGGTATTATCAAGTAAACATTCTTAATGGTGGTAAGCTGCAAAACTAACTGGGGCAGACTGACAGAAGCGAGGCTGCCAATCTGCGCCATCAGCCCCTCTGATGACCACCAACTAACTCACACACCGCATTCATACTAGGTTGTGTGGGTGAAGTGTCTTGCCTAAGGACACCGCAACCTTAGTAAGAGGGGAATCAAACCTCTGATTTTCCAGTTGATGGATGAATGCTTTCACCACTGAGCCAGTATCTTATATATGTTTGTGTTTTGTTTTCCAGGAGCAGCTGTTCAGTCAGGAGGTGATTCAGGACCTGACCAACATGGTGCGAGAGCTGCTCATCCAGTTTTACAAATCCACTCGATTCAAACCAACAAGAATCATCTACTACAGAGGAGGAGTGTCCGAGGGGCAGATGAAACAGGTGACGGCATACCATGTTTTTGTATTTATGTTCAACTAGTGAGGATGTCTACAAGGCAGTTTTTTGTGATCCATATTCAACTATTTTTGGAAATTTTTGTCCGTTTCATTCTGTTATTGGGTTTTCTTTTGTTTTAGTTTGCTCTATTGTATAAGGTTGCTGCATTATATAGTTCATGTTTTTCAGACCTACTGTGAAATCTATTTTGTAGACTTAATTAATAAATACTAACCCAAAGGTGGGAAAAGTGGCTTTTAAAGTGGCTAAATGAATTGTCCTGATTTCATACTTTAAAATCATGCCTAAAAGTGCCTTGTATTTCCAGGTTGCGTGGCCAGAGCTCATTGCCATCAGAAAAGCCTGCATCAGTTTAGAGGAAGATTATCGACCTGGGATCACCTACATCGTGGTTCAAAAGAGGCACCACACGAGACTTTTCTGCTCTGACAAGGCCGAGAGGGTCAGGAAAACACTACTATTTGCCATTTTAGTTTTGTTATTATTTTTTTAAATTATAATTACATTTGGTGAATTTAAACTGGTTGCAGGTTGGGAAGAGTGGAAATGTCCCAGCGGGAACCACAGTGGACAGCACCATCACACATCCATCTGAGTTTGACTTCTACCTGTGCAGCCATGCAGGGATCCAGGTGAGAGAAATTTACTTTTTTGAGCTTTTAACCATGTTTATTATGTTGTTCCTTTTACCAAAAATATACTTGGAATTTAGCTTCATTCATGCTTTAAAGCTGTATACAAGAGTTTGTCTTCTCTGGACACTCAGAAACTAACCTTGCGCAGCAAGATGAATTCTCTTGTTGTTTGCGAGTTCACATACTCATGAGAATCCATCTTGGCAGGCACTTGCTGTTGTGATTGGCCCAGCCCACCAATAACTAGTTATTGATTGATGAGTTCCCCAGGTTTGTTTGAGCCCTGTACCTAACCCTCTCTCCTCTGTCTCTCCCGTGTCTCTCAGGGCACGAGTCGTCCCTCTCACTACCACGTGCTGTGGGATGATAACTGTTTCACTGCAGATGAGCTGCAGCTCCTCACTTACCAGCTGTGCCACACATACGTGCGCTGCACGCGCTCAGTGTCCATCCCTGCGCCCGCCTACTATGCCCGCCTCGTGGCATTCAGGGCCCGCTACCACCTCGTCGACAAGGACCACGACAGGTCAGATAACAAGTGCTTTTTACTTAAAGATATAGAGCTTTTTTCTATTAAGATTAGTTAACATATGGATGTTAGTCTCTGCCTTTTGTCTGCTTTTGACTGCTTTTTCAAAGTCTATGAAAAAAGATGAATGGGGAATTTTTCAGAGCGGCTCGGAGCTGCCTGGGGGAGAGGGGGAAACTCCCAAAGTTTAGTTTTCAGATTTTGACCAATTTGTAAATTAGACTCCAAGCAAGAGTATGTTTTTGTTTTTTGTTTTTTTAACCTTTTTTTATAGCATTTAAAGTTATACATTGTTATAACCCCTAAAAATACTTTGTTGATCCATTTTATTGTCACACATCTGGCAATGTTTAAAATTTCAAGAATATTAAATAAAATGTTACTTCTTAGAATAGTTTTCAGAAACCAAATGTTCCTCCTATAGAAGCTATGAGACAGTAATTTTACAATTATTCTGACTAGAGTGGTAGTTTCCCCAAATATACTTCTTACTCTTACTTGAGGACAGTTTTGGCTACACTTTCCTTTTTGGATTTCAGGGTTGGAAAATTGTTTAATTTTGAGAATGCTTGAAATGAGAATTGAACCAGTTACCTGCAAGTTTAAATTTGATGAACTGTATGAAACTTTTTGGTTTTTTTTTTCTCTGTCGTTTTCAGTGCGGAGGGGAGCCATGTGTCTGGACAGAGTAATGGCCGGGACCCTCAGGCCTTGGCCAAAGCTGTTCAGATCCACTACGATACCCAACACACCATGTACTTCGCCTGATCTCTCCCCTCTTTCGTCCCTCTCCTCTTCTCTCTCCCTCTTTCTATGGACTCTTCTTTTACTTACTTTTTTTTCCTCCCCTCTCCCTCTTTTTCAGTCATTTTCTTTCAGTCCTTTTGCGGCTTTCGAACAATCTCCAACCAGCGTTCTTAAAATCCGCCGCACTTTTATCCTTAACTTTTTTGTCAAACCAGCAATCAAGCACTGCGAAGCCTGAATATACACATCTATAAATATATATAAATATATATACATGGTTTCCAATGCACAAATCAACACAACTTTTATTTACAATCGAGCCATTTAATTATATTTTTTTCTATTTGAATGTCTGCACTCTTAAGTTTTGTAAGTTTTATTTTTAGCGGCTTCACAGCTCGCCCAAGCTAAACCAGGACTTCTCTCACTTACCTCAAATGCTCTGAAACGGGGCAGAAATCTAACAAGTTTTATCGGGTTGTAAGTTGGCGGGGTGGTAGCGGGCAGGGATTTTAAAACAATATATTTTTTCCTTTTTAATGGTGTTTTAACTTCAATATTGACAAGCGAGGTGAACTTGGGTTTTCATGCCCGACATGCTAGCTCCTTTAGCCTATTTTAACCCTCTTCGTCGTGAGATTGACAGTTTAATGTGTGCGTCGTTATCATTGTAAATAAGGCATCATATATTCACGCACTGCTGTATTCGAATGGTTGTGTAGAGTTGTTTTTTCTTCATGGCAGGCCACTGAATTGTAAAAAAAAAAAAAAAAAAAAAAAAATATTGGATTTTTGAGGCGATAGAACTGCTGTAAATGAGTTTTCCTTTTTATAAATTCACGCATACAACTACAATACAGTATAGCATATATTCTATTAAACGTATGAGCTTTGGGACTCGGCTGGCGCGGTTTGGTGTAGCGACCCATTTGGCTAATTTTGGCTAATATTTTGGGAAATTTAAAAAGTAACTTGCTTTTTCTAAAGTCAAAACGCACTGGTGAGTAGACAGAAGCATTCACAACAAAGCCTTTTATTGCTCCTGTCTGCCACTCCAAATGTTTAACTTTGTGCTAATATATGAACTTAAATGGTTGCAAATTATCCCAAAATTTTACAAAATATTAGACAATTTACTTTTTTCCCCACCAAGTTTTATGATATGATTCAGTCCTATGTGGTCACCTAAACTTGGCTATTACAGTGTTAAAACTCACAGGAGCAGCTAATGCATCATTGACTATAATTTGGTTTTGAGATTTTCAACAAGATTTAAAATTGTAAATAAGACTAAGCCTATCATAATTTACCATTTAAGTCTTGTTGAAAACGGGCTACACTGTAAAGTTATTTTTTAACATTCAAAATTCCAAAATTTAAGTTTTAGTTTGTTGATGGTATCTTTTCAGTCATAGTTTAAAGGGCATACAACTCATTCCAGTTTAGTCAAAAGAATTCTTGTCAGTATCTCTTAATATTAAATCGGATGACTTTGAATACCATTTGTTTTATAGAAATGATGGAAAATCCTATAAAATTAAGCGGGCTACTTTTTATCTCCCTTCAACTCTATACACTGAACCATACCATTTTGCTTGGTGGAAACTTTGCTTTACAATTCAAAATACATTACTTTACATTTTAATATCATATGGGCACAAAACCTAGCATTTGCTCGGAACTTTTCAGAGCCACAACTTCTTCAAAATCACTTTTAAAATGTAAACGCATGTATTTTGAATTCAAGTAACGGGTCATATTGTGTAGCTATCAGTGGTCTGCATTGGGACCTATATAAAATGCATTATGGTCTTAAATAAACCCGACTTTTTCTTGTATAAAGTTTTGGGCTTAAATTCTTTGGACCTTAAACTTATATTTTACACAGCTGGATGTTTCTGTTTATTTAGTTGTAGACGTAAAAATAGCAAATTGTAGGTCTCCTTTTTTGTTGATGTGATTTCTGGTCAATTCATTGCACTGAACGCAAGAGGGCGCTATTTAGATGACAAAGCAGAGGGCACTCACAATCTGTAACTTTATGCATTTATACTTAACCAATCAAGAAAGCAGATTTGTAAAGGTTTTAATATAATAAAATGTTTTTGTGGTTTTAAAATCCTGTTTAGAGATAGTTTACCATTGATGTTGTCTTGTTGTCAATGTTATAATATTGTGATGACATTTTACAAAAAGCCAGTTGGTTTTTAACAATTGAAAATTTTGTTTTTTTGCGAGGTTGAAAAGTAGAGAGCTTTTATTGGATGGACAGAGTTAAAGAGCCTATATTACGCTATTTTCTGATCTGTTTTGTTGTTTACTCATCACAAACACACCCGGAGTTGTGTTTTGTTTCATTCACACATGTTTAACACACAAACCCTGCAGATTTAGGCTGAGTTCTTCTCTCAAACAGAAAACACTCTTACCACATGACTTCACAAGGATGATTTCAGCCCTGGTAGCTGTTAACTTGAAAACTACCACTACATCACAAGGTGGAACAGAGCATTTTGAGCTTGAGATGAAGACAGATTAATACTAAAGGATTACTCAAACATGTGAATGAAACGAAACACAACTCCAGGTCTGTTTTTGATGAGGTAATGGCATTATAACATGGCTAAAAGCTCACAGCAATCAGTTTTGTGTAATATAGGACCTTTTAAAGGTGCACTTTGTAACTTTTCTGGTAGGGGGTCAGCCATCTGCTTATCTCGATGGAGATGATATTGCTTTGCCCGCAATGTTCCACAGTATGGCTTTAAACGATTGAGATGAGTAAATGATGCCACAGACCATATTATAGGTCAGATCTGTGTCAATTAGAATGCATGTTTTCAAGGTATTTTTAAGTATAAAAAAAAAACAAAAAAAACTATGAATACATGCAAGATAGACATGTTTAATGCCATACTGTGGAACATTATAAAGACAGTCACTCCATAGAGACAAGCAGATGGAGAATCCCATACACCAGAAAAGTGACATAGTGGAGCTTTAAGATGGAAAAACAGCATAGCACTCCAAAAGTCGCTAAAATAGGTTGGGGACAATCAGTAGAAAAATGGTTGATTGGAACAGTTTGAAAATGAATTTTTAGACTTTTTAAAACAGTTTCTATTGCTGTGTGTATAAATATAACCATGAACTTTAAGAGATTTTAACTAGGGGAGTATGTGGGGTACGGTGGATATTTTTGTCCATGTTGTATCAAAATTGGATTAACTATTATATATAACTATTATCCAAATGATCTTCCAAATCTTCCAATATGCAGTATATTCCTTCTCACAAATGCAATCTGGAAGAGTTTTTGTAATAATTGCCAAACATATAAGCTTATAACGTCTACCTGTACCTAACTAAGAAACAAATGACTTTTTCCTAAGTTCCGGTTGATTGACAAAGATATAATTATTCCATAAAATGATTTGGTTCGCCATTATTTGGATGCTGAATCCACTGCCAGCAAACCTGCATTGCTTAAATTTTTGCACACACCAAAATGCTGTCTATAATTTCAATCAGTAAATGTATTGAAGAAAAATGGTTGACAGTATCGAATATTGGTTTTGTATGAGTCAAAGTTATAATTTGCAAGCTTTGACTACAACATTTCAATTTCACAGTACTATTTTGACTATTTCACGATAACAGGCTTAACCTAATCCCATTTTACAGCTAGAAAATGACATTAAAATTCACTAAAGAATCCAATTCAACTGTGTTACATGGAATTTTGCTCTTGAAAATGTCCTCTTTAGCATATAACGTAAAAACAACTGTAAGAAAGTATCCACAAGTCTCTCCCATTCTTCCCCGTTGTAAAAATCCTTCTTCTCACTTTCAAGTCTCTACTATTTAACTGTATTGTTCATATTTTTCACACTGGACTAAATAGATCGACTAAGCATACGCACTGCCTTTGTTTCAGACCCCTAAATGTTGTTGAAAAGTTGGACGTTTTTAAGGATTTGTAAGACTTTGTCAAACAGAGGCTGGAATGGCCGCTGCCCACGCCTCATCAGGATAGCTCCGCCCGACTTAAAAACTTCTTTGTAATAAACCGCCCATGAAATTATAGGTTTAGTATGAACAGGTTTGGGCACTGTCCTGGTGGGGGCGTGAGCATACGGCGGCTTTTTAAAAATGATTTTATTTGGACAGAGAAGAAAAGAATTTGTAGTTTTTTTTTTTGTTTTTTTTTTGTTTGTCCTTTTTTTTTTTTTTAAAGGGGTCGACCAGGCAATGCATGCAATAAGTTATGTTAAAAGTGCACTAGTTTGAATCATTCGCCTCAAAAGGGAATGGTTTGTTCTAAACGTAATATGAAGTCTGTTTTCACACTAATGCAGTTCAGGTTTAAAAAGTTGACGTTTTAAGGCATTTGGCGACATCTAGTGGTGAAAAAACATATTGAAGTTGCGGTTATTCAGGTTTAAAATTATGATTGCCAACAAAGTTATAATGCTCCAATGTCCTGCACTTTTGAGATTCTAATGTAGTAATTGTTTTTTGGCGACATCTGGTGGTGAAATTGTGTATTTTAACTATGAACTATCAGATCATTGGACCTCAAATCTTGGTTTAATTGAAATGGGATGTTAACATTTGGAGCATAGCCAAAAATGTCATTCTTTTACACGATTTAGTAAGGTAATAGTTGTTCAAGAAATGTACTAACAAGTAACAAAATGATTTCAATACAGTAACAATTTGAAAAGTCAAAATTTTAGTCCTTTCTTCATAATCAGTGTGCTTCTTTTGTCTTATCCAGGCACCCGTAGCATCATTATACAGTGAAATACAACTTCAAGTGATTGTTAACTTGTTTAGTGTCTTTTTTGTTTAATTCAGTTGCCAAATGATGTTGAGGAGAGTTCTTGAAATGCGTGCCACTGTTGCATCATAAATACATTTCTGGCTCTTTGTATGGCTAACAGACTTAGCTTAAATGACGCGGATTGGGTAGTGTAATGGCACATTTTTGAACACACCGGTTTTCCAAATGATCAAAATCTGAAATTGTATGTATTAAACCATAAACATTTGACAATTTTTAAACTTAAATTGCATTATCGTGGACAAGGCTTCTTTCTCCATTTAAAAAAAACAACAAAAAAACCAATTACTCCCTGTGTACCATTTACAAAGCAATATTTCCCCAGTTTTTCAAATGTATTAAAAGAAAGCTATAATTCTACTCATTGTGATCTATTGTTGGTCTATTCTCGCTATTGTGTCTGTAATTTTTTTATTTTTTTATTTTAATATATTTTTTTGTTTTATTTTTATTTGCTTGTATCAATCAGTGGGAATGTGCATTTTGGTGGAATAGTTCTGTAGCTTTTCAGTTCATTGTAACATATTATTGCTCGCATGCATGCCCAAGTATCGTCATTTTTGACCAAGGATAAAATCGAAAAAACATTTTCAAATCCATATGAGAAAATTAATGTTTTTTTTTTTTTTTGGAAAGGTGGAGTTTTTAAATGTCTATAAATTTAAACGTTTTAGCATTTAGCAATATCTGTCCAAGTATTTTAACCAATTGTCTGAAATTTTGAAGGTACAAACAAACCAGCGTCTAATTTTATTCCCGGAAAGGCGTGTTTTTCGTCTTTTACGCTCGGTTCATGTCAAAACGAGGTACTTTTCTTCAATTTCGAACCCGTTAAAGACCAAAATCACCTTTCCGCCATTTTGTTGACGCTAAAAGATCACTCTCGGCGGCCATTTTAGGTCAAACGTTTGTACCTTCAACCAGCTAACTTCTAAAACAGAGTTCACCTCTTTTTAACCTTTTTAAAATCGTCCACAAATCTCCCCAAAACGGCATGAATTGTTTTTAAAATCCCCCCCTCACTTTGATAATATTTGTAATTTGACATTGTGTATTGTGAATTTTAATTTTGGATTCTTTTCGTTTCTTTTTGTTGGGTTTTTCCCGTTCTAGTGGTCTCTACGCTGTGTGTGGTTGTCTAATAGCAATATAGTCTCACAATGTCAGAAAGTCTATCCAAAATGTGAAACTTTCGGACTTTGTGAATGGAGCGGAGTTCTTCCTGGTTGTTGGAAAAGGGGGTGGAGTTTGTAGTTTGGACTCTTCCCCCTGCTGCAGAAGACCATTCACATGTTTATTATTGCTATTCTGTGACATGTCCATATATATTTTTTTTTTTAGCCTGCAGGGAATTCTTGTGTTAATGTGCAAAGTAATAAATTGGTATTTTATGCCCATAAACTTGACTGTGTGGTTATTGTTGACAAGTTGTCATAATATACAGACACTAAATGTATTAAATAAATGCTGTCATTATACTACCTTAATGTAAGTTTCAATTAAGTTTAATACAAAACTCATAGTATCTAGGTTGGATTAAGATTGCGATACTTGCTATAGTATTTGGTATCGGATCAAAAAATAAATCACTGTCAAATGAAAATCACAATTTGAATAGATGGAATTATCAAACTGCAAAGTCTTCTGCAAAGAACAAAATCTCCTGTACCAGTTTGGACGGCAGTGGCTTAGTGGTTAGAGCAGTCGCCCTCCAATCCAAAGCTCAGATGATCCATGCCCGCTTGGGAATCAAGTTCTGTCTGTCCTTAGGCAAGACACTTCACTGCCTAGTATGAAAGTGGTGATATATGGCACAGATTAGCAGCCTCGTTTCTGTTAGTTGATCCCAGGGCATCTGTGGCTACAATAATAGTTTACCACCACTACAACTTTGAGAGAAGATTGCAAGTTTAAGGCATTATTATTTTTAAGTCCTTTGCAAACATGTTCTGAAATGAAGGAGGTTCTTGTATTACTTTATCAGTTCAGATGTCAGTCTTCTCTCAAATGTGAATGCTCTTCCTTCTCCAAATTGTGCAGCCATATCACCCACAACTACTTTATGTGTCACAGGTTCAGAGGTTCTTAGAGGTTTGGTTAATCTGCAAAAATCTGTTTTCACACATCGAAACCTGAACATCTCCACTGGACTGTAAATCCTGATACCAGAGCTGTTCCATGCGCGCTTCCTGTTTGTGTCACATGATGCACTCTGCTTCCTATTTCCTCTCGTCTTCATGGACATTGTGGACAGCTGTTACCAAGGGGACTGTTTCTACGGAGATGGAGCTCGTAATGTAAACGAGAGAAGAGGACGATTGCGTTACACAAATGTTTAATTTATACACAGCACACAGCTCAAGAAAGAGAAGGGGGGCCACAGAGAATAAAATGAAACAAAATATTTTCAAAATACACAAATCCCCTCAGTATAAATTACAAAACATGCAGCTATTGTTTTTAGCCTCATTTAAATTGCTTTACCCTCCTGTGCCAGCAGAGGGAGAGTCAAGGTGTAGAGAAATCAGGCATGAATGGCTAACCTTTAATCCAATCATGATTTTCAATTTCTTAGTATATTACAGGCGCAATTTTAAAGACCATTCACATGACGAATAATTAGTTTCAATTAGTTAATTGCTATGGCAACAGTACCAATTTTTCATTTCAATAAACCTATACATTTGACCTATATTGAAAGTTTTAACATGCAACTTTTCTGCTGGAGAGTCTACCAGAAAACATCTCCATGGAGATGTTACTGTGTTGCCTGGAATGTTCCCCAGTACAGCATTAAACAAGCAAGTGATGCCACAAGGCCAAGTTTTGTTTATGTTAAAAAAACAAAACAAAGACAAAAAAACATAAATAAATGTGAGACTGATTGTAGATTAATGCCAAACTGTGGAACATCCCTGAGACATAGCATAACTCATAAGACAAGCAGGTGGTGACGCTTTACCAGAAAAGTGCACCTTTAATTTATATTATGTAAAATGCCATGGCTCAGTAGTCAATAAGTTAATTATTATATTATAATCCACTTATTAAATGCTAAAAATTCCTTGTTTTGTTAGATAATGTTTACTTTTTCACTATAGTTTCAACCCTTTTATGCTCAGCTCTCTCTCTGTCTCTCTCTGTGTCTGTGTCTCTCTCTGTGTCTTCACAAACTGTTGTCTTTTCAGCGAATCACAATTCAATTCATTCAATTCATTTAGGTCCAAAACAAAACATTCAAAAGCAGACCACATTTTTCCCTTTGAACACGGCAAGAGGCCCCGCTGTCCACTGCACTCTTTGTCCTGTATACAAACGCCACACTTCAACTTTGGAGCAAAAATTTGTGTATGTTTGTCTGTATATAAGCATCCAGATTTGCTATACAGTTTTATTGTGGCTGGATCGTACCATTTTTTCTGGCGAAGGGGGGAGGGGAGAAATCTCAAGGACCACTTCAGTCCCGGACCCCATTTTACTATCAACACTTGATCTGAAACAAGCGAGCAGCAGAGGAGGAGGATTTACACCTGCTTTGTCTCAGCGAAAATACAATTATTTTGATTCAAGTGAAAGGATTACAAAGCAGATAAGGACTGCTGAGTTTTTTTTACATTTAGAAGAAATTTGTGGATTTGAAAGAATTTTGTATCCTGTTGTGGAGGCAAATTTTGAAGATGAGTAGTGAAATGTAAACTGGGATTCCATAGAAAACAACTGGGTAAGGACTTAACCTTTGTTTTTCCACTTTATGAGGCACTAAAATGCAAGATTTTCACTAGAAGTTTTGAACCTTTTTTGGTGATTTGATTCAACAAATGTTACTGCTAAAATAATTAAATATAATCTGTTATTTAAAAATTCTTGCTTCTTGTGTTTCAACAATAATGTATTTGTCAATTCAATCTAAAACATATTTAAAATGTTATACAAATTGATAATTATTGTTTGAATAGTAATACATTTTCAGATTTTACCAGATTTTGAGAATAAAATCATGTAACTTTTTCGAGAGACAGTCTGCCACCTACTCGTCTCCATAGAGATGCCTTAAATGTCCCACAGTAGCCTATGGCATTAAACGTGTCTACCTCTATGGAGATGAACAAGTGACAAGTGACAGTTCAGATCTGTGGAGAGGCGACCCCACTCACAATAAGAATGCCTCTATCTATGGAGATGTCATTTCTTTGCTTGGAATGTTCCACAGTATGGCACTAATCCTATCAATCTCTATGGAGACAAGCGCTTAATGCCGCTAGGTCAAGTTACAGGTCAGATCTGCGGAGAGGCGACCCCACTCTCAGGAAGAATGCTTGATTTTCTATCGATCTAGTTTGATTAGAGGCCACTTGGCGGTACTACAATCACGGACCATAACCAACCATTTTTGAGCAATAAAAATCCCTGTGATTGAATACATGCAAGATAGATACAATTAATGCCAAACTGTGGAACATTCCAGGCATACCACTGACATGCCATAGAGACAAGCTGGTAGACTACCAGAAAAGTTACACACTGCATATTTAAAATGGACAAATATTGTGATATTTGGTCAAATTTAACTTTATTTTCATTTGTTTCATCATGCAGCGTTCCGGTCAGGATACACTCTCTGACTCGAATCGTCCATCTCATGTTACTGAGTTCTGACCCATTCCAGGTAAACCAACACTAGAGCCCCGGTATCCCTTACACTGGACATAGACCGGGACTAGACCAGGACTAAACCTGGTTCAGCTCCACTTTCAGACCTCACAGGACCATACAGGACCCTCTGCGCTCCAATGCATCGCTATGGCACCCTCAATTATTCATACAAAACTGAGAGATGACGAAGAAGAGAAAGTCTGAAAGAGTTTGAGAAGAAGAGAGAGAAAGAAGATAACTTTCCAAGACATCTTTTCAAAATGGATTCTAACAAGTGACATTCGATGGACACGACACTGTTGCTATGGGATACTGATGAAGATATAAACATCTTTGAAAAACAGGAATTCAGTTTCAGAGTTCTCATCTTTGAGTTCATTTTACTACAAGAAATATATTGTTTTTTTAATGCAATATACTGAATACACTTGCAAGATAGTTTTGGACATTTCTAGTTTTAATAACAGCTGACAGAAACCTTGTGGATTTACTTTGCGAAGTATATTCAAACTCTCATCGAAGGAGGAGCAATTATTTTATTATTGTATTTTATTTTATTTTTTTTGCTAAACGAACGTGGCAAATTCTCCAGCCGTCATTTGGATTTTGGTTTTGAACTTTCTACTGTCTGAACCTGGACAAATATCTTGGACTTCATAAAGGATTCTTGAGGATTCACAGATTCTTGGAACTGGTAAATCTGATGTCTGAACAAATCTGGAATAATTCACATTTTTGTTTAAAAAACACAACATGCTGATGCTAATTTAACCTCTTTTGTTTTTGTCGACTGAAGACTAAACCTGTTTGCTTGTAACAGACACCATTCCTCGTCACACAATACCATGGCTTACATTTTCATTATTAATTGAAAATATTTTCTTTCTTTGTGGACAATTTGCCCAGAGAAACTATTTGTTAAAATTTTTTGGACCTAACTAGGGTGCTGCATATTAGGTCTATAACATATTTCACAATTTTCACAAAAAAAAAAAAAAAATCCTGAAGAAGAAAATCTTAAACTTTACCAGACAAAACTATCAGTTAATTTAAATAATTTTGTGCAAATTTTCAAACTTTCTAGCATCATGGTGAACACTGGAATGCAACTGATTAGCTTCACGTGCGCGGTTACCGGTTGGATCATGGCGATCGCGGTCACGGCTTTACCGCAGTGGAAGGTCTCTGCGTTCATCGGCCCCAACCTCCTCACCTCCGAAATCAAATGGGAGGGCATCTGGATGAACTGCATCTACCAAACCACAGGCCACATGCAGTGCAAAACCTACGACTCCATGCTGGCGCTGCCACCCGACATCCAAGCCGCTAGGGCGTTGATGTGCATCGCCATCTTCATGGGGTGGCTTTCTTGCACTGTTTCGTGTTGTGGGATGAAATGTACGACGTGCGCAGGAGACGACAGGCGCGCTAAAGCAGGAATCGCATTAGCCGGTGGAGTTTTGTTTATTTTAACCGGATTATGCGTGCTTGTTCCCGTTTCGTGGACGGCCAACACGGTGGTACAAGATTTCTACAACCCGAATGTCCCTGTGATGCACAAACGCGAGCTGGGTCAGGCGATTTACTTAGGATGGGCTGCGGCGGTGATTTTGATGATTAGCGGAGCGGTTCTTAGCAGCACGTGTCCCGCCATAGAGAAAGGAGGCAGGTACAGGAGAGGCTACATGGGCAGGAGTTTCGCTAATTCGCCGGCGACGATTCCAGACGCGCCCAAACCGATCACGACCAATAGCGTACCGTTGAAAGAGTATGTATAGCGAACAGAAAAGTAGCTAAGTTGATTTTGATATGAGAATTTTCTTACGTTACATAGGCCTGGTTATCTGTTTGTTTCATATCGATCACTTTCTTGACGACCAATCACAGCGCACGAAGAGAGTTTAATAGGCGGAGCGTCTGGAGCTCAACAGTCCCGCCCACTTTGAAGTTCGTAGCTAGTTTGCCTCCACGATGCCTTTAAACTTTTAACATTTTTTTTTCTTTTTCTTCAAAATATTTATGGGAAAAATGAATGGAAAATGTACTTCCGGAACCAGGAAGTGCGCGGTCACTGTTGAGCTCCATAAAAAGCATGAATAAGACATGTTTGATTAGTGGCTAATTGGCGGTACTGCAGTCCAAGTCCAGATATAATTCTCCCTTAGAGTGCAATGTATTTTTATTTTAGACCAAATTGCTGTGTTTGGCTGACAAGGCTCCTCCATTTTCTCTTATACTACCATAATCCTGTGTCAGAATTTCATAAAACAAAACCTTCAAAATTGCTATGGTCTTCTTTTTTGTCATGTTTCTCGTATGGAAGTAATTTGTTAATTGTCTCAACTGGGTTTACGCAGCATATAGTATCTCCTTGAAATTACACACAGTCAAAGCAGAAGCACACAGATTTCAATGGAATACATGGAGTAAAGTCAGCATCTGACTTTACTCCATGTAAAGTCAGATGCTGACTTTCAGAGGTTGTATCAGATGTTTCAGCATCTGATACAACCTCTTGGATCTCCTCACAAATTCTACACACTGATATTAGACTTAGACTCAGACAAACTTTATTGATCCACAAGGGAAATTATTTGAAATCATCTTACATTTGTTCATATACTCATTTATTAACCTATGTATTTCAAATTTAATTATGATGTTGCTTTTCAGTATTGAGTATTGAATGTATTTCTTCTCATACTGTGATCTGTACTAGCGCCTGATGAAGTTCTATTTAACTTATTTACCCTGTGGCTTTTATGATGGCACTTGTTGTGAAATTGCAGTGTTATTTGGTATTATTTAACAGTATTGTATATTGTCTGTTCTATGTCTGTGCAATAAATGGTTTGCTAAAGAACTTTTATTTACTGTTTATTTAAAATCTAATTGTGTGTCCAAAATAAGATGCAGCAAGTAAGAAAAGTTATCAACTGCTTGTCTTAACTGGGTATTGAAATATCAAAACTGTAAAGGCCACTAAAAATTCACAAAAAACAGTAAAACTTTATCATATCTGCACTTTTAATAGCTTTAATAAAGCATGAACAAATACAATGAACAAAAGGTTTATTGACAGTTGTTTAGGTTTAGTAATACCTAACAATAACTCCCAACCTTGCCCCCTAAATTAAGTAGTTCCCAAGACTGAATAGATCTAAAGAAACTGTACTATATGTTACTACTATACTACTAATACTAGTATTAGTACTAATACTATATGTTCTTTATGAATCAAGTCTTTGTTCATGCTTTATTAAGGCCAATTAAGGTGTAGTCATTATTATAAAGTGGTACCAAAAGAGTTAATTTATAGATGTTTGAATAATAATAATAATAATAATAATAATAATAATAATAATAATAATAATAATAATAATAATAATAATAATAATTCATACTAGGCAACGTAGGTGAAGTGCCTTGCCTAAAGAAACAACGACAGTTTTTGCGACTGGCGCCCCCCTGTGGCACCTGATTTTCCCAGTGGCTTCCCATCTAAGTACTAACCAGGCCCGGCCCTGCTGAGCTTCTGAGATCTGACGGGATGAGGCTTTGACAAGTCGGTACAGCCACAAATCCCACATATCCACTCCATCTCCTTCTCAAGAGTTCAAAATGCTCCAACTGCTGATGTCATAGTCGTGCTCCTCTGTGTTTTTAAAATCCATACACCTTGACTGGATTTGCTCTGTTCATTTCATCTGGTTTGTATTTGGGTCCATCATGAGTCCATTTTACAGTCTTCATTGTGACTCCATGAAGAAGGACACTTTACACAGCATATCTGAAATCAAACAGCGGCATTATTAGTTAAAGAGCCCATATTACACAATTTTCTGGTCTATGTTATAATGTTGTAAACTGGAGTTGTGTATTGCATATCCTGCATATTTAAACTAAGTTCTTCTCTCAAAACAGAACACACTTTTTCCACCTAGTGATGCCATGAGGTTCTCCACTGTGTTTTTAAACTCCACACACCTTCACTAGAACCATTTGGATGAGTTCAGCCCTTGAACTGACAATCTCCACTGAACTAAGGGTAAAATGTACCCGTTAACTTGAAAACTACTGCTTCATGACATCACAAGGTGGAATAGAGCGAATAGCGCATGTGTCGAGCTGTGTTGCTGTGTGTATCACTTTAAGAAAAGTCACGTGGCCAATACATCTACTGTGTTGTTTGGTGTGGCTCGTGCCTAGAGCGCTGAGGCAGCTCGTGTAGTGGGAAGCGCACGGGGCTCAAATCTGTCGCAGTGTCTCCGTTCATCACCACAGAACCACAGAGAAACAGAAGAGAGGCCTGTTCTGTGTGGACTCATTTTAATCAGTCCCAAGTGGAGCTCACTACAGATTTACTGAAAGAACATATTATTATAATCTATTATTTTATTATTATTTTACTATCATTTTCACAACCATTCACCTCTTCATGTTTCACGTATTTACCTACTTTATTGTACAATAGTCTGTGATTTGCTTTAATGAGACTGCGTTACTTTCTTGGTCAGTTCTTTCATTGGTTGGATATCAGAGCGCATCTATGACAAATGAGTGTTCATGTGTCTGAATGAACGAGCCCTGCGCTGTGTCAATACTTCTGCTACTCTGCAGAAGTATTGACACAGCGCAGGGCTTATTTGCAGGAAGCAGTTTATTATTTTTAAACCACCACATGGCGCTATAGAATGCACCAACATAGTGTCAACACAGTGTTGGAAATGTGTTCCACACACCTTGAGACCTCATTTACCCATCACTCGTAGACAGACTAATAATAAAGTGTTACTCAAACATGCGTAAATGAAACAAAACACAACTCCTGGTTTGTTTTTGAGGAGGGAGCAGCATTATAACATGGCTTACAGTTTGTGTAATATAGGACATTTAAGGCATAGTTAAATCATTTGAAATTCAATACAGTGAATAAAGTTTTCCAAATGTGTTAAGGTAAGAAATACGTTTGTACCAGTGATCTTGTCCTCTGTGTTTGGAGAGTCCAGTGATTTCCATCTTTCAGGAGCTGATTCTATTTGAGAGAAGTCGTCTGGTCTCAGAGTCAACAACAGAGTCTTCCTTTTTATAAACCTGAACAAGCGCTTAAGAAAAATCTGAGATACATTAAACTGATGAAAACACACAAAATTTCCATTCCATAATTTAAAAAACAAAATAAGAAATAACTGTGACAAGATAATTCCTCTAGATATCATAAAAAATATTTGAATTTTATATTATGTGTAAGTTATTACCATATTGTTTCCATAAACAAGTAGTCTCTTAGGCTACTTATTTTGAATTGACTATTACCATTTATATATATTGTGATGTGAGCTACTGTGCCCAAATAATTTAATTAAGTTTGTCTAAGTCTAAGTCTAAATAAAGGAGATTGTGGTGGCCCTCCATAGTCTAAAACTACTAAATGATTGTGTATTGTACTGTCATAATTGTACTGAAGTCCTTTTTGATTTGTAGAAGCAGTAAGTTACCATTTATTCCAAAAAATTGTATTCAGTAACATAACAATGACCTGTGCCCCCATAGTGTCAGTATATAAACTTGTGGAGAACTTTTTGTGTACAATGTGGATGATATGTCTTGCTCAAAACAAAATCATCTTTTCAGTTAGATCTCTACCACCTGAACCAATGTTGCCCTAGACAGTGACAGTTTATATAGTTTTAAGGATACTGCTGTCTGTAGTGTCTGTCTGCGTCCTGGATCCACTGCATCATATCAGCGACAGACGGAGCTGTGGCCGATCGTTCTGTTAAAACTGAGAGGTCCAGAGTCTGGGAGAGCTGCTCCTGGATCTGAAACACGGAGGAAACCTGAGAGCTGATGGAGTCCCGCACAGACTGAAGAGACGAGCTGTGGAAGAGAGGAGAGATCTGGTGAAACATGGGCACAAGATAATGATTCACTTCACTCCAAATAATGACATTCTGGAGCTGAAACTAACGATTATGTGAATAGTGGACAAGTCAACTGATGATTTCGATTGTAACTTCTGAGACTTTTAAAATACATAATCTAAAATAAAGGTTGAAATATAGTGAGTCAAAGCTTCTATACATATTAACGAATAAAGTGTATTATTGATGAAAATAATTGTGAGATTGTTTGTTCTTTTTTGACTTTCAGTTCAATTTGATATTCAATTTAATAAAACTGTCAAAATCAACCGTCACAATGTCTATGTTTATATTATTAAGACAGCCCCACATATTTGAATATAGGATATAGAATAACAATACAAGTTTAATTTAAATCCATATCTTAATCTTAGGTTATTGTCCTGGCAGAGAAACTATTATTGAGGTAACACAATGAGCACAGATATATGTGTATGTTATTGGTAAAATAATTGTAAACAAATGCCTTTTTTCAGATTAGAAAACTAAAAAGAAAGCATGATTTAAAAGTATAAGAAAGTTAAACCGGCCTACCTTAAAAGATAAAAAAAAATAAATTACATTTTCATTTTCATATCTTGTAGTTTAAGACCAGTATAAACAAGTCTTGCCCTCAGACTTCTTAGAACGTTCTAACTAACGTTAGTTGTACTCACAGTTTCTCGTGGAGTTTCCCCATAACTGTGTCCGTGGCATGGTGAAGTTTGAACCTCAGTTTTTCCTCCAGATCTGGGAACACTTTGAGCGGCGTTTTGGACAGATCCACTCTAGACAGCGCCACAAACTGCTCCGCTAAGTTTCCCAATGAAACCACCAGAGGAGCGCACTCCTCCAGCACCGCACGCCATGTCTTTTGGTTATTTTCAATACACTGGAAAGCCTTTCTAATCGCCTGGTGTAGCTGCGTTACTGCTATTTGCGACATTTTTATGATTTGCTAAAAATTAAAATACAGAACTATTAATTCTTGGCATTTTTCTATTGTTTTCTCGCTATCCACGCTGCTGCCATGTTGCTTGGCTCAACTTCCGCTTCTTTTCCGTAAACATTAAAGTTCTGGGCTCTGATTGGTCAAAAAGTGTATTTACTTGACGTGAGGAAAGCGTCTCTTTTTATTGGCTGTTCTCGGCCTTTGGTCCCGCCCTGCGCCAAGATTTGAAAATTGTACCGCAGAGAAGGGGGCGGATGGTGCAGCGGCCGAAAGTTCAAGAAAAGAAGACAAAACACAAATAAAGGTAGATATATTTGGTACAATATACATCATATGAAGAATATAATCAACTCTACGTATTAAACTAAGTGTTTATGGGTCTAAACAACTGTACAGTTAATGTAAAAAGCCAAAGCAAGCGGCAGATAGCATTAACTGTTAGCAACGTTAGCTCCCGTTTGTTGTCAACAGCGTTTTTGCAGGAGAAGTTGGAACTCGGATACTTTTATACAGCTACTGGGAATTTATAAAACGGATTGTGCTTTATGATGGACTGTTTTGTGTTTCAGCCATGGCTCCAAGAAAAAGGACCACAAAGCAGCCCAAAAGCAACCCTAAGACGGCCAAACTCGAAGCTTTTCTCGATGATTTTGATAGCGAAGGTAAGACAAGAAAAATAGTATTTCATTTCTAAATAATAAAGATTTGGTATATTTGTTAAAAACAATATTATACTAGTGTGTCTGTGTAATCCCACAGTCGCCCAGGTAGGTTCCACTGCAAAATAAAATGGAATTAATCTACTCTGCCTTCAGACAGATAAGACCGTGACTTGGAGAACAGTCAGAACTGAAGAAGACAGATGGGAAATTCAAGTTTTGCTGCAGCAAACTGTTTCACTGCACGTCTCACCTTTGCGCCTTAGCCAAAGGTCTCAGTGCAGTTTAACAGGTTGACTGGTCAGGGAGGGTCAGCAGATCCTGCGTCAGGGCAGTTTGAGGAGAGGAAGAGCCAAAAGTGTCCCTCCTCTGTGTCCTGCAGCATCACAGTAGAGTCCAGAGGGTGCCAGGTGAACACAACAGGAAAGGCCTCACTCTTACTCCGCTGTGGTGTTTCAGTTGCTGATGAAACGGTCCAAGTATTTCCTCTGGAAGATCTTCTGCCACATTTCAGAATCAGAATCAGAATCAGAAAAGCTTTTATTGCCATTGTCAGTGAACACAATTCACAGACTAGGAACTTGCTTTGGTGATAAGGTGCAACATAAAACACTGAATAATAATAATAATAATAATAATAATAATAATAATAATAATAATAATAATAATACAAGTAGAGATATCACAGTTATAAAGGATAATAATAATAATAATGATAATAAAGTATCACTATTTGAATAAAGTAAGAGCATGCAAAAAGATTAAGATATATAATAAAAATAAAAATAGTCAAGTATATACAGAGCATCAGAACAACAGTGCAAACCGACAGTGCAAAGAGCAAGTGACGTGACATGACTTATTTAAAGTGACTGGTATTATAAAGTGTCCTTAGTACAGGTGTTATAAGTGTTCATAAAGTGTTTATGAGTCCAACGGCAGAGGGGAAGAAACTGTTCTTATGGCGAGAGGTTCTGGTCCGTATGGACCGTAGCCTTCTGCCAGAGGGAAGTGGCTCGAATAGTCCATGTCCAGGGTGAGAGGGGTCAGCTGCTATCCGGCCTGCCACATATGGTGTAAAAAACCTATAGCAACTCAAACGTCCATAGCTAGCTCCCTAGCTAGCCTCTTGCATGGTCTACATGGCTATGGGAAAAACAAACGACTCATTTCACAAAATCCAACAGTCCCTTACTTGTGTCCTTTGAACTGCACATGCTGCACTTCTTATTTGGTTAAAATCACATGACAGGATGTTAAAAACTGAGCTCAAAATCTGCTCAGTGTGTGAGCCAGGCAGCCACAAGAGCAGCCAACCACTCTGTTGCCATGGTACTATTTTTGTTAATTTTTATATTAAGAAGCCTCTTGGATGAGTGATGAAACATATTTACTCCTACAGGCCTTTGTCCAGTTGACAGAATTTTTGGAATATCTTGCTAGTACTCGTATAAAATCTGGACTGTCAAATATACAAATGATTAGACTGCTATGATACAGATGCCATTGTGGAAAGAAATTCAATTCCATAAATGTCCATCCTCATTGTTTGATAGTTTAACAGGAAATACTAGTATAAGAATTCCTTGCTGTCTCCATCTTAATTGTAAATGTGTGAGTGTTAGACTTAGACAAACTTTACTGATGCACAAGGGAAATGACTTGGACACAGTAGCTCACACATCACAAAAAGAAAAAATATACTGTAAATGGTAATAATACATTCTAAATAAGTAGCAAAAAAAATAGAATAGAAAAAATAGAAGTCATGTCGTGATCCTAACCTGCACTCTTGTTTTTACAGTGAAGACGCGAGTGGTGCAGCTGAAGGAGAAGATGAGTCAGCTGTTGAAGGACGTGGATAATGGATACAACATGGCTCTGATCAAACTGCCCAAAGCCATCAGGCAGCTCAACTGGATCCAACACTACAGTCAGTTTAAACACACTTTGAATTAGCTGCCAAATTATTTTACATGTGTCCACTTAGCAAATAGCCAGATTTTGTTTGCAAAATGAGCAGTTCAGTTTTCATTTAATAACAATTCAGTTTTTCTGAATATTTTCTTTACAAATTCCATGTGTTAGGCTGCTGTGGAAACAATTATAAATTCTGATTAATTTATTGATTAATCTGAATATTTCTTGATTTGTTTTTTTGTGTTTTTTGCCCTTTAGACGCAGATAAGCCAAAAACACCAGAAGTGGACAATGTGAAGGTGAGAGAAAGAGTACTGTTGTGTATTCAAGATTATTAATACATTTTTGTTTTGCTGTTTTAATGATTACCCTTTTAATGTTTTTTTTTTTTTTTTTTTTTTTTTTTTTCCCAGAGAGAAGAACAGGCGGCCATTGTGGAGAGTGTTGTGGCTGAGAACCATGCTGTGCTTCTGCAGACAGTCAAGAAAAGTGAGTTTTTATTCCACTTATTTTGTGTTGCTACAGGATTTAGCAGTTTTTGAGAAAATTAAGGCTGTATATGACATATTTGTCTCCTTCCTGTATAATCAACAAATCAAAAGTTGGGGCATGCTGCATGGGTCAAATTGTCTCGCCTTTTGAGTTTAAAATCATTGACTATTTCTTTTACAGCCACAGCTTCAAAGAAAAAGGGCAGCTCCAAATCCAGTTCAGAGGACGAGACTCCGAGCACCACTCGAAAGGTACAAAGCACACACAGCACTCACAGCTTCCACTTTTCAGGCTTTGGATTAATCTAATTTTACTTTTTGTTCTTTTGATTCAGACGAGAGCAACAAAGAAACCTCCTACAACGTCCAAAAGAGCAAAGGCCCTGTCTGTGAACAAGCAGAACTCCACTATCCGCAGGTGAGGGCACTATGATGAGATGGGGAAAATCATTATGGGACATTTGACTAGATGTGTGTTTAACCAAGTTTATTATAGCGGACAGTCTGGCTTGAAACCATTAATACAAATGATGAGCTTCCATATTTTCTATGTCTTTTAAAGAAACTACTGCGTTTTTAATTAACTGTTTCCAAACTACTATTGTCTTAATTGCAGTTTTATATTCTACATGGTGTTAAATATTGTTTTTGTTACTTCTTTTCACTACATATTTTGATTCTTCTGCTTTTATTACTTTATGAGACAAAATAAAGGTTCTCTTATCTTAGTTTGCATAGTATAAAAATGGTTATTGCCACAACTCCATTACATCAGCAAGTTTAGTTTTTCAGATCAGATTTCTCCCAATTTAAACACAGCATCAACAAACAGCCTATGAGTCCCAATATGTCAGTTTCCCTCCTTTGTCCATTAACTGTTACTGTTCATTTTAGGTCAAACAGGAAGCCGATGGTGACTCCGGCCAGGACCATGTTGGACTCTTCCATCATGATGGGCCCCACTCCTCTTGTCACACCACGCTTCGACCCCAGGTATGTTTGGCTTTACTTGATACAAAAGTGACATTCACCTTTCTAATACTCTTCATATTGAATTCTTGTTTATACAAAACACTTTGTACAGTGACATGGACCCAGTAACAATTCAAATTAGATTTAAAAAAATAGAGAAGTTTTCCTACACCAATAATAAGGCTCATAATAAACATTGTCCTATTCTGATTCTCAGGCTGCCAAAGACTCCGGCTGTGAGGGTCCCCAGACACAAAGAGCGCGTCTACAGCATCTCTGTGAACGGCTCACCCATTGCCGGGGGCAACGAGGACATCGTCATCAATGTTCCCATCGGCAATGGAGAGGTGAGAGGAGGACAATCTGTATCCTCTGCTCCACCTGACCCTCTGCTCTGCTCCATCTGACCCTCTCCTCTGCTCCACCTGACCCTCTCCTCTGCTCCTCCTCTGCTCCACCTGACCCTCTCCTCTGCTCCACCTGACCCTTTCCTCTGCTCCATCTGACCCTCTGCTCTGCTCCACCTGACCCTCTGCTCTGATCTATCTGACCCTCTCCTTTGCTCCACCTGACCCTCTCCTCTGCTCCATCTGACCCTCTGCTCTGCTCCACCTGACCCTCTGCTCTGATCTATCTGACCCTCTCCTCTGCTCCACCTGACCCTCTCCTCTGCTCCATCTGACCCTCTCCTCTGCTCCATCTGACCCTCTGCTCTGCTCCACCTGACCCTCTCCTCTGCTCCACCTGACCCTCTGCTCTGCTCCATCTGACCCTCTCCTCTGCTCCATCTGACCCTCTGCTCTGCTCCATCTGACCCTCTCCTCTGCTCCTCCTCTGCTCCACCTGACCCTCTCCTCTGCTCCACCTGACCCTTTCCTCTGCTCCACCTGACCCTTTCCTCTGCTCCACCTGACCCTTTCCTCTGCTCCATCTGACCCTCTGCTCTGCTCCACCTGACCCTCTGCTCTGATCTATCTGACCCTCTCCTCTGCTCCACCTGACCCTTTCCTCTGATCCATCTGACCCTCTGCTCTGCTCCACCTGACCCTCTGCTCTGATCCATCTGACCCTCTGCTCTGATCCATCTGACCCTCTGCTCTGATCCATCTGACCCTCTGCTCTGATCCACCTGACCCTCTCCTCTGCTCCACCTGACCCTCTGCTCTGATCCACCTAACCCTCTGCTCTGCTCCACCTAACCCTCTGCTCTGCTCCACCTGACCCTCTGCTCTGCTCCACCTGACCCTCTGCTCTGCTCCACCTGACCCTCTGCTCTGCTCCACCTGACCCTCTCCCCTGCTCCACCTGACCCTCTGCTCCACCTGACCCTCTGCTCCACCTGACCCTCTGCTCCATCTGACCCTCTGCTCTGATCCATCTGACCCTCTCCTCTGCTCCACCTGACCCTCTGCTCTGCTCCACCTGACCCTCTGCTCCACCTGACCCTCTGCTCTGCTCCACCTGACCCTCTGCTCCACCTGACCCTCTGCTCTGCTCCACCTGACCCTCTGCTCTGATCTATCTGACCCTCTCCTTTGCTCCACCTGACCCTCTCCTCTGCTCCATCTGACCCTCTGCTCTGCTCTGATCTATCTGACCCTCTGCTCTGCTCCACCTGACCCTCTGCTCTGCTCCACCTGACCCTCTGCTCTGCTCCACCTGACCCTCTGCTCTGCTCCACCTGACCCTCTGCTCTGCTCCACCTGACCCTCTGCTCTGCTCCACCTGACCCTCTGCTCTGCTCCACCTGACCCTCTGCTCTGCTCCATCTGACCCTCTGCTCTGATCCACCTGACCCTCTCCTCTGCTCTTCTGTCCCTCCTCTGTTCCGTCTGCTCCTCTGATGCTAACTTGTATTTGTTATGTTGTGTTCAGAGTATTCAGCTGTTGGCCAGTCAGATGGACTCTGTGGACCTGTCTCTGCTGGACGAGACAGCACTGAAGAGCATTCGACAGCTACAGGTTTGTGTTTAAATCTTTGCTCCAACCAATCTTTTAGACATTTTTTTTTTAAGTTTTCCACCCACCCATGACGATCTTAAACTGTAGAACCTGAAATATCAAGACAAGGGTGTACAAAGGAATCTAGGAAACATAACAATGCATTATTTTGTCCTTCTAAAATGATCTAGCTTTAGTGTATAACTCTGATCTGTTTCCTTTCTCTCCTCAGAACCGACTCACTTCTCTGTGTGGACCATCGGAGTGACCCACCACCCGACCACCTGTAAAGACATTTTTATTTTCATGTGCTTGTTTTTATAGTGTTTTTAGAGGTTTGTGAAAGATTTGGCAACTGGAATGAATGACATTTATTCTGTGTATATATGCAAACTATTTTGTACAACCACAAACTCCTGTTTTTATTTGCAAACCTGGTCCAAATTACAACTGCTGTTTGTCACTTTGTACATCTGTAAAATACTTTTTGGTGTATAACGAGAGTAAAACTCTGAACACAACGTAGTATTGTCTTTTTCCTTGTGTTTACACTTTTACCTTTTAAATGGTTTTGGAATAAAATTCACTTTGAATTTAGGGGTGCAATGATTATTCTGAATGCTGAAGTCATTCATTTGTAGGTCTAATTCTAGTTGATAAAATACATTTCATAAAACTGTTGCAGACTGGGAGAGTTTGTGTAGCGCAAAAATTAATTAGTCACAAAAAATATCGCCTTGACAAATACTATTTCTGTAAAATATAGGCTGTGTAAATTGCCATCTTTATAAGATGGTTAAAAATCATTAAAAGATTAATTCTAAATGTAGATCTTTATATGTACTTCATCATTGCGTCTCTAGATGGCGGTACTTCCTCACAAATGTTTTCTTCTGGTCACTTTGTACCTCCAGAATAAAACTGTTCTGTTTGTTCGTCTTTTGCTTAATTGATTTGACTTCAATGTTAAACTTCTTTATCTCCATTATGACAAGTAAGTGGTGCCTGCAGGGTAAGTTACTGGTCAGATCTGTGGAGAGGCAGTCCCGTTCACAGTAAGAATGGATTTTTAAATTGATTAAATGCAAGATAGTTTATTGCTATATGGTTGAACACTCAATGTAAAACAATATCTCCATATATCCATGGAGAAACAGGTGATGAACCCCCTCTAAAAAGTCCAGAGGCATCTCTAATTTAACAGAGGTTATAAGTTTAAAACCCTGTGCATACCTTTGTCCTGGGACAAAGGCATGGATGGACAGAGGTGGGAGGAGCGGAGGGACAGAGGGGCGATGGCCTCTCACCTCTTCTCCGGACACACAGACACAGAGCCATCCCAAAAGAGGAGCCTGGATCACGGGGAGAGAGTGGGACAGAGATGGCACACAGTCGGGGAGAGGGAGGTAATCTGGAGCTAATGATGTCAATGAACACAAGTGTGTAATTATAATCAGGCTCATTACAGTTTATTGATGTGCAGAATGATTACTATGATTTGTTTTAATTGACTTATTTATTTATATGATATAGGCCTGTTTGTTTATGTATTGTTGGCTACATTCATTTAAAAGTACACTCTGGAGGTGGCAGGCAGCATGATCCCAGCCAGAGGAACAGAAAGGAACATTCCACATGGAGACAGAGTTTTAGGCCACAGTTTGACATATATTGTGGACTATTACAGCCAAAGGAACATTTCCATGGAGACAAGCAGGAAGTGGCCCACCTCCAGGCCAAATAAGAGTCAGGTTTGTGGAGATGCAAGCTCAATCAGAGTAAAAACTCATGTTTCAGTGCAATAAACACAACCAAAATAATAAAAGGTGTGTGTGTGTGTGTGTGTGTGTGTGCGTGTGTGTGTGTGTGTGCGTGCGTGCGTGCGTGCGTGCGTGTGTTTTGGCCACTGTATTGTTCATTTTGCACAGCAAGACGGATTCTTACAATACTTGAGTTCACAACAGATTCAGTTGAAAGTAACACACTTCAGTAGTACAGTCATCAGTACAGTGTGAGCCACGTTCACATACTGTGGCTTCAAACATGCCGCACATTTTAAAGGTGCACCGTGCTGTTCTCACCTGTACACGTTTTGATGGGGAAAATGATGCTAAAAAGGGCAAACTATGTGGCAAAGACTGAAAGAAAACATTTTAGAGATCGACAGAGTTATGTCAGTAAAGTCTTCACAGTGGTACATGTGTGTATGTGGTATGTGTGTGTATAAGTGTACATGTGTACATGGGTATATGTGTACATTTGTATGTTATATATGCTATATGTGTATATGTGTATATGTGTACATGTGTACGTGTATATGTGTACGTGTGTATATGTGCACATGTGTACGTGTGTATATGTGTACATTTGTATATGTGTATATGTGTACGTGTGTATATGTGTATATGTGTACATGTGTACGTGTGTATATGTGTACATGTGTACATGTGTACATGTGTATATGTGTACGTGTGTATATGTGTACATGTGTACGTGTGTATATGTGTACGTGTGTATATGTGTACGTGTGTATATGTGTACATGTGTACATGTGTATATGTGTACATGTGTATGTTATATATGCTATATGTGTATATGTTTATATGTGTATATGTGTACGTGTGTATATGTGTACGTGTGTATATGTGTATATGTGTACGTGTGTATATGTGTACGTGTGTATATGTGTACATGTGTATATGTGTACGTGTGTATATGTGTATATGTGTACATTTGTATGTTATATATGCTATATGTGTATATGTTTATATGTGTACATGTGTACGTGTGTATATGTGTACATGCGTACATGTGTATATGTGTACGTGTGTATATGTGTACATGTGTATATGTGTACATGTGTATATGTGTACGTGTGTATATGTGTACGTGTGTACATGTGTACATGTGTATATGTGTACGTGTGTATATGTGTACGTGTGTACATGTGTACGTGTGTACGTGTGTATGTGTGTACGTGTGTATATGTGTACGTGTGTATGTGTGTATATGTGTACGTGTGTATATGTGTACATGTGTACGTGTGTATATGTGTACATGTGTACATGTGTACGTGTGTATATGTGTACATGCGTACATGTGTATATGTGTACGTGTGTATATGTGTACATGTGTATATGTGTACATGTGTATATGTGTACGTGTGTATATGTGTACGTGTGTACATGTGTACGTGTGTATATGTGTACGTGTGTATATGTGTACGTGTGTATATGTGTATGTGTGTACATGTGTACGTGTGTATATGTGTACGTGTGTATGTGTGTATGTGTGTATATGTGTACGTGTGTATGTGTGTATATGTGTATATGTGTATATGTGTACGTGTGTATATGTGTACGTGTGTATATGTGTACGTGTGTACGTGTGTATATGTGTACGTGTGTATGTGTGTATATGTGTACGTGTGTATATGTGTACGTGTGTATGTGTGTATATGTGTACGTGTGTACGTGTGTATATGTGTACGTGTGTATGTGTGTATATGTGTACGTGTGTACGTGTGTATATGTGTACGTGTGTATATGTGTATATAGTGTATATATATATATGTACCTGTGGTATATGACTCAGAAGAATAAAACAACACTGCACGTGCTATAGTGTAATTAAGTTTCCCGCAGTCATTTACAGAGGGCACGTTCAGCAGAGCCGCTAACGACCATCAGAGATAATTAGGGACGCACAAAAATCCTACACATCAGCAGCTTCGAACGCGCCATGGCCCCTTCACTGACGTCAAACTCAAATGTATTTCACACTAAACAAGGAGAGGAAAGTTTGAGATGAGAAGGACCGCAGCAGGAGCCATTCACAAGCGATTACAACAGTGATTTGAAGTGTTTATAGAGTGTGAAAAATGCAGCTAACACCATTTACAAGGTCAGAAATGTATTCCAAAGATCATAAAACTTCAATAACTCTGTTTGCTAAGTTCAATGAAAGCACCACCTGTGAGGTTTGTCTCGGCCTGGTCCTGGTTTGATCCCGGTTTGATTCTGGTTTAGACCTGATGTAGACGTGCCTTGGTACTGTTCTAGTCCTGGTTTAGTTCTTGGTTTAGTCCCAGTATTAACTCAAGTCAGTGTACTCTGGCACATTTACAAATTTATAAAAAAAAAGTAAAATAATGATAATAATATTAATAATAATAATAATAATAATAATAATAATAATGTATGTGCACATAGGTTTGCCAACTGCCTGGAAAATATTATTGCTTTACCTGGAATGTCCCACAGTATGGCATTAATCTGTCTCCATGTAGACAAGCAGGTGATGTCACAAGGCCAAATTACAGGTCAGGTCTGTGGAGAGGCGAGCCCACTCCTGGCAAAAATGCAGGTTTTTAAAAATATTAATCAGCAATTAAAACTGCTGTAGTTGAATGAATACAAGATACGTTTAATGCCATACTGAGGAACATTCCAGCTGGAGGATTTGACCTACAGTATAGTTATAGTAATTAGTAGTAGTTATGCAAACTCCACACAGAAAAGCCAAGAAATCCAAAGTTTGTGATCACTCTAGTTTGAAATAAAAAGTAATAAACTCCACATTGGTTCCTTCGTTTATGTTCATTATTTCAAACTAGGGATGAAAGTAAATATTCCTGAGAGTGAAACGGGCCCTAAACGCCTCATTCGTCCTGATTTTACTGCAGCGTACACAGACGGCGCTAAAGAGACACAAATCAATACAGAGTTTATGCCCTGAGAAAAAGCACCGCACACTTTTATCTAATCTGATTCATCAAATAAACTACTTCAGCCGACACTTTTTCGGAGGATTTCAACGACAAAAAGTGAAGCTGCCCATATACAACTCCACATATAAGTTTAAGAATGTGCAAAAAGATCGAAATATCCATATATTGCGATCAGGGCAGTAGACAGGGATGGACAAAGGGCTCTGTTGTTCCGGGCCCCAGGGTTTTAAGGGCCCAGAACTGTACCCTCTTCCTATTAATTTATATTAGAGGGGGGGCCCATGAAAGGCTTCTTGCCCTGGACCCCCAAATTTCTGTCAACGGGCCTGATCATGATACTAAGTTTAGTGATACATATTGTTATTGTTGGTATTTTCTTAGCAATTTGTTTTGTAACCGCACTATAATTTTGTGTCTTATTTAGTGGTAGGAAACTAGTTTATGCAATACACTTGACATTTTCTCTGTTTTGGTAATTAAAATCATATTGTATTTGTATTTCATATTAACTTTGCACAGATAGTGGTTTAACAAAGAAATATTGTTGCTAAAATGCATTTGATTGTTAGAAAACAGCAGCATATGACAGAGTACACGTGCAGGCATCAGGTGTAGTGATAATATCGTATTGAGAGTCATGTATCAGGTATCGTATTGGATCGTGAGGGACTCTATAAAGTCCACTACGTAACTTTTCTGGTGCAGGGCATGCTACTTGGATGTCATGAGGGAAATGTTATTGCTTTGGCTGGAACGTTCCGCAATACGGCATTAAACTGCATTAACGGCATTAACTGAGCCCAGAAATAATACTTCAGTCTGTCATGTACTGAAGGATAAGTCCATGTAGTATTTATCATGACAGGCCTACAGCGTCCTGTCATGTCCTACAGTTTGATGAGTTTTTTTCCATTCTAAAGAAATATTTGCAATGGCGACTGTCTTCATTTTCCATCCTTCTGAAACAAAGGGACAGGTCATATCTGTGGATTGGCAAGCCACTCACAGTCCATTTTTTCAATGTATTTTTGTACATTAAACAAAACAAAGATCTTGAGTAACATATAGTACAGTGTAACAGTACTCTTACTTGAGTAATAGTACAGTGTAACAGTACTCTTACTTGAGTAATAGTACAGTGTAACAGTACTCTTACTTGAGTAATAGTACAGTGTAACAGTACTCTTACTTGAGTAATAGTACAGTGTAACAGTACTCTTACTTGAGTAATAGTACAGTGTAACAGTACTCTTGAGTAAAAGTTGTGGTGAGTGAGTCTAAAGTGCCTAAAGTTTTATGTGACAGTCTGAAATTATCTGAACATTTGTGTTTCTTACAGCTGCTTCAGACATGAGCAGAGGAGAGAAGAGGAAAGGAGAGAAGAGGAGAGGAGAGCAGAAGAGGAGAGAAAAAGAGGAGAGAAGAGGAGAGATGAGCAGAGGAGAGGAGAGGAGAGGAGAAGAGCAGACGAGAGAAGACCAGAGGAGAGAAAAGAAGAGGAGAGGAGAGCAGAGGAGAGATGAGCAGCGGAGAGAAGAGAAGAGAAGAGAAGAGGAGAGGAGAGAAGAGGAGAGGAGAGAAAAGAAGAGGAGAGCAGAGGAGAGGAGAAGAGAAGAAAGAACAGCAGAGGAGAGCAGAGGAGAGAATAACAGAGGAGAGCAGGGGAAAGGAGAGAAGAGCAAAGGAAAGGAGAGGAGAGAACAGCAGAGGAGAGGAGAGCAAAGGAGAGGAGAGAAGAGGAGAGGAGAGCAGAGGAGAGGAGAGCAGAGGAGAGGAGAGGAGAGAAGAGGAGAGAAGAGCAAAGGAAAGGAGAGGAGAGAACAGTAGAGGAGAGGAGAGCAGAGGAGAGAAGAGAAGAGGAGAGGAGAGAACAGCGGAGGAGAGCAGAGGAGATTTAATTATGCTGCAAACTCAGGAGGGAGAGTGACATTTCCTGATTCATTCCTCACCATAACATCACTCACATCTGGATTTAATAAAAAGAAAAGACACAATGAAGATAAAGTGATTCTTTCTTTGTGGAGTTTGCATAAACTTAAACTATTTGAGGCTGTGGTCAGTAGTTCAAACTCAAACACTGTACGTGACCAGTTAAAAGTTTGTACTCTTTTTCATTTTGGTTTCTTCTTTATTTCCAGGATTATTTACACTGTAGATTCTCAGTGAAGACATCAGAACAAATGGAATGTAGCAAACAAAAAAACTCCAAACCTGGTTTAGATTTTTACAGATGTACAGCCTGTACCCTTTGCTTTGAACCCTGCTTTGCACTTTAGTCATTTCTTGACCCTGAAGGAGACTTCATTAAGAAGACCATTAGGAGAAGGCCAAGAGTTTGCTGCTGTCCACAAAGCAAAGGGTGGAGACTGTGAGAATCAGAATCTAAAATACAAAACATATTTAGGGTTATTTCTAGTGCTGTCAGTTGATTAAAATATTTAATCTCAATTAATCTCATGAATGTCATAGTTAACTCATGATTAATTGCAAATTAATCACATATTTTTGTCCTTTGAATCATCATTTTAATTCTCTTATCAACATAGAAAAGTGGACAGGCGCCGCTTTGTGCAAATGTTTTTTTATTGCAAACCATAACAATTGTCAGTGAGACACTTTGTGTTTGATGTTCCACTTTCATGAAGTGCTCTGCATCAGTGTGAGTGAAGTGCTTCAGTCAAAGCGACTGAACTTCCCACTGTGGGTGAAATAATGTGCTGTGACCCTGAGGTAAATAGAGTGGGGGTGGCCGGGGGACAGAGTCTGAGGGGCGTCTGTCGCTGTCCGTGGTCCTTGTCAGGGGGCAGACGTGGATTCTCCGTATGTTTTGGAGTGGACTTTGTTTTGTGTTTTCCTTGTGTGGGAGGCACCAGCGCGTGTGCAGTTCTTGTGTGGTGAAGTCGTGCGTGTGCACTACAAAGCGCGTTAATCTTGCGATAAAAAATGAACAGCGTTAAAATTGTTTTGCGTTAACGCGTTAATAGCGTGATATTTAGTTATTTCATATGTTTTCTTTATTATATGTTTCCATATATCTAACATCATATTTGATGTCTTCAGTTTGTGTCAACAATATATAAAATAACACACTGGATGAGGCGTGTGTCCAAACCTTTCTCTGCTGGTGTAGATCTCTCCACTGCAGCCAAACCTTCTGCTGTTGTGTGCCAAAAACACCACAGGTCCGAGGCACTCTGTGTTTGTTTTCTCTAATAATAATAATAATAATAATAATAATAATAATAATAATAATAATAATAATAATAATAATAATAATCTGCTCCGGGGCAGACTGACCGAAGCAAGGGTGTCAATCTCCCTCTGATAACCACACACACACACACACACACACACACACACACACACACACACACACACACACACACACACACACTAGGCAATGTGTGTGAAGTGTCTTGTCTAAGGAGACAATGACAGAACTTGGTCTGAGCCTCCTACACAGTACAGTGCATGGTCATGTAACCAATAAACATGTGATTCTGATGTTGTGTCCTTGGGCAAGACACGTCTCCTACATATTGCCTTGCATGAATAAGATGTGTAAGTGATCCGGTGGAGGTCCGAGCCTCACTTCTGTTCAGAAGTTGCTATAATTATATAAATGATATAACTGTGAAATATATAGCAGGAAGGAGCTTTTTAATCACCATAAACTTCACTGGTGCTACCTTTATTTATAAGAACTCTAGAATAAAGCAATGATAAATATAGAAAATGTCCCCGTGGGGCTACCATAACTCCTGCTTATTGCATTAGTCTTTCTTTGCATTTCATATTAATAACACATAATTTTCACCTTTTAAACTCTTCAGCAAACTCTACTCAATGAACAGTGCTGAGGTCTCTATAAATAAAGCAAAGAAATAATATATGTCCCTACAGGGCTCCCATAACTCCCTCTTTTTACTATAACAGTGTTGCTTTAAGGTCTGCATAATTCTGGGAAACACTGTGATATACAATATGGCTGTTTTTGTAGGGTTCAAATCAGCAGCAGTTGTCTTCATGGCTTCACACGATGTCAAATCAAACAAATCTGAAATGAAATCACCTTTAATTGCATTAGCCAATATTGTAATCTCTGAGCTTTAGTGTTGTACTGTACATATACTTCATACTATTATTTTATACTGTTATTTGATAGCTCTTCAAATGCACTTCCTGTTGTCAGATCTTTGTAAATAAGCAAATGTTTTATGACAGATGTCCCTGCAGGGCTCCCATAACTTCATCTTATTACATTACAGTCTTCCTTTGTATTTCTTATTAATCCCACATACCACCACAGCACTTCTTTGACGCCACCTAAACTCAAACACACTTTTCTCTGACCACACCTCCTCCTCCTCTCTCTCTCGCCTCCTAATGAATTGTTTTTTCTGCATTTTGGTCCGAATTATCCCTCTTCTTTTCCTCCTAATTTTCCAATTTGCTGTGTCATTTAGGTTTAATAGGAGCGCGCGTTGGAGCCAGGGCCTGTGCGTTTAAACTGAATCGATTCATGGGCCCCGGCTTTACAAAGAGCCGCTCATTATTTCTACAGAGGCAATCCCCCGTGCGGGCATCCAGCTCATTTTACGGACGCTCTGCTGTTTTTCTCCTCTGATAAAGCTAATAAATTGATTCACAATTGGCTGTATTTTTGTGTTAATCCGAAGCTTGTTGCCCTTCGAAGTATTTGCATCTTATAATGGGATGAGAGGAGGCTTGTTTAGAAAAGAAAAGGAGGAAGAGAAGTGGAGGAAGAGGAGAGAGAGAGGAGGAGGGTCCTGGTTTAGACGGTTAAAACCTGGTTAGAGACTGTCCTTCAAATTGAGGGGAAAGTCGAGGTGTATTGGAACTTTTGGACAAGTTTATTGAATGATTTAAAAGGAGACATAAACAAAATCAACTTTTATGAGCTTTTAACAATGATGTAAAGAACAATTATTTGTGCATAGCATTACAAACATGGTCTTGAGTACATTTGTTTTGGAAGTTCTTGATTTAAAAGTTAAAGGTCCCATATTTCACAAATTTGACTCTTGGGAGCTTTAAGTCATGTTATAATGTTGTTTCCTCCTCTAAAACAGACCTGGAGTTGTGTTTTGTTTCATTCACACATGTTTATTATTAGTCCATCTACATCTCCAAAGCTCAAAATGCTCTGTTCCAACTTGTGATGTCATGAAGTGGTATTTTTCAAGTTAATATCAACCTTTTACCTTATTAGATTAGAAATTCAAGGTCTGAAATCATCCAAATGATTCTAGTGAAGGTGTATGGAGTCTAAAAACACAGTGGAGCACTTCCTGTATTACCACATGACATCACAAGGTGGAACAGAGAGTTTTCAGTTTGGAAGAAGAACTCCAAACTCCTTAATATGCAGGGTTTGTGTGTAAAATGTGTGAATGAAACAAAACACATCTCCAGGTGTAAACAAAACAGACATTTGACAGCCTCAGTGCGCCCCATACTGCACATCGCCATCTACTGGCAGCACAGGGAATGATTTTATTTATTTATTGCATTATTTGACATGGACAGTACAGTTAAACATTGGCACCAAACAGTTAGCCGATGTCCAGGTGTTGTTTGTCCAGGTTAGTGTTTGTAAAAAAGGAATAGTTTGAAAAAGGCATAAATAAGAACACACGTAAAAGGAAATGGCCATGTTTATCTACTCCACATTCCAGGGCAGTTTAGTGTCTCACGGTTGGAGTCAGTCAAACACAAAAGAGTTAAAAATGTAAAGGTAACCAGGGCGTGCATAGGGGGTAGGGGGAAACATACATTTTCAGAGCAATGGTGTCTTGAATCCAGGAGAATAAAGATGACTCAAACATTCATGAATCACTCTAAATACAGCTTTGAGCTGGTAAATGAGAAGGGAAACAATTACACGGGTTAAAAGCTCTGAAAAGCTGATTTTGCATCTCCTTTAATAACTCCGGAGTGTAATGTGTAATGTTGTGAAAGTTTCAGATACAACACTCATAGTTGCAGACTTGTTTTTGTGTTTAATGGTAAAAGTTTGTGATAAACTCAGAGGAATAAAGACGGTGATGAATGTTTTATTTCCATCAGAATTTGACTGAAGACCTGGCGTCCCTCTGCTGCTCCTCACAAATCTACAAGATCCATATTCTGTACTTTGGGATCATTTATCGTCGTCTACAGATTCTCACCAACCAGGTACAATGCAGCTTTCAACAAAATGCGTTTTACACCATATACATGCAGCTCAAAATGACATTCTGTTTTTTTTTAATTAGGGGGGTATTAGCGAACTTTTTGGAGCTTTCTACCATCTTATCAGTGTTGTTCCCTCATCAAAAACATGCCTGAGGAGGTTTTAAATGTCATCCATGCATGTTTCAGTAATTTAGTGATCTCTCTCACATTGAAAAAATGGTCTGAGAGGGGCTGCTCAAATTGTAAACACAAATTTGACAACAATTACATGACTTTTTTACGATTCTGTGTTCTGGGTTTAAGTCTTACAGAGGCAGTTTGATTGTGACCTGCATTTTAATCAGGCTGAGGAAACATGACTTCGTTATCATTTCTGATGAAGCTCCTCGCTCTGGATTTCCCAGTGTGGAGCAGGAGGATTATGAAAGCTAATCTGGAGGTAAGACTTTTCACAGATTTTATATTCTTCTCTGGCCTGGAATGTAGTCATTGTAAAAACATGTCTGTGGTGTTTTAATTGAAATTGAGTTTGTTTCCATGTAACAAACTGTTTTTGGCTGTCCATCTACAACAGTGTGACAGTTGTACTAAGATTTGAATGTGTTGCTTCTAAAGTCTTCTACAAACAAACAGTGATATTCAGAGCACTGCTGTAGCTGTGGGTAAATTCATTAATGTTGATGTTAGTTGTTTTTTGTTAAGTCAACCTTTAAAATAAAAAGTCTAAAACAAAATCAAATCTCTGTATCTTTCAGAAAAAGGAAGACTTTGAAAACCAACAAAACTCAGACCACAGATGAACAAAGTAAGTGAACCAACTGAAAGTATTTGAACAGAATGATATTTTTTTCAACATAAACTTCCTAGTGAACATTTATCATATGTTTCTAGAGGGTAATGTGGAGGTAGGAGGACTTTATACCAGATGCCCTACCTGTTACTTTGTTTTGAGGAAGAAAAGCAGCACATGGTGAGTTTTGTTTCTGCATGTACAGTTCTAATGTTCATATGGTTCTGCTCTGGTCCAATATTGTATTAAAGAGTAAGAAGTACTTCAAGTATATTTAAACATGTACAACACAGAGGAGATCATCATAATGTGTCCATCATGTGTTACTATTGTGCGTCTTCACTGGAATAAGTCGTCACACTGTCCAGCTCCAAACAGGCTGTGTGTCACTGTATTTGTGCTCTGTGTGTGTTTGATTCAGTTAAGACAACACAACACACAACTGTGGAAAACTAAAGACAGAACTAAATTATACATAAAAAATGAAACCAGAAAAAAGGCAAATTTTCATGATGAGGTAACATAAGATGAATATGCGCATTCAGCCTGATTTGATCAAATTTCATCAACATGAAAAAGTGATGTTCAAGTTCTGAGAAAAAGATGTTTTGAGGAGTTTCAAAGCCTAATTTCAGAAAGTTTCAAGACACAATTTTATTGCGTGCAACCAATTTCCATATTTATTTTCCAACGAATCCAGCAACCTTTTTTTTCAGTGCAGGCCCTCTCCAAACCCTCCTTACAGTTAACGGTAAGATTCTGTTCAAGGCTCCACCCTCAAGCCTACGTCACCCACACTCCCACACGACAATTCTCCATAAATATACAAAAACATGACACAAAACTGTACTTGACAAACCTGATGCGATGTGCGGTAGTTTCATTAGGGGGATGCACGCTGATTGTGTTGTTATAGCGCTCTGAAGGGCTGAATATAAAGTAAACATGGTGATCTAAACATGTGACGTGTTACAGTTAATACTCCATAGAAATAAAATGTCTGCTTATGCATTGGTCTTATAACAATGTCACTTTACAGTTTGGTACATTCTTCCTTCACTCCTCACTCAGCCCTGGGACAGACTGACACAAGCAGCACTGTCAAATCTGCACCATCACCAACACTCTCACCACATTCACACTGTCCTAGTCCTGGTTTGGTCCTGGTACAGAGCTAGAGGGGGGAAAGAGGTGGAGGGAGAGAGGCAGAGGAGCAGAAAAAGGAAGAGGATTGAGTGATATAGGAGAGAGAGAGGAGGAGATTTCTAAGTATTTGTGCATTGATTGGTTAAAAGTCTGGAGACAAAGTCAATACTTGTCCTAAAGTGAGAGAGCTAAAATATGAGTCTGTCTGGTAGAGCCGAGGGACAGAGAGGAAAAAGAGGCACTGAGCCACAGTAGCTCAGCTAGTGGACTGTTTGTCACTGATCTGAAGGTTGGCGGTTCGATTCCCACTCTTGACATAAACATCTTTGATAGAGCGGTCAGATCCACTGAACTACAGGTTAGTGCTGTGATTCCAGCTTCTACAGATGAATACTGTCATTGTATCCTTGGGCAAAACACTTAACCCACCTCACCCCCACTGTCTATGTATACTGGAATGTGTGAGTAGTTCCTTGATGAAAAAATCTTTGAGTGCCCTGAATTATTGCATACTTATATTGCCTATATCACAGTGCAATAACATCTCCATGGAGACAAGCAGGTAGCGGACCTTCCAGCACAAAAGTTACATAGTGCATCTTTAATATTTTGCCATTCCTGCCTCTACAGTTCTGTCTTTTTAAACAGTCACTGTCAAGGAATTGCGCTGCAAACCTTTATCTATCAATTTGTAACTGAAGTCATGTGGGATCAAATTAGTCTTTTCAATTTCACTCATGATCCAGACTAAATGTATTGCCAATATTTTCCACCATTATTCAAAAACACTAAATTACAACCTGCCTCGTATTTTCAAACCATGACAGTTACATAAATCACCTTTGAATACGTTTAATAAATTAAAAATGTGCGATAAAAGTGGAGAAGCCGGTGCTGGAGTGGTGTGTTATTGCTGTGGGACTGAGCCATGAATAGGCCTCTGATATACTGCACTTTTATTACACATCTGAGTGTATCTGTGAGGAAATCTCTCTCTTCAAAAATCCCTTTATTTACCCTATCTGCACTGCCACTGGAACGAGGGAGGAGGGGGGAGGAGAGGAGGAGGGGAGGGAGAGGAGAAGAGGGAGAAAAGGAGGAGAGAGAGGGAGGAGAGGGGGAGAAGAGAGAGGACAGGAGAAGGAGAGGGGTAAGACAGGAAGGGAGAGAGGGGAGGAGAGAAGGGTGAGGAAAGAGGGAGGAGAGGTGGAGAAGAAAGGGAGGACTAAAAGTGTGAAAAGGACAAGGAGAGAGAGAGAGGAGGAGAGGGAGAAGAATGAGAGAGAAAGAGAGAGGAATGAGAGAGGGAGAGAGAGAGTAAAGGGGTTGAAGGAGTGAAATGGAAAAGGAAAGAGAGGAGAAAAGCAGGGAGAAGAAAGGGAGAGCAAGGAGAGTAAGGAGAGAAAGCGTAGAGGTGGTGGAAGGAGCAAAAGGAGAAAGGGAGGAGAGGGAGAGGAAACAGAGAGGGAGAGAGAAAGAAAGGGAGGGGAGAAGGAGAGAAGAGGGAAAGGGGGAGAGATAGGAAGGAGAGAGGGGAGAAAAGGGAGGAGGAGAGAGGGAGATAGAGGAGAATAAGGAGAGAGGGAGTAGAGGGTGTAGAATGAGCCAAAAGAGAAGGGGAGGAGAGAGGGGGTGAGAGGAACAGGTGAGAGGGAGTAGAAGGAGATGGGGGAGAGTGAGAAGAGGAGAGAGGAGCAGAAATGAGAGAAGAGGAGAGGAAGAATAAAGGTAAAAGAGAGAGAGAGGAGAAAAGAAAAAAGGAATAGGCAGGGAGGGGAGGAGATGGAGGAGTGGAGAGAATGGAGAGAGATGAGAGGAGAAGGAGAGATATGGGGAGGGGGGAGGTGTGTGGGAGAGAGAAGAGAGAGGGGGAGGACCAAAGGGAGGAGAGAGGGGGTGAGCAGGTGTGTACTCTTCTTTCAGTTTTATTAAAAAGTATTTTTTCTTGTCGCACTGCATCATACTTTATTACACCAGATTTGAGGAGGATCTGCTCTCATGAGTGACTGAAGATATAAGAGACAGAGAGAGAGGAGAGAGAGGAGAGAGAGGGGTGGGGGTGTTATGAAAGAGAGAGAGAGAAGAGAGAGAGAGAAGACAGAGGGAAAGGAGGGGTGATAAGGAGAGAGCGAGAGAGGGGAGTGGAGAGAGGAAAGTTAAAAAATAGAATTCTTTGACAGTTAATAATAAAGACACTACAGGTTTAACATGAAGCCTGGTTTATTAGATCTCTCACTATACTCACTACACTCACTGTACCCACTATACTCACTGTACCCACTATACTCACTATACTCACTACACTCACTATACCCACTATACTCACTACACTCACTGTACCCACTATACTCACTAGACTCACTATACACACTATACTCACTATACTCACTATACCCACTATACCCACTATACTCACTATACCCACTATACTCACTATACTTACTATACTCAGTATACCCACTATACTCACTATACTCACTATACCCACTATACTCACTATACTTACTATACTCAGTATACCCACTATACTCACTATACCCACTATACTCACTACACTCACTATACCCACTACACTCACTATACCCACTATGCTCACTATACTCACTATACTCACTACACTCACTATACTCACTACACTCACTATACCCACTATACTCACTATACTCACTACACTCACTATACTCACTACACTCACTATACCCACTATACTCACTATACTCACTATACCCACTATACTCACTATACCCACTATACTCACTACACTCACTATACCCACTATACTCACTATACCCACTATGCTCACTATACTCACTATACCCACTATACTCAGTATACCCACTATACCCACTATACTCACTATACTCAGTATACCCACTATACCCACTATACTCAGTATACCCACTATACCCACTATACTCACTATACCCACTATACTCACTACACTCACTATACCCACTACACTCACTACACTCACTATACCCACTACACTCACTATACCCACTATACTCACTATGCTCACTATACTCACTATACCTACTATACTCAGTATACCCACTATACCCACTATACTCACTATACTCAGTATACCCACTATACCCACTATACTCACTATACCCACTATACTCACTATACTCACTATACCCACTACACTCACTATACCCACTATACTCACTATGCTCACTATACTCACTATACCTACTATACTCAGTATACCCACTATACCCACTATACTCACTATACTCAGTATACCCACTATACCCACTATACTCACTATACCCACTATACTCACTATACTCACTATACCCACTATACTCACTATACCCACTATACTCACTACACTCACTATACCCACTATACTCACTATACCCACTATACTCACTATGCTCACTATACTCACTATACCCACTATACTCAGTATACCCACTATACCCACTATACTCACTATACTCGGTATACCCACTATACTCACTACACTCACTATACCCACTACACTCACTACACTCACTATACCCACTACACTCACTATACTCACTATACCCACTATACTCACTATACTCACTATACCCACTATACCCACTATACTCACTATACTCACTATACCCACTATACTCACTATACTCAGTATACCCACTATACCCACTATACTCACTATACCCACTATACTCACTATACCCACTATACTCAGTATACCCACTATACTCACTATACCCACTATACTCACTATACTCAGTATACCCACTATACCCACTATACTCACTATACCCACTATACTCACTATACCCACTATACTCAGTATACCCACTATACTCACTATACCCACTATACTCACTATACTCAGTATACCCACTATACCCACTATACTCACTATACCCACTATACTCACTATACCCACTATACTCAGTATACCCACTATACTCACTATACCCACTATACTCACTATACTCAGTATACCCACTATACCCACTATACTCACTACACTCACTATACTCACTACACTCATTATACTCACTATACTCAGTATACCCACTACACTCACTATACTCACTATACTCAGTATACCCACTATACTCACTACACTCACTATACCCACTACACTCACTACACTCACTATACCCACTACACTCACTATACTCACTATACCCACTATACTCACTATACTCACTATACCCACTATACCCACTATACTCACTATACTCACTATACCCACTATACTCACTATACTCAGTATACCCACTATACCCACTATACTCACTATACCCACTATACTCACTATACCCACTATACTCAGTATACCCACTATACTCACTATACCCACTATACTCACTATACTCAGTATACCCACTATACCCACTATACTCACTATACCCACTATACTCACTATACCCACTATACTCAGTATACCCACTATACTCACTATACCCACTATACTCACTATACTCAGTATACCCACTATACCCACTATACTCACTATACCCACTATACTCACTATACCCACTATACTCAGTATACCCACTATACTCACTATACCCACTATACTCACTATACTCAGTATACCCACTATACCCACTATACTCACTACACTCACTATACTCACTACACTCACTATACTCACTATACTCAGTATACCCACTACACTCACTATACTCACTATACACACTATACTCAGTATACTCACTAAACCCACTACACTCACTATACCCACAACACTCACTATACCCACTATACCCACTATACTCACTATACCCACTATACCCACTATACTCACTATACCCACTATACTCACTATACTCACTACACTCACTATACTCACTATACTCAGTATACCCACTACACTCACTATATTCACTATACTCACTATACTCAGTATACCCACTATACCCACTATACTCACTATACCCACTATACTCACTATACCCACTATACTCAGTATACCCACTATACTCACTATACCCACTATACTCACTATACTCAGTATACCCACTATACCCACTATACTCACTATACCCACTATACTCACTATACCCACTATACTCAGTATACCCACTATACTCACTATACCCACTATACTCACTATACTCAGTATACCCACTATACCCACTATACTCACTATACCCACTATACTCACTATACCCACTATACTCAGTATACCCACTATACTCACTATACCCACTATACTCACTATACTCAGTATACCCACTATACCCACTATACTCACTACACTCACTATACTCACTACACTCACTATACTCACTATACTCAGTATACCCACTACACTCACTATACTCACTATACACACTATACTCAGTATACTCACTAAACCCACTACACTCACTATACCCACAACACTCACTATACCCACTATACCCACTATACTCACTATACCCACTATACCCACTATACTCACTATACCCACTATACTCACTATACTCACTACACTCACTATACTCACTATACTCAGTATACCCACTACACTCACTATATTCACTATACTCACTATACTCAGTATACCCACTATACTCACTACACCCACTATACTCACTACACTCACTATACCCACTATACTCACTATACTCACTACACTCACTATACTCACTATACTCAGTATACCCACTACACTCACTATATTCACTACACTCACTATACTCAGTATACCCACTATACTCACTATACCCACTATACTCACTATACCCACTATACTCACTACACTCACTATACCCACTATACTCACTATACTCACTATACTCACTATACTCAGTATACCCACTACACTCACTATATTCACTACACTCACTATACTCAGTATACCCACTATACTCACTATACCCACTATACTCACTATACCCACTATACTCACTACACTCACTATACCCACTATACTCACTACACTCACTATACCCACTACACTCACTATACTCAGTATACCCACTATACCCACTACACTCACTATACCCACTACACTCACTATACTCAGTATACCCACTATACCCACTACACTCACTATACCCACTACACTCACTACACTCACTATACCCACTATACTCACTACACTCACTATACTCAGTATACCCACTATACCCACTACACTCACTATACCCACTACACTCACTACACTCACTATACCCACTATACTCACTATACTCACTAGAGTCACAGTGAAAAACAGAGCAGACTCACACTCAATGAGCACTTAAAACAAGAGTTCTTCTCATTTTTGTGTTATTAAATCCTACATTATATTGACTGATTTTGTATCATTTGCAGCAGAGAAAGGAGAGAGGGAAAGAGAGGGAGAGAGAAAAGAGGGAGAGGAAGAAGAGAGAGAAAGAGAGACAGAGACAGAGAGAGAGAGAGAGAGAGAGAGAGAGAGAGAGAGAGAGAGAAAGAGAGAGAGAGAGAGAGAGAGAGAGAGAAGAGGAAAGCAGGGAGGAGAGAGGGAAAGCAAAGAGAGTAAGGAGAGAAGGAGTAGAGGTCGTGGAAGGAGCAAAATGAGAGGGGGAGGAGAGAAGCAGAGGAAGCAAAGAGGGAGAGAGAAAGTAAGGGAGGTGAGAGGAAGAGAAGGGAGAAATGAAGAGAGATAGGAAGGAGAGAGAGGCAGAAAGGGAGGGAGGAGAGAAGGATAGAGACGGAGGCCAGGAGGAGCAGAGGGGTAATACAGGAAGGGGAGAGAAGGGAGGAGGGTGAGGAGAAAGGGAGGGGAGAGAGAGAAGGAGGAAAGGTGAAGGCGAACAGGAGGAGTAAAAGCGTGAAAAGGAGGAGAGAGAGAGAGGAGGAGGAGAGGGAGAAGGATGAGAAAGGAAGGAGAGAGGGAGAGAGAAAGAGAGCAGACTCACACTCAATAAGCACTTAAAACAAGAGTTCTTCTGATTTTTGTGTTATTAAATTCTACATTATATTGACTTACATTTTGGATCATCTGACACCATTTGCAGAGCGTTCTTCCTCCACAAAAGTTTGTCCTTGTTTAGATGACTTATGAAAATAATCTTAACAAGCTTATTTTGCCTTTTCAAGCTAAAGTACGTGCCAATGGATTAAAGCTGGAGCACCTAAACCATGAAAGGAAATGTGTTTTTAACGCTCTCTAACTAGTCCCACTCTCACAAACTCTTTGGCACATCTCCAGTCTTCACATTTTGTCCACGTGCACAGATTTAGAACAGTCTTTTCAGACACAAAGGTGAATAAATACATAGAGTGACTCAAGTGTAGCAGTCTAAATACAGTTTTTTTGTTTACAATAACGTTAGGAGGGGAAACCATAGACCGTATATATAAATGGACATAGCTAACCCACTAGCCACTGTGGTCCAAATAGGAAGTGAGCATGGGCACGACTCTGGCTCCATCGGTTCCCATTTCAATTGACTTTACTGTGAGCCTCCTCGTTTTGGTCTTAAAATGTTCATATTTACCCGCTGTACATGATCCTTGTTTGTTTATTTCACAATTTTGTCTGTAAATCAATTCCTATTCCTAATATGGAACTCAACTTCAAATTCACCTTATAACTGCTAGCCTGTGTGAGCTTCATTTGACTATGAGTGGCATCACACTCTCTTTCTACAGTCTGTGGGAGAAATACAGAATTTACTCCATAATTTTCACAATTTTTATATCACAAGTTGCCTGGCAAGTCCAGACTGATATCCCACTATATTTTTTTATACAGATGAATGCGAGTCTGGTCACCACAACGTCTAACGCCCTTCTAGTCAGGCTCAAACATGATCGTCCAATCAGATTTGTTTATTTCAGTGACACATGTGAAAAGAAGGAACTTTCACAGATCATTTACAAAGACATTTTAGGGCTTTGCTCATTGATTCTACAGAAATCCGCCATGTTTTTCAGTTCCTGTGATGTTTTTTTGTCCTTTCTTTTTTCTCCATAAGCGTTTGATATGGACGAACCATGCCTGTCCCTGACTGGCTAATCCACCTGTCAATCAGACCCATCAGGAAGATTCACCGGTGCGTATTAGAGAAGTGATGTTCGTTTGGCTCTTTTCAATGGTTCCTTAACGTGAACACTTGGATCCGGATCTCAAAGAACCACATTTTTTACCAAGTTGTATGTATTTTTGTCCTGATTAGTGGTGAACCAACACAAGAAGCACCAAAGCAGAGTCAGCAACAGAAGTGAGAGATTTATGCACAAAAATAATTAATTACTTTTATTTTTACATCTTATTTAGAATTTCATCTTTTCAATGGGTAAACAAACTCCCACTCTCCGTTTGGACCAGTTTAAACAAACCTCAGCTTTGGTCGTGTCTCTTTGTGATGAGTTTGTAGATAAAAATCTCTTCTCACATTGGCTTCTGACTTTCGAACGGCTCTTTGGCAGGAGCGGATCCAAAAGATTCGGATCCCACAAAGGAGCTGAAAGTCCCATCACTAGTGTGTGTTCTGGATCCAAATCCCAATCTCAAAACAATAATAAAAAACAAAAAAAAGCTCTAAACTTCTCAGACAGTCACAGAGGGTTTAACCTGAAGTGCCTGGTTTGAAGAGTTGTTGACACTACACTTGTCCTGACCTGCGGTGCTGACATAATCTCTATTCATTAACACTGTGCTAATGAGTTTAAGAGCGCCCCCTGCAGGTGTAAACTGCGCTCTCCCGTCGTGATGCAGAGCGGTGACAGTTTCAGAGTGCACGGGGGTGACCTTGAGCTGTTTGCGATGGAGGTAAATACATTCAAAGAGTCGTGTTTGCCCCGGGGCACGTGACAGCGCCCCCCGGTGGTCATGTGACACCTCCGAGCTCCCCGCTGCGATTGGTCGGCGGTGTCAGTCCCGAACAGTGAGAGATTTTCACACGTTTTAGTAAAAATCAAAAATGCATCAGGCTCAAGGTTAAAGGATCTGTATGTAGTCTGTGCTCTTACTGTTTTTTAAAAAAGTACTGCAATCACAAGTGAAGTAAAAGTGATTGGCCGTTAAATTTAGAGTATGTTTTCTTCTTCTGGAGTCCTAAATGAGGCTGAGTTTTCACATTAAGTGATGAATGATCAGTGCTGCTTTTAAGAGCTCAGTTGCATAGTGCTTTTGCTATGAGCAGACGCAGCAGAGCACCTGAATACCAGCATGTCCTTTCACTCCTAATCGTGTTCTTCATCAATGACAGCACTTTTACACACCACTAACTGTTGTGTTCACTTTATTCTGTAATATATATTTTTAACAGATCAGCATCGGTTCTCTTTTCCACATTTGGACTTTACAAATCAGCAGTTTGTTCAGATCACAAATACATTTTTATTTCATTTAACAAGACCGGAGCAAAATGCAAACTATTGTACTGTATGATGCTACTGATACTGATACTGATACTGATGCTACTGATACTGATACTGATACTGATACTGATGCTACTGATACTGATGCTACTGATGCTACTGATGCTACTGATACTGATGCTACTGATACTGATACTAATACTGATACTGATGCTACTGATACTGATGCTACTGATGCTACTGATACTGATGCTACTGATACTGATGCTAATGATACTGATACTAATACTGATACTGATGCTACTGATACTGATGCTACTGATGCTACTGATACTGATGCTAATGATACTGATACTGATGCTACTGATACTGATACTGATACTGATGCTACTGATACTGATGCTACTGATACTGATACTGATGCTACTGATACTGATGCTACTGATACTGATACTGATACTGATGCTACTGATACTGATGCTAATGATACTGATACTGATGCTACTGATACTGATGCTACTGATACTGATACTGATGCTACTGATACTGATGCTAATGATACTGATACTGATGCTACTGATACTGATACTGATGCTACTGATACTGATGCTGATGCTAATGATACTGATACTGATGCTACTGATACTGATGCTAATGATACTGATGCTACTGATACTGATACTGATACTGATGCTAATGATACTGATGCTACTGATACTGATACTGATGCTACTGATACTGATGCTAATGATACTGATGCTACTGATACTGATACTGATGCTAATGATACTGATGCTACTGATACTGATAATGATGCTACTGATACTGATGCTAATGATACTGATGCTACTGATACTGATACTGATGCTAATGATACTGATGCTACTGATAATGATACTGATGCTACTGATACTGCTATTGATGCTACTGATGCTACTACTACTACTACTACTACTACTACTACTTTTTATGTATATAGCTCTTTTCAGGACACACAAAGACGCTTTACAGAACACATATTACAGTCAATAGAGCAATAAACAAATAATACAGATAATAATATTACAGGAAGGATAAAAACAGTGAATCATATAGAGAAAAGTGAAACATGCCTGTTCTAAATAATAGCTTTTCTTAATCCACGTAAAATCATTCAACACAAAAGCAAGTGACTCAATACATGTACTAAATGTACTGTTTACAGTACGGTGAGACAGTTTCACATAATGAAGGGCTGTTGTATTCACACTGTATAGAACAGGAGCATTAGCATCTGAGAGAAGACTCAACTCTGAACCGATGAACCAACACAACAGTTCCATGTATTTTAGAGCATGTTTATAGAGCTCTAAACTACAGCTACAGGATGTTTTTGCAGAACACTTTCTAATACTTAAGAATTACAGACTTTGTGATTTGAAGTTGCAGAGCCTTAACCTGCAGATAGAGGACACATTTCTCAGTATGTGGACAGGCCATGGCTCATGTGAAAGCTCAGAACCTCCAGAATTCACTCACGGAGCTCCAGAGGCTGCACTAGCACTGATGTCAGGATTGGCAATTTAAAATCCAAATCGTACACACAGTTCTTATAAAATGTTTTTTTTTTTTACTTGAAAACTTGACACAGAGAAAGCACATGACTCCACCTATTTCTGTGGTAATGAAACACCTGTAATAGAATAAATGAAAGATAGATATTAAATTATCACATTTTTATTTTGCACTTTTCCACCTTCAAGTCACTCAAAGTTCTTTACATCAAGGAACCACATTCACACACCAGTATACGCAGACACTGGGGGCAAGGTAGGTTAAATGTCTTGCCCAAAGACACGACAGCAGCATTATCTTTGGAAACTAGAATCACACCGCCAACCTGTGGGTCAGTGGATCTTTTTGTTTCATATGGATCCAGTAATGACAGAAATATGAACCATAAACCAGGTCAACAAATCTGTAATCTGACAGTTCCACAGCAAACTCCACCTGAGGATTCTGACCTGTCCTTCAGATCAGATTAAACTAGTCGAGAACAATTTACTTTATATTATGACTTTAGGTATTTGTGCAGACTGTCTGGTTTAAAATCCCATTAAACCTACACTCATTTTGATGTGAAGTCATTTGAATAAAAATAGAAGGAAGTGTGCTTTGTTCTACCTTTTCCTTACCTGTCAAATGGAATGGGACAGGTGTTCAGATGTAATAATTCAGAGAGACAGACTGTGATTGACAGATGTGAGATTAGTGAGGCTGGTTCAGACTGACAGAGGACACAAATGTCCAACTGTTCTTATGGGACTTTAAACGCGTCACACAAGATTGAAAAGATCTGATCAGAACTGCCCCTAAAGACGAGACAGAGGTGCCACCGCGGTCATTCTAAGTTTAATCCAGGCTCAGGGAACTTGGAGTTATCTGAGCAGTTCTCCCTGTGGTGGAGAAATGGAGGAGGAGAAGAGGAGAGAAAACTGCAAAAAAATATAGTAAGTTATATATATTTTACACTCTTTTCTCAGCCGTGTTCTAATGTTGTTTCCTCATCACAAACAGACCTGGAGTTGTGTTTTGTTTCATTCACACATGTTTAACGCACAAACCCTGCAGATTTAGGCTGAGTTCTTCTCTCAAACAGAAAAAAACTCTCCTGAACTAATAGTAAAAGGAACTGTTAACTTGAAAACAACCACTTTATGACATCACAAGGTGGAACAGAGCATTTTGAGCTTTGGAGATGTGGACAGACTAATAATAATGGGTGAAACAAAACACAACTCCAGGTGTTTTTGAGGAGGGAACAGCATTAGAACATGTCTTAAGCTCACAAGAGGCAATTCTGTGTAATATAAAACTTACATTTCACTTATAAATAACAGTTACAAAGCACATGGATCATTTCTTACTATACGCGTTTGTGTTTAAAGGAAGTACATGATATTTTCAGTCTCTACCCTAGTATTAGCTGATATTGGTTATTAACAGACATTGAAAGACAAAATATCGACATCAAAACAGAAAAACTGACTCGGTGCATCCCTACTTAAGAATTCTGTTTAGTCCAAAACAGAATCAAATAAATGCATCAGTCTATACACAGTCATTTTGGATGTTTTCATTGCAGTGAAAAACAGGCTTGCATCTCCACAGTCCTGGCTCGTATTTGGCCTGGTTCTGCTTGTCTGCACTTGGAGCTCCCATATTTTTATTCCTGAAAAAGGTCTTGACCCCAAAACGTCGCATTGTGGTGTGATTAAAATCAGAAATTGGGAGCTCCAAAGAACTGCAGTGCGGATCTGTTTTTTCTTCCACATGATTTTTGTCTTTGGACCCAGCTCGCAGTCGCAGCTTTTATTGGGTGTGCGTGTCTTTGTCTACTTCTGGTTCTGCTTGTCCCCATCAGAATGTTGTTCCTTCTTTGGCTTTGGCTCTAATCTTCCACAGGGAACTTGACTTTATTCTTGTACATGAGTCATTTGTTTCCCCCGCAGAGTAAAGCAGCACTTTGTGACGATATCAGACAGAAAGAAAAAAAAATCCATGATTTTGACATGTATTAAACGTTTTAAACTAGACTCCTGTTGTGAGGCCAGCTTCAGTTTGTAAAAAAACAAAAGCTCCAAAATGTGACAGAGGACAAAGGTATTAGAGACTGTACTGCAGGAGGACACCTGAGAGAGACTCCCCACTGAGCTCTCTCTGTCTTTCTATCTCTGCCTTTCAGTCTTTCTCTCTCTGTTCCCCTTCTCTGCACTCCATTTCCCTTTGTTCTCTCTTCCCCCTCTCTCTCCCTAACTCTTCCTTTCACTCCTCTTCTCTCTTTTAGCTCTGTCTCTCTATCTCTCTGTCTTTCTGGTTGTGTGCAGATTAAACTCTCCAGGATAAAGACGCAGCAGGAGTGTCCCACCTTTAAGTCACTGTGAAGGGGACTCTCTCCTCACTCCTCCCCTCCTCCTGTCTCACTCCTCTTCTCTCCTCCCCCTCTCTCTCTTACCCCCTCCCTGTCCTCTTTCCAATCAGCCTCCCTCTCTCTCTCCTCCTCTCCCTTTCTCTCTCCCTCTCTCTGGCCTTTGCTCTCTTGCCCTTGTCCTCTGCTGGAGCATAAATCGGCTTTACCAGATGAATTGGTGCATTATGGCAGAGTGTCTAAACAAATGCGGACAGGGGACAGGTGCAGGAGGTTCCAGTGACAGGAGCAGACAGGGGCAGCTTCTGGAGGTAAAACCCCAGTGGAAGAAAAGTCTGCTGTTAAGAATGTAGAAAGAGGCTCAGTATGATAACATTTTCAGTTTCTCAAAATGGTTTAATAATGTTGAATCATTTCAAACAACATGCAGTTTGATGTTATGACCAGTGCATATTATTGTTGTGTCATTTGGCAAGACACTTCACCCACCTGGCCTCAAAGCGTGATCTCATCAGATCTCAGAAGCTCAGCAGGGCTGGGCCTGGTACTTGGATGGGAGAACACTGGAATTTCAGGTGCCACAGTGGGGCCGGAGTAGTTCTGGTCAGAGGGGCTGATGGTGCAGATCGGCAGCCTCACTTCCGTCAGTCTGCCCCAGGGCAGCTGTGGCTACAATAGTAACTTCCCACCATCAACTGTGGACGGAATGAAAAAGAAGAGTAAAGTAACTTTGAGGATCTGGAAAAACATGATATAAGCTGAGCGAGTTACTGACTGGCAGCCATGTGTCTGCAGCGTGCCTCACTGCAACTGAGGGCTCATTGAAACTTGCCAGCATGAAGTGATTACATATTGTACATTGTACGAGTCCTTCTATAATGGCAGGTGTTAGTGTGCAGCTGGTGTCTTCATACGAACCCACAGGATGAGCACTTGAGCTTCACGTTCTCTGGAGAGGTGCTTCAGAGCTGTTAGCACTGACTGTGTGTGCAAAAAGTGTCACTTTAAGTAAAAGATACAGAGGAGCAGGTCAGGTGGATTAATTAAGGTTAGCCTTTGTCCTCTGCATCTGACCCATCCTACAGTGTCTCTGGGTTAAACCTGTCAGGAGCATTGGGACCATCTCCAGATCTTGAGCTAGTGTTGGTCAGGAGTATCTTATCTGGAGGATTTGAGCGGTTGTGCATGTTTTGGGTTGATGGAGGAAACTGGAGTGACCCACACAGATACAGGGAGAACATGCAAACTCCACACAGAAAGGCCCGGAAGTCAAACCCACAACTTTTTGTTGTCAGACGAGAGTGATGCCTGGAGGATGGAGACAAGGAATTGTGAACTGAGAACAGAGTGTTTTCTATTTGAGAGAAACTCAAAATATATGTGCAGGGTTTGTGTGTGTGAATGAAACAAAAACACAACAAAAAACAAACAAAACACAACTGCAGGTCTGTTTGTGATGAGGAAACAACATTAGAACAATAGCGTAATATAAATCCTGTAAATAAAATGCCAGCAGGCTGTCTGTATTGTCGAAACCATAAATAAAGTTTGTAAAGTTTATTTGTATTATCTGTATTAGGTTTGTTCAAATGCATTAACTCATAAACAACATTGCGTTTCATCTGATTTAAAACTGAGTGAAAATGATGGGTTTCGATCTTGATCTTGGAAACCTGATTTGCGTGCTTGTGCAGAGTCAGTGCTGGTGTCTGTCTCTGATCTCATTTACAGTGAATAAACAGAGAGGAGGAATAAAAAGGAGAATGTGATGAGAATTTGGATGCGGCTGAGAGGAGATGCCTGTGATTCGGCAGCGTGTGTGTTTGAGGAGACAGAAGTGGGGAATTTACTGTTAACAAATGCTCAGCTCAACCAGTGGAAGCATATTAAAAGATAAAGGGTAACAATTTGGGAAATACTGTATATAGTATTGCGATTACATTTGCGATTTTTAAGTTTTAATAATAGGATTCTGTTCAGTGTTCACATTTTAAAGGGCTCATATTACTCTATTTTCTGATCTGTTCTAATGTTGTTTCCTCATCACAAACACACCTGGAGTTGTGTTTTGTTTCATTCACATGTTTAACACACAAACCCTGTAGATTTCGGCTGAGTTCTTCTCTCAGACTGAAACACTTCTCACTGTTCCACCTGAGCTCCACTGTGTTTTTAAACTCCATACACCCTCAAACATGTGAATGAAACAAAACACAACTCCATGTCTGTTTTTGAGGAGGTAACAGCATTAGAACATGACTTAAAGCTCAAAAGATCATGTCAGTTTTGTGTAATATTGCACCTTTAAACGCGTGACAAAAAGACTGAAATGTGAACTGACAAACTAATCCAAGAATCACATTTCAGAACATGTTTGTACAGATCTAAACGAGATTTTGTTTGTGAAGGAAATTATGGTAATTCAAAAATGGCATCAAACCCATCTTTAATAATGTATATGAATGAAATGTTATGTTTTTAAGCAATGTGCGCCCCCTTCTGGCTATAGTAGGAATTTTATTTGGCATGTTTTAGAGGATTTGTCTCCATGGAGATGTTACTGCTTTGTCTGAAATGTTCCACAGTATGTGGCAAAACTTATCTATGTTTTTATTGCTCCAAAATACCCTGAAAAACATGAATTCTAACAGTGAGTGGGGTGGCCTCTGCGTAGATCTGACCTGTCAGACGGGTGCAGTTTAAAGGGCTCATATTACACTATTTTCTCATCTATATTCTAATGTTGTTTCCAAGACCTGAAGTTGTGTTTTGTTTCATTCACACATTTAACTCACAAACCCTGCATTTAGGTGGAGTTCTCTCAAACACAAACACTATGTTCCACCTTGTGATGTCATGTGCTAATACAGGAAGTGCTGCAGTGTGTTTTTAAACTTCATCCACCTTCACTTGAATCATTTGAATCATTTCCAGCCCTGAAATTGCCAATCTCTACTGAACAAAAGGTAAAAGGAGCTGTTAACTTTAAAACTACCACTACATGACATCACAAGGTGGAACAGAGCATTTTGAGCTTTGCAGATGTAGAGTAATAATGCAGTATTACTGGATGAAACTCACACAACTCCAGGTATGCTTTTGAGGAGGTAACAACATTCTAACATGTCTAAAAGCTCACAAGAGTCAGTTTTGAATAATATAAAACCTTTAAACAAAATTCCCAGTAGGGGCGTTGGATCAGCTCACCTGCACAGCTCAGGTCGGGTGGAGTTTAATCTAAAGTCCTACACCACAGCAGAGAAGGAGAGGTCCACGTGGAGAAATGTGTGAGTTTTAATCTAAGGTGAGAGAAAGGGCAGGAGAAGAGGAGGAGGAGGACACAGCTTATTAAATCCTCTCATAGTTTAGCCTATATTTAGATGTAAGAACCAGGGACTGCATTTCCATATATTATTCCAACACCCTATGGATTTCATTTTCATCTTTGCAGTATTTTCTGAGATATCGGGATCCGCTTGGCCATAACTCGACACTATGGAAATTAGACACAGAACTGGTGACAGCCTGTGTAGAACATGCATTTAGAGGTGCAATATGCAACTTTTCTGTCTCCACTGAGAGGTTGCTTTGTCTGAAATGTTCCACTGTATGGCATTAATTTGATAATTCATTTTCTTCATGTACACACACACAAAAAAGTCTATAATTCCATGAGACAATGAGAAATGTTGCATATTTACATTTCTAGTAATCGTTTCTATTTCAAATGCAAAGTGCGCCATTAAACGTACAAATCATTTTTAAGGTTAAGGTACACTTTATTGTCCTCTGCATTTGACCCATCCCTCAGTATCTCTGAGTTAAACCTGCATTTGACCCATCGTTCAGTGTATCTGGGTTGAACCTGCATTTGACCCATCCTTCAGTGTATCTGGGTTGAACCTGTATTTGACCCATTCTTCAGTATCTCTGGGTTAAACCTGCATTTGACCCATCCTTCAATGTATCTCGGTTGAACCTGTATTTGACCCATCCTTCAGTATCTCTGGGTTAAACCTGCATTTGACCCATCCTTCAGTGTATCTGGATTGAACCTGTATTTGACCCATCTTTCAGTGTCTCTTGATTTTTCAGACAATCTTGAAACTTTTTTGGTAGTTATTGCTAATGCGTGCATTGTGTCTCCAACGAAATCGCTAAACATTCCACCATAGACATACATGCTGAACACCCTTGAGTGAAGTCACTGCAATGTATCTGTTGTGCATGTTTTGGGTTGAGGGGGAAAACAGAGCGCCCAGAGGAAACCCAAACACAGGAAGAACATGCAAACGCCACACAGAAAGACCCGGGCAACATGGGAACTGAACCTGAAACCTTGTTGCTGTGAGGTGAGTTTGTTTGCCGTGAGTGTTTGCCTTCCACTAACACAGAGACAAGCCACAGACGAGTTTCATTGCAGATTTTTTAATAACACTTTTCATTATTTCAACAGCCATCAGGTTTATTCTAACAGGTAAAAATCATCAAAAACTAACAAAGAAAAAGTTTATCCCAAACAACAGATTTCGCTTCTAAATGGAACAGAACCCTTTACACAGTGAGTATATCCAACACATCTTTCTGCAAACAAATTATAAAAATAGACTTTTGGCATTTTCAAATACATATGTACAATATTAAACATCCGCATAGACGCATGGTCACAGACTGGTTTGTTCTGGATTGTGGAGTCATAAATAAAAAACTAACTGCAAATATAAAGTTACAAATTGAAAATCAAATTATTCTAGTTTTACTGTGAGATTTTGGGAATGAAGTTTAATGCCCTGCGTGCCACATCATTCAAGTTCGTCATCGGAAAAATGGACAAAGAATTTGAAATGGAAAATAATAAAAAGACGTGTGTGAAATTATTTTTACAGGAGAATTTTGAAACGCGATGTGAAAACGAACTGGTTGAAAATTTGACTTGGAGATGGAGCAGAGTGGAACAAATGACAAAGTTACAACTGTTGGAAGATCAGAATCAAACTTAAAATACTGTAAAGTCTTATTTCTATTTGAGATACAATGGAAGATGTATTTTAAAACATAGTCCAACTGATCTGGTCGTGAATGGTTTACTGGAATGTTTCACAGTATGGCATTAAAGTTGTTTATCCTGTCCTATATGAAGGCAAGGGCAGGCAAGTTACAGGACAGATCTGTGGAGAGGTGACCCCACTCACAGTAATAATGCGTGTTGTTTTAAAGTATTGTAAAAAAATTAATATATGAATGAACATACAGTGGAACATTCCAGGTCATGTCATATCACCATGGAGACAAGCAGGTCAGCTGAAGCAAAGCTAGATATTACATTTTTCAAAATAAAATACAAAAGTTTGATATTTTGATTTCCCACCCATCCATTTTCTTACGCTTATCCGGAGCCAGGTCACGGGGCAGGAGTTGAAGCAGAGACTCCCAGACTTCCTTCACCCCGGACACTTTCTCCAGCTCCTCCACAGGGACCACAAGGTGTTCCCAGGCCAGCCGAGAGACAAGTCCCTCCAGCATGTCCTGGGTCTTCCCCAGGGCCTCCATCCAGTGGGACATGCCCGGAACACCTCCCGAGAGAGGCGTCCAGGAACAGATGCCCGAGCCACCTCAGCTGGCTCCTCTCGACGTGGAGAAAATGCTACCTCAAGTGGAGGATTTTGATTTCCCACATTTGGTTAAAAATTAAGCTCGTAACCAAGGAAACCGAACAATTGTAGTGGAAATTTTCAGATTCTACAATGTGATGATGTCATACTCCCAGGTGGGGGCAGGAGACAGATTTCTCTACTGATGACATTGTATTTTACCATGAAATATCCAAAAGGTAAATTCACAAATATTGAACCTGATCATTTCTATTCATGACTAGACCCAAGAACTCACTCTATTACAACACAAATCTGCATTTTAACAATATTCATTTCTCTGCCCCCCATCTGTATTCAACATTACTGGCCTATAGAATGTGGTGAAATCATCTGGTGGTGAAACACGGTATTCATTCTGGGAAATTGCCAGATCAAAAATGCAGGAAAATCTGTTGTGGCGTTGTTCACACATGGCCCTGTTCTGGTAAAACGGAGCTTAACTTGTCCCGGTTCAGACTGCATGTGTGAAAGGGGCTGTATATATCCGGGTTTGTTTACAATATGTGATGGCAAAAAATGTAGAGAATTGATACTTTGCAGCTGATGTCGTCAATACACTGGGGGTGTGATGCCAACTGTAAGCACTGTTCTGTCTGAGGCTTTGTTAGACTTTAATCGGAGCTTTATTTTAACACAATATGACCCTAAAGAACTGACTTAGTTGGAAGTACAACAGGTGAGCTGATTTCTGCTGTAAAAAAGTCCCTCTCACATAACATTACAGTCGCAAGCTAGTTAGCATTAGCCAACCGTTTTTCAGTGACCTTTTTGTTGAAAATCTGAAAAAAACTCCTAAACAGGACAATGAACGCTCAAAATGTGTTGTTTAAAATCACAATCTTGAAACTTTTTTGGTCGTTATTGCTAATGTGTGCACTGTGTCTCAATGGTAACTAGTGAACATTCCGCCTATAGACATACATGTAGAACACCCCCAGAGTTATGTCACTGCAAAGTATCAACTGAAAAGCAACTTAAGCTGGTGATGCAAAATTTTGTTAGTTCTATTTCAGTAATGGGACTGTATCACACTCTTGGGTCTATTTTATATTTAAACCTAAAAAAAAAATAATAATAATAAAAAAAAGGCTAAAAATGATTACATAAAACGTTCTATGGCGATGATTAAACAATGAACAATGAAGCAAAAAAATATTTCATAAACATTTCAGTGCAGAGGGTCCAGTGAAGGAGGTTGACACAGTAACTTCCCCAGGACCTTTTAAAACTGTACAAAATAATACCTCAAATAAACCATCAAATTCAACACAATTGAACAACAATAAAACAAGATTTCACCTTAAATACAGTACATAAGTTAAATAAAGCGCCTGTTTCTGAAGAGGTCACTGACAGAAATAAATAATGATAAATATTAAAGGTGAGGCCAGCTCCTGGAATCGGCCTGGTTTAGTTTAAACATCTGTAACACTTTGGAAACGGGAGAATGACAAAGAAAATAAGAATCAACACAAACAAATAAATAAAAGGATAAAACAGATATGGAATAAATAAAAAAAATCACTCTATCTATTGTCGGCACCTGACCTGCTTTTGAAAATGTGAAACTATTGGCAAAATTAGGGATGCACCGATACAATACTGGTATAGGAATAAGCACCAGTATCGGTTCAGTCGATATCGTATTTTGATCTATAAATTTGTGTAAGACGATTTACTAGATAATGCTGGCCCAAACACACCATATTTTTCTGTTGTTCTGTAAAAACTTTAAATGAGTTACAAAATATGTTTACCATACACTTTTGTTTGTGTTTACAGGAAATACATTATGTTTTCAATCTCTGCCGTGGTATTGGTTGATATCGATTACTGACAGATACTTCAAGCAACGTATTGGTATTGGTATTGTTATCGAAACAGAAAAAGCTGGATCGGTGCATTCCTCGGCAAAATTTAAGAAACTGTATGTAGTCTGTGCTCTGACAATCACATCTGACCCTGTGTCTCCAGAGCCTTAAGCTGCAGATAGAGGACACATCCAGGTTTGTCTCATTCTCAGTATATGGACAGGAGGAGCTGGAAGAGGCCCCGGCACACTTCCTGTTTGGAACGCAGCGACAATATATACTGTCTATGGTTTAAACTAACTGAATTTCAGCATTGAAACTGGCACCCCAAATGAGAGAGTCATGTGAGGCTCATTCTGCTTTCTGATTGGATAATCTAGAGAACCAAAACATGAAATTATAATTAGCATAATAATGTAACTGTAATAAATGAGATAAATCTGCATTACAATTGCTACCTATTAAAGCTACATCTGATTTGGACATTTTTACCTCCTATCTGGGGACACAGATGGGTTTAATTAAAATGTTACATACAGTTTCTTTAAGGAGTGGATTGAGAGAGCATTTTACACCAATTTATTAAACATATTTTTCTGTTTCTATTATTCAGAACATAGTTTGTTTATCATGGCTGTTTACAATTTTGAGTCTTTGTCCTCCCCCTTGTGGCCTGTTTTATAAAAAAAAAACAACATAAATTAACTTATTTCTATCAAATTGTATTACAAATATCGTGTTTAAAGGTCTACTATGTAACTTTTCTGGAGGAGAGTCTTGATGAAGATGCTATTACTATAAATGTTCCACTGTATCATATATAACATCTATCTCCATGGAAGCAAGCAGGCAACATCAAGCCAAGTTACGGATCAGATCTATGGAGAGGTTATAAAAACACTGATAAATAAATAAATGCAATCGCCTCTATTAAAATACATTTAATGGCCTACTGTGAAATAATATGCAGTGACTCTCAGATCTCCACGGAAAAGTTACATTGTGCACCTCAAAGCACTCTAAAAAGCTGGTGAATGATGCTGCCGATCCATTTCTTTTTAATAAATTACTTTTACTTTTGGACATCCCTCTCTATCTCTCCACTTTACTGCCAATAGAGACACATTTGACCCAATATAAAGTATGATCTTCCTTATTCATTTCACTGCAAACTGGGACAAACGCCACATTAGTGTTCCATTCCAGTTATCTCCAGAATCCACAAGATGCATGAATTATATCTGAAAACTCTTTTATGAAATCAAATAAAGTAGAGGTTATGGTCAGAGGTGGGTAGAGCAGCCATATATTTACTCAAGTAAGAATACTGTTACTTAAAATAATATCACTCAACTGGTAGTAGTAAAAAATAGTGATCAATTACTCGAGTAAGTGAAAATTCTCTTCAAATGCTGAGTAATCTTTTGCACTTATGTTTTCAAATTTAAATATTAAACATAAACTTTTTTAAGAAGTGGACTAAGCGAGTGTGACGTCACCCATAGTGTTCGACTCCAGTCAAATGAAGCTCATTGAGGCTGGCAGTTATGGGGCGAATTTAGAGGCGAGTTCCATATTAGGAATAGGAATTGATTTATGGACAAAACAGTGCTTTTTAACTTTGTCACTTGTAGACTTACTAGTGACTAAAAGTTCAAAATAATATCACTAATAAGTTCAACAGTATGGCATTAATAAATCTGTCACTACTAGTCAGATCTGTGGAAAAGGGCATGTTTTTCAATGTATTTTTGAGCAATTAAAACATCTGTAATTTAATAAATGGGAGCAACAGATGTCATACGGTGGAACTTTCCAGAAAAAGCAATAACATCACCATGGTGAGAGCTGGTGGAAGAGTGCAAGATTTTTCAGAATATTACTCAAGTAAATTTAATGGAATCCTACCCACCTCTATGTATGATGCCAAGAATGAAAAATGAAAAGTGGTTAAAAAATCCATAAAAACTAACCACAAATGAACTTAAAAACTGTATATTTTTTGTTTTTCCTTTCAGCATTCCCATGTGATATAATGTAACGTTGTAACCTGCTCAAACCAAGTCCAAGAAGCAATGCCGCCATTTTCGAAGAACCCAAGCAATTCTACAAATCTCTGTCTTCACTTTGCATTCATTCGGAATTTTTTCTCCAAACTCCCAACCAAAAATCCCCATTTTTGTCACCACGTAGCAATGTCTTTTGGCGTCTGTCAGCTATTCAGATCTTTCTTGCAGCATGCCGGATTTTGTCCAATGCATTTTAAGTCTTTCAAATACCAAAACATGAACGCCCACCTTACATTTTAGACCACTGCAGATCTCAGGTAGCGTAGTCAGTTCACTTAGGCCGTGTTAGGTTCCAAAATCAGAGAATCCTTGATCAAACCTGCATTGAAAGTCCATTTTGTTGTTTTGCGTTCACCTTGGAAGAGATGCCGCCAATGGTTGTGCAATCCAACTTAACGCATTATTGGAAGAACATACCTCCTCCAAGTTTCCACCATTTTGCAACTTTGCACAGCTAGTCTTGTAAGTAGTACTTGCAATTCAAGTCAAGCTATGCTCAACCAAAAAAATTCCTTCAATTTCGCAGCCATAGTAGATCTCCTGGTCACCTAATATTAGAAAAAACTTTTAAACTCACTTATACTAGGTTGTGGTAGCCTTCCGTTGTGTTCTTCATAACTTGGTGGTCTTCACTTTGAATGTATGCAGACATCTAAGCTTACTTTTTAGACCATTGCAGATCTTAAATTCCGTAGTATAGGTTCACTTAGGCTGTGTTAGTTTCCAAAAATGTGAGAAATCTGGATCAAACCTGCGTTGAAAGTTGTGGTACCCTTCCATCCAAGCTTGGTATCCGTCAACTTGTATTTTGGAGACTTTGTTGATTCATTGCACCATTATTTGAAGTTTCTCTCGATGTCCACTTCGCCGTTCAAAACCAACCAAAACCCATCCAAATTTGTTGCAGTTTTAAATACTAATTTTGGGACAGCATTGCCATAGTCTCCCAAGGTCAAAGTGCAAGTAGAGATGACATCACTCCACTGCGGTTCCCCTTAGCAACTGTCAATCAAGCTAACTCCAAAATTGGGTTATTTTGTTCACAAAGGAGTTAGGATCCAAGAGGAAGGCATTAGGAGACAAGGTTAGGAGCTTAGTGAGGAGTCGTGTTCCCTCCCTCCTTTTCTCCTCCTCTCCTCTGATTGGACGAGAGCGTAGTCCAAATGTGGTAACAGGAAGCAGAAAGTGTAGGCTAGACTTGTACGCCTCGCCCGTGCATTTGAATGACCTGCGCTCTCAGAGTCTGTATCGCGGTGAGGATGAGCTTCTGATGCTCCAGCGAGGTGATGCCGAGACTCATGACGTCCCTGTGAACACAAGAAATATAAGTTAGGACTAATGAATGAATAATAAATAAAATATCTATCTATATCAAAGGACTTCATTCAAATGTATTAGTAATCTTGGTTTCAGGTGACATAAGGTGACATAACTGCATTCTGCATATTGCAATCATAGACTGTTTATATAAATGGACATAGCTAACACGCTAGCCGCCTCGTTCCAAGCAAGAAGTTATCATGGGTGCTCTTCTGGCTCCATCTACTCTGGCTCCAATTCACTTAACATTTAAAAATTGTGACCCTCTCTCTGTAACTGCTGGAGCGAGCCTTGTCATTTTGGACTACATGATTCTGGTTTTTATTTCACTATTTTGTCTGTAAATCAAGATATAATAATAATAATAATAATAATGATAATAATAATAATAACAGGCGCCTTCTTAACTGGAGGTTGTTCTGCTTTGCTACAGGGGTTCAAGGGCCTCGTTCTGGATCGACTCTTTGGTTGCTATGATACTCTTCATCAGAATTCCAAATATGGAATTTGGCCCCAAATTTGCCGTATAACTGCTAGCCTCGTTGAGCTTCATTTGTCTGGAGCCAAACGCTATGGGTGACGTCACACTCCTGTAGTCTACTTCTTTATACCGTCTATAATGTCAGTATAAATGATTGGAGATGGGAGCAGGCATGTGCACTGTGTAACTTTTCTCGTGGAGGGTACCTGTGTGTCGTCATGGTGATGGTACTGCCTGGAATGTTGTGGCATTACTGCTATCTCAATTTTACAGTTTTTACACTTTTTCTGGCATATATGAATCTCAACCAAGACATTTATAGGCATACTTTAGCATTTTCAATGGATTCCAAAAAATAAAATATAGACCTTTTGATTTCGGCCACTATCACCTTAGGTAAAACATTTGATTTGATTTGAACCATTTGAATCGAACCATTAAAACAACTGCAGATGTGTTATGTTTAATTCACACAAGATTCTTTCATCCTGTCTTCAGTCCGTCTCCCACTTCAGATCTCTAAACTCTGAAAACTAAGAAAGTTAAAATAAATTGATGCCTGCGGCTATTTGATCCTTGTGCACCTTCACAAAAACTGAAAAAGTTTAGATTAAATAACTTCTGCTTGTCTCCATGGACATGTTAGTATTTTGCCTTGAATGTTCCACACTATGGCACTGAACTTATACATATATATATATATATATATATATATATATATATATATATATATATATTGCTATAAAGATATTAAGAAATATTTTGAAAAACATGCATTCCTTAGACAATTTTTCATTGCTAAATAAGACCTTGCCACCTGCTTATCTCCAGGTAAGTTTGTAATGCAACAAATGCTTTACTGTGGGACATTTATACGTTTTTCATTATTTGAGGACTTTGGTTTCATAGTATTCACAGTATAAAAAATCCAAGCTAAAGGTTAACATTTCCATAGAGACAAGCTGGTCTGGGTACTTGAAAGGTTACTGAATTTTAGCAAAATTTTAGGACCTTGCTCAGACAAATCTTGATAAATGAAGCCTTAAAGGTGCATTGTGTAACTTTTCTGATGGAGAGTCCATCACTTAATTGTTTCTATGGATATGTCATTGCTCTGCCTGGAATGTTCCACAGTATGACATTAAACAGCTCTACTTTACATTTATTCAATTACAGGTGTTTTTATAGCTCAAAAATACCTAGAAAAACAGACATTCTGACTGTGAGCAGCATCGCCTCTCCACAGATCTGACCTGTAACTTGGTCTGGTTTAATCTCCATGATGTTAGAAAGGATTAATACCATACTGTGAAACATTCCAGGCAAAGCAATAACATCTCTATGGAGAAAAGCATTTGACAGACCCTCCACCAGAAAAGTTACACAATGCAGCTTTAAAGAACAAATATGATGCATTTTTCGTATTGTTGGCTTTTAAACATTCTCGTACTTTGGAATTTTCTGTTTACAACTTAAAATAATGTCAATGTTTAGACAATACACATCTTGTTTCTTGTGATGGAATGTAGCAAAGTAAAATTAGCAAAGTACTGTACTTTTTTAGATATCTGCTTTCCTTAGATTTTAAAATGGATACTTTTTACTTTTACTTCACTACATTTGAGAGCAGGTATCTGTACTTTCTACATTACTACATTTTTAACATGACTGAACAATAGAAGTATTTTTTTTATTACAGTTTGAGACCTGCTGAAAAGGCTGAGGGCTTATTTTTAACACGTCCTATTTGAGCAAACAAAAATACACAAATACAAAATTCAACAACTGAGCACAAATCTTTATCAAAATCACTACATTTGAAGTTTTATAAGATGTCAAAATCTGCGTGAAATACTTTGACTTTTTACTCTTTAAGTACATTTTTAAACAAGCACATTAATACTTTTACTTAAGTCGATTTTTCATGTGATACTTTTACTTGAGTATTTTTTTTTGCTCCAGTATATGTACTTTTATGTAAGTCACAAAATTCTGTATTTCTTGCGCTCCAGAACTGGGACCTGGGGCCATCTGTACAGGGACTTACCTATGATGTCACAAAACTGGGAATTTCAAAATTGAATGTTTTATGGAGCTCAGAACGTTCTTACTAAAAAGGATTTATCAAACAAGTGTGAATAAAGCAAAATACCACTCCAGGTATGTTTTTGAAGAGGGAACAATGTTAAATGTGAGTCATTTTTGCATATTATGTTAAAAGTTTGGCTTGCATGTTATTCTATATTGCCTATTATTTCTCATGGATTTCATTAAAAGATTGGAAACTCAAGAAATGATTAAAAATGAAGCCAATATAACTTCCCAAAGTTAATATATTCTGCCAGTGAATTTCCATTCATTCACACGGTTATCATTTCAATTATCACCTCCTCCTCTCCACACGCCCGCCTCCACTCAGCTCGCAACTTTTATTTTCTCAAACAGGAAACAGGACTGCCGCTGATAAGGCACTATGCAACTAAAACACTATCGACATTTGGTCCTGGTTTAGTCCTGATTTAGGCTTGGTTTGGTCCTCTTCTAGTCCTGGTTTAGTCCTGATTTAGACTTGGTTTGGTCCTCTTCTAGTCCTGGTTTAGTCCTGATTTAGACTTGGTTTGGTCCTCTTCTAGTCCTGGTTTAGTCCTGATTTAGACTTGGTTTGGTCTTCTTCTAGTGCTGGTTTAGTCCTGATTTAGACTTGGTTTGGTCCTCTTCTAGTCCTGGTTTAGTCCTGATTCAGACTTGGTTTGGTCCTCTTCTAGTCCTGGTTTAGTCCTGATTCAGACTTGGTTTGGTCCTCTTCTAGTCCTGGCTTAGTCCTGATTTACACTTGGTTTGGTCCTCTTCTAATCCTGGTCCTGATTTAGACTTGGTTTGGTCCTCTTCTAGTGCTGGTTTAGTCCTGATTTAGACTTGGTTTGGTCCTCTTCTAGTGCTGGTTTAGTCCTGATTTAGACTTGGTTTGGTCCTCTTCTAGTCCTGGTTTAGTCCTGATTCAGACTTGGTTTGGTCCTCTTCTAGTCCTGGTTTAGTCCTGATTTAGACTTGGTTTGGTCCTCTTCTAGTCCTGGGTTAGTCCTGATTTAGACTTGGTTTGGTCCTCTTCTAGTCCTGGTTTAGTCCTGATTTAGACTTGGTTTGGTCTTCTTCTAGTGCTGGTTTAGTCCTGATTTAGACTTGGTTTGGTCTTCTTCTAGTCCTGGTTTAGTCCTGATTTAGACTTGGTTTGGTCCTCTTCTAGTCCTGGTTTAGTCCTGATTCAGACTTGGTTTGGTCCTCTTCTAGTCCTGGTTTAGTCCTGATTCAGACTTGGTTTGGTCCTCTTCTAGTCCTGGTTTAGTCCTGATTCAGACTTGGTTTGGTCCTCTTCTAGTCCTGGCTTAGTCCTGATTTACACTTGGTTTGGTCCTCTTCTAATCCTGGTCCTGATTCAGACTTGGTTTGGTCCTCTTCTAGTCCTGGTTTAGTTCTGATTTAGACTTGGTTTGGTCTTCTTCTAGTGCTGGTTTAGTCCTGATTTAGACTTGGTTTGGTCCTCTTCTAGTGCTGGTTTAGTCCTGATTTAGACTTGGTTTGGTCCTCTTCTAGTGCTGGTTTAGTCCTGATTTAGACTTGGTTTGGTCCTCTTCTAGTCCTGGTTTAGTCCTGATTCAGACTTGGTTTGGTCCTCTTCTAGTCCTGGTTTAGTCCTGATTTAGACTTGGTTTGGTCCTCTTCTAGTCCTGGGTTAGTCCTGATTTAGACTTGGTTTGGTCCTCTTCTAGTCCTGGTTTAGTCCTGATTTAGACTTGGTTTGGTCTTCTTCTAGTGCTGGTTTAGTCCTGATTTAGACTTGGTTTGGTCTTCTTCTAGTCCTGGTTTAGTCCTGATTTAGACTTGGTTTGGTCCTCTTCTAGTCCTGGTTTAGTCCTGATTCAGACTTGGTTTGGTCCTCTTCTAGTCCTGGTTTAGTCCTGATTCAGACTTGGTTTGGTCCTCTTCTAGTCCTGGTTTAGTCCTGATTCAGACTTGGTTTGGTCCTCTTCTAGTCCTGGCTTAGTCCTGATTTACACTTGGTTTGGTCCTCTTCTAATCCTGGTCCTGATTCAGACTTGGTTTGGTCCTCTTCTAGTCCTGGTTTAGTTCTGATTTAGACTTGGTTTGGTCCTCTTCTAGTGCTGGTTTAGTCCTGATTTAGACTTGGTTTGGTCCTCTTCTAGTGCTGGTTTAGTCCTGATTTAGACTTGGTTTGGTCCTCTTCTAGTCCTGGTTTAGTCCTGATTTAGACTTGGTTTGGTCCTCTTCTAGTCCTGGTTTAGTCCTGATTTAGACTTGGTTTGGTCCTCTTCTAGTCCTGGTTTAGTCCTGATTCAGACTTGGTTTGGTCCTCTTCTAGTCCTGGTTTAGTCCTGATTCAGACTTGGTTTGGTCCTCTTCTAGTGCTGGTTTAGTCCTGATTTAGACTTGGTTTGGTCCTTTTCTAGTGCTGGTTTAGTCCTGATTTAGACTTGGTTTGGTCCTCTTCTAGTCCTGGTTTAGTCCTGATTTAGACTTGGTTTGGTCCTCTTCTAGTCCTGGTTTAGTCCTGATTTAGACTTGGTTTGGTCCTCTTCTAGTCCTGGTTTAGTCCTGATAGTTCCAGGTTCTCATATTGTGTACGCAGCCATAGACTCACAAAAGTCTATTCATGAATATTGGTTTCCTTTTTATAGCCGCCATTTTGAGGACTTTGTACCAGTCAGAAGATGGAATATTTTGTTGAATTGTTAATTGCCATGGTAATAGTGTTAATATTTCAGCACTTTGAAACTCATAGGTCCCTAATACTTCACTGATTTGAGTGGGGGAGGTAAAATGTCTATTGTTCACATGTTTTCCAATTCAATATCAGTATTTAGCATCAAATAAGAACCAAGCAAGATTCCCACTTGGACCAAATTCTTTTGTTGTGTCCTTAAGGAAGTAACTCACCTTGCCTAGTATGAATGTGGTGTGTTTGATTAAAGTAAAATATACATTGAAACCCATCATCTATCTACCCTCTACAAACTACTACTCCCACTGCTACTGTTGCTTCTTCTACTACTACTATTACTACTACATAATACTTACTGCACAGTCATCCTTGCCACAGACTCTAAGTAGCAGTATCCAGCTGCAGTGAAGTTGTCCTTATATCGTCCCATGTCCACCGCGTCCAGCCACTCCCCCACTGAGCTGAAGCCGGGGAACGTGGGCAGAGGGCGCTCTGCTATCGTGATGGACGAGCTCAGCGTCCTGCAGAAGAAGACAAGAATACACAGAAGGTTTGTGAGACGAAGGAAGGAATTCAGTCAGTGTCATGAGTATCTGGGTAACTCATGTAACTTTTTCTAGTAGACTTTACTCTACCCTTTCCTCCTGTTATTACTTTGCCCGAAATGTTCCACAGTATGGCATTTAACTTGACAATCTCATTGGTGGCAAACAGGTTCATCTGCCATACTGACAAAATTACAGGTCAGATCTGTGGAGAGGCGACCCCACTCAGAGAATTAAAAAAAATGTTTTGAAGGAATTGAAACGCCCATAATTTAAAGTTAATTGTCTTAGTGTTTCCATGGAGACAAGCAGCATTTGAGAATTCACATTTTAGAATCTGACTATTTCTCAAGACAAAATGACAAAGAAGTATGCCAGTTAATCTCAGTTTCTGTCTCAAGTTAAAGGTTTTCCACGGAGCAGATTATTGTTGTGTCATGAGCAAATTGAATAAATTAAAAGTTTTTTTTTTTTTTTTTTTGTACAGGTCATTGATAAAAAAGGACGAATAATATGGTCCTAAAACAGTTCCTTGAGGAGCCCAAAAAATATGTTGTTTTCAGATAATTTATGAGCCCCTATTTGCACATATTGTTTTCTATTCATTAGGTATGATTATAACAAGTTTAGCGCAGTCCTCCTTATACATCTTTTCATCTGTTGAAAGAATAAATTGTATCAACTGTATCAAAAGCTTTTTTAAGGTTGATGAAGATCCCCAATTATTATTATTATTTTTTTTAACCGTATGTGTTTACAGCACTTATAAAAGAAAAAAGAAGGCTGACTGTCCAAATGAGGTTCTGTACTGATGGATTTTACAGTTGTAGTTTAGTCGGTCAGGGGCCAGATTATATAAACGTTTGAAAAAATTATTTGAGAATACACAAATTGCCTAAGATCTCAAAGCGTATATTTAGTTACATTTTGATTTTTAATGAAGCAACAGTGATGAAAGTGGATTGTTTTTCTTTTTTTTTATGGCTCGATTGTGCACTTTGTGACTGCCTGGGGGCCGCCTGGTTGTGAATGTAACGTCTGATTAGTTTGATGCTCTTCCTGTCTCTACTCCTTTATAAGATTCTTACCTGCGTGCGAGCGTGGAGGAGCCGATGGCGTCTGGAGAGCGTATACTTTTACTGAGCGCTGAGTGGATCTGACTGAAGCTGGGCCTCTCTGTGCGTTCCTTTTGCCAACAGTCCAACATGAGCTGGTGCAGGTGAGGGGGGCAGTTCACCGGAGCGGGCAGTCGGAAGCCGTCCTCTATGGCCTTTATCACCTACGGGCAAAAAAACACAGGGCTACGATCATATGCTCTTCGGTTTATTTACAATCACAACAGCGGGGCTTCACAAAACTGTCCATTTAACCAAGAGAAAGTTAGAAAACCATGACTAAACCAGGACTAAACCAGGACTAAACCAGGACTAAACCAGGACTAAACCAGGACTAAACCAGGACTGAACCAGGACCAAACCAGGACTAAACCAAGATTAAACCAACACTGAAACAGGACTGAACCAGGACTCAACCCGGGTCGAACCAGGACTAAACCAAGACTAAATCAGGTATAAACCAGGAATAAACAGGACTAAACCAACATTAAACCAACATTGAACCAGGACTAAACCCAGACTGAACCAGGACTGAACCAGGACTAAACCAGGAGTAATCTGGGACTGAACCAGGACAGACAGGCTGTAGATGGCTGTAGATCCTCACAATAATGTCGTATGGAACAGAACCTGCGCTTTCTCTCAGCCCTGTACAGAACTCAATCTCCTAAAAGCTACGGCTCAAATCAGATTATGATTAAAATGATACACCCACCAAACCATTTTCTAAAACACACTCTCCCCCTCTTTGTCTCATTTCTTAATTGACCTTCTACTACAACTATTGCTACTACTGCTACTTCTTGTACTACTGTTGCTGCTGCTCCTCCTCCTCCTACTACTACTACTACTACAACTACTGCTACTACTACTACTACTTCTTGTACTACTGCTGCTGCTGCTCCTCCTCCTCCTACTACTACTACAACTACAGCTACTGCTACTACTAATACTACTATTACTACTGCCACTTCTTGCACTACCGCTGCTACTGCTCCTGTTACTACTACAACTACTGCTACTGCTACTATTACTACTACTACTACTGCTACTTCTTGTACTACTACTGCTGCTGCTGCTCCTCCTCCTCCTCCTACTACTACTACAACTATAGGTACTGCTACTAATAACTAATACTACAACTATTACTGCCACTTCTTGCACTACCGTTGCTACTGCTCTTGTTACTACTACAACTACTGCTACTTCTTGTACTACCACTGCTGCTACTACTACTATAACTACTGCTACTGCTGCTACTACTACTACTGCTACTACTACTACTACTACTACTGGCACTTCTTGTACTACTACTGCTGCTGCTCCTACTACTACTGCAACAACTACTACTACAACTACTGCTACTGCTATTACTGCTACTGGTACTACTGCTACTACTACTACTACTACTACTACTACTACTACTAAGGTAAGAGGTAAAGTATTTTTGATTCTGTATTTTGAACTCCAGTACAGAGGACACCTGCATTAGCATCTGTGCCCTCAGTGGAAACAGTGGGGAGTGTGTGATTTTAAAAACAGGATCATTCTCACAATGATACTTAAAGGTCTTATATTACACAAAATTGACTCTTGTGAGCTTTAAGTCATGTTATAATGTTACCTCCTCAAAAACAGACCTGGAGTTGTGTTTTGTTTCATTTATTACTAATCAGTACATCTCCAAACCTCAAAGTGCTCTGTTCCACCTTGTGATGTCATGAGGCGGTAGTTTTCAAGTTAACCTCTATTTTTTACTTTTAGTTCAGCAGAGATTGGCAATTCCAGGGCCTGAAATGATCCAGATGCCTCTAGAGAAGGTGTTTGGACTTTAAAGACACAGTTGAGCACTTCTAGTATTACCACTTGATGACTTCACAGGGTGGAACAAAGAAAAACTCTTAATTACGCAGGAGTTTTGTGTTAAACATGTGTGAATGAAACAAAACACAACACAAACTACAGTATAATAACATAGATCAGAAAAACAGTGTAATATGGGCCCTTTATTCTGCAGTATGTCTCCTATAGTGTTTTATACCGTTTGTACTTAACTCCAGATGGCAAAGTTTGATCATTGTGAAAAACAGTGCTTAAAATGGCGGTTATTCATAGGCAGGGCTGTGTAACTCATGCATATTCATGTGAACAGAGAGACGGGGACATGTTTGTAATAAATGATCTTTTAATGCGCTCCTGGTTTCTCAAAATGGAGGCGATGTGAGGACAGAGGAGAGAGCAGAGGCGGCCTGATCTGGAGGACAGACGAGAGACGTGATTAGAGGTAATTACTTGAAAATATCGCAGTATAATGAGACCTGGAGATGAGTTTAAGATACATTTGGACAAAAAGGTGTGAGTTATTAAAGATTTGTGATATGAGTTCAGATTAATGACACTGGCCATTTGAGATTAGAGTAGATAAAGGGACGTAAGATAGCTTTTCGTGGAGTGGTTGAAGACTGTAGACTGATTTTGGTATGACTATCGCTAGTAACTACAAAAAAACTACTAAAAATCTACCAAAAAATGACAATTACAAGAATCATTATTTTTTCCTTTTTCTTCTTTTTTATTTTGTTTTCCCTCCCACCCTTACCTTCTTGCATCTCTTCTGTTTTATTACTTAGTACACATAGTTGAATTTAATCCTTTATTTAGACTTATATTTTCTAATTTTGGGTGCACACATTTTAGTTAATTTAAATCTGAATTATTACTTACACTTGTTTCTTTTTTGTTTGAGTGCAGAGGACCTTCGGAGGAGACCATCGATGCCGAACAAAGAGGGGAGCACTATTTAGTTAATTTTGCTCGGTTTGTTTGAGGTTACTTTATTATCGTTTGTTTTCTGTATTATAAGTATTTGCCTTTTTGTTACTTTAAGTTAGTAGCTTTAGTTAATTATTTCATGTAATTTCCCCCTCTCTTGTGTTCAGTTTAGTCGCCCTCATCTATTTAAATGCACCTGTTCTCTGTCTAGGGGTTAATTTTTGTTCTGTTTATTTGGATTTAAGTTTCCCCAGTTGGGCCTGACTTTTTGTTAATGATTTACTTAATCTGAGCCTTTGTTAAATTACATTTTTATTTGACTTTATTAAATTTAAACATATTTTTTTATATCTTGACTTTGCCTTTTTTTTGTTTGGTCCACTACACCTTCTCAAATGTCAATGTCTTTAACTGTTTGCACTGTCTCTAATATCACAATTAAAAAATAAACTAGTACTCAGTTTTGTTACTTTAGTAAAAGTATCACATGAAAAAATTGACTTAATTAGAAGTATTTTTGTACCTGTTTAAAAATGTACTTTAAGAGTAAAATGTCAAAGTATTAAAGGTAGTAAAGTAGTAAAGGAATTTAGCTGATTTTAAGTGATTCAGTTGATTTCTTAAATTTTCTAGCTGTTTTTGTGTGTTTGGTTTGCTCAAAGTTGGGACGTTAACTCAAATGAAATGTGTTAAAAATAAATCTCAGACATTTCAGCAGGTCTCATACCTCAAAGAAAAGTACTTTTTACTTTTCAGTTCAGATCTAAAATGTAATGGAGTAGAAAGTACAGATACTTACTCTCAAATGTAGTGAAGTAAAAGTTAAAAAGTATCTACTGTAAAATGTACTCAAGTAATGTACAGATACGTAAAAATTGTACTTTGTTCATTTAATCAACAGAAAGTTAGAAAACCAAGACTGAACCAGGACTGAACCAGAACTGAACAAGGACTAAACCAGGATTAAACCAGGACGAAACCAGGACTGAAAAAGTACTGAACCAGGACTAAACCAGGACTGAACAAGGACTAAACCAGGACTGAACAAGGACTAAACAAGGACTGAACCAGGACTGAGCAAGGACTGAACCAGGACTGAACCAGGACTGAACCAGGACTGAACCAGGACTGAACCAGGACTGAACCAGGACTAAACCAGGACTGAACCAGGACTGAACAAGGTCTGAACAAGGACTGGTTCAGTCTAAACCAGGACTGAAAAAGGACTAAACCAGGACTAAACAAGGACTGAACAAGGACAGATCCAGGACTGAACAAGGACTAAACCAAGACTGAACCAGGAGTAGTAGAAAGTATCCACTGTTAAACTTACTTAAGTAAAGTACAGATACCTAAAAATTGTACTGACATATTGTACTTTTACTTTTGTACTTCGTTACCTTCCACCACTTTACATTTTCTCATTGTAAACTGCGATATTGCTTTAAAAATGACTTAATAAGAGAAATGGCTCCATTAAAGGCACTGTACCTGATTTTTAATGCCTTAAAAACTTAAAATACGTAAAATAGATGTAGTTCATTGTCAACAGTTTGCAGTGGTCCTGTTATTCCTCACTTATGCATTCAGGGCATCCTAATTACTTGCATTAGGGCTGCAGTCGATCACAGAAATTCATGACCCGTAATTCGATTTGTTGACTAAAAAGGGGGAGTGGCAAAAGCTCTCGAAAATATATCTGACCCAAACTGCACTCACAAGACTACACCTGCAGTGGGGAGCTCATGTGAAAACCAATATTTATGCAGAAAAAGAGTACGAGGAAACAATGGATTTATATAAAGTCAGATTAAATACAGGATTAACTCCCAAATCTTCAGATAATCCACTCCCTACCTTCTCCTTTCTGCTGTTGCCCCTAAATAAAATTATTAGTCGACTAAAACTAAAACTAAGACATAACCAACGAAACAAATGAAGGACTACAGCCCTAATTTGCAGTGATGAGCTTTTCAGAACTCTCGGACACTTTTACGTCACGGTCAAGATAACAACAACAAGCATACTAAAGCTAATGGACGTACTTTGAACTCAAGAGATGCTTGTACAATGGGCTCTAGTTACGCTTACGTCACAAAACCGGAAGGCGTTTGGAAACCTGCGGATGACGACTTCCTTTGGGCTCTGTCGGCGATAGTAAACATCGACTGTATGGTAGTAACTCTGACAAAATCTGGGAAAACTGAGAAAATGGATTGAAATGAAGAATTGTCATTGTAGCATTCCATTCTGTTCGGCAGATCGACAGTTACGACCAGCTGCCTGTAGGTAACACTGAAGACACGATTAGAGTCCCGTCCCCCATGGAAAGCTTTGGCAGGTTGTGAAGACGCTGCTGCTGAATCCACGGTTTTATCACATACCAGTGTCGGGAAAACCGAAACTACACCGGAAGTCGTCATCCGCATGTTTCCAAACGTCTTCCGGTAAGCCTGAACAGAGCCTATATACATATGAACAGGCAGTTTTCTAAAATACATGGGAAAATATGATTTAAATTCTTGTTTGGAATTTTTGTTAAAGAATCCCAGTAAGTAAAGGGCTGTGGGTGGAGATAGGTGGCAGGTGAAAATTGAACATTTCTGAGCTCTCCACCAGGCCAGGTTATAAGTCAGATCTGTGGAGGGGCTACCGCACTCACAGTAAGAATGCATGTTTTTCTGTGTATTTTTGAGCATTAAGACACATGTAATTGAAAAAACTAAACAAACAAACAAACAAAAACGCAGATTAGCAAGAAGTTTAATGCCACAGTGTCCAAATTCTGCTCCAAATTTGCTCCTAGAACGGCTTCACTTGACTTGAACGCTATGGGTGACGTCACGCTCCCTTAGGCCACTTCTTTAGTTTATGTCTAAAATGAAAACGTGGAAAATCAAGCTCCGTTTTACTCAGTTTCCAGTGAACCATGACTAGACATTTACTGCTTTTGTTTTTCTTATGTTGCATTTATCACGGTTTAGTGCATGAAACATCGGACGCTAAAATGGGCATTAAAAGTTCCACAGAGCGCCACAAAAGCCTGACATAACCTGTTTTTCCCATTTGAACAAAGTGCACTTTTTAAAACCACTTTTCTCCAAGGACACGGGAGACAACACAAAACACTATCCATCCTTCTCTTTCTTTCTCTCTATCCTTCTCTCTTTTTCTTCTCGTTGTGTCTCATCTCTCTCTCCCTCTTCTGTCTTTGTCCTTTCTCACCATCTCTCCCCTCTCTTTATATATCCTCACCCATCTCTGACCACTTTTCTGTTTCTTTCTCTCTTTCCCTCCCTCTCTCCCTCCCTATCTCCTTTCCCATTCTTATCTTCTCTCCTCTCTCTACCTCTTCTCTCTCTCCTTCTCTCCCATCTCCCCTCCTCCAGCTAATGCCTCTTTCTCTCTCCCTGTCTCTTCTTCCCCTCTCTCCTCTTCTCTCTTTTTCTATCTCTCTACCCCCTTTCCCTATCTTTCTCTCTCCTCTCTCCATCTCTCCCCCTGCCTCTTCTCTTCCTTTATCTTTATCTCTCTTCTTTCTCTCCTTCTCTCCCCCTTTTCTCCACTCTCCTCTCTATGTCTCTCACCCCTTCTCTTTCTCTCCCCTCTCTCTCCCCTGTCTCCATTCTCCCAATCATCCCCTCTCTTTTTCTTCCCTCTCTCTGCTTCTCTCCCCCCTCCTCTGTGTTTCTTCTCTCTCCTTGTGTCCCATCACTCTCCCCTCTGCCTCTATTTTCCCCATCATCCCCTCTTTCTCTCCTCTCTCTTTCTCTACTTCCTTCTCTGTATTTTCTCTCTCTCCTTCTCTCTGTCTATATTCTCCCATCATAGCCTCTCTCTCCTCTCTCTTTCTCTCCTCTTCCCCCTTTTCTCTGCTCTCCACTCTCTGTCTCTTACCCCCTTTTCTTTCTCTCACCTCTTGCTCCATCTCTCCCCTCTGTCTCTATTCTCCCCATCATCTCACCTTTCTTTCTCCCCTCTCTCCCCCCTCCTCTTTGTTTTTCCCACTCTCCTTTCTCTTTCTTTTCTCCTTCTCTCCCCCCTTCTCTCGCTCTCTAGTCTTTTTTTCTCCCCCTCTCTCCTTCTCTATCAGCTCTGTCCCCTCTCTCTTTCTCCCCTCTCTACTTTCTGTTGTTCTCTCTCTTCCTCTCTCCCCCCTCCTCTGTTTTTCCCACTCTCCTTTCTCTTTCTTTTCTCCTTCTCTCCCCTCTCTCCTTCTCTCTCCTCTCTATCGGCTCTGTCGCTATTCTCCCAGCATCTCCCCTCTCTCTTTCTCCCCTCTCTGCTGTTCTCTCTCTTCCTCCCTCCTCCCTTCTCTCTCCATTCTTTGGTGCTGACTGGATAATAACAGGTTTTGGTGGAGGTCCTTTTCAGACATACCCTCCAAACGACACAAACGTTTTACATTCGGTTCAAAGAAAGTGCATTTTTTCTTCGGGATTTTGAAGAGTTTTATTTTTATTTTATTTTTTTTATTTGCTGAAGAGGACAGTGGCTCTACGTCGAAGGGGGTCAAAGTGTCCATATGAACGTAACAGGATCAGACACGGAGCTGAGGAGCGAGTTAAAAAGAAGACTTAGAGAGGAGAGGAAGAGGGAGAAGGAGGAAAGAGGGAGGGAGAGCGGGGAGAGAAGGAAGGGAAGGAGAGGGAGAGAGGGGGGAAGAGTAAGAGGAAAGAGGAGGAGGGTTAAAAAGATGATTTAGAGAGGAGAAAGAGGGAGAGAGAGAGAGAGAGAGAGAGATAGAGAGAGAGAGAGGGGGAATGAGGAGAAATTAAAAACATGACAGAGAAGAGAGAAAGAGGGAGAGGTTAGAGAGGGAGGGAGCAGGGCATTAAAAAGATTACTTAGAGAGGGGAAAGAGGGAGAAAGAGAGAAGGAAGAGACAAGGGGTGTTAAAAGAAGACTTGGAGAGAGAGGGAGAGAAAAGGAAGGGAGAGAGAGAGAGAGAGAGAGAGGCAGTAAGGTTAGGAAAAGAGGGGGAGAGACGAGAGAAGAGAGAGGAAATAATTTCATAGAAGCAATGTATTCCTGGCTTCTTTTAATAAGATCTGGAGTGTGAGTGGATAAAGAGTGACATGGGGAGGTGAAGGAGAGGAGGAAGACTTATGGAGAGAATACAGAAGGAGGGGGAGAGCGAGGGGTACAGACGGAGGGAGAGAGCGAGGGATTAAGAGTAAAGTAAATTTAGTCTGAAAGAGGAGAGAGCAGAGCCAGATGGTCATTTCAGTTATATATGGCAACATATGTGCATACGTTTAAGTGCATTTATCCAAAAGACGAAAGGGAGCAGTGACGGGAAATACATTTTATGGCACCAAATTGTTAACAACTCTGCCACTGCTGAGCTATGTTTTTATTTGAGTAACTTAAACGGCACAAATCAGCTCACCTGCTGTAATTTAAGATCGGTTCTTTATGGCAAAAAAAGGAGAAAATTAATTTGTCAACTGGACATAGTTTATTTGGTCGAATACGTTTCGCAGCTCATCCAAGCTGCTTCTTCAGTTCTGGTCAGATGCTGGCGGACACTACTTTATATCTGCCTGAAGGGAGGAGCTTAATTACAATGAAAATTACTCTGAGACAACACATATTTAAATACAGTTTCAGTTGGTCAGGTGATACAATATGGAGTTGTTAACAGTTTCTGTTAGTCATGTGGATAGAGGATAGAGTTATAGATGGGAAACTCTATCCTCAAACCTAAATCAAAACAAACTGGGAAAACAATGGGACTAGCCAGGTCAGGTCCAGAGGTGTGAAAACACCCATCATGGCCCTGAATGGATATGCTAACTACTCCCCCACTCCCACTCCATATTGAATAGACTCACATGACAAACAGAAACTGTTAACAACTCCATATTGTATCACCTGACCAACTGAAACTGTATTTAAATATGTGTTGTCTCAGAGTAATTTTCATTGTAATTAAGCTCCTCCCTTCAGGCAGATATAAAGCAGTGTCCGCCAGCATCTGACCAGAACTGAGGAAGCAGCTTGGATGAGCTGCGAAACGTATTTGACCAAATAAACTCTGTCCAGTTGACAAATTAAATTTTCTCCTTTTTTTGCCATGGATTCTACCTGGACGACTGAGGGATTTTACATACATCGGTTCTTTATGGTCATTTGTGGATCATAAGTTTGGAGATTTCTTCCATAAACAGTAGGTCCCCAGTAGAGTTATAAAGGTCCCAGCCCTCCATCTGAAACTATGACATTATCAAAGTCTAGAATTTAGTTTCGTGCAAATCCCATTATAACTCAACTATTATAAACCCCATCATAAAGACACGTTTTAGTAAACCCATGTTCTGGTGTCCCATGTCCCAGTAGGCCTCTCTGCAGGACATCACCTCCCCCATAACGATAAAGCTGCACTAACTGACCCAAACTCTTCTAAACCCCACTATAAAAGCCATTACAAACCCCATTATAATCCCCATTATAGACCCCATTATAAATATGTTATTATACATGTGTTATCAGAGTCATGTCCTGGTGTCCCATGTCCCAGTACGGCTTCTCTTTGTAGGACATCACCTCCCACATGAGACTCACCCAAAGCCTTATAATCCTCATTATAATCCCCATTACAAACCACATTATAAACCCCATCATAAACTCTTTCTAAACCCCATTGTAAACTCCATTATAAGCCCCATTATAAACTCTTTTATAAACCCCATTATAAATTCTTTTATAAACCCCATTATAACCCGATGTATTAACAGACTGATGTGCTCGTACCTCGTGCCGCAGTAGGGCCTCTCTACGTAGGACATCACCTCCCACATGAGACTAACCCAAACTCTTCTAAACTACATTACAAACCCCATTATAAAGCCAGTTATAAATATGTTATTATACACGTGTTATAAGAGCCACGTCCTGGTGCCCCATGTCACAGTACGGCCTCTCTCCACAGGACACGACATCCCACGTGAGACTCAAACCCTTATAATCCCCATTACAAACCTCATTATAAACCCCATTATAAACACGTATTATCAGACTCACGTCCTGGTGGCCCATGTCCCAGTAGGGCCTCTCTCCGTAGGACATCACTTCCCACATGACGATCCCGAAGCTCCAGACGTCGGAGGCCGAGGAAAAGCGGTGATACTGGATAGCCTCCGGAGCAGACCACAGCACCACACTCTTACCCCCGTGCTGTGAGAAAATAAGGGGATTATATGTTACCGATGTGCACAGGTGTCCATAGTCATCATGGACAGTGGGGTGGTCCATACCAGCGTGGTGTAGACGGCCTCTATCTTGTCCTCCTGCAGGGGCCTGAACCCAGACACTTTACAGCACAGGTTAGAGTTCACCAGCACCTGCAAACACACCAGATATAAACAAAGATTAAACCAGATGCCTGTTTATTATTTAAAGAGGGAGTATTACACTTCCATGGGGTATTAAATGTAAACACAATATATGATGTGCTCTTATATAACAGTGCATCAAGTCTGTCAAGTTGTTTTGTACAGTTTAGTATTTTGTTCTTGTATATTTATGGAGCATTGTCATGTGGGAGCGTGGGCGATGTAGGCTTGTGGGCGGAGTATTGGACAGAATCGTACAGCTAACCATTAAGAAAGTCCGATTTCTATTTGTATTTCTAAAATACCTTGTCGCCTCTCCACAGATCATTACTTTACTTGTCTCTATGGATATAAATATATTAAGTATCACAATTTGGAACATTCCAGTCCGAGTCATGATTAAACCAATACTAAACCAGTACCAAACCAGGTCAATAGAAGAGCTACAAACCAGGACTAAATTAAGACTAAACCAGGATGAAACCAGGATGAAACCAGGACTAAAACAGGATGAAACCCGGACTAAACCACGATGAAACCAGGACGAAACCAGGTCAATAGAAAAAAATGCAAACCAGATCTAAACCAGAACTAAACCAGGACTACATCAGGACTAAACCAGGACTAAACCAGGACTAAACCAGTACGAAACCAGGACTAAAACAGGACAAAACCAGGACAATAGAAAAAATACAAACCAGGACAAATTAGGACATGTAAAAAATGCCTAACTTGACTAAATCAGGACTAACTACTAACTAACTACATCAGGACCTAAGCTAAGTTCATTTTGTCTTAAATTGCAGTACTTGTATAGTGTCAGCAGAACGGGGGAGACTGTTGTTCTGAAAATATGAAACTGTGGGAGTGACAGAAAAAAACATGTGGAATCCTGTTTTTCTTTGTATTTTAAAATGGGCAGATGTTTGAGAGGCAGAACAACAAATATGTTTATGAAAAAAAAAACACAGAACAGCTGAGGAGACAAATCTGAAAATGTGTCTCTATTGTTTCTGTCAGCCCTCACATACACATGTTTAGATTGTGTTAACTTAAAGGTACACTGTGTAACTTTTCTGGTGGAGGGTCTGTCAGATGCTTGTCTCTACAGAGATGTTATTGCTTTGTCTGGAATATTTCACAGTATGGCATTAAACCTCTCTATCTTCATGGAATCCAAACTAAACCAAGTTACAGGTCAGATCTGTGGAGAGGCGAACCCGCTCACAGTCAGAATGTCTGTTTTTCCTGGTATTTTTGAGCTATAAAACCACCTGTAATTGAATAAATGTAAAGCAGAGCTGTTTAATGTCATACTGTGGAACATTCCAGGCTGAGCAATGACATCTCCATAGAAACAAGAAGGTGACCAACCTCCAACCAAAAGTTACATAGTGCACCTTTAAACGCTTTCTGTTGAAGGGCCACCTGCTCGTTTCCATGGAGATGCTGTTTCCTAGAATGTTCCACAGCATGGCATTAAACAAACAGGTGACTCACCAGATCAAGTTACAGGTCAGATCTATGGAGAGCTAACTCCGCTCAGAGGAAGAAAGCTTACTTTTGCTATAGCTGTAATGAAATCAGTCAATGCTAAATTCATGTTTAATGCCGTACTGTGGAACATTCCAGGCAAGGCAAAAACATCTCCATGGAGACAAGTAGATGGCGTATTCTTCACAAAAGAATTATGTACTGTGCCTTTTAATTTAATATACTGACACTGTTTTGAGTAATCAAGCTTTACTGAGTTTCAGTTTCCTATTTTATGCAACATTTTGAGAACTTTTTCCACTCAAGAAGATATAATATTTAGTTTTGAATTGGTTATTGTTATGGCAACGGCCCTACAGTTTTTATTCGGACCCATGGATATATGTATTTAAAAAAAAAATCTATTTCAAGCTTATTACCAGGATGTTATGTGGAGTAAGATTTTCTGACTGATCAAGCGCAAGTTCAAAATAAATACATACATAAATAGAAAAATAACTAAATACAAATAAATAAAATAAAAGTAAATGCAAACTTGTAAAATAAACCAAAAAATAAAATTAAATAAAAAAGTAATAATAAAAGATAAAATAATAGAATAACAAATAGAAAAAAATAAATACAAATAAATAAATAAATAAATAAATAAATAAATAAATAAATAAATACAGCCTAAACTAAACATATAAAATAAAGAAAAAAAATATAAAAATAAAGTAATAGAAAAATAAATAAAATAAAAACAAATGCAAACTAAAAATGTAAAATAAACAAAAAAATATTAAAATAAAAACTATAAAAAAAATAATAATAATAATACAAAAAAATAAAAATAAATGCAAACTAAACAAAAAAAAAAGGGAAAATAAACACTAAAAAAAAATCAGACTCCTGTGTGTATAAGCAAGGACTCGTTTGAGTTTGTGGAGTGAGTTGCTGTGAGCACTTTCAGCTCTGGTGGGGCTCAGGTCTTGACTTTGCTTTTCAGTCCCTCTCAGACTTTCACAGTGGCTCCATTTGTCAAACTGTGCTATGTGCGCTCCCATCAGTCATTGCACTCCTCCATTTCTCCCTCTCTCCATCAGCTCTGTCCTTCTATAACCCCTCCATTCTCTTTCTCTTAATTAAATCCTCCATCTCCCCTTTGTTTCTCTCTTCCTCTTTGCATCACATCAACGGTCTCCGCTTTCCTCCTCTCTCTTTATCTCTTCATACTCAACCTCTCCTCCCTCCCTCATTCTTTTCCCCTTTTCTCTCTCACCCTTCTCCTCACTTTATGTCCTGATGACCTCCCTCCTCTTTCTTTCGCTCCCTCACCCTCTATCACTTTTCCACTCGCTTTCTCTCTTACTCACTCATCCTCTCTACCTTCCCTTCCCCATCCCTCCTTTCCTTCTCTCCCTCACTATCTTCCCCTTTCTCTCTCTCCCTCCCCACTCCCCCTGCACTGTCTCTCTATCTCTTCTCCCACCTTGTCACATTCTCTCCTTTCCCCTCTCCCTTCCCTTTTCTTTCTCTCGCTCTCCTCCTCCCTTCCCTTCTTCCTCCTCCCTTACCCCTCCTCACCTTATACGCTGTCCCCTCCCTCTCTCTTCTCCTTTCCTCCTCCCTCCTTTTTTCCTCTCCTCCTCCTCACCTTGTGTGCGGCGAGCCTCTTGTGTACAAAGCCCATCTCAGTCAGGTACTTCATCCCTGAGGCCACTCCGGTCAGCATATCCATCAGCTGGATCACACTCAGCTGGCCCTCGTGTTTCTACGGCAACAACACAGCAAAACAATGCGTCAAAACACACAGAAAAGATGCAAAATACTGTGGAAATACGCACTCATATAATAGACCCTTTAAAAAAACAGTTTAAACAGTTCGTAGTGGTCCAAAGTTCTTCCTCACTTCCCTTACGCATTCAGAGCATCCGAATTATTCACCACGATGAGTTTATAAGAGCTTTTCACAACTTTCAGAGACCAGAGCGGAGTTTTGCCATCACGGTAATGCTAACAACAACTAGCATGCTAACAGCACACCAGTGTTACTATACTATACTGTTACTATTATTATTATTATTATATAAATAAAACAACGCCCTAAGATATGCTTTTACAATGATCTGTACTGGGGCATGTAATGGAGTTCTTCTCTCAAATTCTACCTTTTCTTCTTCTCTCAGATTCTACCTGGATGACTGAGGAATTCTACACACATCTCTCAAACAGAAAACACTTTGTTCCACCTTGTGATGTCATGTGGTAATACAGGTTTTTACACCTTCACTTGAATCACTTGGATAATTTCAGAATTTCTGGAATTGACAATCTCTACTGAACTAAAGGTAAAATGTAGCTCTTAACTTGAAAACTACCACTTCATGACATCACAAGTTGGAAAAGAGCATTTTGAGCTTTGGAGATGTTGCAAGACTAATAATAAAGGATTACTCAAACATGTGTGAATGAAACAAAACACAACTCCAGGTAGGTTTTTGAGGAGGAAACAGAATTATAACATGTCTTAAAGCGCACAAGAGTCTATTTTGTGTAATATATGACCTTTAAGTAAAATACAGATACCTAAAAAGTATACTTAAAACAGTACTACTTTTACTTTGTTACATTCAATCATTGCAGATTTACTGGTTACTCCCAATTTCTCCACTGAAATCACATTATGTCCCTTCACTTCTGCCTCCAGTTGTGTGTATTCTGAAATTCATAATGCATTTTGTTTACATTTTACATTTTACACAAAAACAGTGTGTGAGAAATGTGATTGTAAAAGGTGTTTTAAAGCAGCCCACAGCAGCAGGCTCATGTTGTGCCCAGTGAGCTGTGTCCTTTTATTAGAGAATCAAAATAAACAAGCGATTCATTGAAATGGTTCTAAAGCGGCTGCAGTGCTTAAACAGCTCTGTGGTGAATCAGAGGAGCCACACGCACAAAACACTAAAGACACAGAATAGAGGCAAAACAAAGGAGAAACCAGGACTAGACCAGGACGTGACCAGGACAAGACCAGGACAAAGACCAGGACTAGACCAGGATGAGACCAGGACGAGACCAGGACTAGACCAGGATGCGACCAGGACTAGACCAGGATGAGACCAGGATGAGACCAGGACGAGACCAGGACTAGACCAGGACTAGACCAGGACGAGACAAGGACGAGACCAGGACTAGACCAGGATGAGACCAAGACTAGACCAGGACGAGACCAGGACGAGACCAGGACTAGACCAGGACGAAACCAGGACGAGACCAGGACGAGACCAGGACGAGACCAGGACTAGACTAAGACTAGACCAGGACTAGATCAGGACTAAACTAGGACTAGACCAGGACTATACCACGACTAAACCAGGACGAGAAAAGGACTAATCCAGGACTAGACCAGGACTAAACCAGGACTAGACCAGGACTAAACCAGGCCTGGACTAGAACTAAACCAGGACTAAACCAGGACTAGACTAAGACTAGTTCAGGACTAAACCAGGACTAAACCAGTACTAGACCAGGATGAGACCAGGATTAAAACAAGGACTAGACCAGACCTAAACCGGGACTAGACAAGGACTAGATCAGGACTATACAAGGTCTAAACCAGGATTAACCCAAGACTAAGAAGAAGTTCTTCAGGTGTAAAATATTCATGGACTAAAGGAGATAAACCAGAAACAATGCCGGATGACAACAGTCCAGGACCAGTCCAAAACTAAACCTGGACTAAACCTGGACTGCATCAGGTCAGGTGTAAAATATCGCTGGACTAACCTAACCAGGGCTAATCCAAGAAAAAAACAGATCTAAACCGGGACTTACCCAAGACCATAAACCAGGCCTAAATCAACTAAATCAGTTCTATAAGGTGTAAAATTCCAAACTAAGGGGCCAAACCAGGTCTCAGCCAGGTCTAGACCAGAAGCAGGACTAAACCAAGACCAAACAAGGACAATATCAGAGTAAAATATATTCAAACTACACTGAAGCTAATCTTGGGCTAATTAAACTCAAAACCAAATCTAAACCAGGACTAAATGAAAACCAGTTCTACCCAAAAAATAAGGACTAAAAGTTTCCATTATTCATTAAACATTTTGAGTTTATATAAAGCACTTATATTTGAAGTACTTACCCTGAGAAATGTGTCCAGGGAGCCATTGGACATGCTCTCCTCCACTATCATCATGGTGTTACCTGTAAACACGCACAGAGGTTACACAACGGAGCGATAGGTTTCATGAAGACGTGAGGACACAGCCGAGGGGAAAGAGCCGGAGCATGTGGCACTGAGGCGGCGGCCATCTTGGTACTGTCATCCATCACCAGTGAACTGAGACAGAGCCAGACCTGCAAACCATCCACCACATGCTCCAGTCTGCACAGCCATTCATTTCAATGGAGAAGAACAGGGACGGATAAAGTCAAAGATATGATTTATGATTCTGTGACCTGGACTAGACCAGGACCAGACCAGGACCAGACCAGGACTAGACCAAGACCAGACCAGAAACAGACCAGAACTAGACCAGGACGTGACCAGGACTAGACCAGGAGTAGACCAGGACGAGTCCAGGAGTAGACTAGGACTAGACCAGGAGTAGACCAGGACTAGACCAGGACGAGACCAGGACCAGGCCAGGACCAGCCCAGGACAAGACCAGGACAAGACCAGGACTAGACCAGGACGAGACCAGGAATAGACCAGGACTAGACCAGGACAAGACCAGGACCAGAACAGGACTAGACCAGGACCAGACCAGGACCAGCCCAGGAGTAGACCAGGACAAGACCAGGAGTAGACTAGGACTTGACCAGGACTAGACCAGGACTAGACCAGGACTAGACCAGGACCAGACCAGGACCAGCCGAGGACCAGACCAGGTCTAGACCAAGACGAGACCAGGAGTAGACCAGGACTAGATCAGGACGAGACCAGGAGTAGATCAGGACGAGACCAGGACTAAGCCAGGACCAGACTAGGACCAGGACTAAACCAGGAACAGGACTAGACAAGGACTAGACCAGAACTAGACTAGAACTAAACCAAGACTAGACCAGAACTAGACCAGGACTAGACCAGGGCTAAACCAGGACTAGACCAGGAGTAGATGAGGACCAAGATTCCAAACCAAGATTCCACAAGGACTAGACAAAAACTACACCAGGAGTAACCCACGTCTAGACTAGGAATAAACTGGGACTAGACAAGGATTAGACCAGGACTAAACCAGCACTAAACCAGGATTAGATAAGGACTAGAGCAGGACTAGACCAAGTAAAGTATGCTGTTTAGTCAGGTGATTTGTACAAACACTGCTCTGGTTCTCTGGAGGCTTTCAAACAGCTCTGTATACTGTGTAGAACTTCACTGCAGTTGTGATTAGGAAAAATCACACAATTGGAATGAACATTTCCCACAGATTTTCCTTGTAAAGACACTAATAAAGACACTGTGTTCATTCTGTTGCTCTTACAAGCCTCAAACTCTTAACTACACTCTCTGTTACAGCTTTGGCTCATAAATCATCTTCTTCCTCTCCTCCTCTTCCCTCTATCCTTCGTCCTCGTCCTCTCGTCTCTGTTTGTCTCTCATCTTCTCTTTCCCTCTTTCCTCTCCTCTACTATTCATCCCTCTCATCTCTTCTCTCTCTTCTCCACTCTGTCTCTCTCATCCCTTCTTCTCTACTCCCCTCTTCACCTCCCTATCAGTCTCTCTTTCTCCCCTCCTCTCCTCCCTCGCTCACCGCTCTCCCTCTTTCCTCCTCCTCTCTCCGCAGTCCTCCTCTTTCTCTCCCTTCTCTCCATCCCTCCTCCTACCTACCTGCCTCTCTCCTCCCCTCTCTCACGCTCACTCTGTCCTCTCTCCTTCTTTCTCCCTCCTGTCGTCTCTCCCTCTTCTCTCTCTTCCTTCTCTCTTCTCCAGTCCAGATGGCTTCAGTCCAGCCGCGGCCAAGTGCACAGAGTGGTGAGACCAGACTGCAGTGAATTATGGGAGTCTGAGTCAGTGGGAGAGCGGTTGCCAGATATGTAACTGACTTAATGCTGAAAATGAGCCGATGGTCGTTCATTTGGCGGTGATGATGGAGGATCCTGTTAACGCTGGATTCTGCTAGCGTTAGCATTAGCTCATAACTCAGAGGAGGACAGTGAGTTTAGAAGAAGAAATGTCCACGGTCCATACATTTTATTACAGAGCGTGAGATATGGAGCGATCAAGGTAATACAAGAACGGAAGAATGAATACTGAGCGGAAGATTTGTCCTTTAATATCACGGTAACACTATTCTGAAATCATATAGCGCTTAAAGCCTTATAATGATCTACACAAAGACAAAACAAACTAAGGACATGACTTGGTTGGGTAGATTAAAGCCACAATATGTAACATTTTAGTCATAAAACGTGTATATGTCCGTGGAGAACGTTCTGAAGTGATTTCAACTTCGTCTTTTCATGGAATCACAGACTGCGATCTACCCACGTTTTCACTGACGCCACTACACGCCCACTGCTCTGTACTTACGCCATTTTTAAATTTTATTTTATTAATCAGTGATACACGTAGAGTTTGGCAGCAAAATAAAGAAATAAATGAATCAAAACCAAGGTGAAACCAAGACTACACCAGAATTAAAGCAGGACTAAACCAGAATGAAACCAGGATTAACCCAGAATTAAACCATGACTAACCAATGACTAGACTAGGACTAAACCAGGACTGAACCAAAACCAAACCTGGACTAACCAACAACTAGACCAGGACTAAACCCGAATTAAACCATGACTAACCAACGATTGGCTGGGACTAAACCAGGACTAAAACAGGACTAAACCAAAACTAAACCTGGACTAACCACCATCTAGACCAGGAATAAACGAGAATTAAACCATGACTAACCAAAAACTAGACTAGGACTAAACTGGGATCAAACGAGGACTAAACCAAAACTAAACTGGGACAAACCAACGACTAGACTAGAACTCAACTAGGACTAAACCAACACTAAACCAGGACTAACCACCAACTAGACCAGGACTAAACCAGAATTAAACCATGACTAACCAATGACTACACTAGGACTAAACAAGGACTAAACCAGGACTAAACTAAATCTAAACCTGGACTAACCACGGACTAGACCAGGACTAAACCAAAATCTAGAATCCAGGGGTGTCAGATGATAACTAGAGTATATAACCGACACAAGCACAAATGTGTTCCTTAACATCTGGTGATTCTTTGGTGAAACTTGCTGTTGTGACTCTGTTCATTTTTTTGGCTCTTGGCTCCTCTGAGCAGCTGTGCTAATGATACAGTCCTGATTAGAGACAGTGCAGGTGCAAGGAGCTGGGCCTGGGTGTGAAGGGGGACCGGCTGTGTGTGTGCACGGTCGTGTGTGTGTCTGAGTGCATGTGTGTACGGTCGTGCGTGTGTCTGAGTGCATGTGTGTACGGTTGTGTGTGTGTCTGAGTGCATGTGTGTACGGTTGTGTGTGTGTATGGTCGTGTTTCCCATAGCGTGCGCGTCCGGTTGCGTGTGTTGTGTGTTTGTCCATTTGCATGTATGTCTGGGTGCGTGTGTGTAAGATTGTGTGTATCCATGTGTGTGTCCAAGTGCGTGTGAGTCTGGTTGTGTGTGTGTGTGTTGTGTGTGTGTCTGGTTGTGTGTGTGTGTTGTGTGTGTGTGTCTGGTTGTGTGTGTGTTTGGTTGTGTGCGTGTGTGTCCAGTTCTGTGTGTCCAATTGTGCATGTCCGGGTGCGTGTGTGTATCCAGTTGTGTGTGTCCGGTTGTGTGTGTTGTGTGTCTGTCCTTTTGCATGTATGTCTGGGTGCATGTGTGTAAGATTGAGTGTGTATCCATGTGTGTGGCCAAGTGTGTGTGAGTCTGGGTGTGTGTGTCTAGTTGCGTGTGTGTCCGGTTGTGTGTGTGTGTTGCGTGTGTGTGTGTTGCGTGTGTGTGTCTGGTTGTACGTGTGTCTGGTTGTGTGCGTGTGTGTCCAGTTCTGTGTATCTAATTATGCGTGTCCGGGTGCGTTTGTGTCTGGTTGCGTATGTGTCTGGTTGTGTGCATGTGTGTGTAGTTCTGTGCATGCATGTGTGGTTGTGTGTGTTCAATTGTGTGTGTGTGTCCGGTTCTGTGTGTCCAGTTCTGTATGTCTGGTTGTGTCTATGTCTGGTTGTGTGTGTCCGGTTGCATGTGTGTATGTCTGGTTGTGTGGGTGTCTGATTGTGTGGGTGTCCGGTAGTGTGTGTGTCTAGTTGTGTATGTCCAGTTGTGTGTGTTTGCGTCATTTACATGTGTGTCCGGTTGTGTTTTTCGGATTGTGTTTGTCTGGTTGTATCTGTATTCGGTTGTGTGTGTGTCCGGTTGTGTGTACATGTATGTCCTCGGTGTTGTGAACTGATTTGTCTGCGGTGTGGGTGATTGTGTGTATGTCCAGTTGTGTGTACGTCTGGTTGTGTGTACGTGTATGCCCGCGTTGTTTTGAGGTGATTTGTGAGCGGTGTGGGTGGTTGGAGCGGGTGCCAGAGGAGCACAGGTGCACAGGAGCAGACGGCACCTCAGATTATATGAGCGGCCCCACTTTAGATGCACGTGAAGCAGAGAGAGTGAGAGACGCTGCCCCCGCTGTGCCTGGAGGACCAATTACAGCCCTGACACATCTGCTGCTGCTCCACTCGCAGACCAGAGAGGGGCCAACTGCCTCGCACAAAACACAACACTACACACAAGTTTGTCATATACAATTATTCTGTTGACATCCATTACGTCGCCTATAGAAGCACCACTGAACAGATGGTGTCTCTACTTGAAGTTTATCAAGATTTTAGGGACAGACAATATAAATGTGCTAGAAAAGTGTTTGACAATTCCCCAATATATCCATGGGTTTCAAAATTATTAAAATGTTAGACTGTTGCCAAGGTGAGTAACAATTTAAAGGTGCTATATTTTACGCAAATTTAATTCTTGTGAGTTTTAGGTTTTGTTATAATGCCTCCTCAAAAACATACCTGGAACTGTGTTTTGTTTCATTCACACACGTTTCAGTAATCCTGGTTTATTAGTCTGTTCACATCTCCAAAGCTCAAAATGCTCTGTTCCACCATGTGATGTCATGAAGTGGTAGTTTTCAAGATAACAGATCCTTTTCAATTTTGTTCAGTAGAGACTGGCAATTCCAGGTCTGAAATGATCCAAATGATTCTAGTGAAGGTGTGTGGTTTAAAGGCACAGTGGAGCACTTCCTGTATTACGCATGACATCACAAGGTGGAACCGAATGGTTTCTGTTTGAGAGAACAGCTCAGCCTAAATATGCAGGATTTGTGTGTTAAACATGTGTGAATGAAACCAGGACTAAACCAAAACTAAACCAAGACTAACCAGCGACTGGACTACGACTAAACCAGGACTAAACCAAAACTAAACCAAGACTAAACCAGGACTAACCACTGACTAGACCAGGACTAAACCAAGACTAAACTGGCACTAACCAACAACGACTAGACTAGGACTAAACCAGGATCAAACCATGACTAAACCAGGATTTAACCAAAACTAAACCGGGACAAACCAACGACTAAACTAGGACTAAACCAGGACCAAACCAAAACTAAACCAGAACTAACCACCAACTAGACCAGGACTAAACCAGAATTAAACCATGACTAACGACTAGACTAGGACTAAACCAGGACTAAAGAAAACAACATTAGAACATAGATCAGAAAATAGTGAAATATGGGCCCTTTAAGACAAAATTAAAAACAAAATTAAAGAAAGGTGCAAGTCGCCTATAACAGGAAGCTGCAACCTCTGAATGAAACAGTACAGTAATTTAAACAATTATCATAACAAGTAACATAATTATTCTCTTTATCTTAAGACTTTTTTCTTCTATTTCCATCTTAATTGCTTTTTAACAAAACAGAAAGGTTAATAATAATAATGCATCAGTTTTAGATAAAAGTTAACTACACTTAAAATCTTGATATCATGGGCAAATTCTTATCTTAAATATCTATCAGAAACATTTAATAAAGTACAATGCTTCAAATGTGTGTATTGTATTGAGGCATGTAACAATAACCTAAGTATCGTAATATCGTATCGTCAAAAGTCTCTCAATAATATCGTGGGCCGTCACAATATATCGAATCTCAAGTGTCTTTGCTTAAATTCACTGGAATGGTGCAGCAACAGCTAAAAGAATCAAAGTGAACTATACAGACCATAATTCTTTGCTCTGTTTCAGTCCAATTTAAATGATGAAATAACTTATTAAGCACTTTTAAATCTTAACTCTTTGGTTTATGACAGAACCAAAAGCTTGCCAAGGCTTTTTTAATGGAAAAAGAGGTGTATTCACAATTTTCTCTACAAAATATAACTATGAAATGCATCTCGTGAAAATATTGTACCAAGAAATTTGAATATAGTTACATCACTAATTGTGTTATTAATGTATTCTATTTAAACTTATGCTATTGCTTATATAAGATACTGTATGGTCAATATACAACCAAAAATAAAACCTCTGAGCCTCTGGTTGTGAGACTGCTAAACCTCACTATGGCACCAGTCTATATTTATGACAGCCTTGCACTTATCATCTCCCGGTGCGAAACAAGACCAGACTCTCCTTCACTTATTTTCTCCCAACTTCTCTATATGTGATCTGAGCAGCAAGACTGTAAACTCTATACCTCTGCTGTCATTCCCATTAACCTCTCCCACTATCTCTTTCTCTCTCTCTCTCTCTTTGTGTCTCTGTCTCTCTCTTTCTCTCTCAGCCACCCTCTTCCTGCTGCCCTCCTCTCTACTTGTTTCTCATTCCACCTCTCTGCCCCCAATCTCTCTGTCTCTCCTCTTTCTCTCTCCCTCTCTCACCCCATCTCTCTCTTCTCCATCTCTCTTTTTCTCTCTCTCCATCTGTTTCTCTCTCCCTTCTCGCTCTTTCTCTCTCTTGCCCCTCCCTCCTCTCCCTGCCGCCCCTCTCTCTGTCTCTCCTCCTTTCCTCCCTCTCTCTGTCTCTGTCCCCTCCCCTCCCTATCTCTCTCTTCCCCCTTCACTCTCTCTGTCTCTCTTTCTGTTATCTCTCTTTTTCTCTCTATGTGTCTCTCTCCCCATTTCTCCTTCTCTCTCTCTTTCTCTCTGTCTCTCCTCTTTCTCCTTCTTTCTCCCTATCTCTCCCTCTCTCTCTCTCCCTCTGTCCCTCCCTGTCCCTCCCTCTCTAATACTTTTCCTGTGCTGTGTCTCTGCAGGACCTCAACTGCCATCTGTCCTCTCAAAATGGCCGACACTCTTCTTTCTAATGCGTCCATCCACCCGGTCCTCTCACATGACCAGTCCAAAGCACACGCTCTGACTAAACTTTGACTAAACGGAGAGATATCTTTCGGAATTAGCCAGACAAATACAAATTGCTGATAGTGACCATATAAAAGCTGTGAAGTTCAATTCTTCCATTCCACAGTTTAGGAACATTTTCACGTCTCCCTGAATAAAAAAAAACAGTCCAATTGTCTCCTCTGTCCCCTAACCCCTCATTCACTACATACTCTTCATTCACTACAGACTCTGGTTTCTGGGGGAAAAAAAATTTAAACTCTAATGAAACTTGGGCTGTGTCCCATTCCTCTGTCTTACCCCTTCGTCTTACCCCTACCCCTTGGTTTTGCGCGTTCATGTGAGGGAAGGGGTGTCCAGATTCTAATTTCGATCACGCGCTAGAGCCACGACCGCGGGCTACATACCCCTTGAAACGAAGTAAGCTCTCGACCAGACTTGAAACGAAGGGGTCGGCCTACAAGCTCAGGCAGGTGTTGGGCTCAGGATGGAGCGTCACATCGACCAGCCAAGGAGTCTCATAAATGTAAGTATTTTCAGCAGTTGTAAATATCAATTAACAGTTTAGCAGGTTTACAATTCTGACGCTTATGTTCTACGTTATTTTTAGTGAACTGTTGTTGCTGTTTTAATTGTAGTAATGTCTGTTTAGCCGACGTTATCGTTTTCATCAAACTTTCATGTATAAACAAGCTAGTTTTTTGTCGAGCTGAGGTACCCGATAATCCTTGACGTGGCACTTTTTAGGTGAAATCAGTGTGAAGTCAATTTGCTTAACAGAAGCAAACGGTAATCGAGTGGTGTCCCATTTCTTAGGGGAACATTTGTACCCCGAGCCCTCACAGCTCGGTATCGAGGGGCAAGACAAAGATGTAGATAAAAGGGTAGGGGAAAGGGACGGGGTAAGACAGAGTAATGGGACGCAGCCTTGATTTCTGTCATAAATAATGATCAAATCAGACTGGCACACACGTATTTAATCATCATACACGTTTCTGTCTCGCTGGATCTCACATAAACAGACTGGAGTATTTTATTTTTTTGTCTGAGATGTGGAAGTGTTCAATCTTTTAACAGCTGGAGCTAAGATAAGCGGCTAGAGAGTGTTTTATTCAGAATCAGGATCTACAGAGCCATAAACCAGCACCTCTATCTTCTTCATTCATATGCGTTCTACAGTAAAAGACATGTCTCTGTTGGCTGTTGTTTGTCCCACTCTCGCAATGCATTGTGGTCTATATTGACCAATAATACCCACTACTTTTCAAGATGTATTGTGATTAATTTTGAGTGCACTACTCTTTCACACACTGGACATTCGGACTACGGATGTACTGATACAATACTGGTATCAGAGCTTCCAAATACTGGTTCAGCCGATATCCTGATGGCACATATAAATTGCCAGAATAATATTTACTGGTTGTAGTTGGCCCAGAAATTTTGAACTTTTATTTATACAAAGTTGTTCTGTGGTTACTTGAGAGATAAATAACAGATACAAAACACATTTGGATCAGTTTTGTCTCATTTTAGTTTTAAGGAAATAAATGCTGTTTTCAGTCTCTGCACTGGTATCGGTTAATATCGAGTATCTGCAGATCCTTAAAGCTAAAGTATCAGAATCGGTATCAGAACTGAAAAAGCTGGATCTGTGCACCCCTAATTTGGACAGCACCAAAAATACAGTAGCGTGTGCCCTAAATAGCGCCCGCTGTAGGGAGTGTGACACACGGACACGGCCCCAGTGTTCAGAGCAGTGGACTTACCAGTGGTGATGACTCCCTCCAGTCTGATGATGTTGGAGTGGTCAAACTGGCCCAGGATCCCGGCCTCACACAGAAAGGCCCTCCTCTGTTTGTCCGAGCATCCCGCCCGCACCGTCTTTATGGCCACAGGGAGCTCACGTTTACTGGGCAGCTTCAGACAGCCACGGCACACCTCTCCAAAGTCACCTGCAGGGGGAGACACTGGGGTCACATGAGTCAGGACACACTTTAGTCATTAAAGGGTCCATATTACGCATATTTTCAGATCTGTTCTAATGTTTCCTCATCACAAACAGATCTGGAGTTGTGTTTTGTTTCATTCACATGTTTAACACACAAACCCTGCAGATTTAGGCTGAGTTCTTCTCTCAAACAGAAAACACTCTGTTCCACTTTGTGATGTCATGCGGTAATACAGGAAGTGCTCCACTGTGTTTGTGTTTTTCTTTTTAAATCAGATACACCTTCACAAGAATCATTTGGAGAATTTCAGCCATGGAATCTACTAAACTAAAGTAGTGTTACTCTCCCTTCTAGTTTCAAACAGAATGTAGGAGGCACTGGCTGGCTAGGTAAGTGGGTGACAGTAGTGAGCATGGGTGACACTGGGTTGTGATGATTGGTGTAAATAAAATTGTGAAAAGAGAGTAACATTGTCCATTCTCGAGCTAAACAAATGACAGTGTGCCCCTCTTTACTGTTGGCAGGGATCAGATTGGTCAAAATAGGGACACTTATATAAAACAAATGAAATGAAACAAATCACTGGTTTTGGATAAATGTGCAGGGACAGGGGACACAGGGCTCAAACCTGGGACTGTCCGGGTAAATAGGGAATGATGAATAGTTTTCGCACGCTAGCGAGATTCTAACAAACTCACTTAAACTCTATTGATATTTCTGTTGTGCAGTCACCTGTATGGACATTTGACTGTATATTTGAATGAGCTGAACACTGTGTAATGCAGAGCTGGACCTTCCTATACACAGACTACACAAGCTGCATAGGGCCCCGCGGATCCCAAGGCCCCCCTCCTGATAGTTTTATCATTCATAAATGTGTTTGTACAATACGGAACACTACTGACCCCTCCCTCCTCCCACGCTCACAAACACATGTCAGCGAGAACGCGAGGACAGCACGAGGACAACATGAGGACAGCGTGAGGATAGCATGAGGACAGCACGAGGACTGTAGACAGCATGATGTAAGTTTATTTCACATGTGTCTGTTGTCTCTTGTCTCACGTCAAGATTTCAGCCACTTTAGACTGCAGAGTGTCACTTACTGTTGTGAATAGGAGAAGCTTTGCCTTTGCTGGGCCAGAGAATGACCCGTGAACAAGCTGCAGATGCGCTCGTGCACTTCGTGCATAATGAATGAGTTTTGTGCTAACGTAGGCTATGTAAATTTGCATGCAAATTATATGCACATTCATATGCTAATCAGACATGCATTTATTTTAAGTTTTCCTGCATTTAATGAACACAAATAAAGTGATCGTGAAGTGAAACTAAGTGAAAGTTTTCATGGCAGTGTGTAGTACTAGGTCCTAATCACACTGTTATAAAGAAATGATGAGCCTAATATTTATAATAAGTACAATGAGTCAAAAGTATTCATTTGTAGACCATCCTAGAGCGTGTTTAGGGGCCTGTGTGTGGCACTTCTACATAATATGTTATAACATGACAGAATCCTTAAATGTTATCACATTTTAGCCAATTGGAATACATTAAATGCACTAGAAAACAGGAAAAACGTCTGTTATATTCAACATTTTCTCATGTGAGTATTACAGATATATTTAGTGCATGACAGTTGTGCATCATGTTGTGACATGTGAATAATCACTTGACCCCGAGTGGCAGTGAAGTGGCGAAGGGCCCCATGTCAGATTTCGCTTAGGGGCCCCTGAAGGTTAGATTCGGTTTTGGTGTAATGTTTAGTCTCTCCCTGCAGTACCACTCCTTACCTGTGTGCACGATGCAGTACTACTCCTTACCTGTGTGCACGATGCAGTACTACTCCTTACCTGTGTGCACGATGCAGTACTACTCCTTACCTGTGTGCACGATGCAGTACTACTCCTCACCTGTGTGCACGATGCGTTCGATCTTGATGCTGGAGTTGTCCAGTTCTTTGGCGAAAGCATGGACGGCCTGCATGAGGTCCTCACAGGTCTCTGGGTCGATGTAGGTCCTCCGAGTCGGAATCTTAACTGCAAAATAAACATTGAAGAGGGGCTTTTTACTTCTATGGGGTATTAACGGCTAACACGTAACAAATTTAGATCACCATGTTACCTTTTACAGTGATAATCACCGAAAAAAACAACTTTTTAAAATAAGTTTCAGTTTCGTTTTTGGCGTTCTGAGTATCCCCTCCCTTTGCTCTCAGTCACTCCCCCTCCAGAGCGCTATCACAACACAATCAGTGTGCATCCCTCTAATGAAACTACTGCACATCACATCAGGTTTGTCGAGTTGCTGTGTACAGTTTTATATCATGTTTTTGTGTATTTGTGGAGAATTGCCGTGTGGGAGACTAACAACGTTTTAACATGGTGGGAAAATGGTTTAAAAAAACAAAACATACACATACAAAAATAAGCAAACCAAAACATATAAGCTTTAAAACAAGAAAAACAAAAATAAGATGATTGGAATATGGGGCGTAGCGGTTCAAGTCATCTCCATCTCCATCTTATTCCGTGGGTCACTGGAGAATTCTGGAACTTTTATTAGAGGTATTCACACTTTACAGCTCAGTAAATTTATTTTGACAAACACTGGGACATTTCTGAAGATTGTCACTCTCAAAACAAACAAAACAAAACTGGAGAACAATATAAATGCAAAATGGAAACAGGAAGTACAAATACGGTACAACTTTCTATTAAAATGATCACTTCCGGTGGAGATGATTGCTCACTATGGAAAGGAGTACTGGTTGAAATGTCTTACAGTCTACTCTGGTGCCTTTAAGCAAGACACTTCACCCACTTTGCTCATATGAATGTATTTATTTAGTATAGGGATATTAACAAACTTATTTTTTTGTACTGTATAGATAGATCAATGCAAAATGACAAAACAACTGGCAGATTGTGAGAGTTGCTATAGTTGCAATCACACATATTTGACTCTTGTGCTGCACAGAGGCCGAAGTGGGTGTAGAAATTGCAGTTTTCTTGCTTTTCTTGGCTTTTCCCCTGAGGGATGTTTGAGCTTTGGGCCCAAATGTTGTGAGAAAATGGCTCTGCGCGCTGCTCCACACAAATCAATAAGGTTCAGGCCAGATCACACACAGATCACGCTCTCATCTGAGCACAGGCTGGACTTCTGCTCCTCATGGGTCTTATAACGCATTTGTATGTCGGTGTGTAAGTTGCGTTCATGTTTTAAGATTTCATGATGTGATAGTTTCAGATGGAGAGCAGGGGCCTGTATAACCCTATGGGAAATTCTCTGTTTTTGGAGGAATTTATGTGGAACTTCTGATCCACAAATGTTGAACCTTCTCATTATTTGTTTGAGATCGGTTCCACAAACTTGTCATATTAATCTTATGTCTTAAAGGTACATTGTGTAACTTTTCTCCATGAATATGTTATTGCTTTGTCTAGAATGTTTCACAGTATGGCATTAAACCTTTCTGTCTTCAAACCAGACCAAGTTATAAGTCAGATCTGTGGAGAGACGGTCAGAATACCTGTCTTTCTTGGTATTTTTGAGCTATAAAACCACCTGTAATTGAATAAATGTAAAGTAGAGCTGTTTAATGTCACACTGTGGAACATTCCAGGCATAGCAATGGCATCTCCAATTAAACAAGAAGGTGACGGACCCCCAACCAAAAAGTTACATGACGTACCTTTAAAACCAGGGGTGACAGGGCCGGCCCTAACACACACACACACACACACACACACACACACACACACACACACACACACCTACACACACACACACACACACACACACACACACACACACAATCCCACAGTGGAATGTTGTAACTCACTTTTACTCTCCGGCTTTTAACACCATGTGAGTTGTGGTCCTCTGCGTCTTTTATGATTTTATTATTTTACGTATTTTTAACTAGTTTTATCCTTTACATATATTCCTTTATTGTTCTTAGCCTCTTTTTTTTATTGTTTTAGGATTTTATTGTTATTTTTACGAGCACTGGTAGAGCATTTGTTTGTTTTAAATTTTTGTCTTTTTCTGTGCAGCACTTATCTATCTATGAGCAACAGGCCAAGCTACAAGTCAGATCTATGGAGAGTAGGCCCCACTCACAGTAAGAATGCATGTTTCTCAAGATCTTTTTGGGCAATAAAAACCTGTTGAGAAGTTGAATGCCATACTGTGGAACATTTAAGGTGTGCAGTGAAGACAATATGAGAAGAAAAATGATCAAAAAGTCTTATGCTTCAAAATAAATTGGATAATATAAGAACATTGTGTCAGATTTTGGCAATGTGGCCTATCCACAAGTTTCAGAATGATTAGGATTGTTGCCATGGCGATTAACAATACAAAACCAACTGTTGTACCTTTTTAATTGGAAAAAAATATATACTTAAAGCAGACCTCTTCTGCAAAATCGACTTTTCAGAGGCTTTTACCTTCTTTCTACCTTCTTTCTCCTTACGTCTCTTTTTTGCAACTCTGAGTTACTCCTCCATTCGCTCCCCCTTCAGAGCTCTAAGTCACTACCCTTCAGAGTGCTATAACAACACAATCAGAATAATGAAACGACTGCATTGCATGAGGTTTGTGAAGTTGTTGCATACCGTTTTGTATCATGTTTGTGTATATTTATGAAGAATGTTCGTGTGGGAGTAAGAAGGGTTTGAATAGGGCAATTGCTAGATTACTAGAAACATTGCATGGATGGATTTTTTTTTTTTTTTTCCATAATACAGTCAGAATACCTGTCCTTTAAAATATTAACAAAGCTCAAACTCATGAATAGCCCTGGCTCCATTGGTGAGTTTCTACAGCAGCCCTGCAGGGACATAATGCTTAGAATCAACACAATACAAAATCAGATTAAGTTTGGATTAAGATTTCAAACGCTCTTGTTTAAAAAGTTACATTTCAGCCATTATTACTGTAACCCCAAGAGCCCCGTCTGTTTACTCACTTAGCCTCAGCATTTTCCCATCTTTTCTCTTTGCGGAGGTATTGTTCTTGTCTTCGTTAGTATGAGCATGTGTTGTGGAGATAGGGCCATGGACACAAAAACCATCCCAGAGAAGGGGCTCAACGATGGAACTAGCGCTTTGGGAATGTGCCTTAGATTTGCCGTTTTTCCGGATCAAAGGATTCTCTGGAGTTTGCAAGGTCGACAACACAAAACAAGACACGCATACAGGAGAGGAATGCAAAAACGCCAGGCCCATTGTGAACACTTTAATGGAGTCTGAGCCAACTGCTTAAAATGCAACCCCAGTATTACAGATGGAGACGGCTTCTGTTCATTCAGAGGTTTCAGCTTGTAATGTGATACACACTACTACAGTACAAAGTTTTTTTTCTACTTAAACCTGCTAGCCGCTGTGTTCCAAATAGTAAGTGAACATGGGTGTGTTTCCGGCTCCATCAACTCCAATTCACTTTGTATTGAAGATATGTCACCTCTCTTGCTGTAACTGCTGCTGTCAGACTGCTCATTTAGATTTTGGTTTTTGGTTTGCTGCAGCAAAACTTGAATTTCCCTTGGGATCAATAAAGTATCTCTCTCTCTTAAAATGTTCCTATTAACCTGCTCTACATGATCCTGGTGTTTTTATTTCACTATTTTGTCCATAAATCAAGATATGAGCATTAATAACAGACAAATCAGGGGTTTTATTTCACTACAGCTAGCGCTAGCAACAGGTTTGATTGACAGCGTTGCTAAGCACCTGCTCACTGCTAAACCAGCCATGCCATGATACTCGCAGTCAGAATGCCAAATATGGCGGTTCCAAATTCACCTTATAACTATAGATGGAGCCAAACGCTATGGGTGATGTCACACTCCCTTAGTCCACTTCTTTCTACAGTCTATGGTCCAGGCCCTTTAATCTCCAGTACATTATCTGTTATTGTATAAGTGTACAGTATATTCCCCCACAGTTCCACAGCGTTAGCAGAGCAGACAGTTCCAGCTGCCATGTTATTGACCCTCTGTGACTGCATGTGAACAAGCCCCTCCTCAGCCCTCACTATCTCCTCTGGTTTGTCTTTATAAAGTGCCCCACGCGCTAACAACTGGCAAATAAACTCACCGACAGCCCATAATAACCACGAGCAGCGGACTATACTTTCAATTAGGCCACCCCTGACCCCAGTAATCGTGCAGCGGCTCCGCTCTTCCAGGAAAATGCGCTGTGTTTTTCCCCCCAAAGCCTTAGACAGAGAGAGATGTGATTAAGGCGGCGGATCGACCCACGCTAGCCCAGAGAGGAGCCTCATAACTGGGTATCGATCGGTCTGCGGCGGCCTCTCGTGGCTCTGGATGTGTGGATGTGTGGATATGTATGTGAGATTATATGAGTAAGAGAAAGGTTTCTATTTAAGGCTGAAGCTAAGTGGTCGATCGAAGAGGAGTTTGGTCAAATAGGACACAGGAATGGCCGCTGGGACTGGAGGGGATAATGTGTTGTGTTTTGTTATAACGCATCAATATCTAAAAGAAAATGACTTAAAAAAGATCACAATGTCATGATGTGTTGAGGACAAATTTTGAATCAAACCATGAGAATGCAGGTTTCTCAAGGTGTTTTGGAGCTATAAAACACCTGTAGTGGAATAAATGCAAGTCAGGGAAGTTTAATGCCATACTGTGGAACATTCTAGCTGCGTAGTGAAGACAATTTGAGAAGAAAAATAATTAAAATACCTCTAAATAAATGGAATAATATAATAAATGGCTGTCACACTCCCTTACTCCACTTCTGTTTTGACAATGCAACCTATACACGGGTTTCAGAATAACTAGGATGGTTGCTATAGTGATTAACAGTTTAAACAAAATATTATATCTTTCAAATGGGAAAAAAGTTCTCAAAATGTTGCATGTACCCGAAAGTCAAACTCAAGAATAGCTCTGGCTCCATTAGTCACAGTACCTGCCGTATAGTATTGTGACGTACAAAATCAAATTAAGCGGATTAAGATTTCAAACCCTTTGTGATATTTTGGTGCAGTGCATTATGGGTAAATGGGTATGGGTATATATTTTCATGTAAAAACAGCTGGTTTGATTTCAAATTTATGCTTCATCTTTTGAAAAAGTTGCATACAAATTTGGTATACAAGCCTGAAGGCTGTATGTGGCACTACTGTAACATAACCAAAATAAATGAATGAATGAATGACTAAATAAATATGTACTGGTTAAGGCTGTAAATCATGTCATAATTCTGTGGACATATTTAAGTCTATAGGCTAAATGTATTATTTAGCCTACAGTTTCAATTGATATGAATCTAAAATAAATACTGGTAAAAATACAAATTTGATAAGAGAAACTTATTAAAAAAAAAATAATAATGTAAATTTTACGTAAAGGCTGTAATTATATTATATATGTATTATTTTTTATATTTAATTGTTAGGCTACATTTTGTATATTTATAGGCTCATGCTAGCTTTTTTTTTGGAAATATTGGAATATTTTTTTCTGATGTTGTGATTGGCACAATTCAGAATTAGCATGTAGCATTAGCAAGTTGTCAATCTTCAATAAATACATCAAAAATCTTCTTCTATAATCTTCAATATAAGTCTAAGTGTAAGCCAAGTCTTTGCCATGAAGAAAATGTGCAGAAGTGCAGAAAGCAATAGCATGCAAACCAGATTTAGAACAAATGTGTTACTTAACTTGGGTTTAAGTAAATGAATCCTTTTGTTTAAACAGGATTTCCTTTGTCCTCTCTCATGACATATTATTTAAACCGAATCCCACATCTCCTGCGAACCCTCTCCCATCCGTGAGGACGTCAGCTTAGCACGCTTCAGTGGCACAGATGCTAACTCCACTGACATGTTTAAGTCTCTAAAATCTCACGCTTCAATGTGTTCGCCGTGATTAGAGCCGGGTTAACTGCTCCCCTGTCACAGCGATGAAACAAAATCACCACAAATGCACACGCGGCCGGATCTGTGCCACACGCTAGGATCGCTCTTTTGGCGCGGCACGTATATCCCTACAGGATCCACTTCTTTGTTTCTGTTGCATGCAATGGAACCGGGTGAAGATGTGATGAAAAATGCAGATGAACTTGAGCAGAAGGGGTTTGTAGGTCACACGCAGAACCCATAAGGCTGAAAGGCTAAGAGGTTTCCTAGTGGATTCTGCCCGAGGCCATTTTAGGATTAAATTAGGCTTGAAACAGTAGCTGCAGTGTAGTTGGTTCATCATCCAGAGAACACAAAGGCAGTCTATTTTACTTTATTGTGAGTATTATTCAGTTTAGCCCAGTGGTGTCCAAATTATGGCCCTCAAGCCAACTAGCCATGCAAATTTGAGTAATTCTATCGCTATAAACTCAATGGCATCACACTGTGTTGCGACACAGACCCAAACTTAACTGAATGTCCCAAGCTGTATTAACGGTACAATGGCTCTGTAATCACTAAGTTAAATGGACACTTAGAGATGTGGCCCACCGTGAAAAAAGCTCAGACACCCCTGATTTAGATCACAGGGAAAAGAGAGAAAGGGAGGAGGCAAAGAAAAAGGAAAGAGCGAGACAGAAGGGCAAAAGAGAGGATTGTCTGTACTGGGCCATAGACTGTATAAAGAAGTGGACTAAGGGAGTGAGATGTCACCTGTAGTGTTCAGCTCCAGTCAAATGATCTTGTCATATTAGCGGCTATAGGGACAAATTTGAAACCAATTAGCCAATAGGGATTTATTTATGAACAAAAAAGTGAAATAAAAACACCAGGAGGTGTGCGAACATTTTAAGACCTGATGATGAGGCTCACTGCAGCAGATACAGAAAGAGAGGCGGCATATATATATATGTGTATATATATATATATATATATATATATATATATATATATATATATATATATATATATATATATATATATATATATATATATATATATAATATATAAAGAGAGAGAAGAGAGGAGAAGAGAAACAAGTGGAGAGAGGGATGAATAGGAGAAGTTTTGTGAGCCTAATCTCCCAGCATGCCCGTCTTCTCTCAGGAGATGTTGTAGATCTGTGTGTTCCTGATGAATTATGAGCTGCTCCAGAAGCAGAAGCACCAAACAAAGACTCTATCTGCACACGCCTTCAACTCCACTGTTATAACCGAACAGTAGGCCTATTCACTCTGTTATAACTAAACAATGGACCTACTCACTCTGTTATAACTAAATACTAGGCCTATTCACTCTGTTATAACTAAACACTAGGTCTATTAGTTACGTTATAACTAAACGTTAGGCCTATTCACTCTGTTATAACTAAACACTAGGTCTATTAGTTACGTTATAACTAAACGTTAGGCCTATTCACTCTGTTATAACTAAACACTAGGTCTATTAGTTACGTTATAACTGAACGCTAGGCCTATTCACTCTGTTATAACTAAACAATAGGCCTATTCACTCTGTTATAACTAAACACTCTAGGCCTATTCACTCTGTTATAACCGAACAGTAGGCCTATTCACTCTGTTATAACTAAACAATGGGCCTATTCACTCTGTTATAACTAAACACTAGGCCTATTCACTCTGTTATAACTAAACACTTGGTCTATTCACTCAGTTATAACTAAACGATGGGCCTATTCACTCTGTTATAACTAAACACTAAGCCTGTTCCCTCTGTTGTAACTAAACAGTATGCGTATTCGCTGTTATAACTAAACACTAGGTCTATTCATTCTGTTATAACTAAACAGTAGACCTATATCTTATACAATTAAGTGCACATGCAAGTCCAGTAGCGTATGTGTCAGTGTCCAGTACAAACACACACTATTCTCATTCTGTCCTCCTCTCTTTCTTTTCTTCGCTCTCTCTTTCCTCTCTTTCTCCTCCTCCTCCTCTCTCTCTGTCTGTCTGTCTCCCTATCTCTCTCTCTCTTTTCCTTCATGATCTAAATCCTAAACACATAAGAGCACATGTACCTAAGTCCAGTACGTCTCAGTGTCCAGTGCAAACACTCACACTAGTCTCATTCTGTCCTCGTCCTCTCTCTCTCTCCTCTTCCTGTGTCTCTCCTTCTCTGTCTCTTTTCTCTGATGGTCTAAATCCTTACTCACTCTCATTCTTTCCTCCTCTCTCTCTCTCTCTCTCCTCCTCCTCTCTGTCTCCCTCTTTCTCTCTTTTCCCTGATTGTCTTGTCTAAATCCTAAACACATAAGAGCACATGTGCATAAGTCCAGTACGTCTCAGTGTCCAGTACAAACACACTAGTCCCATTCTCTCCTCCTCTCTCCTCCTTCTCTCTCTCCCTTTCTCTCCTTCTCTCCCTCTCTTCTCTCTCACTTTTCCTTCATGATCTAAATCCTAAACACATAAGAGCACATGTGCATAAGTCCAGTACTTCTCAGTGTCCAGTACAAACACTCACACTAGTCTCATTCTGTCAAACTCAGAGCAGAGGGACACCGTCTGTCTTGAAACAATACACAATCTAAGGACCAGAGTGGTGAACAAATGTGCATTTTACCAGGGGAATTCAGGAGCCCTTCTCAAACTTTTCACAGTAGATTAAAAAAAAAAGAAAACACAGATCACAGCAGTTTTTTTTTCTTTTGCAGGGGTGTCCAGTTTCTCTCTCTTTTTAGAATAAATTACCATATGCTGAGAAATTGTGTATGAACGTATGAATATAACAACCCAAAACTTAGATTAGCAAGTAAAGAAGTGCTGGGCAGGTTTAGGGTGGGGCGACAGAGACTCAGTGGTGGTTGTGTCCTTAGGCAAGACACCTCACCCACATTGCCGGTATGTTTGTTCGACTGTGACTGAATGAATGACTGTTGCCCTTTGAGAGGCTTGTGAGTTGAACACGTCAAAAAAAGCTCTTTAGGCTATGCAATTTGAAAATACCACCACAAATACTGTATTAGTAGTAGTTGTAGTATTGGTAGTAGTAGTGGTAGTAGTTGTCAGAGAAATTCCATTGCTGTGCAGTACTGAGATGGCAGGGAGAGACCTCAGTACAGCACAGACATGGAATTGGAATGAAAAAGAAGTACAAGTAGTAGTAGCAGCAGTAGTAGTAATTGGGGCCAGAGTTGATGGAGCCGAATCGCTCCCATGCTCACTTCCTATTTGGAATAGCTATGTGCATACACAGTCTATGTGTGGAACAGGTGAGCCATTTGTAGTAGTAGTAGTAGTAGTTGTAGTAGTAGTAGTAGTAGTAGTAGTAGCAGTATTATTTGTAGTAGTTTTCGCTTAATTAAAAGGCAGAGACTTGAGTATTTGCGGTGGTATTTAGAGAGCAGAGTCCAGTGGAACAGGTGGGACATTTGTAGTAGTAGTAGTAGTAGTAGTAGTAGTAGTATTGGTAGTAGTAGTAGCAGCAGTATTAGTAGTAATACTTTTCTCTTAATTAAAAGACGAACCACTTGAGTATTTGTGGTGGTATTTAGAGCAGTGTCTGGTGGAACAGTGGGACATTTGTGGTAATAGTAGTAGTAGTAGTAGTAGTAGTAGTAGTAGTAGTAGTAGTAGTAGTAGAAGTAATAGTAGTAGTAGTAGTAGTAGTAGTAGTAGTAGTAGTAGTAGTAGTAGTAGTAGTAGCAGCAGTATTATTAGTACTTTTCTCTTTAATTAAAAGGTGGAAGACTTGAGTATTTCCGGTGGTATTTAGAGAGCAGAGTCTGGTGGAACAGGTGGGACATTTGTAGTAGTAGTAATAGTAGCATTATTGGTAGTTGTAGTAGTAGCAGTAGTAGCAGTATTAGTAGTAGTACTTTTCTCTTAATTAAAAGGCGAAAGACTTAAGTATTTGCGGTGGTATTTAGAGAGCAGAGTCTGGTGGAACAGGTGGGACATTTGGAGATGGCTTCTGCTCCATCTGTGACTCAGTCTGATACACACAGAACCACACGATACAGGACTGACAGAACAGAGGAGAGAGGAAGAAACGAGAGGAGAGAGGGAGCAGAGAGCGATGAGAGAGAGAGGAAATGAGAGGAGAGAGGGATGAGAGACAGGAGAGAGGGATGAGAGAGAGGGATGGGGAAGAGAGAGACAAGAGAGAGGGAATAAAGGAGAGGAGAGAGGGAGGAGAGAGAGAGATGTGGAGGAGAGAGAGGAGAGAGGGATGAGGTGAGGGAGATAAGAGAGAGGGATGAGGACAGAGATGTAGATAGAGGAGAGAATGATGGAGGAGAGAGACAGGGATGGAGGAGAGAGGGATTGGGACAGAAAGGCAGAAGATAGAGGGCTGAAAATAGAGAGATGGAGAGAAGGATGAGAGAAAGATCGAGGAGAGATAGATGACAACAGAGTGATGGAGGAGAGAGATGGAATAGAGATAAAGAAGATGGATGACAAGAGAGAGATGGCTGTAGGAGAGAGGGATGGGGAGAGAAAGGTTGAGGAGAGAGGACTGAAAATAGAGAGATGGAGAGAAGGATGAGAGAAAGATAGAGGAGAGAGGGCTGAAAATAGAGAGATGGGTGGAGGCGAGAAAGATGGAAGAGAGAGAGAGGGATGGAGCAGACAGAGGGATGGAGGAGAGAAGGATGGGGGATAGAGGAATGGGGAGAGAGGTAGAGGAGAGAGGGCTGAAAATAGAGAGATGGAGAGAAGGATGAGAGAAAGATGGAGGAGAGAGGGTTGAAGAATAGAGAGATGGAGAGAAGGATGAGAGAAATAGAGGAGATGACAAGAGAAAGATGGAGGACAGAGGCGGATGAAGGAGAAAGGGATAGAGGAGAGAAGGAGTAGAGATAAAGAAGTGACTGGACACAAATGGGTAAAGATCCTTAACCCCATTTAAACCCGTCTGTAATCAGGGCAGTTCTGTGTGATGTCATGTAGTACTTGAAACTGCAATGACCACTGGAGGCAGCACACACTAAGGAAGTTGTGTTTAGTTCCACTTTAACACACACACACACACACACACACACACACACACACACACACACACAACCTCCTCCTGAAGACAATTTGTCTGACACACTGCACACATTGTAGACAGTGATATTCCCATTTGCGTGTTCTCCGTCTCTCACTCTCTTGTTCTGTGATAGAGCCGTCATTGTCGTCACTTACACTGGAAGTAGAGCTCCTCGTCGCCCTCTTGAGACGCTTTGCTGTAGCCGCATTGTCTGAAAAACACAAACAGATGAAGATGTGAGGGGGTTCAGTCCCACCGGCGCACACCGCACAAATAATACAGATTTTCCTCTGAATTACACGGAAATGTAGAGCGATAAGGATGCTCCGAGTGATAACAGGAGAGAGGGAGGACAGAGGAGAGGTACAGAGGGGCCATGGGGCTGGGACATACAAGCTGAAAGACATGACAACTGTGCAGTGTGTACTTTGTGTAAGAAATAAGGCTGGTATATATATATATATATATATATATATATATATATATATATATATATATATATATATATACCAGCCTTATATATATATATATATATGTATATATATATATATATATATATATACATACCAGCCTTATATACATATATATATATATATATATATATATTATGGGGAAAAGGTCACATGGTCACATTACATTTTTACATCAAGGTACCACTCATCCATTCAAACACACATTCATACACCAGTGTACACAGACACTGGGAGGTTAAGTGTTTTGCCCAAGGACACAACAACATTCATCTGTGGGTGAGTGGATCTGACCGCTCTACCAATGATGTTTATGTCAAGAGCAGAATTTGAACTGCAAACACTCTACTGAGCTGCTGTCGCTCACATGAACTTTCAAAAATGACCTCGAAGATGATTGAATATTTCGATTTACAGCCACAGTATGAAACTTTTTTTTTTTTTTTAAACCAAAAATAGACCAAACAAAAGCATGTTTTTCATGTTGGTCGTGTTTATTGCACTGAAAAACATGTGTCTTTATTGTAAGGGGCTTGCATCTCCACACACCTGACCCGGAGTAGGGCCGCCTCCTGCTTGTTTCCATTGAAATGTTGTTTCTTATAATCTCCCACAGTATGACATAAAACTTTTTTTCATCTCCATGAAGACTGTTCTGGTTTTAACTTTCTTTTTCCATGGAGTCATAGAGGTAATGTGCCACCTCAAGAAAGTTACGTACTGTACCTTTAATATGATATGCAGTATGTTTAATATTTAAATTATAAAATGAACCAGATTTCACTTTCTTTGCTCGAGATTTTGTGACAAAGGCAAAATGTGTGGACCTGATTCACTCCTGGTTTATAGTACCAAGTTTACGTCTGGTTTATACCCAGTCTAGTATACTCTGGTCTAACACTGGTTTAGACTTGGATCAGTCCTGGTTTAAATCCTGTTTTAGATCGGGTTTTCTAAGTCCTAATTTAGTCCTAAACCTTTAGTCCTAGTTTAGTCCTGGTTTAGTCCTAATTTAATCCTGTATTAGTCCTGTATTAGTCCTGGTTTAGTCCTAAATTAATCCTGTATTAGTCCTGGTTTAGTCCTAATTTAATCCTGTATTAGTCCTGGTTTAGTCCTAATTTAATCCTGTATTAGTCCTGGTTTAGTCCTAATTTAATCCTGTATTAGTCCTAGTTTAGTCCTGGTTTAGTCCTAATTGAATCCTGTATTAGTCCTAGTTTAGTCCTGGTTTAGTCCTAATTTAATCCTGTATTAGTCCTGGTTTAGTCCTAATTTAATCCTGTATTAGTCCTGGTTTAGTCCTGGTTTAGTCCTAATTTAATCCTTGGCAAAAAAAGGAGAAAATTTAATTTGTCAATTGGACATAGTTTATTTGGTTGAATACGTTTCGCAGCTCATCCAAGCTGCTTCCTCAGTTCTGGTCAGATGCTGGCGGACACTGCCTTATATCTGCCTGAAGGGAGGAGCTAATTACAATGAAAATTACTCTGAGACAACACATATTTATTTACAGTTTCAGTTGGTCAGGTGAGTCTATTAAATATGGAGTTGTTTATAGTTTCTGTTAGTTAGGTGAGTCTATTCAATATGGAGTGGGAGTGGGGGAGTAGTTAGCATATCCATTCAGGGCCATGATGGGTGTTTTCACACCTCTGGACATGTCCTGGCTAGTCCCATTGTTTTCCCAGTTTGTTTTGATTTAGGTTTGAGGATAGAGTTATAGATGGGAGACAAATGATGTCTGAGACCCCCATTTCTGTTCAAGGAAGGATTCTCTTTCTTGACAAAAATAGCTTCTTTAACTCCCCTCTCAAACCAGTTCTTTTCTCTGGCCAAGATCTGGACCTCGCTGTCCTCAAAGGAGTGGCCTGTGGCTTTTAGGTGGAGATGTACGGCAGATTGCGGCCCACCCTGGTTTTCCCGTCTGTGTTGATACATCCTTTTGTGAAGTGGCTGTTTTGTTTCTCCAATGTAGCGCTCACTGCAGTCTTCACTACACTGAATGGAGTAGACCACATTGCTTTGTTTGTGGCTCGGAGTTTTGTCCTTAGGATGGACCAGTTTTTGTCTTAAAGTGTTTGTGGGTTTGAAATAGACTGGGATTTCATGTTGTCTGAAGATCCTCTGTAGTTTTTTGGAAACGCCAGCCAGGTAAGGAATAGTTACACCCCTTCTCCTGGGCTCTGGTTCTCTGTTGTCCTGTTTCTTTGTTCTCTTCGTTTTATTGAAAGCCCATTTAGGATATCCACAAACGGAGAGGGCTTTCTCCACGTGTTGTTCTTCTTCTCCTTTCCCTCTGCGCTTGTAGGAACCACTTGGGCCCTGTGATGTAATGTCCGAATGACTCCCAGTTTGTGCTGAAGTGGGTGGTGTGAATCAAAAAGCAGATATTGGTCGGTGTGTGTGGGCTTCCTGAAGACCTCTACCTGGAGTCGCCGGTCTTCTCTTATCGTTACTGCACAATCTAAGAAGGCCAATGTGTTGTCCTTGGCATCTTCACGTGTGAATTTGATGTTCGGATCTACAGAATTGATGTGTGCAGTAAAAGGTTCCAAATCTTGAATTTTGATATTTTTTTTTTTTACATACTAATTTAATCCTGTTTTATTCCTGTTTTAGTCCAGGTTTACATCTTGGGGGGAGTTGCATTTTATCACGTCTCTTGTAATTTGGTTAATAGACTAAATTCTGACCCGACCTGTCACTGTACGTCACCTTAAACCAGTGTCCTTAAGCTAGGACACGAGGAGACGAGATGAGAGGAGACGCACCAGCAAGGAATCAAGGAAGAAAGCAAGGAAGCGACAAAGGAAAGGAGGCAAGGAGCAGAGAGTTTGACAGATTTAGGATTAGCCAAATGTGAGCAGACCCTTAGGGAGTTTAACATGGGGGAAAACAATAGTAAAGTAGGGTACGTGTGTGTGTGTGTGTGTGTGTGGGGGGGGGGGGGGGGGGGGGATCAGAAAATTGACGACAGGACAATAGAGGAATATAGAACAAAGATGAGCGCAGGAGTTATGCTTAAAAGTGCTGCAATAATGTAGGGTTTTAGTCTGTGTAAGCACAAAGCAAGGACGCTGAAAAAAGACAGAAATTTTGAAGAAAAACCCCCCACAAAATATTAAAATGACAATAATAATTAAAAATAATAATAAAAAACATAATAATAATAATAATAATAATAATAATAATAATAAAATCAATTAGCACTATGTAACATTTCTGGTGGAGGGTCTGCCATTTCCTTATCTCCGTGTTCCCCAGTATGTAATAAAACCTGAGACAAGGAAGTGATATCACCAGATCAAGTTATGGGTCAGATCTGCAGAAGAGGCAACCCATCTCACAGAAAGAATACATGCTTTTTAAGTAATATCATACTGTGAAACATTCCAGGTAGAGCAATAACATCTCCATGGGAACAAACAGACCGTTCAGCAAAATTGTTACAAAATGCGCCTTTAAAAAGCAACCAGACACAAAAGAAAAGTGGTGTATTTCTTCTTCTCTTCTTAAGTATGTCTTTCCATGGGATGATCATGGAGACGTAATGTAATGTTTTAAAACAACGAGGTCTAACTATGACTACGACTAGCAAACTACCAAAACATATTTAGAATTGAGATGCACCAATACGATACTTGTATCTTATATCGGCGCTGAAGATTTTGGTTGTCTGTTCAGTCGATATCCCATTTTGGTCTATACTGGTGTAAAAAAGACGATTTACTGGCTAACGTTATAATATTAAAGGGCTCATATTACTTAAAATGTTGTTTCCTCATCACAAACAGACCTGGAGTTGTGTTTTGTTTCATTCACACATGTTTAACACACAAACCCTGCAGATTTAGGTTCTTCTCTCAAACAGAAAACACTCTGTTCCACCTTGTGATGTCATGCGGTAATACAGGAAGTGCTCCAATGTGTTTTTAAACTCCATACACCTTCACTAGAATCATTTAGATGATTTCAGCCCTGGAATTTCCAATCTCTACTGAACTAATGGTAAAAGGTATAGCTCTAAACTTGAAAACTACCACTTCATGACATCACAAGGTGGATCAGAGAATTTTGAGCTTTGGAGATGTAGACAGACTAATAATAAAAGATTTCTCAGATGTGTGAATGAAACAAAACACAACTCCAGGTCTGTTTTTGAGGCGGTAACAACATTCTAACATGGTTTAAAGCTCACAAGAGTCAATTTTGTGTAATTTAGGACCTTTAAACTTTTTTACAAAGCTGTTCTGTACTTGCGTGTGTGCGTGTGTGTGTTTGCGTCTGAAAAATTATAATTACAAGTTAGGCTGATACATGCTTAAAGATTCAAAGAGAAAGGGTTTGAAATGAGATCGAAATCACCTCTAAATTTGGTAGTTCAAGTCTTCAGTGCATTTTTTCAATCAGCGGTTGTAACAAGGCAGCGAATGGTGTTATTTATAACTGCTGATTATGGTAATTAGGTAAAGCTGTAGTAATTATGGTTCATTAGAAAGCACTTTACCAGCAAATTGCCAACATTAAGAACTGGTTGTAACCATTTAAACACACGGCACAATGCAAATAATTTGTGTTTAATACAGAGTGTGTAAATGGTTAGGGGGTTGCAGTGGTCGTGTGTGTTTATGTTGACACTGTGTTGTTAAAGAGGAAGTATTTTTACTTCTATGGGGGATTACCTGCTAACACATCGCATTTTTACATCACCGTGTTACCTTTTATTGTTGTAAAAATGCTATACTATATGTCTTCCCTCACTTTGCTCTTCGCTCTAAGTCACTCCCCCTTCAAAACGCTGTCACAACACAGTCAGCGTGTGTCCCATTAATAAAACTACTGCACATCGCGTCAGGTTTGTCGACTTGTTGTCATGTTTTTGTATATTTATGGAGAATTGTCACGTGGGACCAGGGGTGACTTAAACTCGGACAGAACTGCACAGCTAAATAAAACAGACAACGCACACCAAAGATCTCGTAAAGGTGCAAAAGCAAAGAAAATCATCTGACGAAGGCTTATTGACGAAACGTTATTTAACAATAAAAAAAGCTTTTGGACATCGGCCATCTGAGTGTGCTATGCATTTTTTCACTTTTATAGAATTGTACAGCTAACCATAAGAGAAAAAAGGTAAAAGGAGCTGTTCAATTGAAAACTACCGCTTCATGACATCACAAGGTGGAACAGAGAATTTTAATCTTAATTAATTTCTTTGGCGAGGGTTACTCAAGCATGTGTGGATGAGACAAAACACAACTCCAATCTGCTTTTGATGAGGTAACATTATAACGAGTCATTTTTTTGCCTAATATAGGACCTTTAACCCTTATATAATTTATAACGCACGATACAAAATTATATTTTCCATTAAAACTTCCTGAATTCCATTTTAACTCTACCTCAAATATATCAGGTCTAATATCTGCAGTGACATTTGATCACCATATATTCACATGATGGATGGCCTCATACCATGGGTTAAATGTGTGTAGTTCTAATGCGTGAGGCGCAAGTACGAATCCTGAATCAAATCAAAGTGTCTTAAAGTGACAGAAATGAAATGCCATATGCAAAGTCGCCCTTTCTGAACCAAGACCATTTCAATATCCAACCTGAGCCTTCAGTGTTAGAGCCTCATCTGATCCGAACTCAGTATTGAAATAATAAATGACACGAAGAACCATGTGAAAGTAATCTAATAATCTAATAAAAGTATATATATTAAGTCTATAATGTAAATATGATGGTAATTAAATGTGCATTATGTACATTTTTGGTGTGGGGGTCCGTCACCTGCTTGTTTCTATAAATATGTCATTGCTCTGCCTGGAATCTTCCACAGTATGGCATTAAACAGCTCTACTTTACATTTATTCAATTACAGGTGGTTTTATAGCTCAGAAATACCTAGAAAAACACATTCTGACTGTGAGCGGCGTCGCCTCTCCACAGATCTGGCCTGTAACTTGGTCTGGTTTGGTCTCCATGAAGATAGAAAAGTTTAAAGCCATACAGTGAAACATTCCAGGCCAAGCAATAACATCTCCACCAGAAAAGTTACACAATGCGCCTTTAAATAAGACAGTTGGTACATCTTAAATAAGACGTTTTGGATATTGATATTTTTCAGTGACTTCATGCTGGGGGTGTTCTGCATGGATCTCTATTGGCGGAATGTTCAGAAGTTCCCATGAAGACACAATGCACACATTAGCAAACAGACAAAAAGTTGTAAGATGGTCTGAAAGCTTAAGAAAAAATACAAAATGGATTTAAAGAGCACATTTTCAGGAGTGTGATGAGTCTGAGCGTTCATGGTCCTGTTTAGGAGTTTGATTTTCAACAAAAAGGTGAGAGTAACAGAGATTCAGACAGAGCAGTGCCTACAGTTAGCATCACATGGATTCTTATGAGCTTTAAGATATGTTATAATGTTGTTACCTCATCAAAAACAGACCTGGAGTTGTGTTTTGTTTCATTCACACATGTTTGAGTAATACTTTATTAGTCTGTCTACATCTCCAACATCTCTACATCTCTTGTAGAATTTCTCACAGTGGGAAGAGGAAGCACAACTTTTACTCAAGTAAGAGTACTGCTACACTGTACTATATATTACTCAAGTAGGAGTAAAAGTATGCTGCTAGACTAAAGTACTCTGAAAAGTACAATTCTTTAAAAAACATTACTCAAGTATGTCAAATCTGGACTCAACATTTTTTGGCATGATAATCAAATTGGCAAAAGTTTTTGTTATTTTCATTGAAATTCTAATAAAATCAGAGAATTCAGCGGTGATTTGAGAGTAAACATTCTTGATATTTGGATGATTTTGGCTGTGTTTGCTCAGCTGAATCTGCACCGCCGAAGCTCTTTGGCAAGGCGCTCGGAGCATGTTTGTGAAGGTTTTCCAACTGATTAAGAGTCAAATTTTAGGTTTGAAAATATCACTCTGTGTGGAAAGGAAAATACTCAGAGCTTTTTTGGTCTTATTTATACTGGTGCCAACTCATCCTTTTAAGTTTAACAACGTGGAAAACACTCAACTGCATCTATACTAAAAGATAAGGATGAAAAGTGCGTGTAAGTCATTTATATTTAAAGAGCCTATTATAAACTATTTTATTTATCTGTGTTCTAATGTTGTTTCCTCATCACAAACACACCTGGAGTTGTGTTTTGTTTCATTCACATGTTTAACACACAAACCCTGCAGATTTAGGCTGAGTTCTTCTCTCAAACGGAAAACACTCTGTTCCACCTTGTAATTTCATGTGGTAATACAGGAAGTGCTCTATTGTGTTTTTTAACTTCATGCACCTTCAGTGGAATAATTTGGATAATTTCAGACCTAGAATTGCCAATTTCTGCTGAACAAAAGGTAAAAAGAGCTGTTAACCTGAATACATTTTGAGCTTTGAAGACTTAGACTGACTAATGTTACTCAAATATGTGTGAATGAAACAAAACACAACTACAGGTCTGTTTTTGAGGAGGGAACAACATTATAATGTGACTTAAAGCTCACAAGAGTCTATTTTGTGTAATACAGGAGCTTTAAGGCAAAGAAATTACAACATAAATGAGCCATACCACTGCGGATCATTAGAAGCAAATCTTCTAAAATAATCACTTTGTCAGTCTAAAATGAATTCCTATAGTCCATAGATTGTATATATAAATGGACATAGCTAACCTGCTAACCGCTGCGTTCCAAATAGGAAGCGAGTGTGGGTGCTCGTTTAGGTCCATTCACTCTGGCTCCAATTCACTTTCTATTGAAAAACTATCTTCCATCGCTCTGTAACTGCTGCTGTGAGCTTTGCCATTTTGGTGTTAAAATTTCCGTTTTAACCCACTTCACACGATCCTGCTGTTTTTATTTTGCGATTTTGTTAAAAAATCAAGACATGAACATTATTAACAGACAAATCAGGTGCCTTCTTTTGCCAAGGTCGCTCCCTTTAGCGTAAGCAACAGGTTTGATTGAAGAGGAAGGGGCGTTAACTTCAACACCCTCGCTCTCCATTGGCTCTTTTCTTGCTATGATACCAAATCCGGAATTCATCTCCAAATTTGCCCCTATAACTGCGAGCCTTGATGAGCTTCATTTGACTGGAGCAGAATGCTACGGGTGACGTTGCAGTCCCGTAGTCCACTTCTTTATACAGTCTATGCCCTCATCCCTCCAGCCTCTCTTCCGGAGGTATAGAACTGCAGCTGTATTGTGAACATCTTCATCATTTCTATCTCACACCGTCTCTCTGTCTCCTCATCGCTCCAGTATTGATGGTCTGAGCCAGGTTCAGTGCAGATAATATCACGTTTAATATCACATTTCTCCACATTTCTCCAGAGCACCAGGGATCAGGGGCAGCGGAGGGTGAAGCGGCCCCAGAACGGAGCGCTCTGATCGGACACTTCCCTCACACCGTCTGGGCAATGTCCTGGAAACTTGGCTCTATCCTCCACTGTCAGGGATCAGTGGACACAAATAGACTCTAGACCAACGTGTGTGTGTTTGAATGAATGGGAGCTATGGGAAAGATGGCCGATAAAAAATACTATACAAAATCTATAGAGAGTTGCTGACTAGAGAATTTGTGACTGATACAAAAGTAATTTAAAAGGCCCATATTACACTATTTTCTGATCTGTGTTCTAATGTTGTTTCCTCATCACAAACAGACCTGGAGTTGTGCTTTGTTTCATTCACAAACTGCATATTTACAGTTCTTCTCTCAAACAGAAAACCCTCTGTTCCACCTTGTGATGATGTGGTAATACAGGAAGTGCTCCACTGTGTTTTAACCTCTTAAGCCCCAGGGCCTTATTCTTGACCTGACCAATGAATGATATTTTAAGGTATTAAACTGCAATGGCCAAACAAGGTGTCGTATAAATGTAAGACCTTGTAGATTACTGTGGTTGTGAAATTCTGGAAATAAATCATTAAATAAAACATTGAAGTTGAAACACAGATTTTTTTTTTGGAAGGACATAAAAAATATTCACTGTGAGATCATTGTGAAAACTTTAAGTACAGTACTTTACTACTTTTACGTAGTTACATTCCACCACTGTAGTCTACAATACTGCTTATACCAGTACATTTTGAACGTGTTTAAGGTCAAAAGTGAAGGACAAATTGTGAGTGTAAGAATAAGAGATTTGACACAGTGACAAATGTTAATGTGGAAATCCTCCTGCGTTACAGACATGACTGTTAATGTACCTGTATGTGCTTCATTTACATAAGAATTGACCATGAACACAACATAGAATATATATGAGATATACATTCACCTGGGTAGAGAGGGATGGGGTGAAGGGGGTGTAAGAGAAAGAGACAAGAGAATGAAGGAATGAGGGAAAGGGAGAGAGAGATAGGGAAGGAGAGGTTGAAGATAGGGATAGGGGAGGTAGAAAGGTGTGAGGGAGGGCATAATAGATTAAACAAGTGGAAAAGATGGGGGAGAAAAGACAAAGACAGGAGGGGGAAAGGAGAGAGAGACAGAGAGAGGAGAGAGAAAGGGAAGGGAGTAGGAGAAAGACAGCCAGAGAAAGAGAAGAGAGATAGAGACAGAGAAAGAAAGAGGAGGGAGAAAGGGAAGGGAGGAGAGAGAGAGACACACAAAGGGAGAGAAAGAGAGAGAGAAGATAGAGAGAGAGAGGGAAAAAGGGAAAGGAGAAGGAGGGAGACACACAGAGAGAGAGTGAGACAGAGAGAAAGAGGCAGGAAAAACGGAAAGGAGAAGGAGAGAGACAGAGAGAGAGAGAAGAGAGAGAGAGAGAGAGAGAGAGAAAGGAAGGAGAAAGGGAAGGAAGAGAGAGAGTGGAGTGGGTAAGTGCAGGAGCTGCTTTTGTACAAACATGAGAAGAGGGTAATTTAGACATCACCCGTCACACTGTCTTTATGCAAAACATGAGACTAATGAACCAGAGCGAGGAGAGATGGAGAGAGGGATGAGACGGAGGGAGAGGGAGAGAGAGAGGGAGTGTGGCAGAGAAAAAGAGAGAGGGGGCGGGACTGAGAGAGGGTTTGGTAAAGGAGGGAGTAGAGGGAGGAGAAGGGTGTGCGAAGAGGGACACAAGAGGGAGAGAGAGGGAGACAAAAGGAGGAAGAGAGAGGGGGATGTACTGTATATGACAGGCGAGAAGGAGAGAGAGAGGGAGAGGGTGAGAAAAAGAGGATGGATGAGAGAGAGAGAGGGTGAAAGAGAGAAAGAGGAGGGGAAGACAGAAAGAGCGGGTCTGAGAGAGAGAGACGGTAAGAGAGAGAGAAGAGCGGGGAAGAAAGGGAGAGAGAAGGTGAGAGAGGGTGAGAGCAACACAGAGGGTGAGAGAGAGAGAAGAGGGGGGAAGAAAGAGAGATAGGGTGAGAGAGAGAAGAGAGATGGGAAGAAAGGGAGATAGAGAGAGGATGAGAGAGAGAAGAGAGGGAAAGAAGGATAGAGAGAGAGAGAGGGAGAGAGAGAAAGGGGGAGTGGGAGGAAAAAGAAGCTCTGTAGATTTACATTTACATTTGTGTTTAAGATGTAAACTCAACCTTTACATGACTTTGACCTTGGACCATTGAGTGTCCCTCCTCTGTACCATTCTGTCTATTCACTCTCCCTCCTCTATACACCTTCTCTCTCTCTTCTTATTTGAATTAGTGCTAAAAATGCATCCTTCTTTCTGGTTGTGCATAATAAGATTCCGATGATCATCTTTGGTCCATCTTTCACACCACTTGTTCCAGCTCTGTGGAGTTTCTCTGCCAACTCACATTTGCATCGAGTATTCAACAGACAGAGTCAAAGCTCCTGCTCATACGGCACTCTACAGTCTGGACTGGACCCGAGAGAGGGAGGAGAGACGGAGGAGGAGAGAGGTGGCAGTGAAGGAGGGAGGGGGACAGGGAGAAAGAGAGATGGAGCGTGAGAAGCAGAGGAGGAGAGTGAGAGCAAGAGGGAGAAAGAGGGGGAGAGGGAGGGAGAGTAGGAGGGATAGGGAGAAAGAGAAAGAGAGAGAGGTAGGAGGAGAGAGGGGGCAGCAAGGGAGGGAGAGGGACAGGGAGAGACAGATGGAGTGTGAGAAGGAGAGGGAGAGAGTGAGAGACAGAGGGAGAGAGATAGGGAGGGAGAGATGGAGAAAAAAACGTGGGAGGAGGAGAGAGGGGGCAGTGAGGGAGGGAAAGGGAGGAAGACAGAGAGAGGGAGAGAGAGATGATGCATGAGAAGCAGAGGGGGAGAGAGAGTGAGAGACAGAGGGAGAAAGAGGGAGGGAGAAGGGAGGAGGACAGAGGGGGCAGTGAGGGAGAGAGAGACAGGGATAGAGAGAGGGAGAGAGTTGGAGCGTGACAAGCAGAGGGGGAGAGAGAGTGAGAGACAGAGGGAGAAAGAGAAAGAGGGAGGGAGAGAGTAGGAGGGACAGGGAGAAAGAGAGAGGTAGGAGGAGAGGGGGCAGCAAGGGAGGGAGAGGGACAGGGAGAGAGAGATGGAGCGTGAGAAGCAGAGAGGGGGAGAGTGAGAGACAGAGGGAGAGAGATAGGGAAGGAGAGATGGAGAAAAAAGCATGGGAGGAGGAGAGAGGGGGCAGTGAGGGAGGGAAAGGGAGGAAGACAGAGAGAGGGAGAGAGAGATGATGCATGAGAAGCAGAGGGGGAGAGAGAGTGAGAGACAGAGGGAGAAAGAGAGAGAGGGGGAAGGAAAGAGAGAGGGACAGAAAGAGTGAGGGGGATGAGAGAGACTAAAAGGTTGGAGTGAGTAAGAACGTGTGAGAGAGATGAGGTGAAATGGGTAGATATGAGAGGAGAGAGAGAAAGTAAGAGAGTGGGACAGAAGCGAAAGGAAGAGAGACGAGTAAAGAGGAGAGGGAGAAAAGGAGAGAGGGAGAGAAGAGATAGAAAGTGGGAGAAAGAAAGAAAGAAAGAAAGAGAAAGCAAGAGAGAGAGAAGGAGAGGAGGGGGAGAGAGGGTAAGCAGAAGTAGAAGAGAGAGAGGAGAGAGAAGAGAAGAAAGAGAGAGGGAGAGAGAGACAGAAGAGAGAAACAACTCTTTACCTCCTCCAGATGAGCAGACCCACTCCCATGGACAGCAGCATGATGAGAGCCGCCACGGAGATCACCACGATGATCAGCACCGGGTTCTGCTCGCTCGACGCCAACGCCACTAAAACAAACACAAACGGTCACAGTTAAAACTGCAAGCAGGGATGAAGGGCCCCCACAACACCAGCGCCACTAGAGAACAAGTCATATTAATGCTTTAATATGACTGTAATATTTGACACAGAGAGCCGATCTGGAGTGAGACTGTTGAAGGCACTTAGCAACGCTGTCAGTCAAACCTGTTGCTAATGCTAGCGGAAACAACCTCAAGAAAAGAAGGCACCTGGTTTATCTGTTATTAATACGAACGGGTTAATACGAACATTTTAAAAATCAGTGGAGCCAGAAGCGTGCCCATGCTTACTTCCTGTTTGGAACATGGTGGCTAGCAGGTTAGTTATGTCTATTTATATATACAGTCTGTTCCCTACATATGGCATAAAACGTATCAAGGACATGCATTCTGACTGTGAGTGCTGTCACTTCTCCACAGATCTGCCCTGTAACTCGACCAGGTGGCGTCACGTGATTGTCTCCATGGAGATAGATACGCTTAGTACTACAGTGTGGAAGCAGTGCAAAGGAGAGTACACATTTTGACTGGACTAGATATGATTTTCTTTTGTAGCAGGCTATGGACCGGCCCTCCCCCTCCTCACAGCCCCCCACTGGCCTGTATGAGCCGCTCCGTGGGAGGAGTGAGGAACAGCAGGGGGCGCTCTTCTGCACTAAAATGACATGTGTAAAGTGTGTGGGAGTAAAGTGTGAACAGGAAGCACATTCTCACAAACACAGCAGAGACAGAAGTATCCTTTGTGCAACACTAATTCAATCAGATTATGTTAGAGCTGGGCTGCAATGGACTGAAATGGTTGAGTCTTGATTTAGTCCCAATATAGCCCAAATTTAGTCTTAGTTTAGTTCTGGGTTATCCCATATTTAGTCCTGGCTTAATTCTAGACAAGTCTTGGTTTTGATCCTGAGTCCCGATTAAGTTCTGCTTGAGTTCAGGTATAGTCCAAGTTGGGTCCTTTATTATGTGTTTAGTTCTGGATTAGTCCTGGTTTAGTTCTAGACAAGTCTTTGCTTAGATCCTGAGTCCTGATTAAGTTCTGCTTGAGTTCTGAAAAAGTTCAAGTTGGGTCCTTTATTATGTGTTTAGTTCTGGATTAGTCCTGGTTTAGTTGTAGATCCTTGGTTTAGATCCTGGTCCTGAGTTTTGCCAGTTTTAGTATTTACTCGGGATGGTACAAGATCTCGTGAGACAAAATTGCCACAAGATCGTGCAAACATGAGAAAAATAATCTTGTGAGATTTTTTTTCCATGTGTTTACATTTGGATTGGACAAAAAAGAGAATGGAAACAAAAATATGAAATCAAATAAATAAAAAACTGTGAGGCCAAAACTGGAAACTGAATCGTGAATCGTGTATATATTAGGAATTATGTTAAAATCTTATTATGTTAAAGTCTTATCTCGTTCTCGTGGACCCAATCTCGTGTTTCGTCTCGTCTTTTGGAAATTGTGTCTCGTCCCAACCCTGGTTCATTTCACAAACCAGGTTAACCTTCAAATGATTCGATATTTTTCAAAGTTTTGTGAAAATTTATGAGAAAATCACACTGCGCTTATACATACCTAATAAAAAGAAAACACACTGATCGCAAAATGTAGCTGATCCACACCTGTAGAGTTCTAATTTGCACATTCATGTTCATCTAAAACAACTTAATAAAAGAAACAAGTCCGCTAATTTCCGTGTTAGAAAACTGTGGTGTCCAACGGGAGCTGATGTCGCCGTAAACGTCATGACAACAAAGCAGAGCATTTATTTTCATTTGTACCAAAATGACTATGCACAACACTACAGAATCCTTTGCGTATCACCCTATCCTCATTGCACTGGCTGCCCGTTCATTTTAGAGCTGATTGTAAAATGTTATTGTTTGTTTTTAAAGCACTTCATGGACTGGCCCCACTTTTGAGTCTCCCAAAAATGAGACTCAAAAGCCGGAGCGACCCTGGGGTGACCGGGCCTTTTCTGTGGTCGGCCCCAAACTTTGGAACGCTCTCCCCCTCACATTAAGAGCGCCCCCTTCAGTTGATTCTTTTAAGTCTCATTTAAAAACACACTTTTACTCACTGGCTTTTAACACGGCGTGAGAATTGTGTGGTCCTCTGACTGTCTTTTATTGATTTTATTTGCTATTTGCTAGTATTTTTTGTTTTTTTATTGACTTGCTTATTTATTTTTTATGCTTTATTGTATTTAATATGTTAATTTCTATTGTGCCTACTCTGTGCAGCACTTTGGAGACTTTGTGTTGGTAAAATGTGCTATACAAATAAAGTTAGACTGGATTGGATCACACATTAAGGAAATAAAATTGGAAAACGGAGTAAGTACTTCACAGTGGGCGTGTACCGGTGGAGGTGAAAACGGGTTAATCAGCAAAATGGCGTCTTGAATACAGGTGAATAAAGATGGTTCAAACATGTACAACAAAGAGAAGGAAACTCAAACATGGTTAAAAACTCTGAAAAGTCCATTTTGCTGAATAGATCTGCTTTAAGGCTATTTAAAATGTGGTTATTATAAAGTCTTACCATTACATTTAGATTTAAAGATAAAATGACGTCGGATCCTCTTTAATATCCTTCAGCAGGACTGTTTCCCTGTTATAACTCCTCTAGAAATGTGTCATAATACTTGTTAACGATGATAAATAGTTTAAGGCCAATTAAACTCTGATTTGTTTCTTATATTACACACATTAGAATTCCAGACAGTGTCATTTGTTTCAAACACTGCATCTGTCACATACATTACTGTGCTTATATTCCATCTGTGACGGGCACCAACGCAATTAGAGGAGATTATATGGAATTAACACAGTTTCACTAATACATTATACACTTATTTTTCTCCATAGTAGGTGGCTCCACCAAATGATAGGTCAGATCTGTGGAGAGACAAGCCAACTCGCCGTAAGAATGCATCTTTCAGAATATTTTTGAGCACTAAAAAGACCTGGAATCAATGCAAGATGTCTACTCTTTCTAGTATTTTTATTTTTATTTTTTTTTGCAATTTTAGGTCAATTTGCAGCTTTGTGTTCAAAATCTGCCAAAAATGAGTGCATGCTGCTTCCAGTGGCCTCTGCAAATTCAAGTACTACGTGACATCACACAAGACTGCCCTGTTTACAGCCAGGTGTTTATGATACAAACACCTGGCTGCAGGGGCGGAGTTTGAAGTGTGAATATCTGTTAGACCAATCACACTGTTCCTTATACCACCTAACCCCGCCCCTGCTCTTCCCCCTCACTCTCCCCTTTAGCAGCTCGGTTTGAAATAAGAAAGTTTAGTCTGACTTTAAAATCAAATGTGGAATAACAATCGTAAAATGTATACAAAATAATGAATGGAAAATGAAAAATACACTGTTTAATCTAATGTTTAAATAAAGTAAATGTTGATTTAGTCATTTTAACCCAAAATGTTGTATGATTCTTGTTTCTTCTCTGTACTCACATTCTCCGAGCGTCTGCAGTTCCAAGGGGGCGCTGTAGGCTCCGTAGTCGATGGGAGGAGCAGAGGAGGTGGAGGCAGAGGACGACGCAGAGGAGGCGGAGGATGCAGAAGAAGCGGAGGATGCAGAGGAGGAGAGCGGGGCAAGGCCAGAAGGGGGCGCTGCGCTGGAGACGGGTCTGATCAGAAACACATAGGTGGTCCCAGGTTTGAGGTTGTTGACGCTGATTCGAGTAGCGGCGGTTTTCACGGTGGAGTAGCTCTGGTCCTTGTGCTCCTGGAGAAGACATTTAGAGAGGAGAACATAGGTTGGGTTCATGTGACATCACAACATTGTAAAATCCCCAGCAGTGACATCATGCTGAGGGTGCGCTACATGTGTCTGTATGGTGGAGTGTTCAGCAGTTGCCATGGTGACACAATGAATACTTTAGTAAAGATTGCTGAAAAAGTTTTAAGTTTGAAAACTAAATTAACGCTTTTTGCCATGTTAAGATGTTGCTACGTCCTCAAAAACATGAAGTTATGTTTTGTTTCATTCACACACGTTTGAGTAATCCTTTATTATTAGTCTGTCTACATCTCCAAACGTCAAAATGCTCTGTTCCACCTTGTGATGTCATGAAGTAGTAGTTTTTAAGATAACTACTATACCTTTTACCTTTTGTTTAGTAAATATTGACATTTCCATGGTTGAAATCATCCAAATGATTCTAGTGAAGGTGTGTGGAGTTTAAAAACACAGTGGAGCACTTCCTGTATTACCACATGACATCACAAGGTGGAACAGAATGCTTCTGTTTGAGAGAAGAACTCAGCCGAAATCTGTAGTGTTTGTGTGTTAAACATGTGTGAATGAAACAAAACACAACTCCAGGTAGAGTATGTTTGTGATGAGACAACAACATTATGACATAGATTTGAAAATAGAGTAAAATGTGATCAGTACAGCTTCAGACAGAGCAGTGTCTACAGTTAGCATCACACATGACATCAGCTGCAAGGTATCACTAGCTTGACATAGTTGACTGACAGGACATTGTCACACTAAATGAACACGTGACAGATAGTAAATAGTGTCTAAAATGTGAGTGTTTATGTGGGCGGGCCAGAACAAAGCAGCAGGAGTTTCTGATAAAAGGTGTGAGTGACTGTGAGTGACTGTGAGTGGGCGGGAGGGTCTGTGGAGCCTATACTAACATGTTTATCTGCATATGAATGAATGCATATGTGAATGTGGTGATGGGAGGGCATCTGTCAGAGGAACGAGTCATTTACAATATGGTGTTTGTTTTTATTGCATCAAACAGGGCTGCAAGAGGAATGGCGATCAAACCAAAATCGCAAATTAGAATGGACATTATCAAATCACTAGTCAAGTGAGGTTTGGCTCTTTTGAACGGTTCCTTAAAGTGAACGGTTGGATCTGGATCTCATTTTTTAAAAGAATCGACTCTTTTTCTTTCCAAATTGTGTGCATTTTTACACTGATGAACCCTGAACCAACACAAGAATCAGCACAGAGCATCCAGTGAGAGATTTGTGCACAAGAAAAAAACATATTTTCCACCTTAATAAGTTAGTTTTTAAATTATTATTATTGTATTGTAACATTTTACACAGATTTTCATAATTCCAAAGGGTAACCGCACTTCTATTTTCAGTGTGAATCATTTTAAACACATCTGAGCCTTGGTTTTGTCCCTCTGTGATTACTTAGCAGTTAAATGAGTTCTCACATTGGCTTCTGTCATAAGTAAATATCAAAAGAGCCAGTCTTTTGAGTGGCTCTTTGACCTGGACGGATCCAAAAGATTCAGAGCCCACAAAGGAGCCATCACTATAATCACAAAGGCTGAAAGTACCATCATTTCCTCCGCAAACAAAATCTTCAGTCTTACTCTGCATGAAAACTGCTAACCTTCTAGTTTCGATCTGTACAAATGTTCTGAAAGGCGATTCTTGTATTCGTTTGTCAGTTCAGATTTCAGTCTTTTTGTCAATTCTTCTGGAAGTGTTGAAAATGTGAACTTTCATTAGAATCCTATTTTGAAACATAAATTGCAAATCTAACTTGTGTAACTTGTCTCCACCAGGGCCGGCCCAAGGCATAAGCGAACTAAGTGGCAGCTTAGGGCCCCCCATGGCACCAGGGGGCCCCCAAGACCAGTTGGAATAGCCACCTGCTAAAATATTTTTAAATTAAAAAGTGTAATATCAATGATATGATATTGCAGAAACACAAGAAACAATAAATGTGTATGCTAGGTTTTGTTTTGTAGTTGAGGATTTCATCTTTTGCACATTTGTGTCAAATTTTAAAACCAGAGAAAATAAACTTGTTAACTTATTTACAGTAAATACAGTGTCTTGTCTGCTGATTTGTTGTGTTACTTACAAATAGTTTAACATGCCACACATCACTCTGAATATTTTATATTGCAATAGCCATAATGACACAAGTTACAGTATAATGTAAACCAACTAAAAACGCAGATGATAGTGGGTGTCAGACTAAATGTGTAGCCTATGAAATGATAAAGCAGCTGGGGGGGGGCAAATCAAATTCTGCTTAGGGCCCCATAAAGGCTTGGGCCGGCCCTGGTCTCCACCGTGATATTCCCCTGCTTAGAATGTTTCGCGCTATGACATTAATCTTATCCATCTATAATGTATTTAAGTATGGGTGCTCAAAAATAGCAAAACATGCATTCTTACTGAGAGCAGGTTTGCCTCACCACAGATCTGACCTGTAAGTTGGCCTGGTGGTGTTATTATCTCCATGGAACTGATAGGTTTAATGTCATATTGTGGGTACGTTCTTGGCCAGGCAATGCTGTCTCCATGGAAACAAGCAGGTGACAGACCTTCCACCAAAAAAGTGACATAGTGCACCTTTAAAGAGCCCATATTATGCTGTTTTCTGATGTTCTAATGTTGTTTCCTTATCACAAACAGACCTGGAGTTGTGTTTTGTTTCATTCACACATGTTTAACACAGAAACCCTGCAGATTTAGGCACTCTGTTCCACCTTGTGATGCCATGTGGTAATACAGGAAGTGCTCCACTGTGTTTTAAACTCCACACACCTTCACTAGAATCATTTGGATCATTTCAGCCCTGGAATTTACAATCTCTACTGAACTAAAGGTAAAGGCAGCTGTTAACATGAAAATGACCATGACATCACAAGGTGATGAACATTTTGAGCTTGTAAATGAAAGGGTCACTCACTCAAGAAAGGGTTAAACAAAACAAAACACTACTCCATGTATGTTTTGATGAGGTAACAACATTATAACACGGCTTAAAAGAATCAGTTTTGCATAATACAGGACCTTTATGTTTCTGTTTTTGCCAGTAAATATAACACAAAGTAAGTTTTCGCAATTTGATTTTGTTGGATGAAAACAGCCACAAAAATTAAACTAAATGTAAGTGGTACATTGGCACATATTGTAAAAGACTGGCACTCCAAACTCAAAAGCACACTTTACAAAACCAATTAGATTCCAAATGACAACAGTCTCTCTTCTTTTTTCGCATCTTTCCTTCATCCTCAGCCTCCCCAGCGCAGTGTTTAAATAAAAATGATTGTACGACTTTATTAAATATGATGGAGGAGAGAGGGAGGAGAGGTGTGAAATACAGAGTGTGTGACCGATGGGACCAGGCGGAGGAGAATGTGATATGAAGTATGACAAATAGACAAGTATACTCATATTATGGTCTATAATCTGAGCCGCAGGGGGCGCTGTGTTCAGGGGATTACAAAGAGCGTCATGTGGGAACAGAGAAACAACTTTATCACTGATTTAATTCTGACCGAAGGTGTTACATAAGAGCGAACACAGCAGCTCAGAGCTTCTATTGTGTAACATTTCTGGTGGAGGATCTGCCAATTGCTTATGTACATGAAGTTGGTGCTGTGGTGTTGATTGGAATGTTCCACAGCATGGCATTAAACTTGTCTTTCAATTACAGATGCTTTATTGCTTAAAAACACCTTTAAAAACATCTGTTCTTGAGAGTGGTCGCCTCTCCACAGACCTGCTTTGTAACTTGTTGGCTTGTTTGGCCTGGTGGCTTGTCTCCATGGAGATAGATAGATTTAATGCCATAATGTGTGTAGAATCCCTCAGTCGTCCAGGTAGAATCCATGGCAAAGGAGAAATTTAATTTGTCAACTGGGCAGAGTTTATTTAAAATTTACTCCATGTAAAGGAGAAATTTAATTTGTCAACTGGACAGAGTTTATTAATGCCATAATGTTGAGCATGCCAGGCAAAGCAATGTTTCCATGGAGACAAGCAGTCCTCCTTGTTTTTTTTGTTTGTTTCGTGAATTAAAATTTCACTCTTTCATTCCCTTTTTGTTTCCAAATGTGTTTTATAAAAGTGATATGGACAAAAACATAAGCTTATTGATACTTTGCAGCTGATGTCATCAACATTCCCTAGGGGTGTGATGCTAACTAAAAGCACTGCTCTGTCTGAGGCTGTATACTATTTGAAAACCTTTTTGCTGTGTTTGCTAATGTGTGCATTGTGTCACCATAGTTACTGCTGAACATTCTTCCATATACATAACCCTAACCCTAACCCCCCCCCCCCCCCAGCATGATGTCACTCCAAAAGTATCAGTTTTAGAAGTATAAATACCTTCTCATAGTACTTGACTTCGTACTCGGGCCTGCTCCTGTTGGGGTCGTTGGGTTCTCTCCAAACCAGAGTCACACTCTTCTCCTCGATCTTTTCAGCTCGCAGCTCACTGATCAGAGACGGGACTGCAACAGACAAAACACACACATGAAATCTACTGTAACATTTACACTAACTATACTAAACTCAGAAATCTACTATAACATTTACATTAACTATACTAAATTCTTATATCTACTATAACATTTACATTAACTATACTAAACTTGCGGCACAGTGGCTGAGTGGCAACACTCATGCCTCACAGCAAGAAGGTTACGGGTTTGATCCCCGGGTCGCCCGGGCCTTTCTGTGTGGAGTTTGCATGTTTCCTCCCCGTGTCTGGATGGGTTTCCTCCGAGTACTCCGGTTTCCCCCCATCAACCAAAAATATGCAACATCCCTATGAACAGTTTACAATAAAGGACCGTCACGGAATTCCTCCCTCCTGTGGGCTCACCACCTGCGGAGGGGTTCATAGGGGTCTGGTGCACTGAGTAATGGGCAGCGTGCTGCCCCCGCGACCCAGCCGGATTAAGCAGGAGAAAATGGATGGATGGCTATACTAAACTCTTATATCTACTATAACATTTACATTAACTATACTAAACTCAGAAATCTACTATAACATTATTCTGCCTCCACTAGTGTTTAGGAATCAGCTTTACAGATAGCGAACAGTTTCTGCAATAAACACCCAGGAAGCCTCTTGCTGTTTTGGACATTTACTGAAGAGTTGACTGTAAAACTGTAACATACAAAAAATAAATGCATATTACAATATGTTTTCACATTTAAATGAACATAGGATATACAGAGCTACATAAAACAATGTGGAGCAGCATAATACAATTTAATATATGCATAACAATAGCTTAACATTAGCTGGACTTAATAAAAACATCTATAAAACAAGCGGTTAGCATGATGCTAACAGCAATGGAAATTCCCATAGACATGCTAGCGCTATTAGCGTCTTTTAGTTTAGCATGAATTTCAAGGGTAAAACAACTTAAAGTACCTCATAAGAGTTTACAGAATGAATTAACATCTTATAATACTACAATACTTACAGACAGATATTTTCATGGGCCAGATGACAAACAGCAAAACAGTTAACAGTTAAAACAGTGGCAAGTAACAGAACAGTTGAAAAGGCTAGAACAATATGGCGGCTAAGGTAGCTCAGAGTAGACAAAACAGATAAACTCAAAACAAAAATATTCTTTCTCCACTGGGGCAGAACAAACATTTACACTAACTATACTAAACTCAGAAGTCTACTATAACATTTACATTAACTATACTAAACTCAGAAATCTACTATAACATTTACACTAACTATACTAAACTCAGAAATCTACTATAACATTTACATTAACTATACTAAACTCTTATATCTATTATAACATTTACATTAACTATACTAAACTCTTATATCTACTATAACATTTACATTAACTATACTAAACTCAGAAATCTACTATAACATTTACACTAACTATACTAAACTCAGAAATCTACTATAACATTTACATTAACTATACTAAACTCAGAAATGTACTATGACATTTATATTAGCTACACTAAACTCAGTGACCAGAGACGGGACAGCGACAGACACAATACAGCAATGAAATCAACAGATTAGAATAACAGATACATCTCAAATTGGTTTACTCCAGAAGTCTGTTTAGTAGAACACTGCTGCCCAATGATTCCACCACATAGTTTATGGTTCTCTATATCTCCGTAATTATAGCACACTGTTTGACAACTTCCCTATCAGCACAAAACTCAATGAATAATTTACAGGAAATAGGAAATTTGATGTTGTTATTCTACAGTTTAGACAAAAATCCAAATGTTTGTCAGTAAAGGCACTGTATGCAACCTATGTTCTTACAGTTTAAAAAATGTACTCATAGTTGAACCTGTGCTGCTAGTGCCTTAACCCGATTCTCAGTATGTGGACAGGCCATGGCTAGTGTGAAAGGGGTTTAGGTAGTGACCATTCAGATCAGAGAGAGCCATTTTAGGTTTAAGCCAACCCGATTTCAACCCAAACGTGATACTCATGTGAGGCTCGTTCTGCTTTCTAATTGGATAATCGTCTTGAGAACCAAAACAAATTAAAACAAAAATAAATATAACATCATCCCATGTTTTTGTAACTAAATCAGCATTACAATGGTTATCTGCTATATTTAATCTGAGCATGCCAACCTTGTATCTGGGGACAAGTTTATGAAAATCAGTCTGACATACAGTTCCTTTAAGCCCACATATTGCAACAGCACCGAAACATTGATTTCAGAACCATGGACAGAGACACACAAAACAAACAGCACTACTACTGCTACTACTACTACTACTATTACTGCTGCTGCTGCTGCTGCTGCTGCTGCTGCTACTACTACTACTACTACTACTACTACTACTACTACTACTACAAGATCTTTACTTTTAAAAGTATCTCTCAAAACATTTTTACAACAACAGATCTGTCACCAGTTCACTGCTCAAAGACTGGTCTGCTGGTGTGACTGCAGATAGAAGGAAGTGAATAAATCAGTATTTTGTATTGTATGTGTCCTCTTTGTATTATTTAAAAAGAAAACATGTGAAATTAAACACATTTTCAGAGCAGACCACAAGGACAGAGCAGTATCACTGCCCAAGGCCACGACTCACCCACAGACTCAAAAAGCACAGCTCAACTCATTATGAAAGTCTCTCCAGACGATACTATGGGGAATTAGCTACAATACCTTTCTTTTTCTCCTTAGCAAAATTGTCACTGCTAATAGATATGATAATACCTCTATCTTGCCACAGCCTCATTTCCAAAATCCATTTAAGTCAGTAATACGTATAATTATCCGAACGGGCCTGTCTCCTCTGTCTCTAAATCTGCTCCTAATGTTCTTAATGGTCCGGTACCTCCCCCCCACCCTCTTTCCACTCTGCTCCTTCATTTAGGCCCAAGGTTTGATTGACAAGTGAGCGGCTCTTCGTTAGCGCGGCGGTAATTATGCGTTTAGCGTTGGTGGGTGGTGCGGCGCGGTTGCCATGGCGAAGGCGAGTGCAGACAATGGGTGAGGTGGGGGCTGGTAATCGGATTGGTTTGCTCCGTCAAGCAAACATATTCAACTACAGGTCGGAGTTTAGATGAAGTCACTTTTTAAGACTTCTTTCCATTTGGATGTTGACTTTTCGAGGTCACTATTGATACTTTGCAGTGACATCCTGCTGGGGGTGTTCTACATGTATCTATTTGATGGAATGTTACACAATGCAGACATTAGTAAACACTACCTAAAAAGTTTTAAGATTGTCTGAAACTTCAAGAAAAAATAAGAAATTATATAAACGGCAAAGTCTTTCAGAGGGACGCAGCACTTTTGAAATTGCAAAGATATTGAGGCGTGATCACAGAACCATCAAACGTTTTGTTGCAAATAGTCTCAGTGTCGCAAGAAATGTGCTGAGAAAAAAGATGCAAAATGACTGCAAGAGATTTGAGAAGAATCAAACATGAAGCTACCAGGAACCCATTATCCTCCAGAGCTGTCATATTTCAGAACTGCAATGTACCTGGAGAGGCCAGAAGTACAAGGTGTGCTCAGAGACATGGCCAAGGTGAGGAAGGCTGAAACCCGACCAACTCTGAACAAGAAACATAAGCTGAAACGTCAAGACTGAGCCAAGAAATATCTGACGACAGATTTTTCAAAGGTTTTATGGACTGATGAGTTGAGCGTTGACGTTGTTGACGGACCAGATTTCAGGAGCCTGTGATCAGTCTGAGCATTCATGGTTCTGTTTAGGAGTTTTCAACAAAAATATGGGAGTAAATAACTGAAAAACTTTTGGCTAATGCTGCTAGCTTGTGACAAATTTTACATGTGAGAGACATGATTAAGAGTACAAATCAGCTCACCTGTTGTAGTTCAAGCTAAGTCAGTTCGTTCTGGTCATATTGTACTAGAATAAAGCACAGATTAAAGTCTAACAAGCCTCAGATAGAACAGTGCCTACAGTTAGCATCACACCCCCAGGGAATGTTGATGACATCAGCTCCAAAGTATCAATATACCCACTGACCAACTGAAACTGTATTTAAATATGTGTTGTCTCAGAGTAATTTTCATTGTAATTAAGCTCCTCCCTTCAGGCAGATATAAAGCAGTGTCCACCAGCATCTGACCAGAACTGAGGAAGCAGCTTGGATGAGCTGCGAAACGTATTCAACCAAATAAACTCTGTCCAGTTGACAAATTAAATTTCTCCTTTTGCTATAATATACCCACTGGTTTCAGAATGCCCAATTTATATAGAAATATAATATCTTTTGAATGGGGAAAGTATGGGATTTCTTTGGATCTCCATGGAGACAAACAAGTGGTGCCAACAAGTCAAGTTACAGCTCAGATCTCCCTACTTTCAAATACAAGCAAAACATTGTAACTTGGTCTTACTTCCAATGCTTTATCACTCTCACTTATGGAAGTAGAATAAGATGAACCAAAGATGGGGTTTTGTTGTTTCCAGTGGCCCGTGCTCATTGGTGCGAAATGCTAAAAAAAGACATCCTAGCCCCGCCCACCTCGTGACAGAAACATACACCATGTGACCAGTCCTGACCAATGATTTGCTACTTTTGCGCATTTAAAAATTCAAAAAAGTTCACATTGAAAAAATGCAGAAGAAGCCTACAAATACAAACGAATTCTACAAATGCAGAAGAAGCCTACAAATAGAGAAGAAACCTATAAATACAGAAGAAGCCTACAAATACAGAAGATTCCTATAAGTACAGAGGAATTCTACAAATACAGAAGAAGCCTACAAATACAGAAGAAGCCTACAAGTACAGAAGAAGCCTACAAGTACAGAAGATTCCTACAAATACAGAAGAAGTCTACAAATACAGAAGATTCCTATAAGTACAGAGGAATTCTACAAGTACAGAAGATTCCTACAAATACAGAAGAAGTCTACAAATACAGAAGATTCCTACAAATACAGAAGAATCCTACAAATACAGAAGATTCCTACAAATACAGAAGAATCCTACAAATACAGAAGATTCCTACAAATACAGAAGAATCCTACAAATACAGAAGATTCATACAAATACAGAAGAAGATCCTACAAAAGGGGGAGTGTCTTATCCAGTTCTTATTAGAGATGCACGCTCTCACTAGACAACCCGAATCATTACACTCAAAAGGTTACAGCTAAATAACTTGTTTGTGAATTCCTGTTTTCTCTCATTCTGCTTTATTTCACCATCTGTTCCATCCCTTCATCCTCTCCTCTTTACATTTGACCTTTCACTTGCTGTTTTTCCCCTCTGTTTTTGAACGCTCCCTCTCTAATGACTGTGCCGTGGCTGTCACTCAATTCAAACCCAACAACAAACTACAAAACAAGGCAGAATAATGCGACCATTTGGGATCAAAGCTCTGCTCCTGTGTCTCTGTCTCTGTGGATGTTTGTGGAGACACCCGTTTTATGAATTATTCAAACTGGAGGGACTTTTGGATCTGTGCTTGAATGAGGGATAAGGAAACAGGAAATCAGAGCGTTCAAGGCAGATCTGAGAGAGAGTAGAGGAGCTGGTACAATGTAGTAACTCGGACTGGGCAGCTTGTGTAATAAAATTGTACAAGGAGGTTGGAATAACTTTGTCTGGGATGTCAGTGTGGTGTTAAACCTTTCTATCTTCATGGAAACCAAACCAGACCAAGTTAGTGGTCAGATCTGTGGAGAGGCGACTCTGCTCAGAATGCCTGTTTTCTAGGTATTTTTGAGCTATAAAACACCTGTAATTGAACAAATGTAAGGTAGAGCTGTGGAACATTCCAGGCAAAGCAATGACACATCCACAGAGAAAAGCATTTGACGGACCCTCCACCAGAAAAGTTACATATTGTGCTTTTTTCTGCTATTTTAATACAGTTTTACAATGTGAGTATAATTATAGACTTTTAGAAATTTTGGTCTAATTTGTATTTGTGTTTAAACCACATCCTGATCTATTATTAAACTCAGAACAAAACTGCACCACACAGACAATTAAGAATCTTGTAGAATGGACAGAATTTGGCTGCGTTTTCTTGAGAATAACATATGGAAATTACAAAATGACGTGACCCATGATCGGTTACTGTTTTAAAGATCCTATATTACGCAAAATTGACTCTTGTGAGCTTTAAGCCATGTTATAATGTTTGTAGAATCCCTCAGTCGTCCAGGTAGAATCCATAGCAAAGGGAGAAATTTAATTTGTCAACTGGACAGAGTTTATTTGGTCGAATACGTTTCGCAGCTCATCCAAGCTGCTTCCTCAAGATTTGGAACCTTTTACTGCACATATCAGTTCTGTAGATCCGAACATCAAATTCACACGTGAAGATGCCAAGGACAACACATTGGCCTTCTTAGATTGTGTAAGAGAAGACCGGCGACTCCAGGTAGAGGTCTTCAGGAAGCCCACACACACCGACCAATATCTGCTTTTTGATTCACACCACCCACTTCAGCACAAACTGGGGGTCATTCAGACATTACAACACAGGGCCCAAGTGGTTCCTACAAGCGCAGAGGGAAAGGAGAAAGAAGAACAACACGTGGAGAAAGCCCTCTCCATTTGTGGATATCCTAAATGGGCTTTCAATAAAACGAAGAGAGCAAAGAAACAGGACAACAGAGAACCAGAGCCCAGGAGAAGGGGTGTAACTATTCCTTACCTGGCTGGCGTTTCCGAAAAACTACAGAGGATCTTCAGACAACATGAAATCCCAGTCTATTTCAAACCCACAAACACTTTAAGACAAAAACTGGTCCATCCTAAGACTGCAGTGAGCGCTACATTGGAGAAACAAAACAGCCACTTCACAAAAGGATGTATCAACACAGACGGGAAAACCAGGGTGGGCCGCAATCTGCCGTACATCTCCACCTAAAAACCACAGGCCACACCTTTGAGGACAGCGAGGTCCAGATCTTGGCCAGAGAGAAGAACTGGTTTGAGAGGGGAGTTAAAGAAGGTATTTTTGTCAAGAAAGACAATCCTTCCTTGAACAGCAATGGAGGTCTCAGACATCATTTGTCTCCCATCTATAACTCTATCCTCAAACCTAAATCAAAACAAACTGGGAAAACAATGGGACTAGCCAGGACATGTCCAGAGGTGTGAAAACACCATCATGGCCCTGAATGGATATGCTAACTACTCCCCCACTCCCACTCCATATTGAATAAACTCACCTGACTAACAGAAACTGTGAATAAATATGTGTTGTCTCAGAGTAATTTTCATTGTAATTAAGCTCCTCCCTTCAGGCAGATATAAAGCAGTGTCCACCAGCATCTGACCAGAACTGAAGAAGCAGCTTGGATGAGCTGCGAAACGTATTCGACCAAATAAACTGTCCAGTTGACAAATTAAATTTCTCCCTTTGCTATGTTATAATGTTGTTAACTCATCAAAATTATACCTGGAGTGGTGTTTTGTTTCATTCATACATGTCTGTCTACAATTTCAAAGCTCAAAATGCTCTGTTCCACCTTGTGATGTTATCAAGCAGAAAAAAGTGTAACATGGGCCCTCTAAAACTGGTACAAAATGATTATTATAGTGATTAAACTTCTTTTTGTTAATTCTAAGTTAATAGTTAATAATAAGTTTGCAGTTTGCAGTCAAATCAAGCTTAATTTTTGATCATTTTTAGTTTTAGCTTTTTTTTTTTACATTGAACCAACATAAAGACCTAAAACATACATTTCAAAAGTCTGCAGAATCTTCACACACACACACACACACACACATGCACGCACACACGCACGCACACACACACACACACACACACACACACGCACGCACTGATATGAGATCTATAGGTACACACACAGCCCTTTCATTCCTGTGATTGCTGTGTATCAGACAGAGGAAACCACGACTGTTTCTCAGCTCAAATTGCCTTTCCACTCTCCTCTCCCCTCTCCTCACTCTCCACTCTCTCCTCCCTTCATCCTACCTCACTCCCTGCTGCATCCTCTTCCCTACTCCCTACTCTTTCCGCTTCCATCTCATTTCTCTCTTCTTCCCCTCTCTCTCTTTATCTCCCTCCTCTCTCCTTCCTCTTTACACTCTCCATACACTCTCTCTCCTCTCTTCTCCTCCTTCTTCCTCCTCTTACTCTCCCTCCCTCTCTGCCTTCTCCCTCATCTCTTTTTCCTCCTCATCTCGCTCTCTCAAGAGTGAAGGCAGGAGGCCTTCACTCTTTACCCTCATTCTCCCTCTCTTCTCCCTCCCTCTCCTCCCATTCACTCCTCTCTCCCTCCTCACCTCCTCCCTGTTCTCTCCCTCCTCCCTCCTCTCCTCGTCCCTTACAGTGATTTTCCGAGCATGTATCCTAGTGGAGATGGCCCCGCGATTATAAGCGTCCCCAGTTTTACCTCCGAGAGAGCGCAGAGCCATTCAAACTCTCATCCAGCTCCACGGCTCTCACCCCGGAACAATCAGGCTCTGAGAACAAGGCTCCACACGTCTGCTGTAATGGCTGGATACAAATATAACTGTAATATAGAAGGTGTAAATAAGACACAAACTCAGACGTGTGTGTGAGTGTTGTGTTATGTAAAGATAAGGGTAGGTGAGCTTTAGGGACAAGGGGGAAATCAGCGTTCTCAATTTAAGCCATCCTTCAATGCAAAAAACTATATAGCTATAACACCCGGGGACTGTTTTCTAGATCTTTAAGCTGCTGTAGCTGATTTTTACTGTCTGAAAAACAGTTGTGAAAAACAGAACAAGTTCGTTTTAAACAGTTTGCAGTGGTCCAAAGTTATTCCTCACTTACCGTACACATTCAGAGCGTCCTAATTATTCACCACGATGAGTTTATAAGAGCTTTTCTCAGGAGCTGCTTATACAATACATACAGTATACAGTATATACAATATGTGTATTGGGACAGGCCTCACTTGGTCAGTATGTAGCTGGGGGGACTTCTTTAACTTGTATTTAAAGGTGCATTATGTAACTTTTCTAATAAAGGGCCTGCAATGTGCTTGTATCATGGAGATGAAATTGGTTTGCCGAGAATGTTCCACAGTATGGCATCTGTCTCCATAGAAACAAGCAAGCGGCACGACCAGGCCAAGTTACAGGTCAGATCTGTGGAAAGGCGAGCCCACTCACACTAACAATATCCCATCTGTCTTGCTTTAAGTTATTTTTGAGCCTAAAAATAACTGAATGCAAGACAGATAAGTGTAATGCCATACTGTGAAACATTCCAGGCTAATCACTAACATTTCCAGTGACAAGCAGGTGGCGGACCCCCCACCTGAAAACAAAATAATACCTTGAAACACATGCAGTTTTGCTATGAGTGGAGCCTCCTATCCACAAAACTGACCTGTAACTTGACCTGTTGGTACCACCTGTCTCCATTGAGTTAAGTACGTTTAATAACATACTGTGGAACATAGCTGCAAAGCAATGATGTCTCCATGGAGATAGAAATGTGACACAGTGTACCATTAAGTTATTTATCTTTGTTCCATTACATTTTTTTTTTTTTTTTTTTGGCAAAACTACACTGAATAATCTGCGTTCTTAGTGTAAGATACCTCACCTTTCCACAGATCTGACCTATAACTTGGTCTGGTGGTGCCTCTGTGGAGAAGTTTAATGCCATACAGTGAAACATATCAGGCAGAGCAATAGCATCTCCCTCTAGCAGAAAAGTTAGATAGTGCACCTTAAAAACAAACTGAATTTCCGTTTCCTTCTGAACTCCTTTCGCCTCTTAAACCCGCTCTAAGTCCTTCTCTCTCATGTTTTCACTGGGTCCTGACCGCCTGAACCCTCCACATCCTGGTCCTCTGCAGCTCTGTGAACACATTCAACTTTGGCACAAAATGGCGTCCGCGCTGTAGGCTTGTCTCAGTTTCCTTATCGGAGGAAACAGCCCCTCTCTCTGCTTTTGTGTGGTGCAAATCTCTCTATTCCCTGGGGAGGTCGTGCTTTCCCAGTGGTCCCCGAACGCACCGTGGCTAGGCTAACATCCATCATTGTTCCAGCTCTGGGCTCCTGCGTGACTGCATATGAAATGTGTATGTGTGTGTATGTGTGTGTGTGTGTGTGTGTGTGTGTATGTGGGTCTGTGCAGGTGTGTGCGATGTTATAGAGGCCAAGTGAAAGAGGCAGGAGCTGGCACGGTTTAAGCAAAGAAGTCAACTATTGATACTTCCTGATCTGTTATAATGTTGTCTCCTCATTCACACGTTTAACATACAAACCCTGCATAAAAGCCTGCATATTCAGGCTCTGTTCCACCTTGTGATGTCATGTGGTAATACATGAAGCACTCCATTGTGTCTTTAAACTCCACACACCTTCACTAGAGTCATTTGGATGATTTAAGCCCTGGAATTGCCGATCTCTACTGAACTAAAGGTAAAATGAGATGTTAACATGAAAACTACCGCTACATGACATCACAAGGTGGAACAGAGCATTTTGAGTCAACTCCAGGTCTGTTTTTGAGGAGACAAGAGTCAGTTTTGTGTAACACAGGAGCTTTAAAAAACAAACAGAAGACCTCCAGATGTCACAAAAGTGGGAAATTCAAAATGACTTGTTTTAATGGGGCTTAGAAGGAGCAGACTTACTAAACAGGATTTGTTAAAGAAGAGCGAATAAGGCAAAATACAAGGCAGGTCCCTGTTAGCTGTTCCAAAGTCCAGGCTCCGGACAAAGGGTGACAGAGCCTTTTCAGTCCGGGCGCCTCGGCTTTGGATCGACCTGCCTGAGGAGATAAGGCTCACTTCTTAAAACTTCTTCAAACTAATTTTTATCGGTTGGCCTTCCTTTAGCTGGCTTTAGCTTGATTTCATTTTTATCTTAGTTATTTATTATAATTAACTGAACAGTTTGCATCACTGTCTGTCTTTGTATGCTGTTTTTATGCTTTTTGTATTATTCTTTGCGGCTTGTACAGCACTTCGTAAACCTTGTTTTTAAAAGTGCGGTATAAATAAAGATTTATTATTATTACAACTCCACTCATGTTTTGGATGAGAAAACAATAGTGTAACATGATTCAAAGTTCCAAAAATTCAATATTGCATACAAGCAGTTTAATAGAATTGTAAATATATTTGTAATAGCAGTATATATTCATTGGGCCTCTCCCTTTAAGTTTCCCTCGGTTTATAAACTTCTGCTGCAGCGTTTCTCAGTCCCAGACGGGATGAATTTGCACACAATAATGTCATTACACTCACAAACCTCTCTCCACTCTACATTTGATATTTTATTTAAACCTTCTCTGCGTCCAAAACAGAACGGTGTTGTATGGATATGAATGTGGCCAACGGCACTTTGCTGTTTAGAGCGTATATCATTCTGCCCTATCAGCACTCACGTCCTATCTGGCAACCCGTCAACCACTCTGCCACTGCGTAATCTGCCCCCTCAGCACCTGGCAACTGCGGGCCCCTGTGCCTCGCACCAGCTCATGTTTTTGTATTACACCGTGGTTCAATACGAGCCACTACTGCAGTATTTGAGAAACAGAATAGTATTAAAGGCTCTGTAGCTGATTTTTATTTTTGTGTATTTGAGCACATCTGTCTTGTCCCAGCACAGATATACAGTATTATATAAGCAGCTCTTGAGGTTCAAATATGTCCACTGTGTGCTGTCCATAGACTGCACTGCATAAAGCAACATCTGGGTAAGTTAAAATGACTTAAATTAAGAACATTTTATTTTATTTGAGTAGATTCAACTTGACAAGTAAGTTGAATCTACTCAAATTAAATAAAACAAGTAAAGACAAGTACGCGGAACACTGGACCAGCTCTATACTCTCCATCGGGTGCTCGAGGGTTCATGGGAGTTTGCCCAACCAGTCCACATGTGTTTTGTGGATCTGGAGAAGGCATTTGACCGTGTCCCTCATGGGGTCCTGTGGGGAGTGCTCTGGGAGTATGGGGTCCGGGGCTCTTTGTTAAGGGCTGTTCGGTCCCTGTATGACCGAAGCAGGAGCTGTGTGTGCGTTGCCGGTAGTAAGTCGGACCTGTTTCCGGTGCATGTTGGACTCTGCCAGGGCTGCCCTTTGTCACCGGTTCTGTTCATTGTATTTATGGACAGAATTTCTAGGCGCAGTCAGGGGTCGGAGGGGATCCGGTTTGGGGACCACAGGATCTCATCTATGCTGTTTGCAGATGATGTTGTCCTGATGGCTTCATCGAACCGGGACCTCCAGTGTGCACTAGGGCAGTTTGCAGCCGAGTGCGAAGCGGCTGGGATGAAGATCAGCTCCTCCAAGTCCGAGGCCATGGTTCTCGACCGGAAAAAGGTGGCTTGCCCTCTGCGGGTGGGTGGAGGGTCCTTGCCTCAAGTGGAGGAGTTCAAGTATCTCAGGGTCTTGTTCACGAGTGAGGGGAGGATGGAGCGTGAGATTGACAGGCGGATTGGTGCAGTGTCGGCAGTGATGCAGTCGCTGTACTGGACCGTTGTGGTGAAGAGGGATCTGAGCCAAAAAGCAAAGCTCTCATTTTACCGGTCAATCTACGTTCCTCCCCTCACCTATGGACATGAGCTTTGGGTAATGACTGAAAGGACAAGATTGCGGATACAAGCGGCCGAAATGAATTTCCTCCGTAGAGTGGCTGGGCGCACCCTTAGAGATAGGGTGAGAAGCTCAGTCACACGGGAGGGGCTCGGAGTAGAGCCGCTGCTCCTCCACGTCGAGAGGAGCCAGCTGAGGTGGCTTGGGCATCTGTTCCGGATGCCTCCTGGACGCCTCCCTCGGGAGGAAGACCCAGGACACGCTGGAGGAACTATGTCTCTCGGCTGGCCTGGGAAAGCCTTGGGGTCCCCCTGTAGGAACTGGAGGAAGTGTCCGGGGTGAAGGAAGTCTGGGAGTCCCTGCTTAGACTGTTGCCCCCGCGACCCGGCCCCGGATAAGCGGAAGAAAATGGATGGATGGATGGAACTTGACAAGTAAAGTCAAAGTGTTTTTCTTAATTCAAACATGATTTGTGTCTTATCTTAAGTGCAAAGAGTTGTTTTTCTTATTTGAAAGGTGTATTATGTAACGATTTAGTTGGGGCTCTGTCACCTGCTTGTTTCTACTGAGATGTCATTGCTCTGCCTGGAATGTTCCACAGTGTGACATTAAACAGCTCTACTTTATATTTATTCAATTACAGGTGGTTTTATAGCTCAAAAAATACTTCGAAAAACAGGAGTTCTGACTGTGAGTGGGGTCGCCTCTCCACAGATCTGACTTGTAACTTGACCTGATTGGGTCTCCATGAGGATAAAAAGGTTTAATGCCATACTGTGAAACATTCCAGACCAAGCAATAACATCTCCATGGAAAAAAAAAAAAAAAAAAAAAAAAAACATTACAAAAGTTACACAATGCATGATAAAACTTTCTTAATTCAAGTAAAAAATGTGGCCACTTCACTCTAAAAGAAGTTTCCATGGAGATGAATAAGTTATTGTGGAACATTCCAAGCAAAGAAACTGTGTCTCGTGGTAGATACACAGTATGTACTGCTGTTGCTTCCACAGCCTTTTATCCATGTTTGGTTACAAGACGTACTCCAGCTCTCAGTATTCAGAGTGATGTAGATTCAAGAGAGAGAGGGAGAGAATGAGAGAGAGGGACAGGGAGAGAGAGAGGGAGAGAATGAGAGAGAGGGACAGGGAGAGAGAGGGAGAGAATGAGAGGGAGGGACAGGGAGAGAGAGAAAGAGAGAGAGAGAGGGGGGAGAAAGAGAGAGGGAGAGAATGAGAGAGATGAAGAGAGAGAGGAAGAGACTGAGAGAGATGGAGAGAGAGAGAGCGAGAGTTGGAGAAAGAGTGAGAGAATGAGAGAGAGAGGGAGAGAATGAAAGAGAGACAGAGAGAATGAGAAAGAGGGGAAGAGAATGAGAGAGAGAGAGAGAGAATGAGAGCAAAGGAGAAAATGAGAGAGAGGAAGGGAGGGAGAGAATGAGAGCGAGGGAGAGAGTACATATCTTCAGTCTTCAGTATACAGTCCCTGACAAAAGTCTTGTCGCTTATCCATTTTGTAGAAACAAAAGCTTATAACCTGACTTTAAATTAATCGATTGGTTTTAGAAATGTCTCATATGAAAGCTAAAACCCTCCCAAATTATGCTCAACATACTAAAATAAATTTGCTTCACTGAAGAAAGATTGATCATTTAATGAACACAGAAAGGTCAGATTTTGGCAAGACAAAAGTCTTGTCGCCTACAGAAAATTGAACAAATAATTTACTTCAAATACAAAAATATGTTGCATAACGTCAGTGAATTAAGTAGTGGTGCTGTGAGATCCATATTTAATATCTTGTATGACTTCCATGAGCTTGAAGGACTGCATCCATGCAGTTCGATAATGATTCATACAATTTGTTGATGAAGTCATCAGGAATAGCAAAGAAAGCAGTCTTACATGCCTCCCAGAGTTCATCAAGATTCTTTGGTTTTGCCTTCCATGCTTCCTCTTTCATTCTACCCCAGACATGCTCAATGATGTTCATGTCTGGTGACTGCGCTGGCCAGTCCTGGAGCACCTTGATCTTCTTCGCCTTGAGGAACTTTGATGTAGAGATACAAGTATGCGATGGAGCACCATCCTGCTGCAAAATTTGACCCCTTTTATGGTTGGGAATGTAAGAGGTAGCTAATACTTGTTGATATTTTAGGCTATTGATATTGCCTTCCACCCTGCAAATGTCTCGCACACCCCCATACTGGATGTAACCCCAGACCATGATTTTTCCGCCACCAAACTTAACTGTTTTCTGGGTGAATCTTGGATCCATGCGGGCTCCAGTAGGTCTCCTGCAATATTTGCGGCGGCTGTGATGTAATTCAACCGAGGATTCATCTGAGAAATCCACCTTCTGCCACTTTTCCAGTGTCCATCCTTTTAGCAGGCTGTGGGCCTTGGCAAATGCCACACGGTTTTTTAATTGCCTTTTGTTTAGTGCTGGTTTCTGTGCACTGATTCGACCATGGAGGCCATTTCGAGACAGAATTCTATAAACTGTTCTGGTTGACACAGGGACTTGAGGTGACCGGGCCTGGTGGAGCTCTGCTGCAGTGGAAAAGGGGCTGGCCTTGGATTTTCGAATCAACAAACAGTCCTCCCGAGCAGTTGTCTTGCGGGGTCTGCCGGACCTGGGCTTGTCAAAAACATCTCCAGTCTTTTCAGATCTTTTTCTTATTCTTTGTACTTGATGCTGAGACACATTGAAGGTGTCAGCCACCTCAGCAGTGGATCTGGTCTTCAGCCTCTTGATAATTAACGCTTTGGTCTCAGGGTGGATCTTAGGCATGTTGTCAGAGGTCAAGTTGCAGTTGATGTGAAGGTCTGGTGTGCTGGGGTTCTTTTTATACACAACCACTAATTGATCAGTAACTGATCACAGGTGAGGCTGTAATCTAGGATTGGGTGCATCATATGACAAGGCGACAAGACTTTTGTCTTGCCAAAATCTGACCTTTCTGTGTTCATTAAATGATCAATCTTTCTTCAGTGAAGCAAATTTATTTTAGTATATTGAGCATAATTTGGGAGGGTTTTAGCTTTCATATGAGACATTTCTAAAACCAATCGATTAATTTAAAGTCAGGTTATAAGCTTTTGTTTCTACAAAATGGATAAGCGACAAGACTTTTGTCAGGGACTGTAATGTCAAGTTGTTGTATAAAAGTGTTTTTGATTGTATTCCATCACACGTGTCTCTGCTAAAGGTCGTTTCACACTCACAGTGTTGACTCTCAGGCGAAGTTACACTTATGAAGAACAGTATGAAACATAAACCAGAGATATGAAAGAAAGAAAACTACTGAGCTGTCATGGCAACCACTGGAAGACCTGAAAAGGAGTTATAATTAAATTGCTATTTTAAAGCTGCACTACGTAACATTTCTGTGAGAGAGAGAAGAGAGAGATAGAGAGAAAGACAGAGAGTTTTGGTCAGGATTACCTTAGCTGGAGGATTTGACCCACCCAGACACAGGCAGAACATGCAAACTCCACACAGAAAGACTATGGAGATCTGGATCAAACATCACAAACAAAAAGTCACTGCAAAATCCTCCATGTTGGTCGTAAAAAGGCTAAACGTCCATGGAGATACATTCTCTAAAACAGTTTAGAAATGTACCAAAAGTCATGGATCGTTTGTCATGTTGGTTTACACATACAGTCCCTGACAAAAGTCTTGTCGCTTATCCATTTTGTAGAAACAAAAGCTTATAACCTGACTTTAAATTAATCGATTGGTTTTAGAAATGTCTCATATGAAAGCTAAAACCCTCCCAAATTATGCTCAATATACTAAAATAAATTTGCTTCACTGAAGAAAGATTGATCATTTAATGAACACAGAAAGGTCAGATTTTGGCAAGACAAAAGTCTTGTCGCCTTGTCATATGATGCACCCAATCCTAGATTACAGCCTCACCTGTGATCAGTTACTGATCAATCAATTAGTGGTTGTGTATAAAAAGAACCCCAGCACACCAGACCTTCACATCAACTGCAACTTGACCTCTGACAACATGCCTAAGATCCACCCTGAGACCAAAGCGTTAATTATCAAGAGGCTGAAGACCAGATCCACTGCTGAGGTGGCTGACACCTTCAATGTGTCTCAGCATCAAGTACAAAGAATAAGAAAAAGATCTGAAAAGACTGGAGATGTTTTTGACAAGCCCAGGTCCGGCAGACCCCGCAAGACAACTGCTCGGGAGGACTGTTTGTTGATTCGAAAATCCAAGGCCAGCCCCTTTTCCACTGCAGCAGAGCTCCACCAGGCCCGGTCACCTCAAGTCCCTGTGTCAACCAGAACAGTTTATAGAATTCTGTCTCGAAATGGCCTCCATGGTCGAATCAGTGCACAGAAACCAGCACTAAACAAAAGGCAATTAAAAAACCGTGTGGCATTTGCCAAGGCCCACAGCCTGCTAAAAGGATGGACACTGGAAAAGTGGCAGAAGGTGGATTTCTCAGATGAATCCTCGGTTGAATTACATCACAGCCGCCGCAAATATTGCAGGAGACCTACTGGAGCCCGCATGGATCCAAGATTCACCCAGAAAACAGTTAAGTTTGGTGGCGGAAAAATCATGGTCTGGGGTTACATCCAGTATGGGGGTGTGCGAGACATTTGCAGGGTGGAAGGCAATATCAATAGCCTAAAATATCAACAAGTATTAGCTACCTCTTACATTCCCAACCATAAAAGGGGTCAAATTTTGCAGCAGGATGGTGCTCCATCGCATACTTGTATCTCTACATCAAAGTTCCTCAAGGCGAAGAAGATCAAGGTGCTCCAGGACTGGCCAGCGCAGTCACCAGACATGAACATCATTGAGCATGTCTGGGGTAGAATGAAAGAGGAAGCATGGAAGGCAAAACCAAAGAATCTTGATGAACTCTGGGAGGCATGTAAGACTGCTTTCTTTGCTATTCCTGATGACTTCATCAACAAATTGTATGAATCATTATCGAACTGCATGGATGCAGTCCTTCAAGCTCATGGAAGTCATACAAGATATTAAATATGGATCTCACAGCACCACTACTTAATTCACTGACGTTATGCAACATATTTTTGTATTTGAAGTAAATTATTTGTTCAATTTTCTGTAGGCGACAAGACTTTTGTCTTGCCAAAATCTGACCTTTCTGTGTTCATTAAATGATCAATCTTTCTTCAGTGAAGCAAATTTATTTTAGTATGTTGAGCATAATTTGGGAGGGTTTTAGCTTTCATATGAGACATTTCTAAAACCAATCGATTAATTTAAAGTCAGGTTATAAGCTTTTGTTTCTACAAAATGGATAAGCGACAAGACTTTTGTCAGGGACTGTATTTTTGAACAAAAACATATTATTTTTCCTATAAAATCTTTTCAATTTCAGACATGTACACGTCAGAGTTTCCCTCCTGATCATTTCTTGTATAATTGTGTTTGTAATAATGAAAATCCTCTGTTCCTCTGTGACACAGGCAGCTTGTTCTGGTGTTTTTTGGCCTCTCGTTTCTCTTTTCTCCTCTTTCTTTCCTCTCTCCCATCTCTCTAACCTCTCCCTTTTTCTCCTCTTTCCCATCGCTCTCTCCTCTCTCTTTCCTTTCTCTCATCTCTCTATCCTACCCCGTTTTCTCTCCCCCTCTCTTTTTTCCCTCTCTTTCATCTCTATCCTTTTTCTGCTCTTCTGCTGCTGCTGCTCTATTTCCTCTCTCCCATATCTCTGTCCTCTCTCTCCCCTCTATCTCCCATCTTTCTTTCTTTTCTTCCATCTCTCTATCCTCTCTCCTTTTCTCCTCTCTCTTTCCTCTCTCGCATCTCTCTATCCTCTCTATGGTCTCAGAGTGGAGGAGACATGAGACGTTTGTGTTTTTCTGTGAAGTCTGTTTTCTCCTCCATCCCTCCTCCTCCCTCTTTCTCTCCCTCTCTCTCCAACATCCTCTTTGTCAAAAGAAGTGGACTGAGGGAGTGTGACGTCACCCATAATATTCGGCTCCAGTCAAATGAAGCTCACCGAGGCTAGCAGTTATAAGAGTGAATTTGGAGCCGAGTGAGGGCAGCAACTCTACATCAGCCATTTGAGTGTGCAATGCTTTTCTCTCTCCCACTCTTCTCTCCCCCTCTCACTTCCTATGTTTCTCTCCTCCCTCCCCTCTCTTTCTATCTCTCTTTCTCACTCTCCTCTCTCTCTCTTCCTGTTTCTCTCCTCCCTCCCCTCTCTTTCCTCCTCTCTCTCAGTCTCTCTTTCCCACTCTCCTGTCTCTCTTCCTGTTTCTCTCCTCCCTCCTCTCTCTTTCCTCTTCTCTCTCTCTCCCACTCTCCTCTTCTTCTCTCTCTTTTTATGTTTCTCTCCTCCCTCCACTCTCTATCCCCTTCTCTCTCTTTCCCACTCTCCTCTTCTGCTCTCTCTTCCAATGTTTCTCTCCTCCCTCCACTCTCTTTCCTCTTCTCTCTCTCTCCCACTCTCCTCTCCTATCTCTCTTCCTGTTTCTCGCCACTCTCCACTCTCTTTCCTCTTCTATGTCCCACTCTGCTCTCTCTCTTCCTCTGTTTCTCTCCTCCCTCCCCTCTTTCCTCTTCTCTCCCTCCCCCTCTCCTCTCCTTCTCGCTTTCCTCCTCCTCTCTCTTTCTCGATTTCCCACTCTCCTCTCCCTCTCTCTCTTCTTATGTTTCTCTCCTCCCTCCCCTCTCTTTCCTCTTCTCTCTCTCTCTCTCTCTCTCCCACTCACCTCTATCTCTCTTCCTCTGTTTCTCTCCTCTCTCCCCTCTCTTTCTTCCTCTGTCTCTCCCTCTTTCCTCTTCTCTCTCTCTTCCACTCTCCTCTCCCTCTCTCTTCCTGTGTTTCTCTTCTCTCTCACTCTCTCTCTGTCTCTCACCCCTCCTCCCTCTTTCTCTCACAGCGGGCCTCCCTCCGTTCTTTCTCTAAACCCATTCATACGGCTCGTACACTTGTGCCTGTAGACTGAATAGACTCGTATGGAGCAGATGGTGACTCACTAAATCACATATTTGACCATCTTCACATATTTAAAGACGCCCTATGCACCTTTTTCTGCTGGAGGGGCTGCAACCTGCTCGTCTCCATGGAAATGTTACGGCATTGCCTGGAATATTTCACAGTATGGCATTAAATGTAAATATTCAATTCCACTGCCTTTCAAAGCGAACACTCACTTTTATTCAAATCATACGCCATAAAATAAACAACCTCTTAATAAATCAACCTGAATTCATTAAAATAAAGACTCCCCAATTCTTTTTATATGTAGAGTACTTCACTTTATGACGCTGTAATATTTATTAAGCCTCAACATTGGCATTAGCGTTTTCAAACACAAGTTTCGAAGCTTTTATTTTATTTGTGTACTTTTTAAAATGTTGTCAATAACATCCAACCACAGCTCCCTGTTCACTGCCTAATCTTTAAATACCGACTGCGATTAAATGTGTTTTTAGTGCTCAAAAACATGCCGTCTTACTGTGAGCATGCTTGCCTCTCCACAGCGCTGACCTGTCACTTGGCCTCGTACCATCGCCTGCTTATCTCCATGGGTATAGATAAGTTTATTGCCATACTGTGGAACATTCCAGCCAAAGACATTGCAATTCTGTTGAGACATTTGCACACACACCACATTCAATTGAGACTAAACTAGATATATACCAGGAATAAACCAAGACTAGACCAGGACTAAACCAGGACCAAACCAGGACTAGACCAGGAATAAACCAGGACCAAACCACGACTAGACCAGGACTAAACCAGGACCAAACCAGGACTAGACCAGGAATAAACCAGGAATAAACCAGGACTAGACCAGGACTAAACCAGGACCAAACCAGGACTAGACCAGGACCAAACCAGGATTAAACCAGGAATAAACCAGGACTAGACCAGGACTAAACCAGGGCTAAACCAGAACTAGACCAGGAATAAACCAGGACTAAATGAGGACTAGACCAGGATCAAACCAGGACTAAACCAGTTATAAACCAGGACTAAACGAGGACTCAACCAGGACCAAACCAGGACTAAACCAGGAATAAACCAGGACTAGACCAGGGCTAGATCAGCACTAAACCAGCACTAAACCAAGGCTAAACTTCAACTAGACACGGACTAAATCAAGACTAGACCAGTACTAGACCAGAACTAGACCAGGACTAAACCAGGGCTAAACCAGGACTAGACCAGGACCAAACCAGGACTAGACCACGACCAGACTTAGACTTACTTAGACAAACTTTATTGATCGACAAGGGAAATTATTTAACTACTAGACTAGACTAGACCAGAACTACTAGAAGGACTAGACCAGGACTAAACTCAGACTAGACCAGGACTAGAATATGACCTAATCCCTTCTAAACCAGGTTAAATCAAGACTAGTTTGAGGTAAGTAAGTCGAGGTCTGGACTCTGTATCTTCCCGTTGCAGGATACAAACCGCGCCTTGGCAGATGCTCTTTAAGCTTCTGTAATTTGGTGAAAATCGTGTATTTTTAGTTGTATCTTTGTTTGATCATAACTCTGCTCTTTTACTGTTTTATTTCATATTTTTTGCACAGAACTTGACAAAGCAAAGCTCAGAGGTTTTATGGCGGTTGTAAAATTCCCATCTGACTTTCATATAAACAAAGAGAGAGAAAACAAAGACGGCCCCCCACAGAGCCGTGAACACCGTCACACACTTCAGATGGAGCTGCTTCTGCCTCTCATCTGAACCTCTCCTCTGCCTCCTCTCCGACTCTCAGCTTTATTTGGATAATCTAATGAAACAATTCTCACAAAAACAAATACAAATAAAACTGCCAAAAAAGTTACACAGTGCATCTTTAATACCATAATCTTTATTACAGTAAAAAGTAGGCTACTTCAAAATGGGGCTACTACTGCTACTATTACTACTACCACTGTTACTACTACTGCTATTACTTCTACTACTACTACTACTGGGTTTGAATCCCACTCTCAACGTAAAAAACATCATTGATAGAGCTGTGCAATTCCAGCTTCCACAGATGAATGCTGGTGTTGTGTCCTTGGGCAGGACACTTAACCCCCGTCACCTCCAGTGTTTGTGTACACTTGTGTACGAGTGTGTGTGTGAATGGGTGAGTGGTTCATTGGTAAAGTGTTTTGAGCCTTGAAAGTAGAAAAGCGCTGTTTAAAAATGTGACTATTTATTATTACTAGTACTACTACTACTAGGCCTAGTACTGCTACAACTACTACTACTACCACTCTGCATTTGACCCATCCTTCAATTTCTGTGTACCGCAACCACAACGGATACAAATGTTAGCACCACTACCACAACTTCCATATTAAATTGTTTTACCTCAGTGGAGATACTGACTTTGGCTATGGAGTTGAATTCAATGTTAAAAAAAAAAATGCAAATAAAAAATCCATACAGTCTTATATTGTCAAAAGGAGGTATAATCCTCATCTTTCCTCCTCTTCTCACCAGTGTTACATCTGTCTGTCTGTGTTAGTCTGTCGCTTTTATCACACACTTCCGTCTGGAGCAGAGACCTCCTCACATCAGGGACTCACAAACTTTTCACAGAACATGAAATCTTTGCGAGAAAATTCTCACCACAAGATTTTGAATTTAGCTTTGAGAAAATGTTCTAAAAAGGAACCAGGAACAAACCAGGAACTAAACCAAGACTAAAAGTGAACTACAGGAAGCCAGGGCTTATCTAATCTAGATGTTTAACTATTGATACTTTGCTTTGTGTTCTACATGTATCTCTACGGTGGAATGTTCATCAGTTACCGTGGATACACAATGTACACATTAGCAAACACTGTCAAACTCAAGAAAAACTACAAAATGGATTTAAAGAGCACATTTTCAGGAGCCTGTGATCAATACGAGCGTTCATGGTTCTATTTAGGAGTTTGATTTTCAACAAAAACTTGAGAGTGACTAACTGAAAACTGTTGTTTAACCGCACAAATCAGCTCACCGGTTGTAAATCCAACTATATCAGTTCTTTCTGGTCAGACTGTGTTAAAACAAAGCTTATTGGACAGAGCTTCAGACAGAGCAGTGCCTACAGTTAGCTTCACACCCTCAGGGAAGGTTGATGACATCAGCTGCAATGTATTAATAGAAATCCCAACCACACGACTAAAATCAAGTTTAAAGGTGCACTGTGCAGCTTTTCTGGCGGAGGGTCTGCCACCTTGTCTCCATGGAGATGATATTGCTTATCTGGAATGTTCCATGGTATGACTTTAAACATATCTGTCTAGCGTTTAGTCATTACAGTGTTTCTATTGCTCAAATATACAATCATTCCTTCTGTGAATAGGGACGCCTTTCCACAGATCTGAATTGTAAATCGAAAGCAGCTTGGAACCAAGTCTGAACTAAAACTACACAGTGGACAAATACAATTGACTTTTGTACTACTAATTACTGCAGTTTTCTTAATAGTTTAACAAGTAACTTAGATAAAAATGTACAGTTACAATACAGTAATAGAAGTTCATATTAAGTTCAATATAAGTTACAGTTTAAAATTACTAAAGAGCATAAAAAAGTACCTGGAAATTTAAAAAGCTGTACAAAGTATACTGCAGTTAGTTTATTTAATTTTATCTTGAATAGCTACAGGAAGTCCTCTGCATGTGTACTACTGCTGCTGGACGTTTTTGGTATTTACTTTACACATGTCGAACCGGAAGTCGAGAGAAAAGAGACAAGAGAAAAAAAAAAAGGAAAGGTGTCTGAACTGAGGGTGAAAAACAAGCCTCTGGACTCTTAGCCAAATAGTTGGAGATGGAGACTTGTTTTACACATATTTTGAGAGCTCAGGGACGTTTTTCAGCCCGAAGATGAACCTGAAACTACCTGCAAGTATTTGAAAAAAGTTCTAGTCGTTAACTTCAGTCTTTTAACCAAGCGGGCGCTCTCATTTGAATTAGTAGAAGTTAAATTTTTTGAAATCCGCTCGCTAGAAAGACCGTTTTCATGTTCTCGGCTTGAGATTTGAACACGTGTTATTCAGAAGAGCTAACAGACTGTAAAGCGATGTCTTTCCGGCCCGGACTCGTGTCTGAGGGACGTACAAGAAGAGGACCAGTGGACGTGACCGAGCTGCCATCTTGGGACACCCTGTGACCTTCTTTCATCCAAAACGTGGTGACAACTGGACACTGAACTACTTCTGTTTGGTCATTTCTATTACTGTGTGTGACTGAAGCTATAGTTTACGCTTAGAGAGTGAAATATAAGACTAGAACAGTAAGTATTCTGATTTCTATACATTTTTATTGTAGTTTAGAGTTAGTAAAGGACACTTGTTAGTAAAGGACACTTATTACACTGGGTTTAGGTGGGCTACATTATAAGTGATTGAACCTTTATAATTCCAAACCACGTATTTTACTCTGACAGATATCCAAGCTCACATCACAGGCCGTCTCGTCACCTCATTACGACGCCGTGTAATATAGACTATAATTTTAGCTTTGTTCCAGTCTTTTTATACTCACTCATTTCCTCTCATCTCTCCATATCTCCATTCCTCTTTTCATCTCTCGATTTCACCCTCTCTCCATATCGCCATCTCTCTTTTCTCTGACTATTCTTAGAGTCATTTGAGTTCCATTTTCTGCCTGTCCCTCCATCTTAGTGACACTTGTTCTAATCACTACTGAGCCTTACACTTCTGACCGTGCTTTAGACCGGACAGGCTTTCGTTTCACGTACACGCGCACTGACCGTTCTTTTCTCTGTATATTCGAATACAACCAATCAAAAAATGTCAGAAAAGCTTAAAAAAAAAAAGAAATACTGAACCTATTTAAACCTTCTTGCAAAATTCCACAGTCTGGGATTAATCTGCTTTTGTTTTTCTTGTTAAATAATGCCTACAATTCTTACTCTGAGTGGGTTTGCTTCTCCACAGATCTGACCTGTAAGTTGGTCACCTGCTTGTCTCTATATAAATGTTTAATGTCATACTCTGGAACATTCTGGGTCCACTAGAAAAGTTAGAGAACTTCATTCAATTATCTTAAATGAACACATACATCTTAAATAGATATTGGCTATTTGTTTTATATCAACAACACATAATTCAGTGAGGAAATTGACACAAATCAGTCAACAATATCCCCAACAATAATTCACACAACAATAACCAGTGGTTATATAGCCACGGCTGCCCTGGCGGTGGCAAAAGTGTGCGTCTGTTAATCTGTGCCGGTGGACTTACTTCTCCAAACATCTGTTACCCATTCACAAAATAAATCAGAAGAAATGCTTTGCTCAAAGACACTATGACTGTATGAACTGGCTAGAGTAGAATCTGAACCATCAACTTTCTGCTTACGCCACAGACTGTAAAAAGAAGTGGACTAAGGGAGCGTGATGTCACCCATAGGGTCCGGCTCCAGTCAAATGAAGCTCATTGATGCAGCAGTTATAGGAGTGAATTTAGAGATGATTTAGAGAGTTTCATATTAGGAATTCTGACTGTGAGTACCATAGCAACCAAAGAGCCAATCCGGAGCGAGGCTGCTGGAGGTAACGCCCCTTCCCTCACGCACCGCTGGTTTAGCGGGAGCGAGCGCTAAGCAACGCTGTCAATCAAACCTGTTGCTAAAGCTAGCTGAAGCAACTTGACGGAAAGAAGGCGTCTGATTTATCTGTTATTCATGTTCATATTGGACAAAATAGTGGAATAAAAACACCAGGACCATGTACTTATGCCTCCCTCGGGAGGTGTTCCGGGCATGTCCCACCGGGAGGAGGCCCCTGGACACGCTCTCGGCCGCCCTGGGAACGCCTTGGGGTCCCCCCAGAGGAGTTGGAGGAAGTGTCCGGGGTGAAGGCAGTCTGGGAGTCCCTGCTTAGACTGTTGCCCCCACGACCTGGCCCCGGATAAGTGGAAGAAAATGGATGGATGGATCATGTAGAGCGGGTTAATATGAACATTTTAAGACCAAAACGAGGAGTCTGACAGCAGCAGTTACAGAGAGAGGGCGACTGTTTTTCAATACAAAGTGAGACAATGGAGCTGGAAGTGCACCCATGCTCACTTCCTTTTAAGAATGCAGCGAGTAACAGGTTAGTTACTATGTCCATTTATATACAGTCTCTGGCCTCTTTATCAACATTTTGTTCTACTTATTCTTAGGCTACACCAAAGTAAACCAGATTTTAGACTAACCAGAGTAGTTCATTTCTTGAAGATTTCCTCTATTTCACACTCTCCTCAAATTCTAAAAAGTAACCTTCAGCCAACTTTCAGTTTCCAAATATGTAACCATTCTGGGTCATGTGCTTTTAGCTGGTTCACAATCATATCCAGCGTTCACTGCAAACCTGAAAAGAGTCTCATTAAAACCAATTTGAAGCTTTAAATCTCCTTCAGAAATGCTTGGTACGCTCTATGTGTTCACTGAAATGTGGTTTTATCAAGTGGCCCCAGAGCAGACAGCCACACAGAGGGCTACATGGGTCTAAAGATGAGAGGAAGAGGAGAAAAACAGAGGAGAGACAGAGAGGAGAGAGAGACAGAAAGGAAAGAGAGAAGAGAGACAGAGAGGGGGATGTGGCAGAGAGAGACAGGAGAGAGACAGGGAATATGGCGAGAAGAGGAAGAGAGAAAGAGAAGAAGAATATGGGGAGAAGGAGAGGAGAGAGAGGGGAAATAAGAGGAGCAACATGGGGAGAAAGAAAGAAGGAGAATGAGAAAGGAGAGAGGAAGACGAGGGGACAGAATGAAGATGAGAGAGAAATAAAGAAAAGATGAACTTAAGGAGTGGACAGAGAGAGGGGGAGAAGGAATATGTGAAGAAGAGAGCAAGTCAGAGAGAAAGAGAGGGAGCAGGGAGGGCATGGGGAGGGGCGGTGCATGTTTGGATCTTTTTAGACCTCCAAATCCAATCGAGGATTAAGGAAAGTGCTACCAGGAAATTCAGCTCTGCTCCATCTGCCCCTCCGACCACCAACACACATTCATACCAGGCAATGTGGGCGAAGTGTCTCAAGGACAAAAGACACAACGACTTTTTTGGACTCCCTCTAAGCACTGACCAGGTCCTGTCCTGCTTTGGGTGTCCAGGGTGTCCAACGCCAAAGTGGAAAAAGCGGAATTTTTGCCATCTGACGCAACATGTCAACCAATCAGGGACTACTCACCAGTGACATTTGCATAACGTCATTATCCGGAAGAAGGAGACGAAAGAGAAAGACCCGGGAGCCACAAACACCATAACAAGAAATCTACACCGAGTCTAAATATATATCTACACTTTTCTCCAATGTTCGTCCACAGCGTCCAAGATGTGAGTCACAACTCCAATGAGAGACGTCCAGCATGTTTTTAGATTCTGCAGTCTAAATGTTGCTTTAATCTATGTCTCCAAAGCTCAAAATGCTCTGTTCCAATCTTGTGATGTCATGTGGTGGTAGTTTTCAAGTTAACAACTACCTTTTACCCTTTGTTCCATAGAGACTGGCAACTCCAGGGCTGAAATGGAAGAACTCAGCCTAAATACGCAGGGTTTGTGAACATGTGTGAATGAAACAAAACACAACTCCAGGTCTGTTTGTGATGAGGAAACAACAACAGAAAATAGTTTAAAACGAGCCTTTAAAATCCCCACTGCTTTATTTAACATTAGTCTTTAACAGAAAGTTCGATTAGCTGTGACAACATAATCTGATAAAGCACTAAATCACTCCGCTTTGTGTTGATCCTTACTCTTCTTTCTCACCTTGTCTGTTGCCATGGTAAACGTTGGTCTGTTGCTATGGTAAACATGGTCTGTTGCCATGGTAAACCCTTATTTAAACAGGCCAAACACAGACAGATCCATATTACATGATTTAAACCTGTGTGTGGATCTATAGCAGCGCTGTGTTCTGTTTACTCAGCAGACACACAAATGTTCAGACCACACGGGGAAGCAGGTGAAAGATGGAGGGAGGAAAACAGAGAAAGAGAGAGAGAGAGGCAGAGGAGAGGAGAAACAGGAGGTGAAATAAGGATGCAGAGATGATATGGACCAAGACGTCTGGGACAGTGTAGGTTTAAAGGGGATATATCTGCAAAAAATATGTTAAAGTGTTTTCCAAGACGCCATTGCTCCAAAAAATCTCATTTCCCCCTACCCCCTACATGGCCACTGCTCTGTACTTACTCCGTACTCTTATTTTTATTTTTTTCTTAATCGGTAAAACACATAGAATTCATAAAGGAGCAGGCGGAACTCAACTGGTACTTTGCAGCTAATGTCATCAACATTCTCTAGGGATGTGATGTTAACTGTAGGCACTGCTCTGTCTGATGTTTGTTAGACTTTAATCTGAGCCTTAATTGAACACAATCTGACCATAAAGAATTGACGTAGCTGGAACTACAACGGGTTGATTTTGTGCTTTGTGTTTTTGCCAGTGTGCTAAAGTGTGCATTGTGTCACCATGGTAACTGCTAAACATTACGCCATGCACACACCTGTAGAACACCCCAGCATGATGTCGCTGTTAAATATCAATATAACATTTCCTTTTTCCATGCGATGCTGATCCCTGAGCAGAGGCACAGACTGACGGAGCTCCAGAAGTTTAAATGTCACAGCAAATCCCCAACCACGTCTCACCTTTAGAGCCAGAATCCACTGTCCAACTGTACGTCTGCTGCTACTACCGGAATACGCCTGATAATATCATCTATAATGACTATAGAGCTGTGTGGTCCGGTCCTGTCATTGTGGTACTGTAATACACCTGATAATACCCACATAAACTCTGTACAATGGAGTAGAGAATCTTGTCTCTAAAGGTGAGATGTGGTAACAGGAAATCCCAGAACACATCCCATGTGCATGAGAGTCCCCTCTCATACTACCGAAATACAACTGATAATACACTCTATAATACATCCCATAATCGCCATGGAGCTCAAATAAGAACTAGATCTCTCCCTGTGTGAGATGGACTAGTGGCTGCCTTAGGTACTGCAGCTCCTGGGAGCTCTGGCCCATAAAAATCCTCCCATAGAACACTGTATACATAAATGTATTTTTTGTTCATTCAAACTGCCTGTGTTCAGCTGGAAGGGCATCCACAGCTTTCACAAAGGTCGGCTTAAAAGTTAGCTTAGTAAGATTTAGCCTAGCCCCGCATTGAGCCCGCACTCTAGATGCTAGCAATATGATTGGTCAGCACTGGTCATGTGGTGCACGTTTCTGACTTTTATGTGGTGGGCGGGGTAGACCACTCCTCAGGAAGTAATGCAGAAGAAAAAAATATTTTTTGGGCCCAATGAGCACAAGCCATTGAAAACAACACTATCTTTAGTTTATCATCAGATCTTGCTTACGCACGTCCATGCCTCCTACTCCAGGTTTGGAAGTCAATTTTCCATTCATTCCCATAGATTTCCCATAAAAAATGTCAAATATTAAGAGTTCAAAGACATCGCAGAGGCTAACCAACAACATCTTGACTAATATGCATAACACTGTTGTTTAAAATCCAAAAATAACATTTAAAATGCAAGATTCAGTAAAATGCTTCAATAATTTGTGGGTTTGTAAAGTCTCAGAAACAGATTTTACCAAAGAGCTGATTAGCCCTGAGCTTTCAAACTTATTATTACTATTATTTTTGTCTATGGGATATTTTCTTCAAGACCCAGGGGTGTGGGGGTCACTGTTGAGCTCCAAACCCCTGCAAGAACTTTACAGGACTCATAGGAAATCCCAGAGCACGTGTCCCCTTCAGAAAGACTGTGGTCCTACTGTTCTGTGAATGACTTTGTAAGAGTGTTAGTGTAGTGTGTAACCAGTCTATAGGGACAGCAGGTGTACATTATCAGCTCTAATCTGGCATATTTGCAGTGTAATTGCAGCTGTTCATTCATGTACACTGTCTCCGCTGCTCACAGGCTGCTCCTGCTACTCTAATACACCTAATATACTCCAAAATAACCCCAGAGATATGTGCGGCCCTATATCTGCAACAATCACGCACTTATCTGCTCCTCTCTGCTCTATAATACCATAATGGTGGCAACGGTTCCATTCCCAGGTCTTTCTGTGCGGAGTTTGCATTCTGTTTGAATCCACAAGGGTCCAGAGCACAGAGCGTGACAAACCTCTGTCCAAACCTGAGACGATCCAACCACAGATGCTCATTTGTGTCACGTGTCTCTCAAACGGGGAACACATCTCATCTCCAAAACTCTTGTAACATTCAGAACAAAATCTATAACTTCTTTTACCTGAGATAAGTCATAATTACAGTGCTTTGATTGTTGATTCTGAGAAATTCTGCACTGTTTCTCTGTCGTTTATGTTGCTTTTTCCCTTTTTTGGTTAATCCACCTGTCAATCATGCTCTCTGAAATCAGGGAGACAGGATACGGCTGCAGATCCACCTTTTTTTTTTTTTTTTTTTTTTTAAAGTGTGAGATTTTAGCTGTTCAGGTAAAATACTGTATCTCGCACAAAAGGTCAAATCCTCCAGCTACTAAGAGAGTCCTGACCAAGAATAGCTCAAAATCTGGAGATGGTCCCACTGCTCCTGACAGGTTTAACCCAGAGACACTGAAAGACGGGTCAAATGCAGAGGACACATTTTAATACAGGGACAATAATAGAGATAAGGACAGGTGAGGTGATCTCAAAGTAAGACATTTTAATTATTTAAATTGTATAAACATAATTTGTGTTCTATATTAAAGAGGAAGTTGTGTTCAAACTAAATACTCATTAATTTATGCCTTAAAAAAATAATAATGGAATTAATTAAAGGGCCAATTTTACACTATTTTCTGATCTATGTTGTGTTGTCATGTTGTTTCCTCATCACAAACGTACCTGGAGTTGTGTTTTGTTTCATTCACACATGTTTAACACAGAAACCCTGCTCTTCTTTTAAACTGAAAACATTTTAACTTTAACGTTAACTTCATTCATTTTTTTTTTTATTTGCAATTTATTCAGTGCTTTTCTTTTTTTTCCTCCACATAAAATTTTTCACACATAAAATTGATAATAATGTAAAAATGCATTAAAAAATAAAATAAAATAAAATAAAATAAAATAAAATAAAATAAAATAAAATAAAATTAAATTAAATTAAATTAAATTAAATTAAATTAAATTAAATAATAATAAATGAGAAAAAATAAATAAATACAGAAAAAAAAAAGAGGACAGAGGCACATTACATACAGTACATCTTGTTCAAGAGTACAAGTTTTCAGGATTTCAGTCTGCTTGTTTAAATAGAAAACCACTGAAATCCTTTACATTTTATATTATAGTTACTCCACACTTCATTACACACTTCGTTAACTTCATTCTTAACTACATGACATCATAAGGTGGAACAGAGCATTTTGAGCTTTTAGATGTAAATAGACTAATAATAAAGCATTAATATTGCACTTTTAAGGGAAACCAGCCCGTCCACAGTCAATGGAAAGATTAACTGTGGTAAATTTGAAGGGGACGGTTCACTCCCTCAAAAACAACTTGCTTCTTTCTTTTCAAAACACTTGATATTTCCTGGTGCTAAACAGGAGCTGATTTATGCCAAAATGCAGATCATGTAATAAACAAACTCCTTCAGTTTTTAATCAAGGGTCCTCTTCCGGAAAAGTACAGAATGTGCCTTTAACCGGATTAGATCAGAGCACGCGCTGATTGCAGCCACAGCAGCAATCACACAACTTTCACTTCGCATTTTTATTATTATGCCCAATGTGTGTCCAAGAGGATTCAGTGTTACTGGAAGAACAACTGAAAAAAGAACTAAATAAAGCTCAGATCAACCAAGACGACGTATTGTTTTCTGTTTTTCTATTTTTGACTCTCAACCAAACTGTCAAGATATTAACCTTCTCATCTGCATCCTCCACTCCATCTGGCCAGTGGTGGAAGAAGTACTCAGTTTTGGACTTAAGAAAAAGTACAGATACTGGAGCAACAAAAAAAAGTTAAAGTCTCACATGAAACAATCAAGTTTAAAAAAGTACTTAAAGAGTAAAAAGTAAAAGTGTTTTGTGCAGATTTTGAGATCTAATAAAGCTTCAAAAGTGGTGATTTTGATACAGATTTAAGCTGAATTTTGTTCAATAGGAAATTAATGTCTTGTTTTCTTCTAGCTGTTTTTATTTGTGTATTTTTGTTTGCTCATACTATGAAAGTGTGGAAAATAAACCCTCAGTCATGGTTCATGTTTTGCAGTCACTGTTTTTGCATATTTTAGTGTGTCTTGTTCCTTTAGTGTAGCCTGCCGTTGGTGTTTTATTTCGACATTTGTCCTGTCTGCTTGTAGTTTTGTAGTTTCTTTCATGTCTTGTCAGTTTCTATTTTTGGATTTTTGGTTATTCTTTGTTATATTAAGTAACTTTAACAGCAGTACTGCATTTTGGGTCCTCCCTCTGCTTCACCGTGACACCCTCTGCCTTTTCAGCAGGTCTCAAACTTTTCAGTCTTGTTTAAAAAAATGTAGTGGAGTAGAAAGTACAGATACCTTCACTCAAATGTAGTGAAATAAAAAGTTTAAAATGTACTCAAGTAAAGTAAAGATAGCTAAAATGTATACTTAAGTAGAGCTCTTTACTTATTTTACTTTGTTACGTTCCATAACCTACATCTGACCCTGTCCTCTTCATCCTCTGCTCCGTCTGTCCCTCCTCTGTACCAAATATTCACTTGGAAAATGTTTTAAACCGACTTTTCAAATCTACTCTCGCCTCACAAATTGCTCCAAATTTGGGTCAACTGTGCTAAGTGAGCTGTGGACCTTTAAGCGCCGTTGTAACTTTCTCTCCGCTCAAGCCATGAAAAATGCATGAAACCTCGTGAAAAGAAAAACTCTGTCTATTTATAAAGTGTCTTCCGTCACTATTCAAACTTTGGCTTAACACGGCTAAAAAGCACATAAAAAGATGAGGAGACAGATTGTATATTATAAGAACAAACAGATGAGCAGTGACTAGTCCCAGTTTAGTTCATTAGCTTCATCATCTTCCCTGAAAACATCTGACCTACTTTGCCTCAGATGTTTGGGTTAAGCACAGAACGAAACCAGAGGAAAAAAAAAGAGCAATTTTGCACTTTTTATGTTCGTGAAAGTCAAATGATCCATCTGTAAGTTAAAGAAGGAGTATTACAGTATGCTTTCTGCTATTTTATAACGTCGTTCTCGCCTCAAAAACATCTCTTAAAGAGGTTTTAGATGTCATCCATGCGTGTTTGAGTAATCTAGCGATCTCTCCCGTAGCTTATTCGAACCATCTTTACTGTGAGCTGTGAGTTTCTGTGACCAAAGACCTGTGCTGCTGATTGATTGGTTGACTAAAAAGGGGGGCATGGCAAAAGCTCTCAAAAATATTCCTTATCTCTGTATCTGACCCATACTGCACTCACAAGACTACGCCTGCAGGGGGAGTTCATGCAAAAACGAGTATTTATGCAGGAAAAAAGCACTAGCGCACTAGCACTAGCACTAACAAAGTATTTATATAAAGACCGATTAAACTTGTGAATCATGAGTTTAATCTGCCCAAAAATACCAAATAAAAACACCAAATCTTCAGCTCACTCACCAAATCATCATCTAAATAAAACGAATAGTCAACTCAAACACATTTTGGTCAGCGAAGACCATCACCGATTAATCGACTGAATGACTAAAGGCCTGCAACCCGATCCGAAACTAGAGATGTACCGTTCCAGCTTCAACAGTTCCAATACCGATTTTGATACTATAGCTTTAAGTATCTTCTGATTTCAACTGATACCAGTGCAGAGACTGAGTAAGTTCAAACATTCTGAGACTATCTGGGATGACACAATCAGAAAGTTCATAATTACATCAATGTAACCCTATATCCAATCCAGCAAATTTGTCGGTACTAGTGCCAATATGATCCCAGTATTGTATCGGTGCATCCTTATCTGAAACCCAGCAAAATCATGAGTGAGTCCTATCTGATATTGGTGCCGATACTGAAAATTTTCTGGATCGAATATCAGCTTTGAAACATCGGTTCAGTCGGTACACTGGTTTGGCATATAAGCTCATGTAATAAGAAGATTTATTGGTCGTAATCAGTCCCGAAAGTCTAAGAATTTTTGAACTTTTATTTACGCAAAGTTGTTCTGTAGTTACTTGAGAGATAAATAACTGTTACATAACACATTTGGATCTTTTAATTTTGATTTAAAGCCATTAAACACTGTTTTCAGTCTCTGCTCTAGTATTGGTTGATATCGGGAATCGACAGGTAAAGTTTTAGTATCAAAATCGGTATGGGAACTGAAAAAGCTGGATGGGTGCTTCCCTAAACCCAACAGCAGTCCAGTGTAAAGCAGCTCTCACCGGGCAAGCTGGTGGACACGTTGACCTGGGTGTAGAACCTCTTCTTGGGCAGAAGCTCTGAGACTCCGTTGAGCGCCTCCACGGTGAAGCTGTAGTTTGTGTTTGGTAACAGGTTCACCACGGTAACCGTCCTCTCCGTCAGGCCAATCTGCTGCGGCACAAAGCCGATACTGGCCCCACACGGATCGCATCGCCCAGGGGTACACCTCCTACAGCCCACACTGTACGACAGGTCTGCTCTCCCCCCGCTGTCAGCAGGGGGCGCCCACTCCAACACCAGCGTGGACTGTTTCAGAGAGTACACCAGGTCCCGAGGGGGAGAGGGGGGTCCTGCAGGGACAGAGAGAGAACTTTAGATGACTTAGACTTAGACAAACTTTATTGATCCGCAAGGGAAATTATTTGGATACAGTAGCTCATCACAATATAATATAATAACAGAGAGTAACAAAAATAGATGGTGTTGCAAAAAAGAGCAAGAGACAGGAGTCAAATGAGACATAATTATAAAAATAAATGTATATGTACAAGTCAAAATAAAATAGAAAAATAAGTAATAAACTAAAATAAACTATAAAATCACAGCTATAAACAAGAGACAAGAACGACAGTGCAAATACTCTGCTGATTGACAGGGCATAAGGTTATCTGTTATTTAAGACTGAGTTGTTGTGCAGTTGTAGGGAGTATTATCTGTTACATAAGGCTGAGTTGTTGTACAGTTGTATGGAGTATGGTATGAATGTAGTCCTGTATCTCTCACTGTTTGAGTGGAGCTGTAGAGATTAGTTTATTTGTTTTTATTTTTCATTTTATTTTTCATTCAGTGCGACAGTAGATGTAGTAAAAGTAATATAGTCCAGTCCGAGTCTGATTCACCAGCCTCACTGCTGTGGACAAAAGCTGTGGCTCTGCAGACCATCTCTGGCTGTGGACATTTGTATAAGGAGAGCAATGGAGGTGTTATTGTTTCTTTCTATTTTTGCTTTTGTTAGCATTTATTTTTTTATATTGGTTATTATATTTTAAAGTGCGGGCTACACTGTGTCCAAGTAATTCCTCTTGTGCAAATTAGTTTAAATTTGTCAATACCAGAGCAGGGAATCAATTTGGAGATGCCGAGGTCAGTAGAACCCAACATAATAATAAACTACATTATGAACAATTTATAGATTATAGATTTATAGATTTATATTGTAGACAGTAGCTACTTTTGGGGAGACAGATGGAAGTGAGGCTGCCAATCTGCACCATCAGCCGCGCATACCCCAAACTCATATTAGCAAGCTGGTTGTCTTGCCTAAGGACACAACAACAGTATGCACTTAGTCATAGTAGTGCTCTGGTATAGTTTTAATAAACATTTTCAAAAAGGCAGCCCACAAATTCAAATACATTTTCAATTCGAAATGGGAGCTAGCCAAATTTTGAAATGTGTCAGAATGTAATCTTTACAGTCTTTCATATATGTTCTAGATAAAAAAATATTTAGTATGCTAATCTTGTTTACAACATTTTATAATTCATACCATATTCCACAGTAGGACAAACAACACAATATTACAAAAACTGACAGAAAGGCTAAGCAGCATGAATTCACTTTTTTATACAAATGAACATGGGACACGGACCATTTTTTGTGTAATTATTCGTCTCAAACTAGGAAATCAGTTTCCTAGTCTAATCCACTAATGAATTCTCTCTAATAAAACGGTATTTGGTGAATGTTTTTGGTGCCAAATAAAGAGTCCGACAGAAGCAGCTGTGTTGTGGTGAAACAGTTCAGAACTGGGCTGGTTGACAAACTGATCCGTAAAGCTGGACACGTGATCGGCTGTGAGCTGGAGACATTTGTCACAGTGAGGAACAGGAGGTCACTGGACAAACTGCTCTCCATCATGGACACTCCTGCTCACCCACTGCACCAGACTATAGAGGGACAGAGGAGATAATGCTCCCTACAACTGTACAACAACTCACCCACTGCACCAGACTATAGAGGGACAGAGGAGATAATACTCCTTACAACTGTACAACAACTCACCCACTGCACCAGACTATAGAGGGACAGAGGAGATAATACTCCTTACAACTGTACAACAACTCACCCACTGCACCAGACTATAGAGGGACAGAGGAGATAATACTCCCTACAACTGTACAACAACTCATCCACTGCACCAGACTATAGAGGGACAGAGGAGATAATACTCCCTACAACTGTACAACTCACCCACTGCACCAGACTATAGAGGGACAGAGGAGCTCATTCTTCAACAGACTCCTACAGCTCAGATAATATTCCCTACAAGTGCACAACAACTCACCCTTATGTAACAGATAATACTCCCTACAAGTGTACAACAACTCACCCTTATGTAACAGATAATACTCCCTGCAACTGTACAACAACTCACCCTTATGTAACAGATAATACTCCCTGCAACTGTACAACAACACACCCTTATGTAACAGATAATACTCCCTGCAACTGTACAACAACTCACCCTTATGTAACAGATAATACTCCCTGCAACTGTACAACAACTCACCCTTATGTAACAGATAATACTCCCTACAAGTGTACAACAACTCACCCTTATGTAACAGATAATACTCCCTGCAACTGTACAACAACTCACCCTTATGTAACAGATAATACTCCCTGCAACTGTACAACAACTCACCCTTATGTAACAGATAATACTTCCTACAACTGTACAACAACACACCCTTATGGAACAGATAATACTCTCTACAAGTGCAGAACAACTCACCCTTATGTAACAGATAATACTCCCTACAACTGTACAACAAGTCACCTTTATGGAACAGATAGTATTCCCTACAAGTGTACAACAACTTACCCGTATATAACAGATAATACTCCCTACAACTTAATCCGGTGAGATCCCTGAGTTCAGCTCACCTGATTAGGATAAAGCCACATTAGCATGTAATAATAATAATGGCATAATCCTCTCTGTCCCGGATTTGAACAGAATCAATTGTTTTGATGGAAACGTTTGACCCAAATGCAGTGGTCAGAGGTCAGAGGTCATATGGTTCAACCGAAGACAGCGGGATTATTGAATGGATTTAAAACATGACTTTTTAAATGTTTTTGTTGCTTTTTTTGCTTAGTAAATCATGTTTTTAGTCTGCAAAATGAAACTATACAATCTTATTTTTAGATAGAACTAAATATAAATCTTACTTTTTTTTTTTTTTTTTTTAAACTTTTGAAAGACACAATCACAATATCAAAACTCAGACTAAACTAAACCTGTAATTTAACCAAAACTAGACCAGGACTAAACCAAGGCTAGAACAGGAACAAAACAAATCAGGACTAAAACTGGACCTGAACCAGAATCAAACAATGTGAATGGACCCTTTAAGAACGTTTTGTAAAATACTTTCAACATTTGGTCTGGTTCTTTTCTGCCATTAATATGTGTTAGGTTTTATATTTTTAGAACAATAAAATCTGAAATATTCTAACTGTCTGTAGTTGTGAGAATAAGAATACACACTTCTCCACTTTTTGGGTCACTGGTGAATCTCCTCGAGTTCAGATCGGCGTGATTGACAGATGAATTAGCCAATCAGGGACACACATGGTCCGTCTGAATCAAAACAAATATGGCTGCGTATGAGGAAAAAAGAAAAAAATACCACAATGGACTGAAAAACACTGCGGATTGCTGCAGAATCACTGATCGAAGCTCCAAACTCTGTTCATCCGAGGTGAGAGATACAGCAAGTAATCAGATTTCTTTATTTTAGTGTGTCACTAAAATAAAGAAATCTGATTGGACAGTGCTGTTTTGTCAGACTCGAGATGCGACTGAGGGAGTGGTGACCAGACTGATGTCCCTCTGTATAAAAAATATAGTCTGGACTTGCCAGGAAATACATTATATCACGTGGGAAAAACAGGGAAGAAGCAAAAGATGAACTGGATCAGGTTAAAAAATGGAGCTGGACTGGACACATTATCCTCTTTATTTCCCTAAAATATTGGTGCTTTTCAGATTGACTGTCAAGAGCCACATTTCCCCATTTATTACATTTTACTTTACCATGAAATATCCAAAACGCAAATTCATAAATGCTGAACCTGATCATTTCTATTAGTGACGAGAGCCAAGAACTCAACACAAATCTGCATTTGAATAAGATTCATTTTAGCTGCTCCCATTTGTATTAAATATTATTGTTGGTTTTCAGATAAAATGTGGTGATGTCATAGTCTCAGATGATACCATAGAGATACTATATTTTCTGGACTATAAGTCGCTCTGGCATCAAAAAATGCATAATGAAGAAAAAAAAAAAACATATAAGTTGCACTGGAATATAAGTCACATTTTTGGGGGAAATTAGGAACAGACATTTCATCTTGAAAGGCAAGTTATAATAATAAAAACAGAATAGAGAACAACAGGCTGAACAGGAGCCTGGTATGTTAACGTAACATATGAACAGTTGTTCAAGCACCCATTTGTGAACTTGTTCCTCCAGCTGTGGCCATCGAGCTTTTAGCCCGCGCTGAGCTTTTTTTGTTTTCTTCATTGCAGCTCGAGTATCTTCCGCTTTTCCCCAGTCCCTCACAAGTTTCTTGCTCACTTCAAACTTTCTTTCTGCTGCTTGATTACTGTTTTTGGCTGCATATTTCACTACTTGCAGTTGTAATCTGCAGAATATGATTTTCTTTTTAGGAGCATTTGTCTTCAATCTTTCTCAGTTGTCTTTTTAAGTTGATGTTTAAATTTTTAATTTTCAGTGGTACAGGAGTAATAGTAGAGGATACTGGCACACAAGCCTACAGCGCCCTCTAACGGCTGTCAGTGTGAAAATAACCAACATGTGAAATTATATATTTTAATATATAGTATAAGTCACACCTGATTATAAGTCGCAGAACCACCCAAACCATGAAAAAAGTGCAAGCGTGGCTTATAGTCTGTAGTTTTCCCTATTGACAACACTGTACTTTGTCATGAAATATCCAAAAGATAAATTCATAAATGTTTCACCTGGTATTTTCAGTTACTGACTAAAGCCTAAAACTCACTTTATTACAACATAATTTTATATTTTAACTATATTAATTTTAGCTGCCCCCCATTTATTAAATAATATTGGCCTATAGAATGTTTTGATGTCACCTGAAACCCAACAATTGACCCAGAGAATGTGGTGACTCCCACAGCTCCGTGGAGAGATCTTGACTCATCATTCTCCATGCAAACAAGCCGGTGGTGGACCTCCTGACAGAAAAGTTACAGAATAAAGTCAAAGCTCACACCGGCAGCTTAATAATGCCCAAGTACCAGCCTCAGTGCACTGGCTACAATACACAGACAGACTCTTGGTTAGCTTTCTCTTTCTGCTTTAAAGTCTTTTCTGGTCTTAAGGCTTTGAATATTAAGTTCAACGTTCTTGGTTTAATAATAATCATGTATAAAGCACAGTTAAAATGTCAGTGTGCTGATGTAGACTATATTTCTCTGTGATCCTTATAGAGAATTATAGATTTTTTATGAAGAGAATTACTAACCGTCTGTGATTTCAATAGAGACACAATAAGTCTTTCATTAAAACTATAATTACACCTGGTCTGATCCACACAAAGGCTTCAGATACAGTTTAAAATGTATATTTTCTATAGGTGTGTTAATGTTTCCTTTCCCCCTCTCTCGTTAGCGCGCAGTGGATTAGCCAAATCATAATTAGCCGTTCAATAGTGTAATTAATGTGGTCATTAGGCCGCTATAAATGTTATCACAAAAGAGTCAGGGATCTGTGTACGGATCAATAAGACAATTACACCTGCTACTGCTCCACAAAGCAAACACAAGCAGGGGTATAGAGCAGGACTATAGCAGGACTAAACCAGGACTAGACCAGGACTAAACCAGGACTAGACCAGGACTAAACCAGGGCTAAACCAGGACTAAACCAGGATTAAACCAGGACTAAACCATACCTCTGTACTGATCAGTAATTCAATTATACCTGTTATGTGTCTATAAACACATGCAGGGGTGTAGACCAGAAGAGAACCAGGACTAGACCAGGACTAGACCAGGACTAAACCAGGACTAAACCAGGTCTAAACCAGGACTAGGACAAAGACCAGGACTAAACCAGGTCTTTGTATGGATCAATAACCCAATTACACTTGCTACTACCCCATAAACCAGGAGTCAACCAGGACTAGACCAGGATTAAAACAGATTTTTGTACGGATCAATAAGTGAATTACACCTGTTCCCAAGCCCCTAAACCTATAGTTGTAGATCAAGAGTGAACCAGGACTAGACCAGGTCTAAATCCGGACTCATATGAACCTGAATAAGGTTGAAATGAATAGATCTAAAACATGACTAAGGGACTAAGAACTAAGGGTGCATTGTCCTGTTTTGGTTTTTTGAGCGAGTGATGGGCGATACCACAGATTTTCAATTTTCATTACCAATGGATTTTGAACTAAACCTCAACAAAACTTGGACTAAACCTGGAATAAAACATAAAAAAAGATGTCTAAACCAAAACTAAACCAGATCTTGACTTGTTACTCATTGGCACAGTTACATGGGTTCAAGCAAGGATAAACCAGACCCAGACCAGGATTAAACCAGGTCCAAACCAGGACTAAACCAAGTCAAAATCAGGACTAAACCAGGTCCAAATAAGTACCATGTAACAGCTGATTTATAGGATTAAACCAGGTTCAAATCAGGTTTAGATCAAGACTCAACCTACAGTAGTCTAATCCAGTTCTGAACCAGGTCTAATAAAACTACCCATAAACCCTTTTAAAGCCCATCTAATACTGTGTAATCTCTGACCTTGTGATTACAATGACCAGTCCATGCATAAAACTCATGATTGTACATGTAATTAGTCTCATAAGAACAGGCCCCATCCATTCTCGGCCTGTGTGTGGTTAACAGGCCTGTACAGTGCGTCTTTATGGAGGCTCAGATGGACGATAGGCCCCGAGCAGACAGCAGAAGAGTGTGTGTGTGTTCCAATGAGGGATGGCATATGTGATAAGAAGAGCGCCCTCTATCTGTGAGTGTTCCAGTGGAAATGAATGGAAGAGCAGTGGAGATGTTCAGAGGAGAGATAGGGCCCTGTCAGCTGCACAGATACAACAGGATTTAACACAGGCCATTTGTTTGGAATAGTAAATCTAGACTGAACTGAGCCTTAAGGCGAGATGCCTCAAGCAAAAAAACAAAACAAAACAAAAAACAGTTCTTTCTATGTTTTTGTTTTTTGTGTTGTTTCCTCTTCCTCTTCTCAAACGGCCCTGACACAGGATCTGCTGACCCTCCCTGACCAGTCCTCTTGTTAAACTGACCTGAGACCTTTGACTGAGACACAAAGGGACTGAGACGAGCAGCAACATGAAGTTCCCTCAGGATATATGATATCAGATATATCTGTCTTACTCTCTCTCTCTTCTCTGTCTCTTGCTGTCTCTCTTCTCTCTCTCTTCTCTTTCTCTTTATCTGTCTTGCTCTCTCTCTCTTCTCTCTCGCTGTCTCTCTTCTCTCTCTCTCTTGCTCTCTGTCTCTTCTCTTTTTATCTCTCTCTTCTCTCTCTCGTTCTTTCTTCTTGCTCTCTCTTCTCTCTCTCTTGCGCACTCTCTCTTCTCTCTCTTTTTATCTCTCTCTTCTCTCTCTCTCTCTTTATCTGTCTTGCTCTCTCTCTCTTCTCACTCTTTATATCTCCATCTCTCTTCTCTGTCAAGTATTTCTTTTTCTGCTCTGCCGGCCTCCACCTGCAGAGGGCGCACACACTTCCTCAATGTCTTGGACACTGGGTGAATCAGCACAGGGGCTCCACAGGGTTGTGTACTGTTCCCCCTTCCTCTTCTCTTCTCCCTGAACTCCAGCCGCTGCACCTTCAACCACCATCACGAGACTCTGAAGATGATCGTGGACTTGTTTTTGACACTTTACAACTTTAGCTGTAAATACATATCCTTATTAACAAAAACTTTTGAAAACATCTCAGAGAAACAATAAATATACAATATAGGAGGCAGTGTGGAGCAATCTACAGAAACAAATGAAATGTGCAGAAGAAGAGATATAAGAGTTAGACAGATGAATGCCCTCAAGAGGGGCTTAGGGGTGGACAAGGGCTCATGGGGAGGAGAAGAGAGAAGGGGAGAAGAAGAGGAGGAGTGGAGGAGGAAAGAGGAAGGAGGAGAGAGTGAGGAGGGGAGGAGGAGAGGAAGAGGGAGGAGAGGAGGAGGAGATAAGAAACTTGCCATAAAGGATGGACCAGATTATCGAGCTGGAATCTTTAATGTCCGCGAGGAAAGAGGAGAGGGTGGAGAGCGGAGGGTGAAAATGGGAATCCGCCCTGGGAGGATGAGTTTATAAGATTTATACAAGGTGAGGCCGAGTCCAGTATCTGATCGGGTTCAAGGAAGGTCCAAGGCAGAAGCATGAATAAAACATGTAACAAATGAAACAAAAGAGAAAAAGCGTTTATGGCACAGATCTTATGGAGAGAGGGCAGGGGCGGAGGGCAGGGCTGGGAGGAGTATTAAAAAGAGGAATAGGGCTTGGATCTACCCAGAGAAGTGTTTTGGAAATTTGTATTTAAGTAAAAGTACAGTTACATCGCTACAAATGTACTCAATTACAAGTACTAATGTCAAAATTGTACTTAAAGAAGGTGTATTCTGTAAAAACAACTTCATGGAGCTTTCTACCATGTTATAACGTTGTTCCCTCATCAAAAACCTGCCTGAAGAGCTTGTAGATGTAATCCATGCATGTTTGAGTAATTTAGCGAACTCTCCTGGGCCCTATTCAAACCCTCCTTATGGTTAGCTGTACGGTTTTGTTCAAGGCTCCGTCCACAAGCCTACGTCACCCATGTTCCCACACGACAATTCTCCATAAATATACAAAAACATGATACAAAAACAATAGAATATGCATTTAAATTCACATTTGGCACTGGGATTAAAATCTGGATGTCCTACTGTTTGGCATTAGACAAAGTGCGTCTTTAAATCTACGTCTGATAGGGCAATAAAGACATGATAATACCAGACTGACCTCTGACCTGTAAATGTCCTAAAGGTGAATGAGAGGTGAACGCTGCAGAAGCCTCACACACAATGAGCTGACGATGTGAGGATCTGATCAGGGTTAATGGAGACACATGAGGTGATGCACATGAACAACAGACCTATAGGGGGCGCTGAGGTTGATCAAAGTGTGGAAGGGGATAAGGTGAAGGACAGGTGATGTCATTTACAAAGGTCATGTACGGTGGCCCTGATGGCTCACACTGACAAATGAAAGGTTAAATATGTATGTTTTCAGGTGGTGGGTATGTCACCTGCTCGTTTCCATGGGGATGTTATTGCGTTCCATAGTATGGCATTAATAATATGAATCGTCAGATCTGTGGAGAGGTAAGTCTGCCCACAATAAGAATTTACATTTATCAAGTAATACAAGGTATTTAAGTGTAATGCCATATTGTGGAACATTCAAAGTAAAGTAATAATATGTCCAAATGATGTAAAGATTGTACTGAACCCAAATGGGCTCTCTATGATAGGACGTGTTCTCAGTATGTGACAGATCATGGCCTCCCAGCTTCAGTGATTGTACTGCCAGAAGGACCTGTTGTAATATTCCACTGGATTTATTCAGCATCTTTCAAGACCCAAAGCACTTTACAGCATTGTTCATTCACTCCACACTCAGTGGTAAGCTACTATTGGAGCCACACCTGCCCTGGGGCAGACTGACAGAAGTGAGGCTTCTAATCTGCACCATGTGCCCTTCTGACCAGCACTAAATCTCACACACACAATGTATTCATACTACACAATGTGCCTGCACTGCAACAAAGCTTGGCCAAAATTTAAGATATAAACACTTAAAACTATCAGAAAATGACCTAAATGTAGTGAAATTATCTGATACTTGACAAGGTAAAAGGAGAAATTTAATTTGTCAACTGGACAAAAGTTTTGGTCAAATACGTTTCGCAGCTCATCCAAGCTGCTTCTTCAGTTCTGGTCAGACGCTGGTGGACACTGCTTTATATCTGCCTGAAGGGAGGAGCTAATTACAATGAAATGACTCTGAGACTAACACACCTATTTGTTTATAGTTTCTGTTAGTTAGGTGGGTCTATTGAATATGCACTGAGGGTGATACTTGACAAGTTATTTTGAAAAAAAAAAAGAAAAACCTAGAATTAATCAAATTCTGAACTAGTAAGTAGTTAATAAATCTGAAAACAAGATGAATAATCCAATATGTTTTAAAATCTTGGCCAGATCAGAAAAATTTGCAGTGTGCCAGTTACTACTAGAGCACTGTAGCACCGGGGCGACAGTAGCTCAGTTGGTAGAGCGCTGGTCCTCTGATCCAAAGGTTGGTTGTTCGAACTCCCCCCACATAAACATCATTGGTTTGAAAGGTCAGATCCACTGGTTGACGGTGCAATTCCAGCTCCCACAGATGAATACTATCATTGTGTCCTTGGGGAAGACTTAACCCACCTCGCCCCAGTGTCTGCGTACACTGGTGTATGAATGTGTGTGTGAGTGGGTGATAAATATGTGACCATTTAGCATTTATTCCCTTCGGTCTCCAGGCCCAGCCCTGCTTAGCCTCTGAGGTCACACCAGATCAGGTTTTGACAAGGAGGTTTGTCCACAACGTTACATCTATGAAGCATTTATTCTACAAAGTCTTTGCTAAGTCCAGATTGTACAGAGTCGAAACAGATATGCGGCTTACTGGTGCAGGGGGCGGAGGGCGTGTCCAGGGGCGTTCTGAAGTGGTCCTCTTTACACACACACATGATGGAGCCGTCCTCTTCGGCGATACTGTTCTCAGGGCATGGAAAACACTCCTGCTGACGGGAGGACATCTTGTACGAGCCGGGGGGACACGCTGAAACAAAATGCACACAGGCACATTAGATACAGAGTCCTGCTGACGGAAGGACATCTTGTACGAGCCGGGGGGACATGCTGAAACAGAACACAACCCGCACCAGTACATTACACAAACCGACAAAAGTGAGGACATTTCTCTCTCTTTCTGTCTTTCTTTTTCACTCCTGTATTACCAGATGACATCACAAGAAGGACGAGAGTGTTGTTAGTTTGAGAGAACGAAATCTGCCTAAATATGCAGGGTTTGTGTTAAACACGTGTGAATGAAACAAAACACAACTCCAGGTCTGTTTGTGATGAGGAAAATACTATTGTAACATCAGAAAATAGCGTAATAAGAGCCTGTTAAATCTTTTCTCTGATCGTTTCATATACTTCACTAAAATCATGATTTCCTTGTAAGACTTAAGACTTAATCCCTTTATAAAACAGATCCTGGATTATGAATTCTAAATGTGAGAAATACGAGATGAGATAAAACATGAGATTACAGATTACAGAGGAGACTTTTGTTGGATTTAATCTGAGGAGCACAAACGTGGGATTAGAAATGATGAGTGGACTTGTAAAGCAGAATTATAGACTCTTAAATGTCCAGGCGTGGGTACAGACTCCAATTGTCTTCTTGCTCGTAAAAGTCCTTATGCTGTCTGTAGATTTATGGTGTATTATTATTGTCTCCCTCCCTCACTCACTCACTCCTGTCTTTCTCTACCTCCCTCTCTCCTTTTATTTTTTTCTTTTCCTCACCTACTTTCTCATGCCAGCGCCAAATCTTGAGCTAATCTTGGTCAGGACTACATTCTCTGGAGGATTTGAGCTGCTGTGCATGTTTTTGGTTGATGGGGGAAACCAAAGCGCCCGGAGGAAACCCACCCAGACACAAGGAGAACAAGCAAACTCCACACAGAATCTGAATATTGTCATTGGAATAGAAAGATGTTCTTTTTTCCCTTACGTACACTCAGACCCTAATGAGAGGAGCCAGCGGAGGTAAAATGGCTGCCCTGTATCCCCTGTGTAATGGGTTAGGGTGGAGATAACACTCGAAGATGGATTTTCGCAATATTTGTGGAGAAGGGAAGTAGCGATGACGATGTGCGTTTTCCGATCTCTTTCAGTGAGAAACGTTCCAGATTGAAAAATAGAGAGACAGTGAAGCTATAGGGAGAGAGAAAGAGGTGAGGGTGGTAAAGCGTGAGAAAGTAGGTTCAAAAAGAGCTAGGAGAGAAGGAGACTGAAAAGGTAAAAGACAGAGAAAGAGAGAGAGAGAGAGAGAGGAGGAGGTGTACGGAAAAGTGAGGGAGTTAGAGAAAGGGGGAGATACAGAGAGAGAAAGTAGAAGTAGAGAGGAGCAGATCACAGACAGTGAGCAGCTCAGAATTGACTTTCTGTGTGAGTGATTAGAGCAGAAAAAAACAGGGCTGAAGGAGAATGGAGAAAGGAGAGAGAGAGAGAGAGAGACTAGGGATAGAAAGAACAATCATTGAGAGAGGGAGAGATAAAGAGACAGACAGACTAGGAGCAAAAAGAGCAATCATAGAGAGAGGGAGAGATAAAGAGAGAGACTAGGGGCAAAAAGAGCAATCATAGAGAGAGGGAGAGATAGAGAGAGACTAGGGACAAAAGAAACAAGCAGAGAGAGAGAGAGAAAGAGAGAGAGAGAGAGAGAAAGAGAGAGAGAGAGAGAGAGAGAGAGAGAGAGAAACTAGTAGCATAAAGAACAGTCATACAGCGAGGGAGAGATAGAGAGAGAGACTAGGGACAAAAAGAGCAATCATAAAGAAAGGGAGAGATAGAGAAGAGAGACTAGGGACAAAAGGAACAAACAGAGAGAGAGATAGAGATAGAGAGAGAAAGAAAGAAAGAAAGAGAGAAAGAGAGAGAGAGACTAGTAAGTAGCAAAAAGAACAATCATAGAGAGAGAGAGAAAAAAAAAAGAGAGAGAGAGAGAGAGAGAGAGAGAGAGGCTAGGGACAAAAAAGAGCAATCATAGAGAAAGGGAAAGGGAGAGATAGAGAAGAAAGACTAGGGACAAAAGGAACAAGCAGAGAGAGAGAGATAGAGAGAGCGAGTGAGAGACCAGTAGCAAAAATAACAATCACAGAGAGAGGGACATATAGATAGATAGATAGATAGATAGATAGAGAGAGAGAGAGAGAGAGAGAGAGAGAGAGAGAGAGAGAGAGAGAGAGAGAGAGAGAGCTAGGGGCAAAAAGAGCAAAGAGAGACAAACACACACAGAGAGAGAGAGAGAATGAAGAGGTGACAGAGAAGGCTGAGAGAGCGAGTGAACAGGAGGGAGAAGGAGAAAGGTGTAGAGAAATACAGAGAGAGTGCTGAATAGCCCAGTGTGGGGGTTTTGTGTAGATCAGTCTGTGGCATCAGAACGGGCCTGTCCAAATGGCTCTGAGCTCTTGTGTTGAACATTGTGTGCCTCCTTTAACAGAAGAGCGCACACACTTTCAGACCAAAAGCTGGGCCACAGTTAAGTTTATTTTTATGCTCCACATCTGCTAAACGAACTCTAAAAATCCTAAGAGTGATTTTGTTTTGTTTGCATGTCTGAGAAACCCTGCGTACTTAAAGGCTCTATATTACGTCAAATTGACTCTTGTGAGTTTTAAACCATGTTGTAATGTTGTTTCCTCCTCAAAAACAGACCTGGAGTTGTGTTTTGTTTCAAAAACACAATCGAATTGTTTCTGTTGAACAAAATTCAGCACAAATCGTTATCAAAATCACTACATTTGAAGCTTTATTGGATCAAATCTACATGAACTATTTTTACTTTTTACTCTTTAAGTATATTTTTAAATAGGTGCTTAATACTTTTACTTAAAGGTGCACTATGTAACTTTTTGCTTGGGGATCAGTCAACTCCTTGTTTCTGTGGAGATTTTCTTTCTCTGCCTGGAATGTTCCACAGTATGACATTAAACAGCTCTATTCAGGTTTTATGGCTCAAAAATACCTAGAAAAATATTCTGACTGAGGGGGTTGCCTCTCCACAGATCTGACCAATAACTTCCTCAGGTCTCCATGAATATAGAAAGGTGTAATGCCATACTGTGAAACATTCCAGACGAAGCAATAACATCTCTATGAAGAAAAGCATTTGACAGACCCTCCACCGGAAAAGTTACAGACTGCGTTTAAGTAGATTTTAGTGATACTTTTACTTTTACTTGAGTATTTTTTGCTCCAGTGTCTGTACTTTTACTTCAGTAACAACACGGAGTACTTTTTCCACCACTCTTACACACTACGCCAATAAACATATTAATATCCATGGAGACGAGCAGATGACGGACACCAGACCAAATTACAGTTCACATCTGTGGAGAGGCACACCCAGCGCTAACAGTAAGAATGTAGTTTTTTCAAGGTATTTTACATAAATAAAAACAGCTAACTGAATAAATGCAAAACAGATAAATTAAATACAATACTTTTGAACATTCCAGGCAAATTCTGATCTGTTCAAATGTTGTTTCCTCATCACAAACACACCTGGAGTTGTGTTTTGCTTCATTCACACATGTTTAACACACAAACCCTGCAGATTTAGGCTTAGGAGTTCTTCTCTCAAACAGAAAACACTTTCCACATTCCACTTTGTGATGTCATGTGGTAATACAGGAAGTGCTCCACGTGTTTTTAAACTTCATACATCTTCACTAGAATCATCTGGATCATTTTAGCCCTGAAATTGACAATCTCTACTGAGCAAAGGATAAAAGGTAGCTGTTAACTTGAAAACTACCATTGCGTGACATCACAAAGTGGAAACAGAGCATTTTAATCTTTGGAGATGTAAACAGCCTAATAATAAAGTGTTACTCAAACATGTGTGAATGAAACAAAACACAATTCCAGGTCTGTTTTTGAGGAAGTAACAGCATTATAACATGTCCTTAAACCACACTTTAAGGTTGTCTCCAACTTATCCAAGAATCAGGAAGCACACTGTTAGCATGCTGGCTCGTTGCAAGCAAAACTCAGCTCTGGTCTCTGAAAGTTGTGCTCATAAACTCATGGTGGTAAAGAATTGGAATGCTCTGAATGCATGAGGTAAGTGAGGAATAACTTGGTAACGTTTTCAAATGAACAGTTGTATATTTCACCTTTTTAAGACAGTAAAAATCAGGTGGAGTTCCTTTAAGAAATTGATATCATTTTATTAGTAAATACCAGTACTGCTCCCTCCACGTATGACATTTAAGCACAGAGACATTTGCATATGATTTGGTTTCATTCCTCCGCCGGGACCAGGCTGTGGAAAACTGCAGCACGCAGATCCATCTCTTCTTATTAATTACCGCACGCTGTCGTCTCCACGGTAACACATTTATCCAGTTAAACGCCTCATGATTTATTAATGCTCCATGTTTAAAGTTTACACAAAGAGCGAGCACAGAGGAAGCCATTTTCTATTACGGCGTGTTTAATGGGCGTTTTAACATCAGATAAAGGAGACAATGGAATCTTACACGTGTCGTCGTTCACTTCCTTGTTCGTAGTTAGGCCTTCATAGTCATTTGGGATTCTGTTTTAGAAAGGAACTTTGTGATAGAGCCATCGGATATTCTAGGTACAAACAGCATCCATAAAATAAAGGAGAGTTTCTTATAAAAGGTTTCAAATCAACTCCAGTGAAAGTAATTCCTTGATTTAAATATAGATTGCTAAATGGGGCTGATATTTTTTCGTCTTTTTTCAATAAATCACATTGAAAAAACTTTATTTAAAAGTGTTTTATTCAGAATCAACATCAACAGTGCCATAAACCAAAGCTTTTAAGTGTCCAGTTAAAGACCTGTCTCTGAACGTCGTTGTTTTACCCACTCTCGCAATGCATTATGGTCTATACTGACTGATCTAGTGACCGGCACTGGACACTACTTTTCCAGGTGCATTGTGGGAAATTATGAATGCACTACATTTTCACACACTGGACATTCAGACACCAGAAACAAGTACACTACTAACTCATTTCAGCCTTGGAATTGCCCATTTCTGCTGAACTAAATGTAAAAAGTTGTTAAAGCAGTGGTCCCCTAACCCGAGGGTTGGAGAATCGATTCCCGCTTGGACAAAGTTCTGTTGTTTTGACCTTAGGCAAGACACTTCACCCACAATGCCTAGTATGTAGTATGAATGTGGTGTGTGCATGAACGATGGAGGTTGGAAGAGCAGAGACACGTGTCAAATGAGACATAATTATAAAAATAAATGTATATGTACAAGTCAAATTAAAATAGAAAAATAAGTAATAAAATATAAAATAAACTATAAAATCACAGCTATAAACAAGAGACAAGAACGACAGTGCAAATACTCTGCTGATTGACAGGGCATAAGGTTATCCACTACTTAAGATTGAGTTGTTGTACAGTTGTAGGGAGTATTATAGTATGAATGTAGTTCTGTATCTCTCACTGTTTGAGCGGAGCTGTAGGAGCCTGTTGGAGAATGAGGGGTGGGTGAGTTGTACAGTTGTAGGGAGTATTATCTGTCCCTCTATAGTCTGGTGCAGTGGGTGAGTTGTTGTATAGTTGTAGGGAGTATTATCTCCTCTGTCCCTCTATAGTCTGGTGCAGTGGATGAGTTGTTGTACAGTTGTAGGGAGTATTATCTCCTCTGTCCCTCTATAGTCTGGTGCAGTGGATGAGTTGTTGTACAGTTGTAGGGAGTATTATCTGTCCCTCTATAGTCTGGTGCAGTGGGTGAGTTGTTGTATAGTTGTAGGGAGTATTATCTCCTCTGTCCGTCTATAGTCTGGTGCAGTGGGTGAACAGGAGTTCCATGATGGAGAGCAGTTTGTCCAGTGTCCTCCTGTCCCTCACTGTGACAAATGTCTCAAAACCATTATCATTATTTAAGTTACGGCTTCATGACATCACAAGGTGGAACAGAACATTTTGACCTTTGGAGATGTAGACAGATTAGTACTAAATTATTACTCAAACATGTGTGAATGAAACAAAACACTCCAGGTAGGAGGTAACAACATTATAACAAGGCTTAACAAGAGTCCATTTTGTGTAATGTGGACCTTTAATTATTCCAGCTATTTCCTGCATTGGGTTTTGGTCCAAACCACAGCACTTTTCTCTTATTTAAACCTTTGTGATGTTCCAAAGCCGTCCTCTCCTCTCCTCTCCTCTTCTCTCCTCTCCTCTGGCCATTTCAGATCATTAGAACTCGTAAAAGGAGTGATTTTGATAAAAGCAAAACAGGTAAATGAACCCAGCCACTACACAATACAGATTAGACTTAGCGTCAGACGTAATCATGGACACATACAATGCTACGCTGTTTTCATGTGTTCCAAAAGCAGACGAGGAGAGACGTATTATTGGCAAATTACTCTGCTCCTCTCCCTCCTCTTCCTCCTCTCCCTCCTCACCCTCCTCTCCCTCCTCTTCATCGTCTACGTCTTTTGTTCCAGTGTCTCTTGTAAAGCGTGTGAAAATGATCGTGGCGTGTAGCCTAGGGGGATAATGGACAGAAATATATACGGAGAGAAAGACGGAGAGAGGGAGGAAGAGGGAGAGGGGTAGAGGGGGGGATGAAAGAGGCAGACAGACGCAGACATGACCTTATGGAAGTCAAAAGCTGTTGAAGAGGAGAGAGAAAGGAGATGAGAGAGGGAGAGATGGAGAGAAAGAGAGGGAGAGAGGGGGGGAGAGAAAACGAGAGGGGAGAGAGGGAGAAGGGGGGAGGCAGAGACAAAGAGTGATAGAGAGATGGGAGGGAAGAAGAGGGAGGGAGAGACAAAGAGAGGGGAGAGAAAAAGAGGGAAGAAAGGGAAAGAGGGAGGAGAGGGAGGGAGAGACAAAGTGAGATAGAGAGAGGGGGGAGGCGGAGAAGGGATAGAGAAAGAGAGAGAGCGACAGAGAGGGGAGTGAAAAAGAGGGAAGAAAGGGAAAAAGGGGGAGAGGGAGGGAGAGAGAGACAAAGTGAGATAGAGAGAGAGAAGGGGGAAGCAGAGAAGGGATAGAGAAAGAGAGAGAGACAAAGAGAGGGGAGAGAAAAAGAGGGAAGAAAGGGAGAGAGGGGGGAGAGGGAGGAAGAGACAAAGTAAGATAGAGAGAGAGAAGGGGGAGGCAGAGAAGGGATAGAGAGGGAGAGAGAGAGACAAAGAGAGGGGAGAGAAAAAGAGAGAGAGACACATCCACATGATCCAGACTGAAGAGGTTTTTGTGACATGAGACGAGCGGCACATGTGGAGGATAACACTTCAGTTTGGAGCGATTCATTACGAACTTTCTTCTCTGAGGTTCTCGTAGTGTTTCGGCCACAGACACAAAGAAGTGGACTAAGAGAGTGTGACGTCGCCCATAGCATTTGGCTCCAGTCAAATTAAGCTCATTGCGGCTAAAATTGGGGAGAAAGTCCGAAATGTCCATTTATATTTACAGTCTCTGGTCTAAGCTCTGTCGAAGTGCAGCTGCTGATATCACCCAAACACAAACATAAAAGTAATCATACCTGAATTACTGTATATTTTAATTTTGAAGTGAACGGCGTGCATTGCTAAACAGCTAATGCTAACGTGCACTTTGGACATTTACACTTTAAGACTGTACCGGTTCTTATTTGGTTACCTGCATGACCTGGTACAGCTTTGTTTCTTGGAGTAAAATGACTTTGTTCACTTCTTTCCTAAACTCACCTAAGCTCTCCCTCTGCTGCTGTTGGACATTTGGACGTGTCCTCTGCGCTGCCCCCTGGAGACACAGAGGTGCATGACCAATGAGACGTCCCACAGCCCCATGAGGTCTTAAGTCCCTGGCCCCAGTCCTGGTTAAGTCCTGGTTAAGTCCAAAGCCGGGGGGACTAAAGCTGATCTGAGGCACATCTGGAGCAGGCTGGACTAAGCTCGGCCCGAGGAGGAGGTCAAGGAAAACTCAGAAAACAGGTCCAAGAAGCAAACTTTCACTTTTGGGAAGTTTATATTTGAGTCTCTGCAATTACACAGAGAGTTTCAGAGTGAATACTTCTACATGGGGTCAGTGGCTCAGAGGTTAGAGCGCTTGTTCTCCAACTCAGACCAAGTTCTGTTGTTGTGTCCTTATACCAGACACTTCACCCACCTTAAATAAATACGGTGAGTGTTGTGGTGGTCAGAGGGGTCAGTGGTGCAGCCTTGCTTCTGTCAGTCTGTCCCAGGGCAGCTGCGGCTACAATATTGTCTTAATGAATGAATGAAAAACGAGACAGTGTAGAGCTTTGAGATACTTTGACACGGACTGTTATTATTATACACAAGTAATATTATGTCGAAGTAAAAGTACTCCTACTTGAGTACGCTGCTCTGTCCTGATTGGACCGCTGTCTCTTTCGCTCTCTCTGATTGGACAGTTGTGGTGACGTATGGCAGCTGTTTTTAGTGATGTAACCTCAAACACCTGCAGGGGGAGCAGCTGAGCCCACGGCCAGAGTACTGTACATACAACTTAATATGAAGTACATTAGCTGTGATAATAATTATTAACTAGTAGCAATTTAATATATTTTGTATTTATTTGCTTACTATTTATTATGTATTTATTTTTACAAAAAGTACTACTTTTGCAATTCATAAGAGGAAAAACAATTACATACAGAAAATGTAAAAGAACTGTAACATGTATTTAATTTAAACATTTACTGCTAAATTGATTTCACTGCATCTCTACAAGTTTGTTTTATTGTGTTTTAAACTTTTATTCATGGGTTTTATTACAGACAATAGTCAATATTCTGTTCATTTTCCTCTACATTTCCTTCTCCGTCAGCAGAGACTAAACCAGGTGTTGTGTTATGAGTTAATAACATGGATTTAAAAGTGGTCTGTCACTCGCTGCCATTTAAACCAGTCTCAAACAGGTTATGACATTTAAAAAGAACCATTATCCCAGATCTGGTTGTGTCATGTGTCATTCTATAGGAAAAAAAAAACAAAAAGAAAAACACATAATTACACAGAATACACTGTAGTTTCACCTGAAGAGCCCTCTCAGAACTGCTTTAATGATAGTAATTGTACACATGACAAATACATGTAGTACTGGACGGGTAAATGGATATGGAAGTAAAAAAAAAAGGGGGGGTAGAGAGAAGAAAGGAAGCGGGGAGAGAGAGAAAGGGGGAAAGAGGGAGATATGGAGAGAGAGAGGGAGAGATCGAGAAAAAGAAAAGGGGGAGAGGAACAAAGAGAAAGAAGAGGTGGCGAAGGCAGGGAGAGAAGAGAGGGAATGGCGTTTAAGCGTTTAAGAGGGTAAATGGATACTCTAGCCAACATGAGGGAGTGAGAGAAAGGAGGAAGGGGGAGAGAGATAGAGGGGTGGGGGCAGGGAGGAAGAGAGAAACGGTCAGTAAGAGAGAGGGAGGGAGAATGAGATGGAGAGAGAGAAAGAGAGGGTAGGAGAGATGGAGAGTGAAAGAGGGAAGGGTGTTTGGGTAAATGGATTCTCGAGTGTTCTGACAGGCACCTAATGTAAAAACGTGTGTTGACCTTACAGCATGTGTTTGTGAGGAAAAATGACTGAATGGAGATTGCCTGTACATTTTACAAAGAATTTTATTGGATGAGAACCATATGGAAACAATGCCACTGCCTGTGAGCGCCTGGGACTATCCTAGAGAGTTTTGTTTTTCGCTCCTGGTTCAAAATCAGGGCACCTTAAAAGAACGTTAACCCATGTAACTTTTCTAGTGGAGGCTCCTTTGCTTTCTTTCATTCTTTCTCTCTCTTTGTCTCCATGGTGATGTTATTGCTTTGCCTGGAATGTTCAGCAGTATGAGTAACATATATCTGCGTGGCAATAACTGAGTGAAGCCACCAGGCCAAGTTACAGGTCTGGTCTGTGGAAATACGACACTGCTAAGAATACATGTTTCTCCAAGGTATTTTTAGCAATAAAATCAATCAATGCAAGACAGTGACGTTTAATGCCATACTGTGGAACTTGAAAGGCCCTAACCCTAAACCTACCTAACCCTAACCCTAACACAATAGCATCACCATGGAGACAAGCTGACGGAGAAAACTTCATCAGAAGTTGGCACAATTATCAGATCTTAGCTAATATAATGTCCTCTGCATGAATTGTATATATAAATGGACATAGCTAACCCACTAGCTGCTGTGTTCCAAACAGGAAGTGAGCATGGGTGCGCTTCTGGCTCCATCGACTCTGGCTTCATTTCACTTTGTATTGAAAAACTATCACTCCTCTCTCTGTACCTGCTGCTGTCAGGCTCCTCATTTTGGTCTTAAAATGTTCATATTAACCCTCTCTACATGATCCTGGTGTTTTTATTTCACTACTTTGTACATAAATCAAGAAATTAACTTAAATAAACAAATCAAGCACGTTCTTTCACAAATGTTGCTCCCAATAAAGTTAGCAACAGGTTTGATTGACAGTGTTGTTAAGCACTCGCTCCCTGCTAAACCGGTGGTCTTGCTGTGGATTAGCTCTTTAGTTGCTATGATACTTCTAAATATGAAACACGGCTTCAAATTCACACCTATAACTGCTAGCCTCGATGAGCTTCAGTTGACTGGAGCCAAACACTATAGGTGACGTCATACTCCCTTAGTCCACGTCTTTATACAGTCTATATTCCTCTATAAAGAACAAAGTATCCTGTTTTTATTGAAAAATCTTGTACCTGTAGTTTAGACCTTTACAAACATGTTCTGAAATACAGTTTACGTTTCAGTCTTTTCTCAAATTTGCACACCCCTGGAGTAAAATGTGAACAGACGCTGAACAAAATCCTTTTTAAACGCAATTCTAACCTGTCAGAAAAATTGCTGCATATCAAAACAAAAGCCTCTTTAACATTCTATATGGTGTGAATGCCATCTGAAGAGGAGGAGTCAGAAGGAGGGATCTGTCAAGACATCTGGCAACCCCACTGATCCATTTGTCCAAAGCTACGCCTGGCAACCGCGATTACACCCAACATGGCAACACATCTCTTCACACAGAGTTTAATGGGACATTTCACAAGGCTTGTATCTAGATGGAGATTCTGATTTGGTTTTAGACAAAAGAAGGCAGGCTGTAGGTGCTCTGAACAAAGAAAGGGCATTGGAGGAGAGGAGGAGAGGGAGGGCAGGATGGAGAGATGGAGAGAAAGGAAAACAGATAAAACAGATAAGAAACAACATGGCGTGAATTTAAATGAACGACATGAAAGAGGAGAGGGCCAGACTGACAGGAAGATGGGGTCAGGGCCATATGCAACGATATACATTCAGAAAGCAACAATGGGATCATGTGAAGGGGTGAAAGAGAGGAGGAGAGAGGGGGAGACGGGGGGAGGAGAGAGAAAGAGAGAGAGTTCAGAGAGGGGAGAGAAGTTGAAGGAGAAAAGGGGAGAGAGAGAGACAGGAAAAGGGAGATAGTGAGAGACAGGGAGAGGAGGAGAGAGAGGGGTAGAGGGAGAGATAGAGAGACAGAGAGGGAGAAAGAAGGAGAGAGTGTACTAGAGAGAAGGGGAGAGGAAGAGAGAGAGACAGAGGGAGAAAGAGGGGGAGAGTGTAGAGAGAGGGGGACAGGGAGAGACAAAGGGAGACAGAGAGGTAGAAAGAGGGGGAGAGGGTGAAAGAGAGGAGGAGAGAGGGAAAGAGAAAAAGGGTAGAGTAAGCGAGCGAGAGAGGGAGACAGAGAGCGTAGAAATGGGGGAGAGAGAGGGAAGAGAGAGGGAGAGAGGGAGACAGAGACAGAGGGTAGAGAGAGGGAAAGAGAGGAGAGGGAAATGGAGAGATGGAGGGAGGGAAGGAGACAGAGAAAGGAAAGGGAGAGAGGTAGAAAAAAGAGAGGGGGATGCAGAGATGTAGTGATTGTGGACAGACCTGACAGGAACACTCTATCAATCTAAAACAGGCAAATCCTCCAGCTGGACGCACACTAATGTGGTCACATGCTCATGCTCACACTGCTCATGATTGCTATGTATGATTTGTGGATGGGTCAAATGCAGAAGACACATTTACCCCTGAAAACAAAAAAGTGTGAATCATTTGAATCATATGAAGACCCAAACTCTATAAATAAACTAATACAATCAAGACTAAACAAGACCTAATTTAATTAATGAAGAGTAATAATTCCAGGACCAAAACCAGAACCAAACCAAGACCAAACCAGGACCAAAAGAGTAAAGAAAAAATGCAGATGGCCGATGTTCAAAACTTTTTTTTTTTTAAATAATAAAATATATATATATAAAAAAAAACATAATTATTTGGAATAACATTTAAATAACCTTCAAGGCACTCAAAGCACTTTATATCAAAGAACCACTCACCCATTCACACACACATGCACGCACACACACACACACACGCACACACACACACACACGCACACCCACATGCACACACACACACACACACACACACACACACACACACACACACACACACACACACACACACACACACACACACACACAGTACACAGACACTGGGGGCGAGGTGGGTTTAGTGTCTTGCCCAAGGACACAGCAGCAGCATTCATCTGTGGGAGCATCACCTACCCATGTGTCAGTGGACCTGAACTCTCAACCAATGATGTTTATGTCGAGAGCAGGATTCGAACTGCCAACCTTCAGATCAGTGACAAACACAATACTAAGTACTGGTTCAGTTAAGTGTTGGTTTAGTCTTGATTTAGTCTTGTGTAAGTCTTATACCGTACCGAACCAGGACTAAACCAGGACTACATCAGAACTAAATCAGGAGCAAATCAGGACTCATCAAGGATAAATTCAGGACTAAATTGGTTCCAAACCACGGCTAAACAAGAGCTTAAACAGGTCATATTCAAAACTAAATTGCGGCTAACCCAGGACAGAACGAGGACTCATCTAGGACAAATTTAGGACTAGACTTGGGTTAAACCAGATCTAAACCAGGACTAAGCAGGACTCAATCAGACTAAACCCTCTTTGAACATGAACAAAAGCACTAAATGTGTGCATGAAGTGGACTGATGAAAGACCCCATGCAGGAGAAAATAGTGTCAATCAAACGTTAAAATCACCATGACAACAGAGAACAGCCCGGCCTCCAGCAGCGGGAGCGATGCTAGCTCTGGTTGAATGGGACTTGTATCCTCTGCCTGGATCAGTGAAGCCTGTGACACTGACCTTTGTGATAGTGATGCTAATTATGTCGGATCATGCTCATGTCGCTAATGTCGCTAATGTGGCTAATTTGGCTAACCCTGCTAATGTCGCTAATGCTAATGGAATCAAACAATATTGCTCCTGTCACTTCGGCTCCAAACGCCAACGCAAAATAATCCACCAGCAAAGACCGGCTATCACCAAGACTAGTCACACATTTTATTTTTAAAAGCAATTCAAAATGTTCAGAAGAAATGAAAATACGGTAAGGAATAAAAAATATGTATAAAAATAAAGTGCCTATGACTGGTTTTCATGTTTTTCTAATTCTGACTTGGTTTGGTGATTGTCTGGGCATCTGGATTAATGTATGCTCAAAATGGACAGTGTGAACAAGACAAGACAAGCATTTGACGAATCCTCCAGCAGAAAAGTTGCACAATGCACCTTTAACCTGGGCTCCAAAAAGGATGTGAACATGAACAAGATAACCCTAACAAAATATAAAAAGAATCTGGAAAAACTGTGACTAAACCAGGACTATAGACCAAGACCAAACCTGGAACTACATCTGGACTAGCTTGGCCCAATCTTAAAATTCTAATTCTAAAAAGTCCTGTCAATGGGACTTTTTCAGTATCGATACCTGTTAGTTTTGGTGTCCATTAGCATTTGATTTTCGATACTTTTGACACGAAATATTTTCAAATCACCAGTTTGAACGAGGCATGCAAATAAAACCAAACATTAGTGTAAAAAAGTGGATTTTTCCATTTTTAAATTGGTAGTGGTTTCAGATTTTCCGTCTCTGCTGCAGGTGAGGTGAACGTGAAGACCCGAAGGTGGAATTTCACCACAGAATCTGATTAAATTTGAATATTTTGAAAACGGCGTGACTTTATTTTGTAAAACAGAAGAAAAATGTGTTAAATTTGGCATTTGGTGAAAAACTCTCCAAAGAAAGTGGCCTAAAAAAGGATCGACCTGCTTTTACACATGACACCAAATCAACTCCAAAAAGTAAGTTTGCATTTTGAATATATAATACAGTCTTCTAATATGTTTAATATTAGAATGTCTAATTTGTTTTTTCTCCTCCCCCCCCCTGTCCTCATGTGATGCTGTATTTCATTTCTACTGGAATTTCCCCACTGTGGGACTAATAAAGGCATATCAATCAATCAATAATACTTTAAATAACTTTGGAGATGTCATAGCTCAGCCTGGAATGTTCCACAGTGTGACATTAAACAGCTCTACTTTACATTTATTCAATTACAGGTGGTTTTATAACTCAAAAATACTTAGAAAAACAGACATTCTGACTGTGAGTGGGGTCGCCTCTCCACAGATCTAACCTGTAACTTGGTCTTGTTTGGTCTCTAAGATATGAAGGTTTAATGCCATACTGTGAAACATTCCAGACAAAGCAATAACATCTCAATGGAGAAAAGCCTTTGACGGACCCTCCACCAGAAAAGTTACACAATGCACCTTTAAACCTGCATGTACAAGTGTTTTATGAGCTCAAAAATACTGAGTGGGCTCGCCTCTCCACAGATTTGAACTGTAACTTGTCTCCATAGTCTTCAATATTGCTTTGCCAGGAATGTCTCACAGTGTGGCATTAAAGTTTTATCATTTATTGTGCAATTACAGGTGTTTTATTTGCTCAAAACAGCCTTGAGGTGCGGGCTCGCCTCTCCACAGATCTGACCCGTAACTTGGATTGTTTCTGTGGATTCCGTGGAGTTTAAAGTCATACTGTGAAACATTACAAACAGGTTACAGAGCCTCCAACAGAAAAGTTACACAGTGCTCCTGAAATGTTCCACAGTATGCCATTAAACACACAGTATATCTTGCAATTATTATTATTAGCTCAAAAATACCTGTATTCTTACTGTGACCGGGCTTGCCTCTGCACAGATCTGACGTTTAACTTGGTCTGGTGGCATTTCTTCATAAATAAGGTTAAAGCCATACTGAGAAACATTCCAGGTAAAGCAGTTCATGGTTTTGAGGCAATTGATTCCTGCCTCATTTGAAGGATTTTGTGAGGACCTTTCCCCATTCCAAAGAAATAATAGTAAATAATAGTAAACGCACCCTCTGCTCAGCCTGGAATGTTCCGCAGTATGGCATTAAACGTATACATCATACATCTACAGGTTTTTATTAGCTCGAAAAGACCTTGAAGTGCCAAGCAATTTCACCTCCTCTAGGAGTCTAACCACGTCTTCATTCTTTAGTCCTTCTCCTGTACCGAATGTGCCCTCTCTCCACACCTGTCACATCCAGGCAGGAGCAGAGGCAGGTGCAGACAGGGCCTCTTTGATTTTGTTCTGGGTGAAGTTTAGGTGTTTACTTCCACTTTGAAACATCTTTTTTCCATACAGGTCAGTTCTACGGAGAGGCAAACCTGCTCATGTTATTCAATATATTTTTTGCAATAAAGTGCCAGTAAATGAATAAAAACAAGATAGATACGTTTAATGCCAGACTGTGGAACATTCCAGACAAAGCACTGACATCTCCATGGAGACAATCAGGCACGCCCCACACCAGAAAAGTTACATATTTTAAACCTTGTCTTAAAGTGCCTATATTACACTCTTTTCTGATCTATGTTTCCTCAGTTCTTGTCTCAAACAAAAAACACTCTCTTCCACCTTGTGATGTCATGTGGTAATACAGGAAGTGCTCCACACACCTTCACTAGAATCATTTGGATCATTTCAGCCCTGGAATTGCCAGTCTCTAAAATCTAAAAGGCGCTGTTAACTTGAAAACTACAACTTCATGACATCACAAGGTGGAACAGAGCATTTTGAGCTTTGGGGATGCAGACAGACGAATAATCCAGGGTTACTCAGACGTGTGAATGAAAATGAAAATGAAAAACACAACTCCAGGTCTGTTTTTGAGGAGGTAACGGCATTCTTACATGACTTAAATCTCACGAGAATCCATTTTGTCTAATATACTGTAGGACCTTTAAATTTTAGTAATGTGTAATAAAAAATAAATAAAAGAGAATAGAAGTCATTTTTAAGCCTCATTTGGAAGTAAAATCGTCTCTCCATCAATATTTTCACAGTCCTCTGAAAATCCATTCATTCATAATCAGCTGAATGTGATTTAAATACATTTGTTCCAATAATAAACCGTCAGACATTATTACACTGGTGATTATGGACAGTGTGAGGGCCAGTACGCACAAGTACTGACCTGTTTTTTATTACACGTTCCTAAATATGTTTTCAAAAGACCTCTCCCAGCCCTCACCGCTCTGATTTGACGCTGATTTCATTTGATTTTCTGATTTTTCTATTTTAAAATCAGCCGACGTGGACTGGAATAACTTGTGTTTTATAATGGCACTTGATTTTCTTTTTTTTTTTTTTTTCATGAACTACTGATACGTGTGACTGCAAAGAAAGAGGAGAAGAGGGATGGACGGAGAATAAATAATAAAGAGGAGAGAGGGAGAAGAGGGAGAGAAAGAGAGAAAGAGAAAGGAAGGAGGAGGAGAGAGAAAGAGTAGGGAGAATAAAAGAAGATGAGAGAGACAGAACGAGGGAGAAAGAAAGAGGAGAGGAGTAGAGAGAGGAGGAGAGGAGAGAGGGAGGGAGAGAGAGAGAGGGAGAGAGAGAAAGGAAGGATGAGGAGAGAGGGAGAGTAGGAGGGGAAAAGAAAATGAGAGCGAGAGAAGGAGGAAGAGAGAAAGAGGAAAGGAGTAGAGAGGAAGAAAGGAGAGAAGAGAGATATGGAGGGAGAGAAAGAGGGAGGGAGAGACACAGACAGAGAATAAGATTGGAGAAAGAGAGAGTGAGGATGAGGAGAGAGGGAGAGTATAGGGAGGACAAAAGAAGATGGGAGAGACAGAAAGAGGAGAGAGGTAGAGAGAGGAGGGAGGGAGGGAGAGAGAGAAAGAGAGGGAGAGAATAAGAGAGAGGGAGAAAAAGCAAGCGAGTGAGAGAGAGGAAGAAAGAGAAAGGAGAAAGAATGGGGGAAGAAAAGAGAGAATGAAAGAGAGAAGAGAGAGTAACAAGGGGAGAGGAAGAGCACTACAAGACATTTTATATGTGCATACATGTGTAGATAGTGTAGGAAAGGGGGAGGAGAGAGAGGAGGACGGAGAGGTGGAGAGAGGGGATAGAGGTCTTAATTGAATCTCCGTCCTCCGTGTGGCGCTGTTAAGCTCTGAGCAGGTCAAAGGTCATCAGATATGTCCTTTACCAGACACCGTCTTTTTACAGACATTTACAAGTGTGTGAAAAGACGTGTGGGTCCTGTGTATGTCTGTGTCTGAGGGAGGACAGAGAGAGAGAAGAGAGAGGAAAGAGGGGAGAGGAGAGAAAGGAGGGAGAGGAGAGAGAGAGGAGAGAGCATGGAGAGCAGAGCAAGAAGAGAGTGATAGAGAAAGAAGGGAGAGGAGAGAGAAGGAGAAAAAGGAGGGAGAGGAGAGAGAGGAGGGAGTAGAGAGCAGGGAGAGCAAAGAGAGAAGAGAGTGATAGAGAAAGAAGGGAGAGGAGAGAGAGAGACAGAGAGAGGAGGGAGAGGGAGAAAAAGGAGGGAGAGGAGAGAGAGGAGGGAGGAGAGAGCAGGGAGAGCAGAAAGAGAAGAGAGAGGGAGACATAAAGGAGAGAGAGGAGCAAGAGAGAGAAAGGAAGGAGAGGAGAGAGCAGAGCGAGAAGAGAGAGTGATAGAGAAAGAAGGGAGAGGAGAGAGAGGGACAGAGAGAGGAGGGAGAGGAGAGAGGGAGAAAAAAGAGGAAGAGGACGGAGGAAAGAGCAGGGAGTAGGATAGAGAAAGATGGGCGAGGAGAGAGAAATGAGGCAGAGGAGGGATGAGGGAGAGAGAAAATAAGGAGAAGAAGTGGAGCGATGTAGAGAAAGATAGTGGGAGGAGGAAGGAGAGAGAAGTAGCGAGAGAGAGGAGGAAGAGGAGAACAAAATGGACTCTTGTGGGTTTTATTGAGATTATAAGAAGAAGAGAAAAGTTGGCCAGTGAGTGAAATAGTTTGGTACATTTCCTACTACTTTTTTCTGCATAAATAGTCGTTTTTGCATGAACTCCCCCTGCAGGTGGAGTGTTGTGAGTGCAGTTTGGCCCAGATACACGGACTGTATATATAAATAGCTAACCCGCTTGCCGCCGCGTTCAAACAGGAAGTGAGCATGGGCGCGCTTCCGGCTCCAACTGACTTTGTATTGAAAACAACATCGCCCCTCTCTGGTCTTAAAATGTTCGTATTAACCCGCTCTACGTGATCCCGGTGTTTTTATTTCGCTATTTTGTCCGTAAATCAGTTCCTAATATGGAACTCGACTCCAAATTCGCCTACGGGTGACGTCACACTGCGGTTTATGGGTCAGATACACAGAGATACGCAATAGTTTTGAGAGCTTTTGCCACGTACTCACAAATATAATGGGATTTCATATTACTGTACAGGCAAAGTACATAAATACTGCAATACCAAATGACTTAAAGTGGCCCTATACTCCTCTATAAAAGTATTATTATTAGTAAAAGTACTATTGTTATACCTGTCTAATTCCATAGTTGACAGTTGTATGTTTTGTGTTCTTTCTCTCTGCAGGGTCCAGGCTCCTGAGGCTCATTCGTTTTCACAAACAACTCACTCCGGCGCTTTAAACTACGTAATCACTCCCTCTAATTATCCTGTCAACCCCTCCCTCCATCCCTCCTACTCTCCTTTCCTCTCTCCTCTCTGTCCTTTCCTTCTCTGTCTCCCTCCAGTCCCTCTCTTTCCCTTCCCCACTTCCTCCATCACACGCTCACCCCATTTCTCTCTTACTACTCTCTCCCTTCGTCTCTCTGCTTCTCTCTTTCCCTCTCTCTCTTCCTCTCTCCCTTCCTCCACTTCTCTGTCCTCTCCTTCTCTGTGTCCCTCCAATCAACCTCCCCTTATCTTTCCCTTTCTCCACTTCCTCCTTCACATTCTCTCCCTCTCTCTCTTCTTCTCTACCTTCCTCCACTCCTCTCTCTCCCCTCTTTATCTGTCTCCCTCCAATCTCCCTCTTTCTTCTCTCTCCCTCCTCCTCTCTTTCCCTTTCTCCACTTCCTCCGTCACATTCTCTTTATATTTCTCTCTTGCTTCTCTCTCTCCCCTCTTTCTCCCTCCACTCTCACCCTCTCTCCTTCTCCCTCCCTGCCTGTGCTTCTCTCTTTTCCTCTCTTCTTCTCCCCCTTCTTCCTCTCCTCTCTGTCCTCTCCTTCTCTCTCCCCCCAATCCCACTCTTGCCTCTCTCTCCTTCCTTGTCTCGATCCCTTTCTCTACTTCCTCCTTTATATTTTCCTTTCCCTGTCTCTCCTTCTCTCCCTTCCTCTCTCTCTCCATCCCACTCCTTCACACACACACACACACGCACACACACGCACGCACGCACGCACACACACACACACACACAGCTCTTTGTACACTCAGGTACTAATGAAGGAGCAGGTACAAACTCTGTAGGTTTATTACAGTTTATTACACAAAGAAGTATTCTCACACTTCAATGTGTACACTACCAATTACTACAGTAGTCATGATAGTATTAAGACCAATGAAGTATTAAATTACTCATATCTACTAATGGAAGTATTGTTTTATTTTACTAGCAGCATTTGTAATAGTAATAGAAGAAAAAAATATTATCTGTAGTAGTAGTAGTAGCAGCACCAGTAGTATTATTATTAGTAGTAGTAGTAATAGCAGAAATAGTAGTAGTTGTAGTAGTAGTAAAAGTAGCAGTGGTACTAGTAGCAGTAGCAGTAGTAGTAGTAGTAGTAGTAGTAGTAGTAGTAACAGTAGTAGTAGTAGCAATAGTAGTTGTGGTAGTAGTAGCTGTAACAGTAAAAGTAGCAGCAGCAGTAGTAGTAGTAGTAGTAGTAGTAGTAGTAGTAGTAGTAGTAGTAGTAGTAGTAGTAGAAGTAGTAGTAGCAGTAGTAGTTGTAGTAGCAGTAGTAGTAGTAATAGTAGTAGTAGTAGTAGTAGTAGTAGTAGTTGTAACAGTAAAAGTAGCAGCAGTAATAGTAGGAGGAGCAGTAGCAGTAGTAGTAGTAGTAGCAGCAGCAGCAGCAGCAGCAGTAGTAGTAGTTGTAGTAGCAGTAGTAGTAGTAATAGTAGTAGTAGTAGTAGTAGTAGTTGTAACAGTAAAAGTAGCAGCAGTAGTAGTAGTAGTAGTAGTAGTAGCAGCAGCAGCAGCAGCAGTAGTAGTAGTAGTAGTAGTAGTAAAGTAGTAGTAGTTGTTGTAGTAAATGTATTTGCAGTAGCAGTATTAGTAGTAATAATAGGAAGTACTAACTAGACAGTACTCAATTATACTTAAAAAATATTTCTAACAAATGAATCACCATAACTCTACATTTAAATGTGTGTGTTTTTAATGTGTACATGTTTAGACTTCTTCATCATTAGTGGTTATAATGATCCTGAAGTTGTGTAGTTGTAGTTTTCGTAGTATTTTCATGTGTGTATCTGTAAACACAATCTCATACACACAATGCCTGTTCTTTCACTTTCAGAATGGCACATACAGGAGCAGGTATTTATAGTCACATCCTTATGGCCTTGTACTAATTAGTGTTTTTCTCTCTTTTATTTGGCCTCTTGTTCTCTCGCTCCCTCTCTCCTCCTCCTCCTCCTCTCTTCCTCTCCTCCTCTCTAGTGCATTAATTAATTAAGCCATGCTAACAGTGTCACGTGGAGCGCACCAATTAGAGAGAGAGAGAGGGAAAGAGATGGAGAGAGAGGCAGAGAGAGAGATGAAGGGAGAGGGAGAGAGATAGAGAGAGACATAGAGAGATGAAGGGAGGGAGAGAGAGGGAGAGAGATGGAGAGAGACAGAGAGAGATGAAGGAAGAGAGAGAGACAGAAAGATGAAGGGAGAGAGAGGGGGAGAGATGGAGAGAGACAGAGAGAGATGAAGGGAGAGAGAGAGAGGGGGAGAGATGGAGAGAGACAGAGAGAGATGAAGGAAGAGAGAGAGACAGAGAGATGAAGGGAGAGAGAGGGGGAGAGATGGAGAGAGACAGAGAGAGATGAAGGGAGAGAGAGGGGGAGAGATGCAGAGAGACAGAGAGAGATGAAGGGAGAGAGAGAGGGGGAGAGATGGAGAGAGACAGAGAGAGATGAAGGGAGAGAGAGAGGGGGAGAGATGGAGAGAGACAGAGAGAGATGAAGGGAGAGAGAGAGGGGGAGAGATGGAGAGAGACAGAGAGAGATGAAGGGAGAGAGAGAGGGGGAAAGAGATGGAGAGAGAGACAGAGAGATGAAGGGAGAGGGAGAGACAGAGAGAGATGAAAAGAGAGAGAGGAAGAGAGATGGAGAGAGACAGAGAGAGAGGGAAAGAGAGAGATAGAAAGAGAGCGAGATGGAGAGAGTGAAAGAGATGGAGAGAGAGATGGAGAGAAAAAGATGAAGAGAGAGAGAGGGATAGAAAGAAATATGGAGAAAGAGATGGAAAGAGAGATAGAAGAATTATAAAAACTAATTTGTCGATTGCTCAAAATACCTTGAAAAACATGCATTCTTCCAGGGAGTAGGCTCACACCCCCACAGATCTGACAGGTTTGTAACTTGGGCTGGTTGCATCACCTGCTTGTCTCCATGGGGACTGATAGGTGTAATGCTAAACTGTGGAACATTCCAGGGAAAGCAATAACATTTCCATCTAGACACACTGGTGGCCAGAAATCTACATCGTGCTCTTTTAAGTACTTTGAAGTACCTTTAGCAACAGAAGTAGTGGTAATCGCCTCATAGTAGTGGTGAAATCATAGACTGTATATATAAATGGACATAGCTAACCTGTTAGTTCTGAACAGGAAGTGAGCATGGGTGCGCTTCAGGCTCCATCGACTCCTATTCACTCAAAAACTTCACCCCTCTCTCTGCAACTAAAATGTTTGTATTAACCCGCTGTACATGATCCTGGTGTTTTTATTTCACAGTTTTGTCCGTAAATCAAGATATGACCATTAATAACAGACAAATCAGGCGACTTCCTTCCCTGACGTCGCTCCCACTAGCATTCGCAACAGGTTTGATTGACAGCGTTGCTAAGCGACCACTCCTTGCTAACCCAGAGGTGGGGGCGAGAAGGGACGTTACCTTCAACAGCCTCTCTCTGGATTGGCTCTGTTGGTTGCTGTGATACTCGCAGTCGGAATTTCAAATACTGAACTCAGCCCCAAATTTGCCCCATAACCGCTAGTTTCGATGAGCTTCATTTGACTGGAGCCGAACGCTATGGGTGACGCCACACTCAGTTAGTCCACTTCTTTATACAGACTATGAATTATAGCAGTGGAAGTAGTAGTAGCAGTAGTACTCAAACAAAAGTAGTATATATAGTAGTAACAAAAAATAAGTTTGACTTCCATTTTTAACTATTATTTTAAACCAACACCTCTTCATCTGATTTCTGCTTGGAGCTTTGGAGTAAACACTCTCTATTTAAATCATCTTCAGTGTTTTGCCAACTGTTCGATCTGAGCACAGAGGAGATAAAATGAAATAAAATAAAAGCGAGGAGCAGACAGGCTGTTCTGGTGCACTTAGGACTATCACTAAACTGTACTCTCACACGGGGAGCAGGTGGTCCACGCTTCTACACGCAAAAATACAGCTCATAGAAAGAAAAATATGACAAAAGAAAGATGTATGTGTACATTTTAAATCACAATATTCATCTAAAACGACTAAAAAAAAAACAAAACAAATGCACTGACTTCCGTATTAGAAACAGCTGCACATCATACTAGTGAGCAAATGATTTTTCTTTTCATTCGTACCAAAATAACTAGACAGCATTGTCAAATCCTATGTGTATCGCCGATTAAGGAAATAAAATTGGAGATCGAAGTGCGTACGTCGCAGTGGGCGTGTACCAGTGGTGGTAGATCAGAGCGATGGCGTCTTAAATATAGGAGAATACTGTAAGTCGATTCTGCGCACTTTAACATGAACTACTTTGAGCTAGAATATCCTTAAGTCCATCACAGAAAGATGACCTCTGCATGACCCCTGTGTGACCCCTGCATGACCCTTACATATGAAGAGGGGACATGTGTCTTTACATGTGTCTGTCCTCAGGCTACGAGGAGGGGCGGGGAAAGAAACAACCAAAATGGAGAAAATAGGGTTGTCCAAAGTATCGAAATCAGATACTAATCAATATTAAAACTAGTATCGAAATGAGATACTCATTTAAGCAGGTATTGATACTGAGAAAATCACATCAACAGGACAGAAATGAAGCTTTCCTGAATAGTTTTAGAATGATTTTGAGCTGTATCAGAACACATAGACTATTATATGCCCATGGAGCACTATGGAACCTACAGGACCACTGAGGGATTACACAGATATAAGGACACATGGGAATAGGAAAGAAAGTTCAACCATTTAATGTTGAAAATCACATTCACACACATGGTTTCAGAATCAGTACTGAGTACTGTGTCTATTCCCTAGTACTGAAATCATGTTTCTTTTAGATTCGTGACAACACTACTGGCAAGTCCGGACTCATATCTTTCTGTACTTCTGTAAGAGGGATGTCAGTCTGGTCAACACTCCCTCCATCACATCTAGAACCAAACACGATCGTCCAGTCAGATTTGTTTATTTCAATGACGCATGCGAAACAAAACGATATTTCTCTCATCTCAAATTAACAGTTTCTATCAGTTTAGAGTGATTCTGCAGAAACCCACAATGTTTTTTCAGTCCCTTGTGATATTTTTTTTTCCTTTTCTTTTTTTTCCTTGTAAGCATTCATACTTGTTTTGATACGGACCCTGCTTGTCCCTGATTGGCTAATCCACATGTCAATCACGCCCATCTGAAAACACTGAGATTCACAGGTGAACAGACTCACATCTTCGTAAAGTATTGAAGAAGTTCTTGTGTAATCAGTGTGAGCTTTCTCTTGGCAGAACTTTGCTGGTGGACATTTGGTTCTTGGTTCTTATGCAACAATCTGGAACAATCTTTATTTGATTCGATGACAGGCAGGTGCTTGACAAAAGTGTTTTGAAATGTGTTACAAGTTGTTTCAGCAAAAAATGTGAGTAAAAGTTTTTAAACTCACAAACTTACCAAACATGACGACAGCTATAGCCATTATCCACTGTTATACACTGCTCTACTGTAAACAGAAGCTACACGAACCTCTACAAAGGCATTGGCGTATGTCTGAAGTGCTCAAACCTATTCACCTTTTCCATTGCATTTACTCATTCATACGGTGTCTTGCCCGAGGACGCAACAACACTGGTGGGACTGGGAACTGAATCGCAGACTCTAAATTCTAGCTGCTGCAGAGCTACTGTTCCCATAGGAATTTTAGCAGATCTTTAACCATAATTTCACATAAAGTAAACGATCATTAGCTAAACCTGTACATGAGTTCATATTTATGCTTTTTTCTGCTCTATACTTACACCCTGTGGATCATTGTTATATTTTGAACATTTTAAATTGCAATATTGATCTAAAACGACTTAATAAAAGAAACAATAGCACTGACTCCCGGGTTGAAAAACTGCTATTGGCCCCTCCATTGGATAGCTGCAGATTACGATAGCAAGCAGCGGATTTTTGTTGTTTTTTATTTGTTCTAAAATGACTACATGGCCCTGCAGAATCCTACATGTATCACCAATTAATAAAAATATTGTAGAACAAAGTAAGAATAAAGCAGTGGGTGTGTATCGTGAGCTATGATGTCATGAATACAGGAGAATAAAAATGACTTGAACATGCTTGAGTGTCAGGATTATTGGGTTTTGTGGGAGAAACAAAGTATAGGGATATTGTAAACTTGATTATTCTTTTGGGGAAGAAATTAATTTTTAATGCGAAAAATGCTGAATCCATAAACATTGTTGTTTTTTGTAGAGCATTGTTATATTTTGGAGGAACTATCTGAAAAGGATAAAAAAATCAGAAACAAATGGCCCTTTTCATAGTTGGGGGGGATGTTTATATATGTAAAAAGATGTGAGTATGTATGTATGTATGTATGTATGTATGTATGTATGTATGTATGTATGTATGTATGTGTACATGTGTGTAGTGTGTGTATGTATGTGTGCACACATGTGTATATGCATGTATGTACAGGTGTGAATGTATACATATGTGTATATATATGTGTATGTATGTGTAATGTAATTGTTATGTATTGGTAATGTATTGTTATTGTCTTTATCATGATTGTATACCTGTATGTCCTACTTTTTTTTTCTCTATTGTCTTTGCATGTTGGTATAATAATAATAAAAATATATATATATAAAAAAAACAAACATACATGATTCGCTCTGAATACAATAGGGAAAATATTTATAACCTGGTTAAAATCTTTAAAAATCCTCCATTTTGTATACAATCCTTTAAAACAATTTTCTGGCTACTGGTTTCCTTTTTTTTTTTCTTTTCATTTTGCTCAAACTTAATGTTCCACTTTTGATCTTTGAGTGTTCCCATTTCATTACTAAAAGTTCCTAAACTGCATCCAATTTGTAAGATTAAACTTACGTCAAATCAAAAAACCTAAAATATAAAAAAACAGAACTGGCTTGCAGCAGATCTGACTTGGGTCACCTCTTCAGCCTGTAGAAGACTGTGGTTTTGAATAACTACATGCACAAAAACTGAAGTGTTGGTGTAGCAGGTCAGCTCTGGAGCAGAGAAGATAAACTAGCAGCGGTGTTTAGCGTTAGCGTAGGAGGCCCGTGCACTGTTGTATCGATCCCTGTTTTTCCCCGAGGCGATACGGATTGTGCAGCATCGTTAGCATGCGCTTTTGGCTGACTTCTTCTGAGAAGGCTGAGCTGCAGAGGTGAGAGCGAGTAGGCGTCGTGTAGGAGGGCTAGCACGCTAAAAGTTCAATGTGAAACTCTGCGAGCTGGTGGATTTTAAGTGAGCATTTGCAATGTGGAAAAGTAGTTATTTTTCATATAACAAATATTGATTCAGCTCTGCTATCTGTCATAGACTTAAGGATATTTCAGCTCAAAGTAAAGGAAAGTAGGTCATGTTTAAGAAACTCAACACGAAGCTGAGGTACTGGATTTTTTTTTTTTTTTACATTTTCTCTACTTATATTTACAAAACTACATTTAAAAGAACATTTAATGAGACATCCCCAAACCATTTTTTTCATGACCGATGCTGACGTCATGTTTAGAATCCAGAGACAGCGATAGTCGATAAGCTCTGCCGATATTTTTTGGCTGATATGTGTGGTAGATTTTTATAATTTTCCCAAAATCATATAACTTGAATTCAGTACAAACTCATCCACAACCCTTTATTTTAACACAAACTGGACAAGAGAGCGGTGTAGTCACATTTTGTGCAGTATAGTCTTAGTATTAAATAAATGTCAAGTAAAGCTTTATGCAGATTTTATAGGCAAATGGTCGACCCAAACAAAATATCAGCCTCTCTTGGAGACTGAAACTGAAGTAGAGATCTATCTTTACTGGAGATGACAGGTTTAATCCCAGATATACTGAAGGATGGGTCAAATGCAGAGTTTACCTAGTAGTAGTACCCTAACCCTAATCCTTACCCTAACCCCCTAACCCTAACTGGTGTAGCTCTACTGGAAATGACAGGTTAAACTCCAGAGATACTGAAGGATGGGTCAAATGCAGAGTGTACATAGTGTCTAAGGCTAATAATAAACACATTGGAGCTACTTTTCTTTTAAGCATTTGACTCAGATTTGAACTCTAAGTAGCAGCTATAAGTCTAAAATATAGGTATAGGTCTTAGTTTCACTTTTCTTGCTGCTCAGTCTTGTTGATTCTTGTGTATGTGCCAAACTTTATTGCTCTCGGAAGTCTTCCATCTTCTCTTTTTTTGCGTTGGATCATTCCCAGCGAGCGTTCATCTCTCCTTAGGGCACGGAGAGACAGTTAGAGGGCGGAATAATGCGCATCTGTGGGAGGACCTGATAGAAAACATGTCCAAACGATGAGCGCGATGGATGGACAGAGCTCTCCGAAGAGCCAAGCAAAGAGATGGATGAGGGGGAGAGAGAGAGGTCAGTGCCCAAGGTCTGGAGCTTCGACAGCGGATTGGAGAAGAGGAGGATCGGCCTGGGAGTGGAGGAGGAGGAGGAGTGGGTCAAAGAGGGATGAGGTTTGGCAGGACAATCTACTGGCAGTGACCCATCAAGACCAGATTCAACGCAACATCTAACTTTGTGGAGGCATCACTTTTGTCCAGGCCCAAAGTGAAAAGTTTGATACAAGTCAAATCACAATCGAAAACGTGTCAAACGTGTGAATGAAACAAAACACAACTCCAGGTCTGTTTGTGATGAGGAAACCACATTATAACACAGATCAGATCAGAAAATAGCATTGTTTGAGCCCTTTAAGTTCCCAAAAAAGAAAAAAAAAAAAAAAAAAAAATATATATATATATATATATATATATATATATATATATATATATATATATATATATATATATCAAATAAGAATGTTTTGAGCTGGGCTTTGAAAAGTTTCAGTGCCCCTCCTGTTCACCCTCCAACGCTAATGGAACACTTCATTGTGTGTGTAGATTTGCTCCTAATGACTTGCTCCTTCAGATAATGACAGTTCTGCTCTTGACCACCAGGTGTTGGGCCCTGACCAAAGCACACCACGTCCCATTGACCGACGGAGCAAGGACAGAAGAGTGACCGATGGTGGCATAACAAGGAAATGTAAAAGAGGAGGAAGAGAGGAGGAGAAAGGAGGTGGAGGAGGAGAGAGAGAGGAGAGAGGGGAGGGGTGGAGGCCCTGACCAGAGAAGAGAACGTCCCATTGACCTGGAGTGCAAGGACAAAAGAGTGAATGATGGTGTGATAATAAGGAGATATAGAAGAGGATGAAGGGAGGAGAGAAGGAGAGGAAGAGGAGGAGGACGCTGATCAGACGGGACATGGGAATGATTTGAACATTTGTGTTTCTTGCACCGCACCATTAAATATGATTTTGTTTTTCTCATTTTTGTGGTTGAACTGGAGAAAATAGCAGATTGTGTTATTCTTTAATGTGTTCTCCTAATTACACATTAAATTATCTCACTCTCCTTTCTCACTCTCCTTTCTTTCTCTCTCACTCTCTCTCTCTTGTTCTCACACTCCCCCTCTCTTTCTCTCTCCCTTTCTTTCTCCGTCTCACCCCCTTTCTCTCCTCTTCTCTCTCTTGCTCTCACCCCCTTCCCTTTCTCTCTCCCTCTCTGCCTTTCTCTCTCTCCCTCTTTCTCTCACACACGTTCTCTTTCTCTCTCTCTCTCTCACACACACACATACTCTCTTTCTATCTCCCCTTCTCTCTCCCTCACCCCCTCTCTCTCCTCTTCTCTCTTGCTCTCACCCCCTTCCCTTTCTCTCTCCCTCTCTGCCTTTCTCTCTCTCCCTCTTTCTCTCACACGTTCTCTTTCTCTCTCTCTCTCTCTCTCTCACACACACACATACTCTCTTTCTATCTCCCCTTCTCTCTCCCTCACCCCCTCTCTCTCCTCTTCTCTCTTGCTCTCACCCCTCCCTTTCTCTCTCCCTCTCGCTCTCCCTCTCTCCCATTCTCTCTCTCACACACACATTCTCTCTCTCTTTCCCCTCTCTCTTATTCTCACTCTCTCTCCTTCTCTTCCTCTCTGTTCGAGCAGACAGAACAATGTGTGTGTAGTGGTTGCTGCGTTTGCCTCCTGTCGAGGGTAAGATCACAGTTTAGTCACATCTCTCCTGCTGCATGGTGTGTTCAGGTGCTGTTCAGAGCGCAGGATTTTACAGACGTCACGCTGCGTTCGAGTACACTGTGGAACCTCCAGCACTCATCACAGACGCCGGGAGAGACACGCCTGTTTACTGCTGCTATGGAAACAACAGACTCTCACCTCCAGTGTCTCTCCAGTGGAACACAAGCTGATGTTTATATATTAAAGCTGCACTGTGTAACATTTCTGGTGGAGAGTCTGCTATATACCTGCTTGTCTCCATGGAGATGTTATTGCTTTGCTTGGAATGTTCCACAGAATTTTTAAATTCTCTTCTAAAATTCTATCTTGCATTTTTTTCATTATCTTCAAAATCACACATCCTTACTGAGTGTGGGGTTGTCTCTCCACAGATCTGACCTGTCACCGGCTTGTCTCCGTGGAGATGCATGAGTATAATGCCGTACTGTGGAACATGAAACACAGGCAAAGCAGCAACATCTCCATGGAGTCAAGCAGCACTCATGTATTACACTGTTTAATGTGCTATGCTACAGAGTCCAATTGTCTTCATTACTGTTTTGCCTGGAATGTTCCACAATGCAGCATTAAATGTATCTATCGCCATGGAGAAGGCAGGGGACCCAAGTGTGTAGAGATGACCCTGCTCACAAAGGCATGTTCAATAAAAACACCTGCTGTTGAATACAAGCAAAATCCATATGTTTAATGCCCTACTGCGGGTAAATCCAGTTAAAACAGTAACATCTCCATGGAAACAAGCAGGCGGTGGTAAAGTTGAATGGACGAGTTCGTGGAGCCAATCCATAACGAATAGCGATAAGGTTTAACATTTGTGGATCGTAACGACGACAGTAGCTCGGTTGGTAGAGTGTTTGTCCACTGATCCGAAGGTTGGCGGTTTGAGTCCTGCTTTCAACATAAACATCAATGGCAGGGCGGTCAGATCCACTGAACCACAGTTGGACGGTGCGATTCCTACTCCCACAGACAAATTTCTGAATGGGTGAATGTTTGATGTAGAACACGCTTTATGAAATGTGACCATGACCATTTACTTTACGTTTGGACATGTCGTTTCTTTAGGTCCATCTGGAATTAAGTCATCATCAAATTTAGAACATGAACACCACCTATTCATGCCGCACTTGTTTTTCAATTTTTCAAGCTCCCAAACTGGATCTTGCCGCCCTCGTGAGATCAGCCCAGCTCCACTTTGTTTTACAGCAGAGAGAGTGACATTTGGAGGCCCCCGAGGGAGAACCGGGTCAGTCTATTACTGGAGAAAGCAGCGCAGCATGTCCAGGGCGGAGGGCAGTGTCCGGGGCATCCAAGCAGCTTGTCCGGCCCGCGGAGCACAGCCCGCATCCAGAATACGAGCTAACACATGCTAATTCACCAGACCATGAGCTAACACATGCTAATCCACCCAACCACGAGCTAACACGTGCTAATCCACAGCGTTACCATAAACTAGCCTGATTGGTCAGAGCGCTCACGTGGTATGTGGTACCGCGAGTATCATAGCAACCAGACGAGCCAATCATGACTGAGGTCGTTAAATGTGCCCATCCTTCTCACCGGAAAGCGGGAAGGGGCTTACTTAGCAACGAAACGCACTAGCTGTCAATCAAACCTGTTGCTAGCGGGAGCGACCTGGGGAATGAAGGCGTCTGATTGGTCCGTTATTTATGTTCATATCTGGATTTAGGGACAAAATAGCGAAATGAAAAATTCCAGATCATATAGAGCAGGTTAATATGAACACTTTAAGACCAAAATGACGAGGCCGCAGGAGAAGTTACAGAGTGAGGGGCCACAATGTTCTAACGTCAAATGGAGCCAGGGTCAGAAAAACCTCCTGGAGCACTTCCTGTTGGGAATATGGTGGCTAACACGTTAGCTACTGTATGTCCATTCATATATACGGCCTACAGAAACATCAGGAGTCTAACCCACAACCTCCTTACTGAGGACTAAACTACAATTAGGCTAAACTGTACCAGACCAGGACTAAACCGAGACTAGACCAGGACTAAACAGGACTAGACCCGGATTAAAATCATCACTAGATCAGGACTAAACCAGGACTAGAAGAGGACTAGACCAGGACTAGACTAGAACTAGAAGAGGAGTAGACCAGAACTAGATCAGGACTAGACCAGGACTAAACCAGGACTAGAAGAGGACTAGTCCAGGACTAGAACAGGACTAGAGCAGGACTAAACCAGGACTAGAACAGCACAAGATCAGGACTAAACCAGGACTAGAAGAGGACTAAACAGGTCTAAACCAGGACTAGAACAGCACATGATCAGGACTAGAACAAGACTAGACCAGGACTTGAACAGGACAAAACCAAGCTTACATCAGACTAAACAGGGACACCAAAAGTGTGAATGCTGTGAATGCACTAAATCAGGACTATACCAGAACTAAACCTAAACCTAAAACTAGGAGAGGGCTTAACCAAGACCAAGAAGGAGAAAATGAGACCAAAACGAATGTATTCGCTAAACCGAACCAGGTCTAAACCAGGTCTAAACCAGGTCTAAACCAGGTCTGAAACGATCTAAACCGGGACTTCAAAAACTTGTGTATACAGCACGGAGCCCAATTACCCGGGGAAGTGTGTGGGAAATGTTTGTTCTGTTGCTTTGGGATATTATTTCAGACTAAACGAATCTGGCAACCAACACAAACAATTAGCATGTGTGGCGTCGCTAGCAAAACATGTAGCAGCAAATGACTTTCGACAAGAGACTCTGAGCTGCATACACCCCACTGTACAAAGCTCTTCTATTTACACTCACGTCAAACAAGGAAAGTCTAATCACCTCTATAGGAATCAGCAGATGGGAGTGTTTAAAGTGCTTCGTACAGACGCCATTGTAGCAGCAGGCTAATGAGCAGCTAACGAGGGAGGATCATTTGATTTACTGCATTAGCTTTGCCAGAGTTTTCCCATGAACCAAGTCAAACCAGGATTTACGAAGGAAAGGTAAAACAGGACTAAAACAGGACTGAACCATGTCTGAAACAGGAATAAACCAGGGCTGAATCAGGACTTAACCTGGGCAAAACCAGAGCTAAATCAGGATTAAACCAGGGTTGAACCAGGACTAAACCAGGACTGTGCCAGCAGATCTGAACCAGGATTAAAGCAGGGCAAAACCAGGACTAAACCAGGACTGAACCAGGGCAAAACCAGGACTAAACGAGGACTAAACCAGGACTAGACCAGGACTGAACCAGGACTAGACCAGGACTGAAACAAGACTAAACCAGGACTAAACCAGCAGGTCTAAACCTGGACTAAACTAAAACTAAACCAGGATAAATCATGTCTAAACCAAGACTAAACCAAGATTAAACTAGGACTAAACCATGTCTAAACCACAACTAAACTAGGACTAAACCATGTCTAAACCAGGTCTTAACTAGGACTAAACTAAAACTAAACCAGGACTAAACCAGGATTAAAAAAAGTACTAAACTCGGATTAAACCAGGACTAAACCAGATCTTATCAGGACAAAACCTTAACTGAATAAACCAGGACTAAACCACGTCTAAATTAGGACTATCCATCAGTTTCAGACAAATGAACCTTCCTGATTTGAATGATTTTGTGAGACAATTTCTCCAATGAAGACACAACATTTGGGTTTGATTGTGAAATCGATGTGAAACTGAGTTTACACTTGTAACTGCAAAACTAGCACTAAACCTTGACTAGACCAGGACCAAACCAGGACTAGAACAGGACCCATACATATACATACAGTATATACATAATCAGGGCTGAAATGGGAGCAAACTAGGACTTTACCAAAACCCTAACTAGGTCAAAACTCTTAGTCAGAAAAAAAAGAAAGGTTCCATAGTGCATCATTAATCCAACGGATTATCTTTGCCATGTTTTGTCTTTGTTTGTCCCACAATGTTAGCATGTCCTACAGACATGTTTATATGAAGTCCTCCACTGCGCGTTGGCTAATTGGACTAAAGTGAATGTGAGGAGTTTAAATGAGCCACAGAGAGACCCCAGGCTAGTGCTCAACTAAAGAAGACGTGGTTTTATCTGGAATTACAAAGACGTGTTACACAATGGGGAGTTTATGTCGACTAATTAGGAGCTTTTAGAACTCATTTAAAGGTCCTATATTACACAAAACTGACTCTTGTGAGCTTTTAACCATGTTTGAATGTTGTTACCTCCTCAAAAACAGATCTGGAGTTGTGTTTTGTTTCATTCACAGATGCTTGAGTGAGTTATTATTAGTCTGTCTACATCTCCAAAGCTCAAAATGCTCTGATCCAACTTGTGATGTAATGAAGTGGTAGTTTTCAAGTTAACAGCTCCTTTTACCTTTAGTTCAGTAGAGATTGGCAGTGTTGAGAAGTAACTGAATACATATACTGAAAATACATATTCTGAAAACTAATTTTGAGTAAGTGTATTCCGGTACAGTTACTTTTTCATTTGCTGGTAATCAGAATAAAGTTACTTTTCTAAAATCAGAGGAATACATTCAGGTATTTGATATCTTAATTTTGGGTTAAAACTACACAGAATCAGTGAGAAAATATAAAACTCTGCTCTGTCAGTGATAGGAAATGCTGTACAAATGCTGAAACAAACCTAAAGCTATTTTTAATCCTACATTGCGTTTGTACATTGTTGTATAATTTAAATGTAACTCAATGTAAATGTATTCTAAGTATTCTGGATTGGATCATGTATTGGAATATGTCACAAAATACATTTTAATCCAGGTATTCAGTATTCTGTAACTAAATACATTCCTATAACTGGAGAGAGGCAACTCCAGGGTTTAAATTATCCAAATGATTCTAGTGAAAGTGTATGGAGTTTAAAAACACAGTGGAGCACTTCCTGTATTACCACATGACATCACAAGTTAGAACGGAGTTTTCATTTTGATAGAAGAACTCAGCCTAAATATGCAGGATTAGTGAGTTAATGTGACACGTGTGAATGAAACAAAACACAACTCCAAGTATGTTTGTGATGAGGAAACTATGTTATAAAATAGATCAGAAATAAAAAGAAAAGGATAGAAATAAAAAAGACAAAAAGGCAAGAGAAGTATAAGCTCTTTGTTTTGATATGCCTTTACCCTATATTCTGTTATTGACTCAGTTCCATCTGCCAGTCGATCGGATTTTAGTCCTGTTGAGAGCCAAGATGTTCTATATTTTCATTCTAAATCTGGTTTATGGTTTTGATTTTTGCCCATTGATCTAGTCCTCCTGATCTAGTCCTGGTTTAGTACTGGTCTAGTCTGGTTACGATCTCGCTTCAGTCTCTTTCCATATCCCCGGACGACTGTGTCTGTGGAAACCTTTGTTTAGTCGGTCATTTTCAGATCGATCTAATTCGCCAAGTCTCTCCATCCGCGACCCAAGACCGAGCAGCCTCCTCCCGCCTCCTCCTCCTCCTCGCCAACGCGAAGGCCAATCACATTGACCCAACAGACGCCGACGGCCAATCTGATCGACCCAATCTGCGCCGGGAGCCAAGCGCGTCGTCCGATTGAGCGGCAGGTAGAAATAAAGGGGAGTAGGGTGGGTTTTGTCTCATATTGACTCCAGCAGTTACAGACTCAGCGGGATCCTGTGTTTTGTGATGCAGATTTGAAGAAGTCATGTGGATTTGAATTTGCTTGGAAGCCACGATATGTACGGAAAACGAAAAACACTCTGTTCCACTTTATGATGTCATGTGGTAATACAGGCTGAGCTCCACTGTGTTTTTAAACTCCACACACCTTCACTAGAATCATTTGGATCATTTCAGCCCTGGGATTGCTGATCTCTACTGAACTAAAGGTAAAAGGAGCTGTTAAAGGCGCACTGTGTAACTTTCTGGTAGAAGGTCCACCACCACGTTGTTGCATTGTCTAGAATGTCCCACAGTATGGCGTTACACTTGTTTGTTTCTGTGGAGACAAGCCCGCAATGCCTCCAGCCCAAATTAGAGGTGAGATCGGTGGAGAGGCGAGCTCACTCATTGTAGGAATGCATGTTTTTGTAGTATTTTTGAGCAGTACCTGTAATTGAATAAATTACAGGTGCCTAACCCTAACCCTAACCTTTCAGGCAAATCAATAATATCTCCATGGAAACAAGCTTGTGGTGGACCCCCTACCAGGAAAGTTACACAGTGCAGCTTTAACTTGAAAACTACTGGAGATGTAGACAGACGAATAATAAAGGATTACTCAAACATGCGAATGAAGCAAAACACAACTCCAGGTCTGTTTTTGCGGACGAAACAGCATTAGAACATGGTGTAAACATCACAAGAGTTATTTTGCGTAATATAGGCTCTTTAAATCTCCCATAGAGCCACATAGACCCCTTGCCCTTTACCTGAAACGATGAAATACATGATGAAACTCCAAAACACAACCTATTTGAATCACTAACACCGCAGAATAACATTGAATCAGGAGGTACACCGTTATCCCTGAACCTGCTCTGGAGCGCTCGCCTGTCCGTCCCATCCGCCGCCATCGATCCAACCTGTGCTGTGATAGCATTAGCCGGCCGCGCTGCAGATTGGGCGACGCAGATTGGGTATTGACATGTTTGCGTGAAGAGTCTGGTTCGTCTGTTTTAAATCGATACCGCCGCTGTTCCTCTGACACATTAGCTCTGAGACGGCACTGTGAAAAGATGACCACTTATTTACACATGTTTGGGTTAACTCGCGCGCTAATGACTCTTCAGATATTTATGGGGAAATTATACAAGTAAATATGAGATACTGTAGTGATAATATGCGACTGTGTATGTCTGTTTTGGGGGGCTATTGATCGATCTGGATCTGGTATTGATTACATGTGTCTGGGCTGTATCATCATTTGTCATGCGGACAGACAGTTCATTTATTACGCGCTGTTCGAAGGTCATACTTCAAAATGTATTTATTTTACAATACAGAAAACGAATTGGACTTGGAGTTCAGAATATATTTGATTTCATTCTGAGTGAGGTGACTCTTGTAATGCAAAATGAATAACACGTTTTTACTCTTCAAGCATGAGAGAGTGCCATTGTCTGTATATTTGTTGGAGCTACCATTATTTCCCAATCCAACTTTACTTCAAAATTAGTGTTATAATGTCGTTCCCTCAAAAATGTCATCCATGCATGTTTGAGTAATCTAGTGATCTCTCCGAGGCCCTATTCAAACCCTCTTTATGGTTAGCAGTACGATCCTGTACAAGGCTCCTCTCACAAGCCTACATAAACATACAAAAACATGACACAAAACTGTACACAACTTGACAAACCTGATGCGATGTGCAGTAGTTGCGTGTATGCTGATTGTGTTGTGATAGCGCTGTAAAGGGGGAGGAAATCAGCACAAGGAGCAAAGGGAGGGGAGACTCAGAGCGTCAAAAACGAAAGTGAAACTTATAAAACATGTTAATATGCTATTTTTGGGTGGACGTAGCATTTTCAAAACAATAAAAGGTAACACGTGATCTTTAACTCTGTCTATCTCTCTCTATCGCTCTCCTTGCTTTGTCTATACTTCTCCCTCTATCTCTCCATTCTCTCTCCCTCTGTCTCTTTCCCTCTCTCTCACTCTTCCTCTGAGTCTCTCTGTCGCCCTCTCTCCCTCCCTCTCTCTCTTTACCTCTCTGCCTTCTCCCTCTCTTTCTGTCCCTCCCTCTGTCTCTTTCCCTCTCTCCCTCTCTCTCCCTCTTTCCCTCTGCCCTCTCCCTCTCTTTTTTTCCCTCTCTCTATCCCTTTCCCTCTCTCTCTCCCTCCCACTCTCTCTTTCCCTCCCTCTGCTCTCTCTGCCCCCCTCTCCCGCCCTCTCTCTGCCCTCTCTCTCTCACTCTCTCTCTGTCTCTCCCTCCCTCTCTCTCTCTGCCCTCTTTCCCTCTCTCTCTCCCTCCCACTCTCTCTTTCCCTCCCTCTGCTCTCTCTGCCCCCCCTCTCCCGCCCTCTCTCTCTCACTCTCTCTCTGTCTCTCCCTCCCTCTCTCTCTCTGCCCACTCTCTCTCTCTGTCTTTCCTTCTCTCTCTGTCTTTCCCTCTCTCTCTGCCCCCCTCTCTCTCTGCTCCCCCTCTCTCTCTCTCTCTCTCTTTCCCTCTCTCTCTCTCTGCCCCCTCCCCCTCTCTCTCTGTCTTTCCCTCTCTCTCTGCCCCCTCCCCCTATCTCTCTGTCTCTTCCCTCTCTTTCTCTCATGGACGGGTCAGTTAGTTGTAATGTGGGGATTATATGCGCTCCTATGACATGTTCGTTCTGATCCAGAGCTTTGCCTCTGGCTGCAACGGGCACGCAGACCGGAGAGAATGAGAGAAAGATAGACAGAAAGTAGACAGGGAGAGAGAGAAGGAGAGATGGAGGAGAGCGAGAGCTGGTAAAATGGAGAATTATCGAACGTTGTGGGTTTCAGAGACTAGAGCATGAATGAGCAGGAGGACTACCGCAGATATCTCCAGCTGGACAAGAGAAGCTGTTCTGTTTGGTGTGTCAGAGAGCAGCTAGAAAATACGAGCAAATGAGTCAATATTTTGCAGAGAAAAGTACAAAAATGCAGAAAATAAAGCTGGGTTCCAAAAAAAAAAAAAAAAAAAAAAAAAAAAAATCCCTCTACCTGTGTCAAAACACAAAAAATTCCATCCAAAATGCATAGACAATTAATGCAGAATGAAGACATTTTTCTGACTTTTATCATAACTGTTGTGTAAGTTTTGGTCTTGTTTACGGTATGGTTGATGTAACAGGTATGGAATTCCTGCTACTTATATCATATCTGCTGCCCATGCCTTCATCAAGAAAAAAGGAGAAAAAAAAAAATTCCTAAAATATAATTGTTTTAAAATATAACTATGTTAACAATATGTGGAATAATGGAAGGACTAGTCTATATTACGCAAAGCTTTAAGTCATGTTATAATATTGTTACCTCCTCAAAAATAAACCTGGAGTTGTGTTTTGTTTCATTCACACATGTCGGAGTAATCCTTTATTATTAGTCTGTCTACATCTGCAAAGCTCAGAATGCTTTGTTACACCTTGTGATGTCATGAAGCGGTAGTTTTCAAGTGAAGATTTTGTTCAGTAAAGATTGTCAATTCCAAGGCTGAAATGATCCAAATGATTCTACTGAAGGTGTATAGAGTTTAAAAACACAGTGGAGCACTCCCTGAATCACCATATGACATCACAAGGTGGAACAGTGTTTTCTGTTTGAGAGAAGAACTCAGCCTAAATCTGCAGGATTTGTGTGTTGTGTGAATGAAACAAAACACAACTCCAGGTCTGTTTGTGATGATAATATAAGATAAACTTTCTTGAGTCTTGGTTTTATAAATGTACATTTATTTTGCAGATTTAAGACTGCTCAAACATCCACTTCATAACTCATAATGTATTTGATCAGTCTGGTAAACTAGATTCTCTGCTTTGGGAATCGTAAACGTCCATCTTTCTCCTTTACGATTCCTTTACAATTCCTTTTTAATTCTCTAACTGTAAATCTCTCTTCTGATTTTTAAGAGCTGTTCATTTCACCATAAAAAACACGACTTAAGTGACCGCTCCAGCTTTGATTCACGCTACACGCTCAAAGTCTAGCGTTATGGAAATCTCAAGGTCCCACGAGGCAATGCCGGTTTGGGGTGTGATTGGTTTGCGTTGCCGTGGGTGACCGTGACTTTGGGCAGATGTTGTGTTGTGATCAGACACATAAATCTCTGAAAATGACAGAAGAATTTGAAAGTAAAATGTGATTGCGGTCTCCTCCTCCCCATAGCCTTCACCCCATACGGAGACGTAGACGGGCACAGAGACAGGAGGGTGTGGGTTCAATCACGGCAAAGATATTAAAAGTCTGTAACGGGGGTTTTTATAGCGTTTTGGAGGCTAAAATTGGTACACACACTCACATCACGGGGACCTGCCTCACTTATGGGGACTACAGATCTACAACATGGTTTAAAGTTCTGATATGGGTTAAAATAGGTTAAGATTAAAGGGCCCATATTACGCTATTTTCTGATTTTCTATTTCTAATGTTGTTTCCTCATCACAAACAGACCTGGAGTTGTGTTTTGTTTCATTCACACATGTTTAACACACAAAACCTGCAAATTTAGGCTGAGTTCTTCTCTCAAACAGAAAACACTGTTCCACCTTGTGATGTCGTGTGATGATACAGAGAGCACTCCACTGTGTTTTTAAACTCCATACACCTTCACTAGAATCATTTGGATGATTTCAGCCCAGGAACTGCCAAGATTTTTTCTTATATTGATAAACAGTTTAGCATAAGTAATATATTTACGCTCTATATTACGCAAAACTGACTCTTGTGAGCTTTAAGTCATGTTCTAATGCTGTTACTTCATCAAAAACAAACATGGAGTTGTGTTTTGTTTTATTTACACATGTTTGAGTAATCCTTTAGTATTACTCTGTCTATATCTCCAAAGCTCAAAATGCTCTGTTCCACCTTGTGATGTTATGAAGTGGTAATTTTCAAGTTAACAGCTATATTTTATCTTCAGTTCAGTAGAAAGGGCTGAAATGATCCAAATGATTCTAGTGAAGGTGTATGGAGTATAAAAACACAGTGGCGCACGTCCTGTGTTACTACATGACATCACAAGGTGGAGGTGGAGTTTTTTTTTCTGTTTGGGAGAAGAACTCAGCCTAAATATGCAAGGTTTGTGTGTGAATGAAACAAAACACAACTCCAGGTCTGTTTGTGATGAGGAAACAAGATTATAATAGAAATAGAATAAATATGGGCTTTTTAAACAAGTCAAAAATATAGTAAAACAATAAAATATTATGAATATACATCCATAAATTAAACGATTCTTAAATAAAAACTTGTGAAATTACAAGTAATCTTCACTCTTCTTCACACAGCACATTCACACTGGGCAACCTGGAGGAAGTGTCTTGCTTAAGGACAGCAAAACAATGTACTAGTCAGAGCAAGTATCATCTAAATATGGACCTATGCCTTTATCATTGTCAGACAGCACTTCTATGCATATAAATGGATTTAGAAATGATCGTAAATTTGCACTATTGCCATAGTAATTAACAATTCAATTCGAAATATTATGAATGGTGAAGTCCTCAAAATGTCACCTCTAACAGATAGTTAAAATGCCATAACATTATATAATAGAATGTGTTTATTTCACTGCTCTATAATTTATAACGCATACTAAACCTTTTTAATAAATTCTGAAAATGTAGCACAAAAATTCTGCACAAAAACACATCTTTTAGCAGTCTATAGATTTTCATGAGAGCAGATATCGATGTCGAGAAAGCGCTGATGAAATGTCCCACACCCCGTGCGTCGCTACGCACACACACTCATTGAATTCACGTCGCCATGGGGACACATAGTCATAAACTTTATCGACCCGCGCGGAGACATTTAAATAAAGAGCGGCCCTCATTCTCACAGGTCAAAGTTCGGAGGTCAGGGTGAGGCCAGCGTGACCTCGTGTTGGCGGAGGTGCTGTAATGTTTTTAGTGATGATGTAGGCGGAATATTGGCACGGTGATTTGTGAGTTTGTATGGGACAGATTTAAGGTGGAATTGTCACAGATATCGATGAGACTGGCTGTCAAAAACAAAACACGAATTTCCTCAATGAATCCATCCTTGTTTTCATTTGGTTTACACATACGAAGGTGGAAAAGTGGTATCTGGTACTGACTATTGTACACTGTAATTTCAAACTCGATTTTGATGCTAAGGAATAGATTCGATACCCAATACTGATTCTGATACCAAACTGATAATAAAAAACACTATTTTTTAGACAATAGAATGTTATTTTCAGCATTAAATCGCAGCATTTTCTTCAGAGTTGGGAGTAATGCCATTTAAAGGTCCTGTACTGTAAGTCATGTTGTAATGTTGTTACCTCCTCAAAAATAGACCTGGAGTTGTGTTTTGTTTCATTCACACATTTGAGTAATCCTTTTTTTTATTAGTCTGTCTACATCCCCAAACCTCAAAACGCTCTGTTTCACTTTATGATGTCATGAAGTGGTAGTTTTCAAGTGAACAGCTCCTTTTACCTTTTGTTCAGTAGAAATCAGCAATTCCAAAGTGATTCTAGTGAAGGTGTGTAGATTTAAAAAACACAATGGAGCACTCCTGTATTACCACATGACATCACAAGGATGGAAGAAATGTGCAGCCTAAATGTGCAGGGTTTATGTGTTTAAAATGTGTGAATAAAACAAAACACAACTCCAGGTCTGTTTGTGATGAGAAAACAACATTATAATAGAAATAGAATAAATATGGGCTCTTTAAACAAGTCAGAAATATAGTAAAACAATAAAATATTATAATATATGTCCATAAATTACACAAATCTTAAATAAAAAAGTGTGAAATTACGATTTTCTGGATTCTTCTTCACACACCACATTCACCCTATGCAACCTGGAGGAAGTGTCTTGCTTAAGGACAGCAAAACAATGTACTATAACATGGCTGAAACCTCACAATAGTCAAGTTTGCTTAATATAGGACTTTTAAAAAACACATTTTGGTGAGCTATACAAAATGATAACTTCTACAACAACAGCACTATTCATGCAATTAACAAAAGAAAGTTTCAAACAAAATTTCAATCTCAGTTTCAACACAGAAATCTCGAAATCTGCCCATAATTTACCATTCACTTTCCAACAATTGTGAGGTCCAGTCCAGCCCTGAGTTCACAGTTTTTTATTTATATAATTACTGGGGAATTTCGTTTTAAAATTTGGAAACGGAAATTTGGAATTGGAAATATCTGAGTGTCAAAAGATGAAACGCACTTTGACCATTTTAAAAGAAAACAGGGAGATTATTCTGACCAAACCCAAAGCATGACTGAGGGGCAGATATGAATAAAAGAAGAGGAGGAAGAGGAGGAAGAGTGAAGGACATGGGTTAAGAGAAAGAGGGGGAGGGAGGGCTAGAGAAAGAAAGAGAGAGAGAGAGAGCAGGAGAAATAGATAGAAAGCGGGGATAAGGGAGAGAGAGAATGGAGGGAAAGAAGTAAGACTGAAGAGACAGAAGAGGAGGAATAGACAGAGAAAAGAGAAGGGGAGAGAGAAAAAATACAGAGATGTTTGGAAGGGAGGAACTGAGGAAAAGAGAGGAGACAGAGAGACAAAGAGAGAGACAGACAGACAGAGCGGAGAAAGAGAAACAGAGAGAAGAGAGAGAGAGAGAGAAGAGAAAGAGAGGAGGCAGACGGACAGAATGCATGTCCTTGTGCTTGTTCTGTTCTTTCACACTTTTGGAGCAGCAGATCTCAGGGACAGACTCCACAGCTTTAAATGGACTCACTTATATTAGAGACACAGAGAAGACACAGACCGCTGACAATGACATGACTGATTTTATTTTTAAGCATAGGTATAAAGCAGTAGATTATGGTGCCTTTTATGGGTAGGCAAGCAGGGGTGGATGTTAAAGTTTAGTCGATAACAATTTAACAGCGCCACTTTTTATACAAACTACATTGCAAATGAGTATATTTATTTTACTGACATATTAAATACGAATTGAATTAGAGAAGCCTAGACCTACATCCTGTTTGTACAAAGTGGCCTAGTTGATTCTTCACAGATTTGTCCTATTTCAAAACCTTATTGATGCAGCTGAACCTCCAGGACTATTGTTATTCATGTAAATGTTAATGTGCCTCTAGAAACCATATGAGTGACATATGACTGTGTACACATGTGTAATGCACTTAACATGTACATTCATGAAGAGATACTAACAACAGTGCACTGGTCAGGCAAGTGCACTCGTCAGACAGGTGAACTGGTCAGACAGGTGCACACAGCCTCACTTCAGCCTCGTGTCCCAAACATCCCCTTAAACACAGCCCTGTGTTAGAACAGCACACTGGAAGTCACATTTCACAGATGCAAATCAAAACCACATCTGACGAAGCGTCCGGTATGTCCCTGAAGCTGAGTGGGTTCAGAACAGACACATGTTCCTCCACACATTGTAAGAGCGCAAGTAGAATGCTGTGCCTCCAGACCTCCGTAGAAGGGCAAAGCGACGTTAATGGGACGTTCGGAACTGCAGTTGCTGCAGTTTGCTCAGTGACCAGTAGAGTGCACTAAAGGACACTGTGACTACAACCAGACACACAGACAGACAGACAGATACTTTTTTAATGCCGAGAGAAATTCAAGTTTTGCTGCAGCAATCTGTTGCAGTTGATGTTGCTGCACCATTTCCACTGTGCTTCTTAGTGGCCTTTGTTCCTTTGTGTTAAAGAAATGTCTCCCTGCACCTCTTGAACCTACTAACAAGGATGAAAAACCTTCAGCAGAAAACACCAGTAAAGTAGCTGAAGCTGAGACGGGCACTAATATCACAGATCCTACAAAGGACCATGGAGACCTGATACATAATCAAAAGACCGGGGAGTCCCCAGATGGTATCAAAGATGGCTCCAACTGTGTTACACCTGCCCAAAATGACCTGAGCAAAGCTGTTTGGAAAGCGCAAAGAAACATGAAAAGGCAAAAGAGGAAAAAGAAGACCTCTGAAAAATGCATAGAAATTGAAGCCACTGAAAAAGAGACTAAAAATTATGTCCAAGAGAAGTCTTCTGGCACTCTTCCTGCAGAGACAAAACCTCCTAAGACAAATGAAGTCAAGTTCCACCTAAAATCACCTAAAACCAGAAAAAAAAGACAAAAGTTATGCCCAAAGCCAAAGAACCAGTGATGGGCAGATGTAAGCAGCAGGATAACTTTAAACTTCCTGCACATTTGAAGGAATTTCTAGGAACTGGAGGAGAAGCACATTTCTGAGATACAAATTTTCAAAGGCTTTTCCAACTTTCCTCGCAGTTACACTGAGAGCGATGGTGATATTGATGCTTTTTTGGGTAAATATTTGAACCTGCCCCCGAAGCCTGAGAAAAAAAGGAAAAAAAAAAAAACACAAATTACTGTCTTACATGTTTAAATACTAAAGCCCATCATGACACCACTTTAGCTCCATTTTGAAGCTACTGAAAACACAGAACAGTAAATTGTTATTTTGGTCCTGTCACCAAAACATCAACACTGAACCTATTCTAACTGTATGTGTTTTTTCAGACTTTCAGACTTTTAGACTTTAACTTTAATTTACCAAACTACTGCTACTAAACAAAATTGAATAGTAGTAGTTCATTTGTAAGCTGTTAGTTTACAAACTTAGGTCTGAAAATAAAAAAAAAAGAAAGACCAAACAATTGACTTGACAGGAAGATGACGTTCAACCACTAGCATTCAAAAATCTTCAGGATTCCGAGTCTGAAGGAAACCTGGAGATGGATGTGCAGATGCTGGGAAAGATGAAACCAACTTCACCAACCGGAGAAGGAGAAGAGTCCAGAAGATTTAGGACTGTGCTGCTTTCTCCCAAATGTCCCAATGAAAGTCAAATAAACATTTAATTGGCAAATAACTGTTCTGGTTTCATTTTTCAATTTACTGGTATATTGTTGTTTCTTATATCTTGTTTTTACATCTTGTTTTCAACACCAGGGCTGTCTACCTGTTCACTAGGGGGAAAAAATGAACACATTTTATATGGAAAATAGCTTCTACTCAACGCAAGGACAATATTTTTTTTACTCTTGGCTGCTCTTAAAAAGCCACCTAATTCCACAGGAAAAGTGTAGACCTGGTAACTCAGCTCAGCATAGCAGTGTGAGCAGGTCAGAGTGTGTGTTTGTTGTCCTGGACAGTGGACACACACCATCATGGGCTCGGGCTCCTTGGATCAGTTTCAATCCACCGTGTGAGTTTGGGAATAATTTGAAACGTCTTAAAAATTTGTAAACCATAAAATGTTGCAGGTGAGGAGACAACATAAAAAAAACCAAAAAAAAAAAAACCTTAATATCAAGAATTCTATTTGTGATTTGTATGTGATGGGACACACAAAATGACACAACTTCTGGTCAGGGATGGGCGATATATTGGTCCCAGTATCGGTCGATATTCATAGCGATCCATCAATAAAGGTCAAATCAGCCAATGTTGATATTTGATACAGATACAAACAAATGAGTAAAAAGGGAAACAGAAGAGCGTTACATGGCTGTTTGTATGCATGCAAACATGTAAACAAATATATTTCCCACAGGAATACATTTTGTGATCATTTTTACAAAAGTGAAATGCTAATTTGTCAACTTTTTTCCAACATAAATGTGCACTGCTCAACTTTTCTGTGCACATCCGTCACATTCTTACGTTACTTCTGTGAATAGGGGTGCCTCTCCACAGATCTAAACTGTAGCACAGTGCTGTAACTTGCTTGTCTCCCTCATGACAGACATGCTAGACAAAGCAATAAGATTTCCATGGAGACAAGCAGGTGGCCGACCCTCCACTAGAAATGTTACGCGGCACAGCTTTAATATAAACTTGTGACTCTTGCTATGGCTTTCAAAAGCTAAGTATTGGTATTGACAAATATCAGTTATTGTTGTTGGCTCCAAAAAAAAAAAAAAAAAAAAAAAAAAAAAATCTATCTAAAAAAAAAAAAACTATCTATCTGTCAGAACAATGACCAAATATTGTCTTGAAAAGAACTTGTCAAATGTCAGATGATCATCGGAAGTCGAACCTGGAACTTTCTTATTGTGTGATGAAGGTTCTCCCTCTCTCCTCCCTCTCTCTCTCTCTATCACTTTCTCCTCCCTCTCTCTCTGTCACTCTCTCCTCCCGCTCTCTCTGTCACTTTCTCCTCCCTCTCTCTCTGTCACTTTCTCCTCCCTCTCTCTCTGTCACTCTCTCCTCCCTCTCTCTCTGTCACTTTCTCCTCCCTCTCTCCCTGTCACTCTCTCCTCCCTCTCTCTCTGTCACTTTCTCCTCCCTCTCTCCCTGTCACTCTCTCCTCCCTCTCTCCCTGTCACTCTCTCCTCCCTCTCTCTGTCACTCTCTCCTCCCTCTCTCCCTGTCACTCTCTCCTCCCTCTCTCCCTGTCACTCTCTCCTCCCTCTCTCTCTGTCACTTTCTCCTCCCTCTCTCTGTCACTCTCTCCTCCCTCTCTCCCTGTCACTCTCTCCTCCCTCTCTCTCTGTCACTTTCTCCTCCCTCTCTCCCTGTCACTCTCTCCTCCTTCTCTCTCTGTCACTTTCTCCTCCCTCTCTCTCTGTCACTCTCTCCTCCCTCTCTCTCTGTCACTTTCTCCTCCTTCTCTCCCCGTCACTCTCTCCTCCCTCTCTCCCTGTCACTCTCTCCTCCCTCTCTCTCTATCACTCTCTCCTCCCTCTCTCTCTGTCACTCTCTCCTCCTTCTCTCTCTCTGCCACTCTCCTCCCTCTCTCTCTGTCACTTTCTCCTCCCTCTCTCTCTGTCACTTTCTCCTCCCTCTCTCTCTGTCACTTTCTCCTCCCTCTCTCCCTGTCACTCTCTCCTCCCTCTCTCTCTATCACTCTCTTCTCCCTCTCTCTATCACTCTCTCCTCCCTCTCTCTCTGTCACTCTCTCCTCCATCTCTCTCTCTGTCACTCTCTCCTCCCTCTCTCTCTGTCACTCTCTCCTCCTTCTCTCTCTCTGTCACTCTCTCCTCCTTCTCTCTCTCTCTGTCACTCTCTCCTCCCTCTCTGTCTGTCACTCTCTCCTCCCTCTCTCTCTATCACCCTCTTCTCCCTCTCTCTATCACTCTCTCCTCCCTCTCTTTCTCCTCCCTCTATTCTCACCAGCTTTCTCACCCCCTCTCTCTGTGTCACTCTCTCCTCCCTCTCTCTGTCTCTAGCCTCCCTCTCTCCTCTCTCTCCTCTCCTCTTCCTATCTGATAAGCTTTTCTCTCTCCCTCTCCTCTTTTTCCACATCTCCCCTCATCTTTTCTTATCCCTCTCTCACACATTTCTTGCTTCACCATCTTTTCTGTCTCTACCTTCTCTCCTTATCTCTGTCTCTCTTCTGTCTCTCTCTTCTCTCCTCTCTTCCCTTCTCTTCTTTCTCATTCACATCCCTCTCTCCCCTCTCTCTCCATCCTCTTTTTCTCAATCCCCCTTTCTCACAAAATACATGAGCCTTCAGTACTTTTCTATAAATGACACAGACAAAATCATTTCTTTCTCTTATCATGAAAAAGGAAGATCATACCTCTTTACTCAGCTCAGAGCACATTCTTTCGCTCCTCCTCCATCTTTATTTCTCATCTCTGCTCTCTCTATCCTCTCCACTTGCTCTCCCTTCTCCTTCTCTCTCTCTCTCTCTATCCTCTCCATTGTCTCTCTTTTACTCTCCCTCCTTACTCTGTTGCGCTCTCCTCCCTTCTTTCCTCTCTCCTCATTCTCCGCTCTCTACCCCGCCTACCTGTCTCATTTCTTTTTTGCTGTCCCTCTCTTTCTCTCATCTTTCCATCCACCTATCTCTGCTGCTTTCTCCTCCCTCTATTCCCTCTCTCTTTCTCTCTAAAATGCACAAACCGTCAGTCCTTTCCTATAAATGACACAGACAAAACCATCTCTCTCTCAGAAGCAGCAGACATAGTACCGTCCTTCCTCTTTCCTCAGATGTGTGCTCGCCGGCGCCCCCTAAAGCTGGATTCATTCTTCATTTTGAGGAATCCCGCTTCATTTAGAGTGGCGCTTTATAAAAAATACATGTGTGTTTGATTTCCCTCAACAGTAAAAGTGTCATACGCAGCGCTCTTGATGGTTCTGTGATGAGGAGAGCAGGTGAGAACCCGCCGAACCCTCGTCTGCACCATTTAAATGAAATCTTTTTATAAAAATGGCCAATCGTAATGTCTGAAATGGTAAATGTTCACTTTTTCATACAGCGCATTTCCACCTTTGAGGCACTCAAAGCGCTTTACATCAACTCACCCATTCACACACATATTCATACGCCTGTGTACTCTGACACTGGGGGCGAGGTGGATTAAGTGTCTTCGCCAAGGACACAACGGCGGCATTCATTTCCGGGACCTGGAATCGCACCGCCAACCTGTGGCTCAATGGACCTGACTGCTCTAGCAATGATGTTTGGATTTGAAGAACCACCAACCTTCAGATCGGTGGACAAACAGTCTACGAACAGCGAACTGCCGCCAACACACACACACACACACACACACACACTGCATTCATACTAGGCTGCATGCAATGTGGGTGAAGTGTCTTGCCTAAGGACACAACAGCAGTTTTTGCCACTGCCGCTCCACTGTAGCACCTGGTGTTCTCAGCAGTCTCCAATCCAAGCACTGACCAGCCCTGATGAAGACGCGTTAGTGTGGAAACGCCCTGTCCATGATGTAAAAAAGGACTTCTCAGATTTATTCGTACGGAATTCCTCAGATCTTTTCCTGATGCTCCTCACAGGTTTTTCAAATCACTCGTAGTCTGTTTTTGAAATCCTCACAGAGCACCTGTAGAGCACCCTCCAGACCCACTGATGAACTCCATTTTACCAGTTTCTTTTACTACCCAGCCCCGCTTAGCCTAACCAAGGAGGTTAGGCCACAATATAATATAAAATCTGAACTAATTCCTGGAAAACACGTCAAATGATGTTTATCACCAAAAGAACTCAAGCACCTGAAGAGTAGAACAAAAGAACGCTAACATTAAGAACAGTGTAGTCCTTTTTAGCAGTATATTTGTTCACTTTCCGCTCCTGACATGTGTCTGTGAGTGAAACAAAGTGTGCCTTTCTCAGTTTATGCACTTCACTTCACGCACCTTTGGACACACGCAGTAGTTTGTGTTATTGCCAGAGCAGTGGTAATAAATCATTTTATTTAGTTAGCAAATTTGTATTATTTTAATTTCGCATTTTTACACAAATAATAATGCCATGCAGTGGCAACAGATTATTTTTTAACAACATTATTTTTTCATGTATTTATTTATTTATTTTTATTATTTTATTTCATTTTTTAATTTGATTTTTTTTTATTTTATTATTTATTAATTTATTAATTTATTATTTTTATTATTTTTTTTTTTTACAAATTTTGAATGTGGTGTAATCTAGTTAATTTTTCTATAATATTTTATTGGCAAAACATGGACATTTAGCTTATATTCAAACCCCCTCTGACCCACTTTTTGACCCTGCCCCCCGTTTGAAAACCACACGCTCACCCCCTTTCACACGCAATCATGTAATATCTGTTTTTTTTTTTGTTTTTTTTTCATTCTGCTGGTTCATTTAGCTTCAAGACAATTACGCGGCATTTGTCAAATATTAATAAGCTCCGTTCTTGCAGATCTCACCGAGCTTTTTGCCTGTGGTGACATGTGCCCTCTCCGGTCTGTATGACGGTCCGTGCACTGGGAATACTGGGAATACTGGGAATATACCGGGAATGCTAAAGAGGAGGTGCTTAGCGTATTAGTGTGTTATCTGCGTCTTTGGTCACGTCTGTTGTTTGTATGTAACAGGCCCCGCGCACACGCCTCAGGCACATGTGAGGGGGAGAGCAGATGTTTGCGTGTCAGCGTGTTTTAGTCTACAGGGTGGGGCTGACGATCATGCTTCCGACGTAAATTATGGTTTCATGAAAGAAAAACAAAACAAAAAAAACAGCATTAATTATTTATGAATAACAAAAAAATTGATTGAATGATGTGATTTTTATGCAAAATTAGGAAGAGTATGGACATTGCAGAGTTGTGTTTTGTTCCATTCACACATATTTAACACACAAACCCTGCATATTTAAGCTGAGTTCTTCTCTCAAACAGAAAACACTCTGTTGCACCTTGTGATGTCATGTGGTACTACAGGAAGTGCTCCACTGTGTTTTTAAACTCCACACACCTTCACTAGAATCATTTGCACAATTTCAGCCCTGGAGTAGCCGATCTCTACTGAACTAAAGGTAAAAGGAGCTGTTAACTTGAAAACTACCACTTCATGACATCACAAGGTGGAACAGAGCATTTTGAGCTTTGGAGATGTAGACAGACAAATAATAAATGAATGTGAATGAAACAAAACACAACTCCAGGTCTGTTTTTGAGGAGGTAACAACATTCTAACATGACTTAAAGCTCACCAGAGTCCATTTGGTGAAATATATTAAAGCTAATAAAAGTGCAGTCATTCTAAAGTGTTAGTGTTATAGCAGTGGATGGAGATAGGGGGATTCAGAGGAATGGCACCTCAAATGCAGGACAATAAAGATGACTGAAACACACATGAATCGTTCTAAAATACAACTTAATGATTATGGGAAAACGTCATCACCAAACCCATTTCCATAAACTGTAAATTTGATATAAAATGTAAAAAAATAAAATGAATATAGAGGCCCGTATAGAATGTAACCTCTGGATGTATTTGCAGATAATTCCAGTTCTTCCTCAAACTGGAGGATCTGTGGGCGATAAATTAAACATGGGTCTGCTCCATCAGGGCAAACGAGGCTAAGGCCGAACGAGCGAAGCATCGTGTAATGACAGAAGAGAAGAGAGAGGGAGAGGGAGGGAGGAGAGGGAAAAGAGAGAGGGAGAGGGAGGGAAGAGAGAGAGAGAGAGAGAGAGAGAGAGAAGCATCATGTACGGACAGAAGGGAAGAGAGAGGGAGAGGTAGGAGAGGAGAGAAAGGGGGGGCATCATGTAATGACAGGAGAAGAGAGAGGGAGGAGAAGGGGAAGAGAGGGGGGAGAGAGAGAGAGAAGCACCATGTACTGACAGAAGAGAAGAGAGGGGGTGAGGGGAAAAGCAAGGAGAAATAGAAGGAGAGAGGGAGGAAAGAGAGAGGGAGGGGGAGAGAAGCATAATGTACTGACAGAAGAAAAGAGAGAGGGAAGGAGCGAGGGAAGAGAGAGGGATGGGGAGAGAAGCATAATGTACTGACAGAAGAGAAGAGAGGGAGGGAGTAAAGAGAGAGCGAGAGAGTGGGATAGAACCATCATGTACTGACAGAGAAGAAGAAAGACTGGGAGGAAGAGAGGGGAGAGAGAGAGGGAGGACATGGAGGGAGAGAGGACAGACAGTGGGAGGAGAGGGAAGAGAGAGAGAGGAGGAGAGAGAGAGAAAGGAAGGAGAGATAAGCATTATGTACTGAGAGAGAGAGAGAGAGAGAGAGAGAGAGAGGGAGAAAGAGGGGGCCATCATACTGACAGAAGAGAAGGAAGAGAAGAGAGAGGGAGGGAGAGAGCACACTGAACATCTGGAGACAAGTAGGTTACAGGTCAGATCTGTGGAGAGGCAACCCTGTGCGTAAGAATGCATGTTTTTCAAGATATTTTTGAGGAATAAATGCTTGTAATTGTAAAAAACAAAACAAAAAACAAAACAAAAAACCCAATAAATGTGTTTAATGCCATACTGTGGCACATTCCAGGCAAAACAATAACTCCTCCATGGAAACGAGCAGAGCATATTCCCATCAGAAAAGTGACATATTGCACCTTTAATGTGTAAAGGCTTTTTCAAAAACTACATTCATCTAAAAACTGATAACATTACAAAGTGGTGGTCACAAACATGATGGGAACAGACTCAAAAAACAAACAAAAGAAACAAAAAAATAAATACATGAATTAATAAATGATAAAATAAAGTGAAGGCTGCCCAGTTTTTTTTTAGAATACTTTAGTTTGTGGCATTGTTGTAATATTCATGATACATCGACATTAGCATTATCTTTAAATATTGATTCTTTTTAGCACAACTTAGCAAAAAGCCCACACATATACAAGTGGACAGGAAGTAGTGACGCTAACAGTGAGGCACAGAAATGACTGGACCCAATTACAGAAATGCCAAATAGTTTAACCTTTAACCATTTATAATTAGCCTGAATCAAATATATGTATAGTTGCTTTATGAATTAACAATAGCAGTAGTAAAAATGCACGGTTAGTTTTGTGCTAATTGCTAATGCTAATAAAAACCTTGGCTTAAAACGCTGAATTATTCATGTGCTGTTCACACGCGGCCATTTTAGTTTGATTTCATTTCACTTCAGCTGTTTCCATTCAAAGCCAGGAGAATCTACAGCAGCACAAAGAGGGAGGGAAAGGGGGAGAGAAAGACAAAGAGAGAGAGAGAAAGAAAGAAAGAGAGAGTGAGAGATACACGGGGAAAGAGAGGATGAGAGAGATAGAGAGAAAGAAAGTGAGGGAAAAGGAGAGGGGGGTATAGAGAGGGGAAATAGAGAAGGAGATGTGTGTAGAGAGAGAGGAGAAAGACAGAGAGAGAAAGAAGGAGAGAGAATGAGAGAGTGAGAGATACAGGGGGAGAGAAAGGATGACAGACAGAGAGAAAGAGAGGAGAAAAACAGAGAAAACAAGAGAGGAGAGGAGGGTATAGAGAGAGAGAGGAGAGAGGGATGAAGAGAGAAAGAGATGTGTGAAGAGAGAGAGGGGAAAGACAGAGAGAGAGAGGGAGAGAGAAAGAAAGAGAGAGTGAGAGATACAGGGGGAGAGAGGATGAGAGAAAGAGAGGCGAAAGAGAGAGAAAACAAGAGGTGAGAAGAGGGTATAGAGAGAGAGGGAGAAAGAGAGAAGGAGGTGTGTGTAGAGAGAGAGAAGAGAGAGAGAGAGAGAAGGAGGAGAGAAAAGGGAGGGAGAGGAGAGAGAGAGTGGAAGGGGAGGAGAAAGAGAGGGACAAGATAAGATGAGAAAAAGAGGGGGGGAGACAAAAAGACAGGGAGAGGGGTAGAGAAAGAGGGATAAAGGAGAGAGGAAGAGAGGAGAGAAAGACAGAAGGTGATGTGCAGACAGAGGAGACAGAGAAATAGAAATGACAGAATGTAGACAGAGAAAGAACAGAGGAGAGATCAAGAGGGTCAGAGAGAGGGAGAGTGATGGACCGATGAGAGTGACAGGTGACAGAGTGATAAACGAGTGGAGGAGACAGGAGGAAGTGACAGAACAACCATCAGACAGAGATAGAGGAGAAGAGGAGAGGCAGATGTCTCCTGTCTCTGATCAAACACGAGACAAAGTTGATCTGAGAGAGAGATTTGAAGAAAACCAGAGATTATGCAGAAGAGTGAGCACAATATGAGGAAAAAGAAATGTAAAATAAAAAGAGAAACACTCACACATGGACCCTGGACAGTTATAGCGCCCCCTGTGTTTTCTGTCATCATGTGTCAGGGGTCTACTTCATATAGACACATAGACACATGTTTTTGTTCATTTTACACACGTTTGACCACACGCCCCCTGGAGGCCGCACATGTCACGCTCCTGTCTGAGCCCATCGATCCGTTTGTGTGTTTCCTGTGGTTTTCCTACAAGCTCCTGTCCACATATGTCCAGAGAGAGGGACAGAGGGACGGAGGGAGAGAAGAGAGAGGGACAGAGGGACGGAGGGAGGGAAGAGAGAGGGACAGAGGGACGGAGGGAGAGAAGAGAGAGGGACAGAGGGAGAGGAAGGGAGAGAGAGAAGGAGAGAGGGAAAGAAGAGAGAGGGAGAGGGAGAGAGAAGAAAGAGGGAGAGAAAAGAGAGGAAGAAGGAGAAAGGGAGAGAGAGAGAGGGAGACAGAGGGAGAGAAGAGAAAGGGACAGAGGGACGGAGGGAGAGAAGAGAGAAGGAGAGAGGGAGAGAAGAGAGGGTAGAGAGAGGGGGAAAGAAGAAAGAGGGAGCTAAAACAGAGGAAGAAGGAGAGAGGGAGAGAAGAGAAAGGGGGAGGGAAAGAAGAGGGAGAGAAAGAGGGAGAGGGGGAGAAAAGGAGAGATATTTTCTATGTGCTCCTGTCCACATATGTCCAAATAGAGGGAGAGAAGACAGAAGAAGAAAAGGAGAGATATTTCTTGAGCTCTCCTGTCCACATATGTCCAGATAAAGAGAGAGAAGAGAAAAGGAGAGAGAAAGAGGGGGAGAAAAGGAGAAATATTTTCTACACTCTCCTATCCACATATGTCCAGAGGGAGGGAGAGGAGAGAGGGAGAGAGGAAGAGAAGAGAGGGGGAGAAAGGGAGAGATATTTCCTACGTGCTTCTGTCGATATGTGTCCAGAGAAAGAGAGAAGGAGAGAAGAGAAATGGGAAAGGGGGAGGAAAGGAGAGACATTTCCTCCGGTCTCCTGTCCACATCTGTCCAGAAGACGTCCCTGGGGTGTGCACACATGAGTGGGGCTAAGAGAGGGGTCAGAGGGGGGCGGAGGAGGTGGAGAAGGTGGTTGTTCCGGTCTTATCGTCTTTTTCACACTGTGTGATTGACTATTGGCACATGCGGTGCAGAGACACAGATTTTTTATTCTGATTTTATTATGTACGATATTGGAATAATGCTTTAATCAGTATTAGCCACAGGGGGCGCTCTGGGGTATAGGGAAATATATGTCCGTCCATATTGACCCATTGTTTAAAGCGTATTATTTAAAGAATACTGGGTGAGTCTTTTATCTGAAGAATGATCACTTTCAAATCTAAGGACATTAGTGCATCATAATTTGCCTTTTTAACAATATGAATGATGTTTTTGGTGCAATTTTTGGCAGTTAACAGAAAAGATAAATAAATAAATAAAAAAATAGAAGTAATAGAAGTTTAAAAATGTGTCAAAAATCACATGACACTGTATCGAGTCTAAGGACAAATGCTGTATATATAGTGTATAAGTGTAAAATGCAGCACTTTCTCTTGACCTCTGCAGTCATAATTACTGAGCTGTTTGACAAACCGGGTACCAAACGCTGCACGCCTATGTGAGCACAGACGAGAGGAGAGGAGGAAGAGAGGGGGAGAGAGGAAAGAGAGAGAGATAAAGAGAGAGAGAGAGAGAGAGAGAGGTGGGGGAAGTGACAAAATGAGAGAGGAAGAGGGGAGGAGAGAGAGGGACAAAGGAGGGGTAAAGAGCCTGAAAGACAATGTGTGCGCAGATGAGTAGAGAGGAGAGAAGGGGAGAGAGGAAAAGAGAGGAGGAGAATGAAGACGAGAGCAGAAGAGAGGATGCGAAAAAGGGCAAAGGAGGGGTATTTAAGAGCCTAAGCGTATTAAAGCCTATGTGAGAGGAGACGAGGGAGAGGAGAGAGGAAGAAAAGAGAAGGGGAGACCGAAGAGAGGAGCGGAAGAGGGGAATAGAGAAGGTATTAAAGAGCCTAAGAGTAAAGCTTATGTGAGCACAGACAAGTGGAGAGGAGAGAGTGGGAGAGAGAAAAAGAAAGAGAGGAAAAGAGAGGGTGAGACTGACGATGAGAGCAGGAGAGAGAGGGAGAAAGGAGGGGTATTAAAGAGAGAGAGTGAGAAGACGAGGGGAGTAAGAACGGAGAAAGAGAGGGAGAGAAAGAAACGGGTAAGAGAGAGTGAAAGGGGGACATAAAGAGTAAAAAAAGTCAAAAATGAGAAAGGAGCAGAGGTATCGATCAGGCCACATGTGTGAGTGTAGTGCCCCGGGATGAGAGACAAGTCAAGGGTGAAAACGACAGGACCCCCCCACTCTCGTGTGGAGGGGGGGCAGACGGATCGATCCAACGCCTCACACAGAGGGGGGAGTGTGAGTTACAGGGGTAAGTTTAGTTCAAAAGTTTCAGAGGTGAATCGGGAGGGTTCTAAGCAAAGAAAATGGTAAATTGTCACATTTTTATACAGCGCTTTTCCACCTTCAAGGCACTGAAACCGCTTTACAACAAAGAACCCCTCACCCATTCACACACACATTAGGGATGAAGTGGGTTAAGTGTCTTGCTCAAGGACACAATGAGAACATGCATCTGTGGGAGCTGGAATCGCACCGTCAACCTATGGGTCAACGGATCTGACCGCTCAGCTAATGGCGTTTTATGCTGAAAGCGGGATTTGAACCGCCAACCAGTGGACAAACGCTCTACCAACTGAACTACTGTCACGCAGATAATGTGCTTTTGTGTGGTAGTTAGAATCTACTGTATGACGCCTGTGGATCATTATCTTACAGTTTGGTCATTTTAATTGGCAATATTCATCTAAAACAACTTAATAAAAGAAACGAGTCCACAGATTTCCTTGTTGGAAAGTGACGGTGCCCAGTGAGGCATTAGGAGCTGATTCCTGTCCTGTCTCTTTACCATACGTCGCCGTAAATGTCATCACAACAAAACGCCTGTGGATATCTGCACATCACACTAGAGAGATCATTGTTAAAATCAAAAGTTCTCTCAACTTAAAATATTAAGTAGTAATAGTTGAGTTAATCATTTCTTAGGGTCAACAAATTATTCCTTTTTTACAAAACATGTGAATATTATTGCACACAAAAACATTTAAACTCCAGCCAGAGATAGATATGTTTTATACCTTACTGTGAAACAACATTTCCATGGAAACAAGCGCAAGCAGTCAGGTTTGTGGAGATGCGAGCCCACTCAGAGTAAGGACGCACGTTAGTTAGTTAGTGCAACAAACACAACCAAAACAAACCAGCCTTCAGCAAAGTTTTATGTTTGTTATTAGACTGGAACAGCTCTTTGACATTTTAGACGTGGTTTTAGATCTTAAAAAAAAAAAAAAAAAAAAAAAAAAAATCATTACTCACCATTAATGCCATTCACTTCTAAAATCTGAAATGCTGTGGTGTCAACTGCTTAAACCCCACAGAACTTCCACTTTTTACTCCTTAAAGGTCCTATATTACGCAAAAAAATACTTTAAAGGTGCATTGTGTAGCATTTTTGGTGGAGTCAAATGCTTTTCTTTATGTAAATGTTTTGCTTTGTCTGGAATGTTTCACAGTGTGGTATTTTTGTCATCACGAAGACCATACCAGACCAAGTTACAGGTCAGATCTGTGGAGAGACCACCCCGCTCACAGTCAGAATGCCTGTTTTTCTAGGTATTTTTGAGCTATAAAAAACCTGTAAATGAATAAATGTAAAGTAGAGCTGTTTAATGTCATACTGTGGAACATTCCAGGAGGAGAAATGATCTATCCATAGAAACAAGCAGGTGACAGACGCCCTCTTACTCTTGTTTTGTTTCATTCACACATGTTTGAGTAATCCTTTAACTTTATTTACATCTCCAAAGCTCAAAATGTGATGTCATGAAGTGGTAGTTTTCAAGTCAACAGCTACATTTTCCCTTTTGTTCAGTAGAGATTGGCAATTCCAGAGCTGAAATGATCCAAATGATTCTAGTGAAGGTGTATGGGACACTTCCTGTATTACAACATGACATCATAAGGTGGAACTGAGTGTTTCCTGTGTGAGAAAAGACCACAACCTAAATATGCCGGTTTATAGACCAGAAAATAACGTAATTAAATAACTTTAACTCGTCCCCTGTATCAGAATACCTGCAGATTTTTCCAACATTACACCGTCACTTTCTGTTCAATATCTTTCACCACCAGGACGAAAAAATCCCAAAGTACACAACCTCTGAAAGCCCTCTCCACGTGCATTAAACACTTGACTTCCTATCGCAGTTCCTAAGCAACTAATCACAGTCACATCTCCACGGAAACATGTCCATAGAAACACAGGGAGGCATTAGCGTGGCATTAGCGACTCGTAGCAACCAGTGATTCAGCCGTGCATTACATTCCAGTGCACTTGAGCGGAGCAGTGAAAGAGCTGGAGAGGAGCCTCTTTTGTGTTTAGTCTAATGGGACTGAGCTATTAGCGATATGAAGCCGTCAGGAGCACAGGGAATACAGAATACAGATATACAAATGTAGAGTTTGAGCTTCAAGATTGGTCCATTGTGCATATTTTAAGTTAAAGAGTCTGTTTATTATTATTTATTATACGCCGTTTGATAATCAGAAAGTGTGCGTTAGCATGATAGGTTGTTGTTAGTGTTACAGCGTCAGCAAAACTGCGCCGGTTTCTGAAAAGTTGTGAAAAGTGCTTATAGTGTCGTCAATGTGAATGATTCGGATGCTGAGAATGTAGAAGGAAAGTGAGGAATAACTTTGGACCACAGGGAGAAGATGCAAACTCCACACAGGAACCAGGAACCATCTCGCAATGAGGCAAAAGTGCTAACCTCCATGCATGTTCCAAAATGTATCTTAAAGAGTCCATATTACACTATTTTCTGATGTTCTAATGTCGTTTCCTCATCACATACAGACCTGTAGTCGTGTTTTGTTTCATTCACACGTTTTACACACAAACCCTGCATATTTAGACTGAGTTCTTCTCTCAAACAATCTGCCACACTCTGTTCCACCTTGTGATGTCAAGCAGTAATACAGGAAGAGCTCCACTATGTTTTTAAACTCCATCCACCTTCACTGAAATCATTTGGAAGGTCTTGTAAAATGCCTTATTTTTATATAAAAACATTAACTGATAATAAATGCGTAATATATTTTTCCTTACGTGAAGCTTCAAATCTCTAACCTGCTAGCCGCTGCAATCCAAATAGGAAGTGAGCATGAGGGCACTTCCGGCTCCATCCTCTCTGGCTCCAATTCACTTTATATTGAAAAACTGTCACCTTTCCCTATAACTGCTGCTGACAGACTCCTCATTTTGGTCTTAAAATGTTCGTATTAACCCTGGTGTTTTTTATTTCACCATTTTGTCCTTAAATCAATCAATATGGAACTCCACTCCAAATTCGCCCCTGTAACTCCCAGCCTCGGTGAGCTTCATTTGACTGGAGCTGAACGTTATGGCTGACGTCACACACTCTTAGTTCACTCACTTCTTTACACAGCCTATGGTCTTGGCTTAATTGATTTCTCAAAAGGAATTATTCTTCATTACAAACTTATGTAATGATCCTACCACACAAATGAGATGATTCTAGATTTGCACTTTTGCACCGCTGACCTTGACGACACATAATCCTGTACTTACATCGTCTATTTTACACAGACAGTTTCACATTTCGCACCCTCCCTTTGCCTTTCCAGGGTCTTCGTTTGGTCCAGCATCAATATCTCCTCCATGAGCGCCTATAGATGAAGACCACCGGCTGAGTTCCGCTAAAGATCCGGCTCCCCATTGGCGCAGAATTGAATCTTTTAAAGGGCTGTGACCACTCGGTGCGGTCCTGCGTCTATTTTAGTCTATGCGTGTGTCAACGAGATAAGTACCAACAAAAGCAATCCAACCATCTCTCTGAATAGGAAATTGGCTTTTTTCGAACGCGCTTTGGTTGATAACATGCAAATCTCGGTGTATAAGGTCACTCGCTCTCCCTTTTTGCAGCGTAATACCGTGAATTTACTGCTTGTTCCTGTCGGTATGGCTTATCTCGTTTGACACAAGTGCTAACCCCCGGAGATGCAAGCTATTTTGTGGTGTCGATGTAAATTTAGCGGTTTAAAGCTACGGGCTACATGCTAGGACGTCCTGGAGATGGTAAAACACACTAGTGGACAGGTTTATAGAGAGATAAACCAGTTTGAAGGGACAATGTGGGAGGAGGAATGGCCACAAGATAAGCTACACAAGAAATGTAATGGTGATTTTACGGATAGAAAAAAGGGCAAAGGACTCATCTGATACAAGTCTGTGTCAGTCTACAGGAATTTGAATTATTTATTTATGAGGCGTTTAGGGACCAGTAGCGTGCAGGAAAAGTTAAAGCTCTGAGTGGCTTTTACAGAGGGGTGTTTTGGAAAATTGACTTTTTGGAGCTTTCTGTCATGTTATAATGTTGTTGCCATCGACTGTATAAAGAAGTGAAGTGAGGGAGTGTGACGTCACCCACAGCGTTCAGCTCCAGTCAAATGAAGCTCACCGAAGCTAGCAGTTATAGAGGTGGGTTAGCTATGGGCTAATTTGGAGCTGAGTTCCATATTAGGAACAGGAACTGATTTACATGCAAAATACTGAAATAAACACCACAATCATGTAGAGCGGGTTAATATCATAGACTGAATAAAGAAGTGGACTAAGCGAGTGTGACGTCACCCACAGCGTCCGGCAAATTTGGAGCCAGGCGCCATATTATTAATCGGATCACTGGGGTCATGTAGTGTGGATGAATATGTACAATGACGAGGCTCGCAGCAGCAGTTACAGAGAGAGTGTCCACTATATTCCAATGTAAGTCAACAGGAGCCAGAGTCAGTAGGAGCCGGAAGCACCCGAATGCTCACTTCCCATTTGGAATGTGGCGGCTAGCACGTTAGCTATGCCTATTTATAAATACAGTTTATGGTTAATATGAACATTTTAAGACCAAAATGAGGCACCTGACAGCAGCAGTTACAGGGAGAGGGGTGATGTTTTTTCAATACAAAGTGAATTGGAGCCAGAGTTCTTGGAGCTGGAGGCATATCCATGCTCACTTCCTATTTTCATATTTGGCGGCTAGCAGGTTAGCTATGCCCATACAGTCTTTGGTTGTTCCATGGTGATCTAAATGTTACGTGTTAACAATTAATACCCCAAAGAAGTATAATACGCCCTCTACTATATTCAGATCAGTGTAAAATGACAGACCTCCAACAAACAACACAGGTGTACAAGCAATAAGCCTAGAGGAACTTGCACTCACATCAGAATCAGGACAAACCATGGACTAGACCAGGAGGACTCGAATAAGACCTTTACTAGAATCATTTGGATGATTTCAGACCTGGATTTGCCAATCTCTACTGAACTAAAGGTAAAAAGTAGAGGTTAACTTGAAATATGATCAACAATGTATGAAAAGGTTTAAACCAAGACTTAAAACCAGAGCCACTCAGAAATACCGAGCTCCAATCACTTCAGTAACTGAGATTTAAACATGAAATATTCAAGTGTAACCTCATTTACCAGACAAAACACAAACAAACACATGTGTTTTCTGTCAGAATAAAGAGTTTTAAGGACACTCCATGGACCTCAGAATGCCTCCTCAGATCATGGCCCTGCACACTTTAAGGTTAAGGTTGACATACGTGTTTGTCCCCATAGGGAAATATGTCCTCTGCATTTGACCCATCTTTCAGTGTCTCTGGGTTAAACCTGTCAGGAGCATTAGGACCCATCTCCAGATCTTGAGCTAATCTTGGTCAGGACTACTGGAAGACCCCGGGAGTCAAACCCATAGTACTATGACTACTACTACTACTACTACTACTACTACAACTACTACTACAACTACAACTACTACTACTACTACTACTACTCAGTTTGCAGCCAAAATAATATAATAAGTGCATTTTTGCCCAATTTAAAACACTAACTTGAGAAATTCTATACTCAAACTAGCTCTACTACTACTACGGTCACCCATGCTACAACTGCTACTATGAGTGGTACTGCTATTGCTACTGCTACTACTTCTGCTACTACTGCTACTACGCTACTGCTATGGCTATTACTTTTACTTACTCTTTAAAAAAAAAAAAAAAAAAAAAAAGAAGCAATATTTCCTCTGTTTCTGTGTCTGTGTTTAGTGGATCAGGTGGTGTGGGACTGCAGAGGTCCTGACCCCAATCACAGTAAGAACCAGAGGGGGCGCCACCGAGAGGACGCACTGAGAACACAATGAGAGGAAGAAGAGGAAGTATAGACCGACCCCCGCTGTTTCTCATAAAAGGGGTTCATCGTCTGCTCCAAATTAGCATTTTGAAATAAATGAGAATATATAAGAATTTACACTGTTGGGGTGGGTGATACTAATAATATACTTAAGAATATGACTATGTATGTTGTACTACTACTACTACTACTGGTGATACTACGACTGTACAGCTACCACTACTGCGTCGTCTACTAACATGACAAAAATTACTACTTCTGCTCCTGGCACTAATACTATTACTATTCCAAATACTGCCACTTACTCTGAATGTCAGCTTTTTTACAAGTACAACTATACTACTACAACTGCTACTACAACTACTATTACAACTGCCACCACTACTACAACTGCTACAATTGCTACAACTACTATTACTATTACTAGCTACTACAAATACTGCCACGTATTGCCGATTTTCATTCTTGCTCCGAGTACAACTACTACAACTGCTACTATAACTACTATTACAACTGCCGCCACCACCACCACCACCACCACCACTACTACTACTACTACTACTACTACTACTACTACTACTACTGCCGTTAGTGCTACTGGTACTTATAAGTATACTAATTACTAATTGATGCACAGAGGCAGAGTAGTTAGTCCGTCAGTCCTTCTGTTAATATTCAGTTAATATTACTACTACTACTATGACTACTATTACTACTATTACTACTACAACCGTCCCTGTAGTGGACACACTGCTGCTGAAATGGTCTCCTCAGACAGTGCAAATGGAGTAGATGTTTGTGTTTGAGCCTCAGGGTGAGGGAGGCTGGTACAGACCCGGAACAATTAACCCTCAACGCCACTGTGGAACAAGAGGTACACAAATAATGAAGTATAGTAAATATTTGATGACTCTCGTGCATACAGTCTTCACATTTGCATCAGTGTTTGAAATGCACTTGAGTTTTCCCAGAACGTAATGGTTAGATTTCTTGAAAATGGAGAAAAGCAAAAAATAACTCTACAGACAAAGGTAAAACTCTTTCCAGTGTTTCAGTACATTTTAATGGGCCACAGGAGTTCAGTTGGTAGCGCGTTTGTTTGAATCCCCCTCTCAACATAAACGTCTTTAGGAGAGCGGTCAGATCCACTGACCCACAGGTTGGTGGTGCGATCCGAGGTCCCACATGAATGAATGCTGTTGTTGTGTCCTTGGGGAAGACACTTAACCCCCCTCGCCCCCAGAGTGTGTGTACACTGGTGTATGAATGTGTGCGTGAATGGGTGAGTGGTTCGTTGATGTAAAGCGCTTTGAGCCTTGAAGGTGGAGCGCTGTATAAAAATGTCAGTGCTCAGCTTGTGTGTGTTTTAACGGAGGTCTAGAGACAGTCGTCTGTGACTAAAAGCAGTGTACGAGTGTGGTGTTGTAGATCCAGTGTGGTGTTGTAGGTCCAGTGTGGTTTTGTAGATCCCGTGTGGTGTTGTAGATCCTGTGTGATGTTGGTGTAAATTTCTGATTTTCCAGAACACATACAGATAGTTTGCTAGTCCAACAAGTTCCAGTTTTCTCCAGCATAAAAAGACTATTTTTGATCTCATACTCTACTACTGTATTTTGCATGAAATAATCACTGAAGGACATTTTTAGGTTATGTTAGAGTCTAAAGTGTAAAATCAGGGCAAACCAACAGATGGAGAATGAACCTCCCACAAGAGACAGAGATTATTACATACAGGAGACTGCACACAACTAGTAAACTAACTAGTAGTAGTAGTAGTAGTAGTAGTATCAATAAGGGTAGTATCAGTAGTGGTAGTAGCAGTAACAGTAGTAGTATTACACTCCTCTTGCCTGTATAAATGTATAAACATGTTGTAGTATAAAGTAGATCAGAGGGTAAAGGCCTCAGGACAAACAGGACAGACGAGTCTCGCTCGCGGTGTCGCCTCCCGGCTCATGGACCATGATTCATTGCAAATGAAATGTCACCGTGGCAGCCGCTAATACAGCCCCGCCCACTGCCCACACGACTAAGTGAATCCTACAGCAGTATAAACAACAGGCACACATGAGGAGAGGAGGAGAGAGGGAGAGGAGGAGGAAGAGAGGGAGAGAGACAGCAGTATAAACAACAGGCACACATGAAGAGAGGAGGAGAGAGGGAGAGAGACAGCAGGATAAACAACAGGCACACATGAGGAGAGGAGGAGAGAGGGAGAGGAGGAGGAAGAGAGGGAGAGAGACAGCAGTATAAACAACAGGCGCACATGGAGAGAGGAGGAGAGAGGGAGAGAGACAGCAGGATAAACAACAGACACACATGGAGAGAGGAGGAGGAGAGGGAGAGGAGGAGGAGAGGGAGAGAGACAGCAGTATAAACAACAGGCACACATGGAGAGAGGAGGAGGAGAGGGAGAGGAGGAGGAGAGGGAGAGAGACAGCAGTATAAACAACAGGCACACATGAAGAGAGGAGGCGAGAGGGAGAGAGACAGCAGTATAAACAACAGGCACACATGGAGAGAGGAGGAAAGAGAGAGAGGAGGAGGAAGAGAGAGAGACAGCAGTATAAACAACAGGCACACATGGAGAGAGGAGGAGGAGGAAGAGAGGGAGAGAGACAGCAGTATAAACAACAGGCACACATGGAGAGAGGAGGAGAGAGGGAGAGAGACAGCAGGATAAACAACAGGCACACATGGAGAGAGGAGGAAAGAGAGAGAGGAGGAGGAAGAGAGAGAGACAGCAGTATAAACAACAGGCACACATGGAGAGAGGAGGAGGAGGAAGAGAGGGAGAGAGACAGCAGTATAAACAACAGGCACACATGGAGAGAGGAGGCGAGAGGAGAGAGAGGGAGAGAGAGAAGACAAAGCGGAATGGAGAGAAGAAAGGAGAGAGAGAGGAGAGAGAGGGAGAGAGAAAAAGAGAGAGGGGAGGGAAGTGGTAGAGAAGCAGTAGAAACAACATCACACACATACAGAGGAGGACAGGAGACAGAGAGGAAGAGAGAGACAAGAGGGAATAGAGAGACAGAGTGGAAGAGGGAGGAAATGAAAGAGAGACAAACTAAGTGAATCCTACAGCCGTATAAACAGGCACACACAGAGGAGGAGAGGAGAAAGGGAGAGGAGACAGAGAAAGGGATTACGTTAGGTTAAAGAGAGAGACAGATGTACAGATCGTGTAAGAGGAAGAGAGAGATGGAAAGAGAACAATGGAAGGAGAGAGAGAGAGAGGGCTATACACTAATAACACTAACCTCAGGCCTAATTTGGGTCTGTATCACAATGTAATAAGATAATACTCTGGTTACAGTGACAGAAATATCTGAATTTGTAGTAAAAAGTACTACCTATAATCGGAGTTTGGTTTATAGAGGCAAAGAAGAGAGAGGGAGGAGAAAGAAAGACTAATGTCCAATAGGAAAAAGTAGGGTTATTTAGTCATTGAGAGGCGAGAGAGGAGAGAGATGAGAGCGATAGAAGAGAGGGAGAGAGAGGGGGAAGGAATGAGAGAAAGGCGAAAGGGTGGAGACCTCTGGGGGTAATCAGGGCAAAGTAACAGATGGAGTATGAGCCTCCCAGAAGAGACACAGATTACATCGAAAACAGGACACAGACTGCACGCAAGCTTCTATTGGTAGTAGTAGTAATAGCAGTAGTAAATATTAAACAGGAGTAGCAGCATTAGTGGTAGTAGTAGTAGTAGTAGTAGTAGTAGTAGCAACAGTAGTAGTAACAGCTGTTTTCAGAATGCTGTTTGAAATGTTTGACGATTAAAAGGTTATTATCTCTTAAAGTCCATCACATGAAACAAAACATAAATCAATAAAAACTCAGAATGACATGTTCTCTGTCAGTGCAAATGAGCATCAGGACAAAAGGCGGTGGCAGTATTTCTTCACAAAGGTATCAGCGCTGTCTGAGTATATGGTCACGAGATTACTCTGGACAGTTTGTGAAGCCAGTCTCTAGAACAAAACAGTGACTCTGGAGTTAGTGTCCTGCTCAATCCCAAAGTGCCACATTCAAACACACTCTTACACTGTATTTAAAGCAGACCTATTGTGTAAAATGGACTTCTCAGAGCCATGTTAACCATTTTCTAGTTGTTTCCCCTCACCACTGACCCTCTGAAGCTGTAATTGGAGTGATTCATGCACGTTTGAGTCATCTTTAATTGCTTGCTTTCAAGACGCCATTTTGCAGATTAAGTCCTACTTTCACCGCCGTCGATACACGCCCACTGCTCTGTCCTAACTTTGCTCTGAATCGGAGATACATGTAGGATTCGGCAGCATAGTCAGTTTTGTACAAATGAAATGAAATCCACTACTCACTATGGACTTGTTTCTTTTATTAAGTTGGTTTAGATGAATATTGCGATGTGTGAAAATGATAACATAATGATCCACTGGTTCATAGATAATAACTGTATAACAAACAAAAGCACAATATGTTTTCTTTAAAGATCCATGTACAGATACATACACTCTTACAGTGTATTTAAACAGATGTCCCTGTATATATACTTAGAGTATATTTAAACACTGGTCCCTGTATAGATACACACTCTTACAGTATATTTAAACACTGGTCCGTGCATAGACACACACACTTATAGTATAGAGACATGTCTGGAGTGTTTCGCTGTATCGACAGTAGCAGCTGTGGCCTCAGGACTCACCTCAGGCCGGTTCAGTTTAGCCCAGAGTCCCAGGATCCTGACAGCTCTGCTCCTCTGCTCAAACACCCACAGCACCCACAGCACCCACAGCACCCAAAGCACTCAACTTATTTCACCTGTGCTGCTACTACAACAGCACTATCTACTAATAATACACCTCACCACAACTACTACTAATACTACTACTACTACAATCTATTTATAGAACCAGAACTGCTACTACTAATACTACTACTACTACAATCTACTAATACAACCACCTCACCATAACTGCTACTACTAATACTACTACTACTACAACAACAACAACAACTACTACTACTACTACTACTACTACTACTACTACTACTACTACTACTGCAATCTACTAATACAACCACCTCACCAGAACTACTACTACTTCTAATACTACTACTGCTACTACAATCTACTAATGCAATCACCTCACCAGAACTACTACTACTACTAATACTACTACTACTACTACTACTACAATCTACTAATGCAATCACCTCACCAGAACTACTACTACTAATACTACTACTACTACTACAATCTACTAATGCAATCACCTCACCAGAACTACTACTACTAATACTACTACAATCTTTAGGTTTTTTACACCATATGTGGCAGCAAATATGTCAGAAGACCTTCAGACGAAACCAGAACTACTACTACTTCTACTACTACTACTACTACTACTACTACTACTACTACTACTAATCCAATCCACTAATACAACCACCTCACCAGAACCCACTGTAATTGACTCCACACCAGTTAGTGAGTGTGTAAACAGAAAACAGAGAGGAGCCTGAGCTGTGCTGGTGAGATCCTGCAGAGGAATCAGACCATGTTGTGTTTAACAGAAGAGCTCAAGGGTCCATCACATCACCATTTAAAAATACTTACAACAATCACACTACGGACACAACCAAACTGCACAGACTAATGGAGCCTCTTACGGGCAATTCTCTCACTTAAATATAAATCTCTATCTAGCATCAGCCAACAGTTTTTCAGTTCGTCACACATTTTTGTTGAAAATCAAACTCCTAAACAGGACCACGAACGGTCGTATTGATCACAGACTCCTGAAAAAGCGCTGTTAAAACCCATTTTGTAGTTTTTCTTGAGTTTTCATACAATCTTAACATTTTTTTGGCTGCCATTACTAATGTATGCATTGTGTCGCCATGGTAACTCCTAAACATTCTGCCATAGAGATAGATATAAAACAGCCCCAAGCCTGGTGTCGCCGCAAAGTATCAATAGCAGCTTATAGTTTATTTTGTGTGGTCATGTTGTTCAGATTTGATAGAAAATTGGTTGTGGGTTAGACTCTGAGCATGGGAGCACTTCCGGCTCCATCAGCTCTGGCTCCGATTCACTTTGTATTGAAAAGAAAAGTCACCCCTCTTAAAACATTCGTATTGACCCACTCTACATGATACTGGTGTTTTTATTCCGCTATTTTGTCCATAAAACAATTCCTAATATGGAACTCGGCTCCGATTCGCTCCTATAGCCGCCGGCCTCGATAAGCTTCATTTGACTGGAGCCGAACGCTGTGGGTGACGTCACACTCCCTTAATCCACTTCTTTATACAGTTTGTGGTCCTCCCTATGTTACTGTCTCCTCCTGTCAGTAGAAGGAGGTTGTGGGTTAGACTCCTGATTAGGGATGTTGTTAGGGCGCCTGTTGTCCTCTCATTTTGTGCCTTCCATTCCACGCATGCAAATCTGCGAGCGGAGATCCCAACTCCAGATTGGTGGACCCCTTTCCCTCGCCTCTCTTGGGTTGGCTCCGGTACCCCGTCCGGTGGTTGGTGTGTTGGACTCCCACGCCATCAATCCGTGGCTTCCACCCGGTGATGCCACCCTGCATAAAAATGCCGAGTACCTGCCAGTCCGGGCGGCTGGATCACTGCGAATAGCACGCCTTCAGGATTGTGTCTCCTTGGACTTATTGTGTTGTTACTGAGACACTAGAGGTCTCTAATGACCTAGATTTGTTGTAATTTGTTGGAGTCTGATTTAGCCTACTTTTGAGTTTCTTGCATACTTTACTTTTCCTGTTAATTAAAAGGGTCACCTGTTATTTACTATTTATTGTCTATGTTACTTCCTTTCACCCCTAGGAACGGGTTGTAACAGATGTAACAATATCAACATCCGATATTTTCACGATATGCATCACGGTTCAATATTTATTAAGACATTTTGTGAAGGCTAACAAAATGTGAATACGCTACTTTTTTCCTCTTAAAAGCGCTGAAAAAGCCATGAAAAGCCTTTAGTACTGCTATAACATGAAAAATTAAGATTGAAAAGTGCTTAAGAACAGTTATTTGTTCATGTAGGTGACACTGACAACACCAAAGGATCATGGTCTATGTAGTTCCCTCTGTTTTTTTAGCTATTGCTGCCTGTCTCCTGCTCTCAGTATAAGGAGGTCACGGGTTAGACTCCTGATCTCTGTAAGTGGAGAGAGTGGAGATGTTCTCCCTGTGGTACTGTGGCAGAGTGGTTAGCCTGTCTCCTGTCAGTAAAAGAAGGTTGTGGGGTTTGTGCAGGTTCTTCCTCTTCACTTTTTTGTCTCAGAATGTTCAGACGGTGACTAAAGCTGAATAACATCACGAGTTCACGTCAATCAGTCTCCAGAGTCATTATAGATTTTACAGCTTTTCTGGTAAAACCACCTGTAATTGAATAAATGTAAAGTAGAGCTGTTTAATGTCATACTGTGGAACATTCCAGGCCATTGCTGTAATGACATCTCTATAGAAACAAGCAGGTTACGGACTCCCAACCAAAAAGTTACACAGTGGACTTTTAAGGCTTTTCCTAGCATACCTGTCTCAGTTTTCAGTGTTGCTTTGTTCTCCATCTCTCAATTTCTCCATCTCTCCTCTTTTCTTCTCCTTCACCCGTGCTCCATCTCTCCTCCTCTCTTCTCTACCTCTTCTCTTGCTCTCCTCCTCCTCCTCTTCTTCATCCACTCTTTTCCTTCTCCACCTCTCCTCCTCTCCTCTGTCTCTCTATTTTTCCTCCTCCTCCCCATCTCTTCTTTTCCTTCTCTCCTCCCCTCTTTGGTTCACTCCATCTCTCCTAATTCTTTCCTTCCCCATCTCTCCTTCATCTGCTCCTCCTCTCATCATTCTCTCCTCCCCTCTATTGCCTTCTCACTCTTCCATCTCTCCTCCATCCCTCCTGTCACCCATCTCGCTCCACTCCTCCATTTCTCCTCAATCTCTCTCTCCTCCTCTCCTCTTGCTCTTCTCATTGTCTCCTCTTGCGCTCCTCCTCCTCTCTTTCATCCATGCTCGATCTCTCTTCCTCTCTTCTAACTCTCCTTCATCCATCTCACCCCCCTCTTCTCTATCTCTCAATTTCTCCTCTCTCCCTTCCATATCTCCTCCCCTCTCCATCTCTTCTCCTCTATCTCTCCATCTCCATCACTCCGTGCTCCATCTGTCCTCCCCTCTCTATGTCCTCTCCTCCATCGCTCTTTTATCTCCTCCTATCATAAAAAAAAAAACAAAAAAAAAAACAATTCATCACAAACCCAAATGAAAACATATGAGAGAGAGTGAAAAGTAAGATTATAAAGTACATGTTTACGCTTGGAAGAGATAGAAGATAATAAAACTTTTTGGTTGTGGGTGCGATTTCTGACAGAAGAATCCATCACTGCCTTTTTAACAAGCCCACTCCTGTGTCTTTTGTCTCCAAATGCACACTTCAACATTTTCAAACCATGAGAAGCATTTGTTTTTCTGTCCACAGAGCTGTTATTATGTGAGCTCTGTCTGCATAACCATTGCTTTGAAATATTACAGTCGTGCATTAAGATTTCAACAGCTATTTTGAGGTTTTGTTTTTTTTTTTCCAGCTAAAATTGCAGGATATTTTGTACATTTCATTTATCTTTTTTTTTTACTCCCTCAAATTTAGTTAAACTGAAACTGATTTTAAGACCTACTGTGCTTTTGTCTGCTGTATAGTTAAAATCGATGACACCCGTGGGTCGTTACGTTATAATCTGGACATTTTAAATCGCAGTATTAAGCGAAAACGACTTAATAAAAGAAACAATCTGCTGATTTCTGCATTACAAAACTATGGTACCCGATGGGAGCAGACGTCGCGAGCTGCACTTCACACTAGCGAGCAGGAGATTAACAAAAAAAAAACAACAGAAAAAAACGACGTGACGTTGCCTAATCCTACATGTACCACCCACAGATTGAATAGAGAAGTGGACTAAGTGAGTGTGATGTCGCCCATAGCGTTTGGCTCCAGTCAAGTAAAGCAAAATAGTGAAATAAAAACACCAGGATCACGGCGGCTAGCGGGTTAGCTACAGTATGCACATGTATATATACAGTCTATGGTATCAAAGATTAAGAAAAACTGTAGAACTAAGTAAGTACAGAGCAGTGGACGTGTACCGGTGGTGGTGAAAATTGCTGATAGACAAAATGACATCTTGAAAATAAATAATTAAAGATGCACAAATCACTCCAAAATACAACTTCAGGGGGTAAATGAGAAAGAAAGAACTATAACATGGTGAAAAGCTCTGAAAAGTCCATTTTGCTTTAAGTTATATAATTTTAAAGTAAAGTTTCACTTACTTGAGTGCAAATTTGGGTTACTATTATAGACTGTATATATAAATGAACATAGCTAACCTGCTAGCCGCCGTGTTCCAAATAAGAAGTGAATACAGGTGCACTCCTGGCTCCATCAGCTCTGGCTCCAATTCACTTTGTATTGAAAACAGGTCACTCCTCTCTCTCTAACTGCTGCTGTGAGCCTTGTCATTTTGGTCTTAAAATGCTCGTATTGACCCGCTCTACATGATCCTGGGGTTTTTATTTTGCTATTTTGTCTGTAAATAAATTCATATTCCAAATTTGCCTCTATAATTGCTAACCTCAGTGAGCTTCATTTGACTCTATGGTCAAGTTATTGGAAGTGATTGGCCACTGCACAAAACTCACCCAACCTTCACGCTCCCTCTGTCTTTCTCATCCCTCTCTCCCTCCTCTCCTCTCCTCTCTTCTCCTCGTCCATCTCTCCTACTTCCTGCCTGTCTCCTCCTCTCCCCCGTGTGTCGTCTCTCCGGTCTGCTCTTCTTGTTCGGCCTCGAGCAGCAGCGTTCTTCATAAACACACCATCCATCTTTAGAACCAGCGAACGACAAGAGAGACACAAGCTACTGATCTGTCCCTCCATTGCACAAACAAATACTAATATTACTACTAGTACTACTACTGCTGCTACTACTACTATTATTAATATTGCTATATTACTGCTGCTGCTGCTACTACTACCAATTCTGCTACAACTGCTGCTACGACTACTTCTACTACTACTCCTGCTACTACTACTGCTATTAATATTAATATTACTACTGCTGCTACTACTGCTACAACTGCTACTACTACTACTACTACGACTACTACTATGACTACTACTGCTGCTACTACTACTACTGCTACTAGTATTAGTATAACTGCTACTGCTACTACTGTTACTACTATTACTACTACTTAGGGATGCACCAAATCATACTGGTGTCAGATATTGGTGCATCCCTACTATTACTACTATTACTACTATTACTACTACTGCTACTACTATGATTTGAAAAATCCATCCATCCATCCATTTTCTCCCGCTTAATCCGGCTGGGTCGCGGGGGCAGCTCGCTGCCCATTACTCTGTGCACCAGACCCAGACCCCTATGAACCCCTCTGCAGGTGGTGAGCCCACAGGAGGGAGGAATTCCTTGACGGTCCTTGATTGTAAACTGTTCATAGGTGTTGCATGTTTTTGGTTGATGGGGGGAAACCGGAGTACTCGGAGGAAACCCATCCAGACACGGGGAGGAAACATGCAAACTCCACACAGAAAGGCCCGGGCGACCCGGGGATCAAACCCGTAACCTTCTTGCTGTGAGGCATGAGTGTTGCCACTCAGCCACCGTGCCACCTATGATGAGTTGAGAAAAAATAAAATAAAAAATCTACCCCCGAGATAGGGTGACACTCAGTCACACGGGAGGAGCTCGGAGTGGAGCTGCTCCTCCTCCACGTCCAGAGGAGCCAGCTGAGGTGGCTTGGGCATCTGTTCCGGTTGCCTCCTGGACGGCGGAGGAGGTCCTGGGGGAAGACCCAGGACACGCTGGAGGGATTGTGTCTCTCGGCTGGCCTGGGAACACCTTGGGGTCCCCCTGGAAGAGCTGAAGGAAGTGTCTGGCGTGAAGGAAGTCTGGGAGTCCCTGCTTAGACTGCTGCCCCCGTGACCCGGCCCCGGATAAGTGGAAGAAAATGGATGGTGAAAAAAAATCTAATTGTTATTTATTCTGATGAGCATTGCGATTGTGATTCGTTTTAATAACAAGATTCTGTTCAAAGTTCACATTTTAAACATGTCCAGAAGAAGTGACTGATTGAAAGAGTGAAATCTGAACTGAAAAACTAATACAAGAATCACATTTCACATGTTTGTACATTCAGTCAGTCAATCAAGCTTTATTTCAGACTCCAGTGGGTCCATACAGAACATTCAAAAACAGACAGAAGACAAACAAAACAGTAATAACGGTCTATAGTCCATATAAGCAGCTCCTTCAGTGCCTCTAGAGTTCAGAAGTAAACCTGACACTGCTCTGCTCAGCCATTATTAAAACATTTTAAATTTTATTCTGTGAGTCCTCAAGACGCTTCATAAACATTTATACAAACTTTCTGATCACAGCATTCAATGTAGGGACATTATTCTACACAAACAGCAAACTGGCACTTGTCCATCGAGTGACTTTCAACAGGATACAAAGTGCATCATTATATGCAACATGCAACTTCTTAAATTTAGTTTTACTGTAACTGCACCACAAGGGGGCAGTATAGAGTGGTGTGCAGTAAGCTCTGAACACAGCTATTTTCACAGAACTTGTACACATATGACTTTTTTTGCCAACATATTTGCTTGTGCGTACAGTTTGCAGTACTGCCTCTGAATGTCATCATCAGATCACTCCTGATCATGTGACCAAGGCATTTGACCTTATCCACAACAGACAGGTCCCCTCCGGACAAGTAAAAATCAGGAAACACAGTCTTTTGGTGTTCCTTAGTCCTCACCACCATCACCACACTCTTTTTGGAGTTAAACTTGATATCATATTCCTCCCCATAGACTGAGTACACTCTCAGAGCTGCTGCAGACCTGCAGAGTCAGGGGACATGATAACCTGGTCATCTGCATAGAGTAGATGGTTCAAGAGTCTATCTCCCCTCATGCTTGTCTTATACTGTGTTAATCTCTGGGATACATCTTTTATATACAAACTGAAGAGCAGAGGTGGCAGGATCCCACCCTGTCTCAGCTCGTTTGTCACAGAAAACGGTTCAGAAGTGACAGTTCCCCATCTGACTTTCATTGTTTGCTGTGTATACCAAAAATGCAGAGCCCGGGTTAAATAGAGAGGAACACCTCGCTGCTGTAACTTTTCAAACAGTCTGCCATGGTTGATGCGGTCAAAGGCTTTTGAGGCATCTAAGAAGCACAGAAGCATAGTGGAGTTCTGCCTTTTGTACTTACTCTCACTCTAGAAGAATTATTTCCAGTACCTCTGACAGCACACTGGCTAAGACCTGCAGAACTATAGATGTAAAGTACAGTTTTTATGCAGAATAAAAACTTGACATTTTGTTACTTATGGAAGAAAAAGATGGTACCTTTGATATTTGCTAATTGCTTCTATTCAAACTGTGATTAATCCTGCAGGCCTATAGCAGGTAAAAAAATCCATACATTTCTATAGTGTACGCCCAGGTATTATTTATGCATTAGACCTCACAGCACAAAAGCCATTCCAAACTAGGCCAGAAGTTTGAGCTGTCTCCTCTGATTTCAAACTACTCCATCAAAAACACAGGGGCACAGCAAAAGTGCATAATCAGGAATAACACTGTACTGTACTGAGCAGAACGGAATAAATGCTTCAAACCTGGGTGTTGGAACTACACTATAGTCTATATGTTTGCAGGACTGTAATAGAAAATCAACTGTATGCTATATAAAGATTTGCATGATTGATGGAGTGTAGTTATTAAGCTAGATGCCCTTCCAGACTCTCTGTTCCGGCTTGGGGCAGGTATACGTAGAATGCATTAGCTTGAGCAGAATACATGTTTAAAACCTGGGTGTTGAATTACACTATAGTCTATATGTTTACTCTCCCCCTCCCCAGACGCTTCCTTCCTCTCGCATGGTCACTCATACAGATAGACCGGACCGTAGCCTCTGTGGCTCCTCTGTGTACCCTAAACTGGTCTCCCTCTCCCCAGACACCTCCTCCTCCCTTTTCTCCACAAATTCACCGAACTATAACCTCTCTCAGTAGGTAATGTGTATACCCCATACCGCTCTCCCTCTCCCCAGACGCCTCCTTCTCCCTCTCTGGACACATATCCACTGGACGCCTGTTGGTGGGTTGTGTGTATACCAGTCCTGCTTTCCCTCTCCCCCCAGACACCTCACTCTCGCTCTCCCTAGATACAGACTGTAGTATTGGTACTTTGCGGTGACATCACGCTGGGGGGGGGGGGGGGGGGGGGGCATACATGTATCTCTGTGGTGGAATGTTCGGTGACAAAATGCACACACTAGCAAACACAATTTTTCTTTTTTTTTTTCCTCAAGTTTGAAAATAGTGTGAAAACTAAAAAAAGAAAAACAAAAAATTTTACTTGAAATACAGAGCTTCAGACAGAGCAGTGCCTACAGTTAGTTTCGCACTAATATCAATACGCTCAGGACTGTAGCATCTCCGCGGTTCATCTGTATAGCCGTGATGGTCTCCCTCTCCCCAGACGCTGCCCTCCCCTCTCTTTCGCTCTCCACTGGACACGCACAGACAAACTGGACCAGAGCTTCTCAGTGGGTCAGCTGTGTGTCTCTGCACTCAGTAAATGTCACCCACAACAGTCTCCGCGGGGGCCAATCACTGCCCCCCCCCCCACTGTGTAGGCTCTGGTCCAGCAAAAGGAAAACAGGATGAATCAGGATCTAAAACTAATATGAGCTGTTTGAGTGTCTGTGCCGATTCAGCTGCAAAAAGACCAGTTTGATTGTGTCTTTCAAAAGGTAAAAATGACAACGTTGCTGTTACACACAACCTCATTAAGAATAAGCAAAAATGCTATACATAAATCAGTGATTCTTGAGAGTTGGGACAAAAGCATTCTACATTTATGGGAGTTGTCTCTGTACAGTGAGGTCTGAGGTGTACATAACTGCAAAGGAACGGGTTCTGAATTTAAAAAAAAAAAAAAAAAATCTAAAAAATAACGTATTTCCCGATACAACTCAATTATTGTCAACTCCGTCACACACATAAAATTTGATTTACTCCAATCTAACAAACATTTTACTTACATGTTGTTATAAGGGTTATTTCACATTGTGTCCAACTAAAGTCCAACTAATAATCTGAAAACTAAAACTGTAATTTTATACTTTTATGAACATTCAAGTTTCATAATCAGCTGCAAAATATCAATATATTTAGTTAGTATTATCAAATCATAACATAACATCTTTATACAAGTCTAATTTACATAATACACTGTATGCTAGGATTACTTAAACACAAAGGCTACAGACAAAGCAGTACCTACAATTAGCGTCACACACCCAGAGAATGTTAATGACATCAGCTGCAAAGTTTCAATGCATTTAGTCAGTATTATCAAATCATAACATAACATCTTTATACAAGTCTAATTTCCATAACACGTTGTAAACACTGGCATTACTTCAACTCAGAGAGGCTACAGCCATAAGAATCTGTGTAAATGAACCATACGTGACTGTGAGTGAGGAAACCCTGTGTACACCAGCGTGCACGAGCGCTATCGTACAGGGATTTTCAGTCTGACTGGCTCGGTGTAAACAAATGCTGCTAATCCTCCATGTTTACGCCGTTTCCATGGTGATGTGAGGGTTTTGTGCTAATGATTCTTGTCCATCAAACGGAATTATAGCGACAGAAAAGGGGATGTACAGGCGTTTATGGGGATAATGTAATGGTATATGAATGAAAGAGAGGAGGAGAGAGGGTGGAGAGGAAGAGAGAGGGAGAGGAAGATGGAGAGAGGGAGTAGAGAGGAGAAAGGGTGGAGAGGAAGCGAGAGGAAGATGGAGAGAGGGAGGAGGCGAGAGACAGAGAGAAGAGAGGAGGACAGAGAGAGGAGGAGAGAGAGAAGAGAGGGGAAAAGAGGGAGACAGAGCGAAGAGAGGAGGACAGAGAGCAGGGGAGAAGGAGGAGAGGGTTAGGGTGAAGAGGGAAGAGGACAGAGAGAGGAGAGCAGGACAGAGGGAGGAGGGTAGAGGGAGAAAAGAGGAAGAGAGGGAGGAGGGGGGAGGAAGGAGAGAGGATGAGGGAGGATGAGAGAACCAGAGAGAGCAGAGGGGGGAGAGTGGGGAGAGAGGGAGGAGAGAGGGAGAAAAAGCAGGAGAGAAAGAGTAGAGAGGAGGAGAGAGGGAGGGGAGAGAAGGGGAGAGGGAGAGAAACAAGGACAGAGAGAGCAGAGAGGGGGAGAGAGATGAGGAGAGAGAGGAGAAAGGAGGAGAGAAGAGGAAAGAGGGAGAGAGAGAGGAAGGAGAGACAGATGGAGTCCATAATGAACAATATGACAAGTTTGGAGGAAAAGAAGACAAACATGACAGAGAAATTAAAATGATCTAATGATGCGTGCATTTCTTCCTGTTGTCACCTGCCTGTCACAATCACAGCAGCTCCTTTTGTGTTTCAAACTGTTCAGATAAATGCACTCCCTCACCCCTCCACCTTCACCCACCTTCTCTCCCACCCCTCCATTACCACAAAACTTTCTGGAGGCGCCATGTCACCTTCGTGATTTAACGGAAATAGAAAATAAATTATTATTAATTATTCTCTATGCTATATAAGGTTTCAGCTGTAGTGGTTTCAGTGCACTAAAAACTTAATATACTCTTATTTTAGTCAGTTTTTTTCAGCTAACAAGTTACACATGTGTCTTTAAAGGTCTTATATTCTCAAAATTTCCTCTTGTGAGCTTTAAGACATGTTCTAATGTCGTTACCTCCTCAAAAACAGACCTGGAGTTGTGTTTTGTTTCATTCACACATGTTTGAGTAATCCTTTATTATTAGTCCGTCTACATCTCCAAAGCTCCATCTTCACCACAGCAGCAGAACAATGATTTTACCCCAGATGCCATTCCATGCAAACAAATACTTACATCACAACGAAAATGTACCTAGGAAACTATCTTAACTCATACACAACACTTTAAAGGGCCAGTATTACGCTACTTTCTGTTCTATGTTATAATGTTCTATGTTATAATGTTTTTCCTTATCAAACCCTGCATATTTAGGCTGAGATCTTCTTCTTTCAAACAGAAAACACTGTGTTGCACCTTGTGATGTCATGTGGTAATACAGGTTTGTGTTTTCAAACTCCATTCACCTTTCATTTGGATGATTATACTCATGAAATTGCCAATCTCCACTGAACTAAAAGTAAAACGCAGCTTACTACAGGTTGATGACATCACAAGGTGGAACAGAGCATTTTGGGCTTTGGAGATATAGACAAACACAACTCCAGGACTGATTTTGAGGAGGTAACAACATTCTAACATGGCTTAAAGCTCACACAAGTCCATTTTGCTTAATATAGAACCTTAAACAGTTGTGATAGCTATAAATAACAGGCTTTACAATAACTCTGTCAACTCTCCTACACTCCAACCTGTGTCCTCTCGCTGATACATAACCCATATAATAGTATTCATTTGACCCGTCTGACCCCAAGCTCAGAAGTGATTACAGTTTTGATAGCGGCCTTGTTAATACGGCGCTCTGTTCTGTCTTTGCTGGTTTCCTCTGGATAACTGTCTTCTGTGGGGTTAAGTGGGGTCAGTCTGATCTATACAGCCACAGCACATCCATCTGAGCCCAGGTGCAAAGTTATTACAGCGAGAGAGGAGAGGGAGCAGAGGTGAGGAGGGGAGAGGAGAGAGAGAGAGAGAGCAGAGGTGAGGAGGGGAGAGGAGAGAGAGAGAGAGGGAGCAGAGGTGAGGAGGGGAGAGGAGAGAGAGAGAGAGAGCAGAGGTGAGGAGAGGAGAGGAGAGAGAGAGAGAGAGCAGAGGTGAGGAGGGGAGAGGAGAGAGAGAGAGAGAGCAGAGGTGAGGAGGGGAGAGGAGAGAGAGAGAGAGCAGAGGTGAGGAGAGGAGAGGAGAGAGAGAGAGAGAGCAGAGGTGAGGAGGGGAGAGGAGAGAGAGAGCAGAGGTGAGGAGGAGAGGGGACAGGAGAGAGAGACTGCAGAGGTGAGGAGAGGAGGGGACGGGAGAGAGAGAGCAGAGGTGAGGAGGGGACAGGAGAGAGAGAGCAGAGGTGAGGAGAGGAGGGGACGGGAGAGAGAGAGCAGAGGTGAGGAGGGGACAAAAGAGAGAGAGCGGAGGTGAGGAGGGGAGGGGACGGGAGAGAGAGAGAGAGCAGAGGTGAGGAGAGGAGGGGACAGGAGAGAGAGAGCAGAGGTGAGGAGGGGAGGGGAGAAGAGAGAGAGAGAGAGCAGAGGTGAGGAGGGGAGGGGAGAGAGAGAGAGCAGAGGTGAGGAGGGGAGGGGAGAGGAGAGAGAGAGCAGAGGTGAGGAGGGGAGGGGACGGGAGAGAGAGAGCAGAGGTGAGGAGGGGACAGGAGAGAGAGAGCAGAGGTGAGGAGAGGAGGGGACGGGAGAGAGAGAGCAGAGGTGAGGAGGGGACAAAAGAGAGAGTGAGCAGAGGTGAGGAGGGGAGGGGAGAGGAGAGAGAGAGAGCAGAGGTGAGGAGGGGAGAGGAGAGAGAGAGAGAGACAGCAGAGGTGAGGAGGGGACGGGAGAGAGAGAGCAGAGGTGAGGAGGGGACAGAAGAGAGAGAGCAGAGGTGAGGAGGAGGGAGGAGAGACAGAGTAGAGGTAAGTCGGGACAGAGAGGGGGCCAATGGGTGACAATCACAGAGCAGAGCAGAGGAAGGGTCTGGGCATAATATGTTTTAATGTAAGTGAAAACATGGCCAATGCCATAGGTGTAGTTAGTCCTGGTCTACTCTGGTGTAGTTAGTCCTGGTCTGCTCTGGTGTAGTTAGTCCCGGTCTACTCTGGGTGTAGTCCCAGTTTTGTTCTCATTTTGATCGAATACCAATGAAGACATGGCCGATAGTCTGCTGCAATGGCCTGACCAGCCTATCACTCACAAACTATTGAGCAAGATGAGAAGTGTTTTGCTCAAGAACACATTATATGCACAAGAAAGAGCTGGGATCTTATCGCCAACTACCACACTGTGGTTAAAATAAATAAATAAAAAAAAGATCTGGAAAAAAGCTTTTTGCCAAAATATATTCAGAAATTCTGAACATCTGCCCCCTCAGTGTGCTTTGCTGTTTGAGTTGCTTCTTGCTTTGGCATCTCTACAAATATATTGGTGTGCATTATTATTTCATTCATCCTCCACCAAGTTCTGACACTGTGTACTTGGGCAAGACACTTCGCCCACCTTGCTGACTGTGGTGTGTGGTTGTTGGTGGTGGTCAGAGTGGCACAGATTGGCAGCCTCACTTCCATTGGTCTGCCTCAGGGCTTCTGTGGCTACAGTTGTAGGTTACCACTATGAATAATGGGTGTCTTGAAGTGTCTTGCCAAAGAGCGCAGCATCAGCTTCTCAAACTGAAATGAGGTTCTGATGATTTGCTGATTTCTACATAACATGATCACATTTTTATACAGCGCTTTTCCACCTCCAAATCACTCAACTCAAAGTGCTTTACATCAAGGAACCACTCACCCATTCACAAATACACTCATACACCGGAGGACACAGACACCGGGGACAAGGTCGGGTAAGTGTTTTGCCCAAGGACACAATGGCAGTGGAGAAACATTCAACCAAGTGAGCTACTGTCGCCCCCATAGATATAATATAAAACACTGAGTAATTCCTGACACGATAGTTTGCGAGTCAGTTGTCAAAACGCACAAAGCACACATTTTAAAATACATACAACGTTATTCACAACATTAGATTGCCATTACAGAATAATGAGAGCCGTTATTGCAGGCTGGTGTCTCATTCATATTTAATGTATGGAGACATATTGCTTATATTGACTATGGGGGGCCTATTGTCACATTTGCACACCACAATCTGCTATGTGTTGCCGTGGAGACTTCGCCGTAATTTAATAACACATTACATCATCGTGTCTATCATGAGCACTTTTACATGTGTTATTGTTTAAAGCAATTTCCATTTTCCGCTCGGGTGAATTAGATTTTCCTCCGTAGAGTATTCCCTCTTCCCTCTTCCGAACACAGCCCTTTATTAAGTCATGTTTAAAACCCCAGTGAGACTGTGCTTGTGTTTATGGAATGATTAGACTTCCCAAATCCGCAATCCACACGCGCGCCGGTCGGATAAGGACAGAGAATGACATAATACAGTCTTATCTGCAAGTCAAAACGTCTTCACCTCTTTCTCTTGCTCCCTCTCTCCATCAATCCATCTCTCCATCTCTTGGCTGTGCAATTAGGGGAATCTTAAAGGTCCTACTTTATGTTCACAAAATCCACTCTTGTGAGCTTTAAACCATGTTAGAATGTTGTTCCCTCCTCAGAAACAGACCTGGTGTTTTGTTTCATTCACACGTGTTTGAGTAACTCTGGTTTATTAGTCTGTCTACATCTCCAAAGCTCAAAATGCTTTGTTCCACTTTGTGATGTCATGTAGTGATAGTTTTCAAGTTCTCCTTTTATCTTTTGTTCAGTAGAGACTGTCAAATCCAGGGCTGAAATGATCCCAATGATTCTAGTGGAAATGTATGGGTTTTAAAAACACAGAAGAGCACTTCATGACATCACAAGGTGGAACAGAGTGTTTTGAGCTTTGGAGATGTAGACAGACTAAAAATAAAACTCCAGTTATGTGTTTGGTGAGGTAACAGCATTATAACATGGCCTAAAGCTCCCAGGAGTCACTTGTGTGTAATACAGGACCTTTAATCTTTCTTTCTTTTTTTCTCTCTTTCTTTTTATTAATGGACTGAGATTTCAGTGCATTAATGAGATATTTGGAGCAGTGGGAGTAGATTGAGGACTCAGCTCTTTCCCTGCTCTGTTCTGCTCACTGGATTTAACCCTTTATTTTCCACACCAGCTCTTTGTCAGCACATTATAGTTCTTCAGCTGTCTCTGCTTTTCAAACTACGGCGTTAAATATCATCAAATCAGGAATTCAAATACGGAGAGAGAAAGAGAGAGAGAGAGAGAGAGAGAGAGAGAGAGAGAGAGAGAGAGAGAGAGAGAGAGAGAGAGAGAGAGAGAGAGAGATTGCTGCAGCAACATTTCCACTGTGTCTCAGTGTTCTTTGTGTCTCAGTCAAAGGTCTCAGGTCAGTTTCAGAGGAGGACTGGTCAGGGGGGCACAGCAGATCCTGTGTCAGGGCCATTTGAGGAAAGGAACAGCACTCTGGACAAAAGAGTTCCTCCTCTGTGTCCTGCAGCACCAGAGCAGCCACCGGGGGAGCCAGATGACCAACAGGAAAGGCCTCACTCGTACTCCACTCTGGTGTTTCTGTTTGTGACAAAATGGGACATTCCCAAGTATTTCATCTGAAAGGTCATTTGCTGCCACATATGGTGTAAAAAGCCATCCATAGCTAGCTCCATCGCTAGTCTCTTGCACTGCCTCTGTGGATATGGGAAAAACAACAGTTTATTTGACAAAATTCAACAACCTTGTTTTCATTCCCTCAAAGTGTCTCCTCTGGAAGGTCTTCTGTCACATTTGCTGCCACATAAGGTGTGAAAAGTCTGTAGCATCTCAAATGTCCATAGGTAACTCCATAGCTAGCCTCTTGCACGACCGCCGTGGATACGGGAAAAACAACAGCTAATTTCACAAAATTCAACAACCTTGTATTCATTCTCTTTAAGTATTTCCTCTGGAAGGTCTTCTGTCACATTTGCTGCCACATAAGGTCTAGCACAGTCTCAATAGTGACTCTTTGGGAGAAATATCACGATAATAACAATATACTTTTAATAATAAGTATATAACTAATAACTAACATTGTAATAGCAATATTTTCTGTTGAGTAAGATGTAGATTAGGTTTCCCACAGTGGGTAATTCCATAACTTAAACATTATCTGATCAGAATGAGCACGAAAACTCACAATAACAATATTCTATTTTCAAATAAAAGTATTTTCCTACAGTTTTTGGTATTCCAGAATCATCCGATCTCCATAGCCCTGAAAATAAGCCCCATAGCTGGAGCTTATTTTCATTCCTCTTCTCTTCTGTCTGTCTCTCCCTTCTTCTCTCCTGCTCTTGTCCTTTTGAATTTTCACTTTACAAACGCAGCTCCTGTTTTGTCTTCTTCTCCTCCATCTCCACTCTCCTCTACCTCACTCTCTCTCCACTCCACTTTCTTCATCTCTCTCCTCCACCTCTCCTCCTCTTCTTTCTCTCTCTCTTCCTCTTCTCTCCTCTTTCTCTCCTCCTCCTTTCCTCACCCCCTCCTTCTCTCCTGCTCTTTTTTCTCTCTCCCTCTCTTCTGCTTTTGTCCTTCGCTTTACAAACACAGCTCTAGTTTTGTCCTCTCCTCTCTCTTTCCCATCTCTCTCTCTGTCCCCTCCTCCAGCTCTTCTCTCTCCCTCGTTCACGAACTCTTCTCTGGCGGTCCATTGAAAGTGTTGAAATCCTCTCGTCTGTTTCATACATTATTCATCAGGCGTTTATGTGGAGACGAACAAACAAGTGCTGACAGATCTCTCTTTTTCTATCCCTTTTTCTCTACCCTCTCTCTCAATTCTTTCTCTCCTCTGTCACCCACCTCTTTGTCTTGTCCTTGTGTCTCCCCTCTTGCTCGTCTGTCACTCTCCTTTGTTTCTTGTCCTTCACTCTCTCTTCTTTCTTGTCCTACACTCTCTCTTTGCTCTCACCTACTCTCCTCTCTCTCACCTCTTTCTTATTTCTCTGTCCCTTCTATCTCTCCCCTCTCACAGCTCTGACTCATCTCTCTCTCCTCTTCTTTCTTTTCTCACTCTTTCATATTTCTCTCTCCTCTCTCATTCCTCCTCTCTCCCCTTTTCTTAGCTCTCTCTTCTCTTTCTTATCTCTCTCTCTTCTCTCTCATTTCTCTACTAGCATGCAAATGTGCACCTCCTGATCATCAGACAGTAAAATATTTAAAAACAAATGCCGGCAGTACATAGTGGACTTATTTTGACCTCAAGAGCTGCTTAAAAGTCCCATATTATGATATTTTCTGATCTGTTCTAATGTTTCCTCATTACACAGACCTGGAGTTGTGTTTGGTTTCATTCTCTCAAGCCAAGCTGAAAACACTCTGTTCCACCTTGTGATGTCATCTGGAAATACAGAAAGTCCTCCACTGGGGGTTTAAACTCGATACACCTTCACTAGAATCATTTTTGATCATTTTAATTTGCCCTGGAATTGCCAATTTCTACAAAACAAAAAAGAAAAGGTATCTGTTAACTTGTTAGCAGTTAACAAACTACCACTACGTGACATCACAAGGTGGAACAGCGCACTTTGAGCTTTGGAGATGTAGACAGACTAATAATGAAGGGTTACACAAACATGTGAATGAAACAAAACACAACTCCAGGTCTGTTTTTGAGGAGATAACAGCATCACAGCAGCAACATCACTTAAAGCTCACAAGAGTCTATTTTGCATAACATAGGACCTTTATTATATCAGTACTTGGGCAAGACACATTTTGCAGAAACTAGAATGTAGAAAATAGAAAAAAATCATATAATCCAGATTACAAATGATCTTCTAAGAGATCGTAATCAAATGAATTCGCCAGTGGATGTGGGAAGTGTGTCTAAAATACCAGAGGAGTTGGTTCTGCAGCTGTGGTTTGTCATAGCGTCCAGTGTAAATACACATATCTCACTTTAATCTTAAACAATGATGTTCTTTTTAGAATACGAAGCAAAAAGTGGCCAGTAAACAGTAAATATTTTAGGACCTATATGTTGGGGATTTGGTCATTTAAATTTACTACAAATTCACCCCCACTGGGTTTGTTTGAAAGAAAGCTATCATCATGTTTTGTGCAGCTATCTCTTCATATTAAAGGTGCACTGTGTAACCTTTTGGTTCTACAGTATGACATTAAACAGCTCTACCTTACATTTATCAAATTTGATAGTTGTATAGCTCAAAAATACCTACAAAAACAGACATTCTGACTGTGAGCAGGGTCACGCCTCCACAGATCTGACCTGTAATTTGGCTTGGTTTGGCCTCCATGAAGATAGGAACATTTAATACCAAATTGTGAAACATTCCAGACAAAGTAACATCTCCATGGAGAAAAGCATTTAATGGACCCTCCATCAGAAAAGTTACACAATACACTTTTAAAATGTGAATATTTGTGTGTATATTTGTATTTTTTAGGCAACAAATCATCCAAAACAAAATATCGGCCTGTGCTGGAGATTCTGAGAGAAGTCTGTTGTTGTAGCAGCTTGGTTTGCTTTCATTTGTCTTCCACTTTTAAAATAATATCGAGCTAATTTGGGCTGGACAAACGAGCTGGGGCATTAAAAATACAGTAAGGACATGAAACTGAAGCCAAGGCCCAGAGCAGAGCGCGCCCCCTACTGACCACAGCCTGTTAACCCAGCTTTAACCCTGCGCACCCCGTCACCCCGCCACATGTCTCTACGGCAGCCTGCAGAGGACAAACCCAGTGTGCTGGACTAATGAGGATTTGTGCAGAGGAAAAAGGTCAAGTTACAGACAAAAAAGTGACAAAAGCAATTACGAAATTACAACTATCAAAAAAAAAAAAAAAAAAAAAAAAAAAAAAAAAAAAAAAAAAAAATGCGTGTTACTTTTTAAATAATAATTATTTAAATAATAATAATAATAATAATAATAATAATAATAATAATAATAATATTATTATTATTATTATTATTATTATTATTATTATTAACAAAAAATTTAAACCATACTTCCATACACGTTTTATGCACAGACTGTATAAAAAAGTGGACTAACTGAGTGTGACATCAAAATAGTGAAATAAAAACCCCAGGATCATGTAGAGAGGGTTAATACGAACATTACAACACCAAAATGAGGAGCCTGACAGCAGCAGTTACAGAGAGAGGGGTGATGTTTTTTTTTCAATACAAAGTGAATAGGAGCCGGAGCCAGTGGAGCCAGAAACACACCCATGCTCACTTTTGCTTCACTATTTGGAACGTAGCGGCTAATGGGTCAGCAGGCCGTTAGAGGAAAATATTTGTTGTAAATGTTTTCTGTATTTTTCCTCCCATATTCACATTTTTGGTCCTTAATACAGATTGAATTACTGTAATGAATTCACTACTCCCACAACTAAATAAAAGGATACTTCTACATGAGAGCTTTAATTCCGAATAAAAATAATTTAACTCTGAATAAAAATGAATTCCACTTTAAAAAGACCACATAAACACTTAATTAATAATAATAATAATAAAAAAAAAAACTAATAAAAAATGATTATTCAGAATTAAACTTAATTCCGAGGTAAGGGGGTGGTTTATTCTGATTTTAAAGCCAAATTAATTTATTCCTCGATCATGTAAACATTTATTCTTCTTAAAAATATTTTCGGTCGTTCAGCACATGCTCGTTGGGTCGCCCTTCTAACACGATCCGGACGATTCGGCTCCACCAGTCTTCTCTTCGGACTTTCATCCACTGCTCTTTGGATTTGTGAGCGGGATGTGGGAGTGGGCTGAGGTAGAGCAGCCGTTGACTCAGTCTGTCTTCTTCCTCCTCCTCAGCGACAGACGTAAAGTGTGATGATAGAATTCTCCAGCTGCTGCTTAATTATCATCGGAACAACTGCGAAAAAAGTTTGTCAATCAGAACCCTTCCCGACTCCCACAGGTTGAGCGGAATTAAATAAAGGCGATTTAACGTGTTTTCCATGTAAACCATGTGAGAATATTTTAATTCCAAACTATTTAATTCAGAACAATTAATTTGGAATTAAAAAACATCATGTAAACTTGGCCAATGACACTTTGCAGCTGATTTCATCAAAATTCCCTGGGGATGTGACGCTAACTGGAGGCTCTGCTCTGTCTGAGGCTTTATTAGACTTTAATCTGTGCTTTAATATTTAATCTTTTAACAGAATCTGACCAGAACGAACTGATTTCACTGGAATTACAACAGATGAGCTGATTTGCGCTGTTAGACAAGTATGTCACACATAAAATTACAGTCACAAGCTAGTTAGCATTAGCATTAACAGTTTTTCAGTTAGTCGCTCTCACCTTTTTGTTGAAAATCAAACTCCTAAACAGGACCATGAACGCTCGGACTGATCACGGGCTTCTGAAATTGTGCTCTTTAAATCAGTTTTTGATTTTTTCTTGAGTTTTCAGATCTTAAAACTGTTTTCACTGTGTTTCCTAACGTGTCCGTCGTGTCACCATGGCAACTCCTGAACATCCCACCATTAGAGATACATGTAGAACACCTCCTGCGTGACGCGACTACAAAGTATCAATACTATACTTCAAATGAATGCATAGTTTCTCAAGAGGAAAGCAAGTATTTCCAATCACTCATGTTTTTCTGCTTGATTTTCCATTTCAAACACATTTCTCGTCTCTTGCGGCTAATATATCAGATAATATGAGTGCTGGTCTAATACTATGTGATTGTATCTTGGATTTTCAACAGTGCAGTTCTTTAAATGTAAAAGGCCCAGTAATCTGATGGTTTAAATAGTTATTATCTTCCCCTGATCATATCTTACTCTCACTCCTCGGAAGATACGGCGCTTTAAGAAATATGGCACAGAACAAAGGAGGGCGCTTCGTATTAGAGCTGATTGGAAATGAACTGCAGTGTGATAATGTGGCTGGAGGAGAGAGATGGTGAATGAAAAAGTGAATTCTGTACATTTAAAAAAATTAAAGGTACCTGAAATGTTCCACAGTATGACATTAAACAGCTCTACCTTACATTTATTCAATTACAGGTGGTTTTAGAGCTCAAAAATACCTAAAAAAACAGACATTCTAACTGTGAGTGGGGTCGCCTCCCCACAGATCTGACCTGTAACTTGGTCTAGTTTGGTCTCAATGAAGATAGAAAGGTTTAATGCCATAGTGTGAAACATTCCAGACAAAGCAATAACATCTCCATGGAGAAAAGCATTTGACAGACCTTCCGCCAGAAAAGCTACATAATGCACCTTTAAGAGAGTATTTTAACATAGATTTGAGATGTTATTACGTGAATATTGATACTTTGCAGCTGATGTCGTCAACATTCTCTGGGGGTGTGATGCTAACTGGATGCACTGCTCTGTCTGAAGCTCAGGATAGGCTTTAATCTGAGCTTTATTTTAACACAATTATCTCTCCTGACCGTGACGGGGGGCCGGGGTCGGGTCAGCTGTATAACAGAATTGTATGACCCAGACCAAAATGACCAGCAGACCTCATTGTGGAGTAGAAATGACTATCCTGGCACAGCGATCCACAATACTATATCAATACATAATTAATGGCACATACTTGTTTATTTGTTTGCAAAAGTAGTAAGTACTTCACACTTTGTTTTAATTTGAAATACCACAGATATTCCATTTATTTATTTGCTAATAACAATAGCATCAAAGGTAAGAAAGATCAAGGTAAGAAAGGTAAGAAACTGTCAAGGTAAGAAACATCCGGTGATTGGTACTGGCAAAGGAGAGTGAAAAATTACAAATTGTAGGTAGACCTCTTGATATTAACAACAATAATATTAATAACAATTGTATGAATTATAATTGTGCAGCACTTAATAAAAGCCAAATAGGTCAAACAGGGCCTTAGTTTGATGACCCCTGACTTACGTGGAACTACAACAGGTGAGCTGATTTGTGGTGTTAAACAAGTCCCTCTCAAATAACATTACGGTCACAAGCTAGCTAGCATTAGCCAATAGCATTAGCAAATAGCATTAGCCAATAGCATTAGCGGTCTGAGGGGGAAGGGGCTTTACTTTCAACACCCTCATTCCGGATTGGCTCTTTGGTTGCTATGATACTTAGCAGTTATAGCAGAGAATTTGAAGCCGGGTTCCATATTTGGAACCTGGCTTAACCTTAATTTGACTGACTTAGTTTATTTTCTTTATACAGTCTCTGGGTGTTACACAGATATAATTCCACATGGTAATATAATAAAAAGTACTACATTTTCTGTTGTCTAAAGAAGAAATATGGAACTCAACTTCAAATTCTCTGCAAAAACTGCTGGCCTCTGTGAGCTTCATTTGACTCGATTAGTTTATTTTCTATGGGCATTACACAGACATAAAGCCACATGGTACAATTTAATGGTGATAATCACATTCTGTTGTCTACATAAAGAGTTTTTTAATACGTTTGTGGTATCAGAATCATTATCGAGTCTATTCCTTAGTATTAAAATTGAACTTTTAGTGTCTATGTACAAAACCGTGCAGCCTTCAGCCAACACAATAGACTTACAATAGTTTTATAATGAAGGTTTTTACTTTTCCATCACTATCGAGCTCAGGCAAAGCCATGTCAGATTCCTATCTTTTGTGAGCGTGGAGTACAAGCTTTAGGGCTGTCCTCTCTCCGTAAACTCTCCATGGTGACGCTGCTATCTGCTTCTCTCTGCTCGATAGCATTGACCTGTTTAAACACACACTTTCACATTCACAAGCAGAGGAAATAAGATGCAGTATCAGGCTGGGGATGATTGAGAGCTCATTTCTTCTTTTTTTGTCATGATTGCAAAGGTTTTACTGAGGTGGGAACAATTGTGTAACTGAAAACGCTTGTCAGTTTTTGTATTATTTGTTTTTTATTGGAATTTTGCTCATTTATGTTAGTGTATGTAAGTTTTTCTCAACTTTCAGAGGTCAGAGTGGAGTTTTGCTAGCACAAACAACTAGCATGCAAACATAGATTCTCTGACTTATACCTGTAGTGGGGCAAATGCATGGGGAAATCAGGTCGAGGTGCTTTAAGTGGAGATTTGCATAGGTCCTGGTTCTGATAGTGTAGGCCCTAACTTACAAAGGTTGAGGTTGCGACTGTACTGGACCAGTTTTTTTTTTTTTTTTTTGCAAAGGCCCTGTTTTGTCCCCCATCTATCTCTCCTGTCCCTCAGTCCCTCTTTTTCTTCTCTCTATCTTCACTCTCTCCTGCCTTCCTTCTTTTCTTTTGATTACATAGGTTCTCAGTGCACAGGCCCTGGTTGTAGTAGTTGTATAGGCCCTGGTTTGTCCCTCAGTGTGGGCTGCAGGACACTTGCAGGAGCTGTCTCTCTCTGTCTCTCTCTCTGTCTCTCTGTCTGTCTCTCTCTCTCTCTCCCTCTGTTTCTCTCTCTGGTATGTGCAGTCTTTCTCTCTCAGTCTCTTTCTCTCTCTCTGGTGTATGCAGTCTATCTCACTTTCTCTCTTTGCCTCTCTCTCTGTCTCTCTATCTCTCAGTCTATCTCTCTCTGTTCCTCACTGTCTTTCTCTCTCTCAGTCTCTCTCTATCAGTCTTTTTCTCTCTCGCTCAGTCCCTCTCAGTCTTTCTATCTCAGTCTCTCTCTTTCTTTCTCAGTCTCTCTCTCAGTCTCTCTCTCAGTCTCTTTCTCAGTCTTTCTGTCTCTCGCAATCTCTCTCAGTCCCTCTCAGTGTGTGTGTGTGTGCGTGTACGTGTGCGTGCGTGTGTGTGTTTGTGTGCGTGTATGTGCGTGTGCGTGTGTCTGGTCTGAGTGGAGCATTAGAGCTGATCAATAGTTCTGGTGCACTGGGACGACTCAGCTCTCCACATGAATATTCAAAAGACAAAACGCTCACCAACATTTACAAGTGTGTGCATTTAGACTGCTCTACAAGTCTGCTATACAAGTGTATGCATTTAGACTGCTCTACAAGTCTGCTATACAAGTGTGTGCATTTAGACTGCTCTTCAAGTCTGCTATACAAGTGTATGCATTTAGAATATTATTTACTAAGGACATTTATTTCTGTCCTGTTCATCGGAGTATACATCCCTCTCTCAGCGGATGAAGAGGCTGCCTATAACAGGATAAACACTGTGGTTGCTGGGCTGCAGTCTAAACACCCGGAGGCTCTACTACTGATTTCTTCAACCATGTTTCCTTGAATAGTGTTGTACCTATACTTCACCAATATGTGGATTGTAAAACTCGGGACAATAGAACTCTGGTCTTGCTATATGCCAATTCTAAGAAGGCATACAGTGCCACTGCCCTGCCCCCACTGTGACGATCAGACCACAATTTTGTCCTGTTAATGCCTCAGTATATCCCGGCAGTGAAGAGGCAGCCTGTCACCACTAGTACTGTAAGGAAGTGGATCAGGAAGCCAGTGATGCCCTTCAGGACTGCTTTGAGACCACAGACTGGACTGTGCTCTGCCTGCCGCATGGGGACAACACTGACAGCATGATGTATAAAAGATTACATCAACTTCTGTGAGGTGTCCCCACCCACACTGTCCGCTGTTACCCCAATAACAAGCCTTGGATCACCAGCCAGCTGAAGGATCTACTTAATAAGAAGAAGTGAGCCTTCAACTCTGGTGACAAGGACGAGGTGAAGAGGGTGCAACAGCAGCTGAAGGTTCAGCTAAGGCAGGGCCAGGAGGCCTATGGAAGGAAATTGGAGGTTAAACTCCAACAGAACAACACCAGAGATGTGCAGAGGGGAATGAAGGCCATCACAGGTCTCTCCAAAACAAAGCTGCAGGACAATAGCCCAGACAGATCAAATCTACTCAATTTGCATTTTAATTGTTTCTCATCCCCTGGCACCCCCGTCTCCCCACCTCTCAGACGCCCAATCCACACCTCACCACAGACCACTCAGACGACCATTCATCAGCCCACCTCTGCTCCCACACCTACTCCCACCCCCACGGAGGAACCCAGCTCAGTGTCTTTGTCACCTGCGCAGGTAAGAAGGCACTTGGAGAAAGTTCACCAAAACAAGTCTCCTGGACCAAGACCATATCAGCTTGCATTTTCTCTTCACACTGAGTCCTCCTGCATTGTCCCAGTGCCCAAAAAGCCTATTCCATCTGGACTTAATGACTTCAGACCATAGCAAAAGGAGAAATTTAATTTGTCAACTGGACAGAGTTTATTTGGTCGAATACGTTTCGCAGCTCATCCAAGCTGCTTCTTCAGTTCTGGTCAGATGCTGGTGGACACTGCCTTATATCTGCCTGAAGGGAGGAGCTTAATTACCCACTCCCACTCCATATTGAATAGACCCACCTAACTAACAGAAACTGTAATCACTCCATATTGAATAGACTCACCTGACTAACAGAAACTGTAAATAAATATGTGTTGTCTCAGAGTAATTTTCATTGTAATTAAGCTCCTCCCTTCAAGCAGATATAAAGCAGTGTCCGCCAGCATCTGACCAGAACTGAGGAAGCAGCTTGGATGAGTCTCTTGCTATTTTTTTGCTACTTACTTAGAATTTATTATTACCATTTATTTTTTATTCTTTGTTATTATATTATATTGTGATGAGTGAGCTACTGTGTCCAAATAATGTCCCTTGTGGATCAATAAAGTTTGTCTAAGTCTAAGGCCCAATCTCAATTCTCCCCCTTCGCCCTCTGTCTTAGCCCTACCCCTCTGTTGTGCACGTTCACGAGAGACAGAGGGGTATCCCAATACTCTTTTCTGTAAGTGCGAGGGATAAGGAGAAGGGCTGTTCACCCCTCTTAACAGAGCTTTTGCAGATGCACCCTTTGCGCAAAGGGGATAGGCGTGGCTTAATGCAAGACGCAGCAGAAAGCAACATGGCACCAAAGGACTCGCACAAATGTAAGCATTTTGCGCTCAAGAACCTCATAAAAAGTTGTATAAAACTGTAGTAACTTTTGAAAAGTTGTAGGTATACTCATGGCGGCAGCATTTACACTTCCGTATTGGGGACCGGCACTTTTAGCGGCGCTAGGCGATGACGTCATATTGTTGCGACTGCAAAGGGGTGTCCCATTTCTAAGGGTTTAAAACACACCCTTTGCCTTCTCCCTCTGTTTAAAGACAGAGTGTTAGGGCAAGGGCTAGGGTTAAGACAAAGACAGAGGGGTACAAAAGAGAATTGAGATTGGGCCTAAGACTGCTCTACAAGTCTGCTACACAAGTGTGTGCATTTAGACTGCTCTACAAGTCTGCTATACAAGTGTGTGCTTTTAGACTGCTCTACAAGTCTGCTATACAAGTGTGTGCTTTTAGAAGTGTGTGCAGAGTAATGAGAGGTGAAGAGAACCTGGGTTTGTGTTTGTTCTACAGGAAAAATGGAAGCTAACATAGAACTTCTTTAGTGCTGTGCCCGGGGGGTCTGGATTTAGCAAACAACCAGGGGGTCTCTTTCTCTCTCTGTCTCTGGTGTGTGCTGTTAGACACTTGTTAGACTCTCTCTCTCTCTCTCTCTCTCTCTCTCTGTCTTTGTTGTGTGTGCAGTCTCTGTCCCTCTCTCTGTCTCTCACTCTCTGTCTTTGTGGTGTGTGCAGTCACTGTCTCTCTCTGCCTCTGTCTCTCTCTTTGTCTTATGGTGTATGCAGTCTCTGTCCCTCTCTCTCTCTGTCTTTGTGGTGTGTGCAGTCTCTCTCTCTGTGTCTTTGTTGTGTGTGCAGTCTCTGTCCCTCTCTCTGTCTATCTCTCTCTGTCTCTTTCTCTCTCTCTCTGTCTTTGTGGTGTGTGCAGTCTTTGTCTCTCTCTCTCTCTGTCTATCTGTCTCTTTCTGTCTCTTTCTCTCTGTCTTTGTGGTGTGTGCAGTCTCTGTCTCTCTCCTCGTCTCTCTGTCTCTCTCTCTCTGTGTCTTTGTGGTGTGGTGCAGTTTGTCTCTCTCTTTCTGCCTCTCTCTCTCTGTCTCTCCCTCTGTCTCTTGTTTCAATTTTGATATTAAGGAATAGGCTCAATACTGATTCCGATACCACAATGATAATAAAAGCGATGATAAAAAACAAACAAAACAAAAAAACACTTTCCATTAGTATTGATACCTGTGAAAAATGAGTATCTAGTTTCGATACTAGTTTTGGTGTTGATTAGTATCTGATTTTCGATACTTTTAACAAACCTACTCTGCAGACCTGCTTTTTATATACAAAACACAAATACATTTGACCCGCTGCATGATAACATAAATGTTAGTACTAATATTATTATTATTATTATTATTATTATTATTATGATATTTGAAGTTCTAAGAACAAAAATACTAGTGTGAATTCACGTATTTACTCACAGTCACACACACACACACACACACACACTCACCCTCCTCACCTCCGTCTGTCGCCTGCTCGCTCTCTCTCGCCGCCTCTCTTCTCTCTCTTTTTCATAATCCTCCCTCCCTCTCTCTCTCTCTCAATTCTCTCTTCCTGCTTCTCTCTTCCTATTTCCTCTCTCTTTCTTCCTATCTCTCTGTCCCTCTGTCTCTCCCCTCTCTTGCCTTACCCTCTCCCTTTCTCTCCATCCTCCCTTTGTCACTTTCCCTCCTTTTTCTCCCTTCTTTCTGACTCACCCTTTCTCTTTCTGACCCTCTCTCCCACTTTCGCTCTACTCCCTCCCTCCATCTCCCTCCTTCTCTCTTCCTTTCTGACTCTCTTTCTTCTCTTTTCTTCTCTCTCTCTCTCTCCCCCCTCTCTTCTCTCTCTCTCCCTCTCTGACTCCCTCTCTTCATTTCTATTGTTCCTTTTCTGTGACAATAAAACCTCTTGAATCTCTCTCTCACTCCTTCTCGGGGTATCTCTCTTTCTCCCCCCTCTCTCTTTCCTTCTCTTCACCCCCCTTCCAATTTCTCTCTATCCTCCCTCACTTCCTTTCATTTTTATCTCCCTCCTTCTCCCTCTCACCTCCCATACCCATTTTCTTTCCTTTCTTTCCTTCTCTATCTCCTTATTTCCTTCACTCTGTCTCCTCTGCCTCTCTTTCCCTCTATCTCTTTTCTCAGCTTCCCTCTTCTCTCTCTCTCTCTTTCTCACCCCCCTCTCTCCCTCCCTCCCTTCCTCTCGCTCTCTCTCTATCTGTCTGTTCATCTGTTTCATTTTATTGTCGAGGAGGCATTGTGGGTAATTACAAAAAGCCGGTCAAGCGCTACACAGTTTGTTTGTGAGGACGATCTGCCAATAAAACCAATCGTCTCCCTCTGTCCCCCCTTTTTCTTTCTCTCTCTGCACCCGCCGAATGTTACGCCTGCCCGGGAACACCACACGCCTGCTCCTGCCGCTCCTGTCAATAATTTATTCCAAAGAGCCGGACTTTTCTGCCGACGAAACAAAAACGCTGCATCTTTCAGGATCTCTGGGGTAGCGGAGAGGGTAGGCGAAGCTTACGGCGCAGGTGCAGGCTTTTCAAGAGGAGGATGATTACAGTTGTCCTCAGAAAACCCCGTGAAATTACAGTTTGTGAGTCGCGGAGTTAATGAGATGTTAGCAACAGTGGTATTAAAAGTTGCTAAAGAAACATGTCAGGGGTTTATATCAGGTGTAACTTGACTTTAAAAGTCCTGCATTACGCAAATGTGACTCTTGTGGGCTTTAAGTCGTGTTATAATGTTGGAGTTGTGTTTTGTTTCTTTCACACATGCTTGAGTAATCCGTTTTTATTTGTCTTTTTACATTTCCGATGCTCAAAATGCTCTGTTCCACCTTCTGATGTCATGAAGCGGTGGTTTTCAAGCTTCTTACAGCTCCTTTTTACCTTTAGTTCAGTAGAGATTGTAAATTCCAGCGCTGAAATCATCCAAATGATTCCAGTGAAGGTGTATGGAGTTTAAAAACACAGTGGAGCACTTCCTGTATTACCGTATGACATCACAATGTGGAGTGTTTGCTTTTTGAGAGAAGAATTCAGCCTAGATCTACAGGGTTTGTGTGTTAAACATGTGTGAATGAAACAAAACACAACTCCAGGTGTTTGATGAGGAAACTGCATAAAAAAAATAACACAGTCCCTGATACTTCTGACCATCCTATCAATAATCAGTATCAATAATGTAAAGATCTATAGTAATAACATGACCATTTGAGCGTCAGCCCACAGTCCAGACTACAACACCCACGATACCTTGCACAACAATAACCTACAAGCTGGAGTGTGAAAGCTAACAGCAGCAGTTAGCCGTCACACGCTGCTATTGTATGAGCCATGGCCGTGTTTAGAGTTTAATACGTCAATGTGTAGTACCCACGCTAATGCTAACACTAACGCTAAATGAAGCACATGTACAGGTCAATTCTGAACATGAGTAACTGGAAAACAGAGTGAAAAAAGGAAAGATATTTGTCTTGTTATATCAATATTAATAATGCACTTTACAGGCTCTCAAAGTTGTGTCGTTATTCATTTACTTGGAGGTGTTAAGTTACTATTGTAGCCACAGCTGCACTGGGACAGACTGACGGAAGGGAAGCGAGGCTGTCAATCTGCGCCATCGGCCACTCTAAACACCATCAGTAACTCACACATACACAACATTCATACAAAACAACAACAGAACTCAAATCTCAGCTCAGGTTCTGGTGCTGGTGGGCTGTGACTGACGCACACTCAGGACAAAAACAAACGCCTTTATTTAGAACCTGAATCTGTTTGAAGACAGATCAGTCTCACAACACAGATGTACGTTACACTCCCAGGCAAAGTCACACCTTTATATACAAATCAACACTTTTATTTAACTCCCAACACTTCTAAGATTAACACAACTGACTTTCACTAGAATCATTTGGATGATTTCAGTCCTGGAATTTCTAATCTCTACTGAACAAAAGGTAAAAGTGTAGCTGTTAACTTGAAAAACTACCACTTCATGACATCATAAGTAGGAACAGAGCATTTTGAGCTTTGGAGATGCAGACTAATAATAAAGGCTTACTCAAACATCCATCCATCTATCCATCCATTTTCTTCCACTTATTCAGGGCCGGGTTGCGGGGGCAGCAGTCTAAGCAGGGACTCTCCTTCACCTCGGACACTTCCTCCAGCTCCTCCAGGGGGACCCCAAGGTGTTTCCAGGCCAGCCGAGAGACATAGTCCCTCCAGTGTGTCCTGGGTCTTACCTGAGTTACTCAAACATGTGTAAATGAAATAAAACACAACTCCAGGTCTGTTTTTGAGGAGGTAAACATTCTAACATGACACAAGAGTCAATTTTTTGTAATATAGGACTTTTAATGTTCTCAAATGTTCAACTACAACAGTAAAAAGTGCCTAAAATCCCAAATTTACTACCCAAGTGATGAAAAGTCAGCACTGTTGCCATAAGACGAACAATGAAAATATTGCATCTTTTGAATAGGCAAAAGTCTTCAAAATGTCGCCTCTAAACAGGAAGTTGAAACCCATGAATTCATATATTTCCATGATTAATTCCCAAATCCTTTTTCAACAACAAGATACAAGCAGATGCACGCATTAAAGCAAAACAACACACCACAAAATCGCTTTTCTCCATGTCATTTAAATCACGAAAAAGATAAAACTATCAAATTTCGGTTCCTACCTTCACAGCTGCTATGCCCCTCCTCGTACCCCGCGCTGCAGCTGCACTTCCCGATAGGAACCAGCCACTCCCCCTCGGCGCTGCAGTGCATTCTGGGAGGACTGTCTGTATCTACCTCCGAGTTATTCACGCACGCCCCCCGCACCTCCACCAAAGTTGCGAACGCTGCCTCCGCCACCGTGTCCGGAAACACCGCCAGATTCTGCACAGTGGCCAGACAACGCTTGTAGTACACCCTCACGGCCACCAGGGCTACACACGCTCCCACGTCCTGGAACGCCAAATGGAAGCCTTTTCGGTTCAGGTGCCCGATTTCTCTCACTTCGGTGTTCAGTTTCATCTTTCGTTCTCCCAGATCTCCCTGCGTGAAGCTTTCGTCCGCCGCTATGGTGTCGATCTTGGTGTAGCGGTCTTCTCTGGTGACTCCGCCCAGATCGCGGTCGGATTCCACGTAGAGTAGGTTGAACGTTTCCTTGCACGTTCCAGCGACTCCCGGGATGCTGTTGCAGTCTCGGAGGGTGAACTGCAGCTCCACAAAGATGCGCTGGCCCCCCCTCCTGGCCACCCAGCCCGTCTGCAGCCAGTTGTTCTGCTGCAGGGGCTCCATCACGTTACACACCTGGTACGTGCGGATGGGCTTGTACTTCTCGTCCACGCCACTGATCTCCTCCCACTGCAGAGAGAGAGGGAGAAGGAGGGGAGAAAGAGAGAAAGAAAGAGAAACAAAGGGGTTAGGGCTGTGGTTAGCATTGCATTTTTGTCTGGAGTGACTGTATAAAGAAGTGCATGAAGGGAGTGTGGCATCACCCATAGTGTTCGGCTCCAGTCAGATGAGGCTCACAGAGGCTAGCAGTTCTAGGGGCGAATTTGGAGCAGAGTTCGCAGTAGGAATTGATTTATGGACAAAATTGTGAAATAAAAACTTCAAGATCATGTAGAGCAGGTTCATTTTAAAATGACAGAGCTCAGAACAGCAGTTACAAAGAGAGGGACAATGGTTTATCAATACAAAATGAATTTGGAGCCAGAGTCAATTGAGCTGGAAGCTATTTGGGTTTTTTATGTCCATTTATATATACAGTCTCTGGACGTTACCTTCAACAGCCTTGGCTCTTTGCCAGGGGCTCTTTCAATTTTGCCCCTACAACTGCGAGCCTCAATAAGCTTCATTTGACTGGAATCTAATGCGTCACACTCATTTAATTAACTTCTTTATACAGTCTTTGGGTCAAACTGAGACTGCTGTCTGTTGTCTGTATCTGATTAAATACTGTACAAAAAAAGATGTACTAACATAAAAACCTAACCGTATAACATATTTATGTCCAACATGTCCAAGATCAGCAACCTCACTCCGGTCAATCTGTCCCAGGGCATGTGTGGCTACAACAGGAGTGAATGAGTAATGCACAAAACTGTAAAGTGACTTATAAGTGACCATATAAGACTAATGCTTTATTTTTATCATTAAAATCACCCTACAAAAACTTCCCAAAAGTGTAACTTTTAAAGAACATTTCAAACAAGAGCTTATATTCCATGACATGACCTGACACAACATTACATGGAATATTATAGATTAACGTATAAATTAAAGATAGTATTCATATCAGTGGGATGGACGTTGAACCAGAGTGGGGAGAGTCATGGTCAGTGACTTTTAAGTGCGAGTGAGTCAGAGCTGTGACACACACACAAAGCACTGAGTCACTGTGTCTCTCAGAGCTCATCAGCATTATGAGTTTAATTACAAGAGCCATCCAGGATTTAACGAGGGAACATCTTCAGACCGAACATTAGTACAGTGTCTTACCATTTATCATTATTATTACAGTTTATGATCTACAATGCCTGGGATTAGAACATGATCACAGTGACTTCATTGCGGGGGTGTACTCTATATGTATCTCTATGGTGAAATGTTCAGCACTTACCATGGAGACACAATGTACACATTAGCAAACAAAAATTTTAAGTCTGAAAACTCAAGATCTAATCTGTGACTTGGCCGGGCGGCGTCACTTGTTTATCTTCACGGTGATAAGTTTAATGCCATTCTGTGTAATATTTCAGGCCTAGCACTGACATCTCCACGGAGACAAGCAGGTGCTGTGCAGTCTGGGATGCCTTGGATTAGAATCAATTTCCCAGCGTCCATCACTGAATTTACATCTGAATTTGAATGTTGTTTATTTCTCAGGATAAAAGTTGGTCATTTCCACCATGAATCTAAACATATGTGGAGTTGTGTTTTGTTTCATTCACACATTTGAGTAATCCTGCATTATTAGTCTGTCTACATCTCCAAAGCTCAAAATGCTCTGTTCCACCTTGTGATGTCATGAAGCGTTAGTGTTCAAGTTAACCTTTACCTTTTGTTTTGTAGAGATTGGAAATTCCAGGGTTGAAATTACCCAAATGATTCTGATGAACTTGTATGGATCCTGTATTACCACATGACATCACAAGGAGGAACAGAGTGTTTTTCCGTTTGAGCGAAGAACGCAGCCTAAATCTCCAGGGTTTCTGTGTTAAACATGTGTGAATGAAACAAAACACAACTCCAGGTGTGTTTGTGATGAGGAAACAACAAAACAGATCAGAAAATATCGTAATCTGAACCCTTAAATGCTGTAAAAATGACAACAAATCTTCTGGGTGCTATAGAGTGTAATAATGTAAAGTGTGAGGGCAGAGGGAGACAGGCTGTGACTAAGAACACAGAGGTGTGATATGAGTCTGTTCCCGCAGAGGTGACGCATGCTGATGAATGGGACTGAGACAGAGCTTAAAAACACTACAGTTTGTCATTGTTCTTCATCATTTCATCAGAGAGAAGAAAAAAAAAAACCAAAACAAACAAAAATAACACACCTCCTCTGTTCTCTCCATTCTCCAGCCAACAACAATGCTCAGCCAAACAAGAAATACTGTCTTTTTTAAACATTTACATTTAAAGGTGCACTGTGTAACTTTTCTGGCGATGCTTGTCTCCATGGAGATGTTATTGCTTTGTTTTAATGTTTCACAGTGCCACAAACAGATACAAAACTACATTCATACCATACTCTATACAACTGTACAACAACTCTGCCTTATGTAACAGATAATACTCCCTACAACTGTACAACAACTCACCCGTATGTAACAGATAATACTCCCTACAATTGTACAACAACTCACCCGTATGTAACAGATAATACTCCCTACAACTGTACAACTCACCCTTATGTAATAGATAATACTCCCTACAACTGTACAACAACTCACCCTTATGTAATAGATAATGCTCCCTACAACTGTTCAACAATCCAGTTTAATGCCATATGGTGGAACATCGTGTTAAAGCTATTTCCTCTACACATACAGACAAGCCGATAAATTGCAGAGCCTCCACATTAAGTTACACGATGCATCTTTAAAGGTTACTTGTCTCCATGGAGCTGTTTCTTTGCCTAGATATAAAGTCCACTGGAAACATCCAAACTCTGCTCACCTCTGTGAATGTGCAGGCCTGGGTCAGGACGGGCACAGGGATTATTTTCTTTATACTGTCAGAGAGTAAACTCTCATTTACAAGAGCTCCCTGTTCCACAATAATAATAATAATAATAATAATAATAATAATAATAATAATAATAATAATAATAATAATAATAATAATAATGCATCAGTTTTATAGCGCTTTTGTGGACAAATGCACCTTACAGATCATTCTTCATTCACTCCACACTTGGTGGTGGTGAGCTACTATTGTAACCACAGCTGCCCTGGGGCAGACTGACGAAAGCAAGTCTACCAAATCTGCACCATCGGCCCCTCCGACCACCACCATCACTTACGCACACACCACTTTCATACCAGACAATGTGGGTGAAGTGCCTTGCCTATGGAAACAATAACAGTTTTTGCAACTGGCGCCCCCCTGTGGCACCTGATTTTCCCAGTGTCTCCCATCCAAATACTGACCAGGCCTGACCCTGCTGAGCTCCTGAGATGTGACGGGATCAGGCTTTGACAAGCTGCTATGGCCACAAAAATGTAGGGAATATTTAGAGTTCGGGTCAGGTTCGGCCAGTAGGCTTCATGTTGTGCGCAGACTCGGGCCACTCTGGCGCTCGGTGCTTTAAGAGAAAAGTAAAAGTGTTGAAGTTGCGTTTAGTTCCAGTGCTTCATTAAACCAAAGCCTGGCTCCTGTGCTGCATCCGAGGGAAGAGATTTCTCTCCAGTCAGGGTCATTATTTCATCCTCTGTGTCGGGTCACAGCCACAGACTGTGGTCTATAGAAGTCTATGGTCATGGTGCGGACTGTGGGAGACCCAGCACTGCACCGGGAAAGTGCACACGCTTGTGCACGAGTTTCAAATGTATAATATCGTAGAGAATAATGAGTGGAATAAACAGCCCTTCTCCGTGTTTTGGTTAGCATTTGCTAAAATGCACAACACCGAATGAAATGATTTTATATACGCGGATTTTCTGATGATTTCCTGATCAAACACGCCCTCAAACTCTCTTCACTTCTGCTCCTCTCCACGAGTGTCACTTTTCCCCCGTGTCTCCAGACTTTGCACAGAGCGTACAGCGGGGTCCGGGCTGCCATAGAGAAAAGCAAAGCGCGGCGCTTAATAGGAGTTTCATAAATCCTGCGGTTGGTGTAAAGAGCACCAATGAAATGATTTATTTATACATGAGGTACCAGATCTGTGGAAAGGCTCAAGCTCAAGATGCTTCTTTGCAAAGTGTTGAGCGTCAAAAAAGGCGCTATAGAAATGTTAGGCATTACATACTAATAATAATAATAATAATAATAATAATAATAATAATAATAATAATAATAATAATAATAATTCAATAGTAATTCAATAAATGCAACAATGGAGAATTTAATGTCATACTGTGCAATATTCTAGGCAAAGAAATGACATCTCCATAGAGACAAGTATAAGTGGCAAACACTCTGCCTGAAAAGTTACACAGTGCATCTTGAGAGCTTTTTTTTTTTTTTTTTTTTTTCTTCTTCCCGTGTGTGTTTTCTTTACTTTTCTTTCTTTTTTTTCAGTAGACTTTGAAAACTTGACTTTCTTACCTTACAAAGCTCATAGAAGGTACATGCTCTGCTGACTTATTATTAGAGTAGAAGGCGGGATGTGATTGACAAAGTGATGGAGAAAACAGCTCGGTTTAATTGTAGGTCTTGGCTGCTGGTTTACAGGTGGGAGCACAGACTGTGTTAGACTGATCCTGTGTGAACGATATACTTAGAGATGAGTGTGAAAAGAACGAGAGTATCCTGTGAATTTATTGACCAATGACGGCTTCACTCTTTGATTTTCTTACTTTCTGTAGGTTAAAGGCACTGCACCTGATTTTTACTGTCTGAAAAACAAAAAGAAAGAGCTGACATGTTTGGAACTACAACAGGTGAAATGATTTGTGATCTTAAAAAAATCTCAGACTAATTATTGGCAGGACATTAAAACAGAAATAGAAAAGACATTGTCTGGTAAACTATCTATGGATCTGCTGCTGTATGTATTAGGAGCATTGTTAGATAATGTATGTGTAAAAGACCAGCAGTATGTTCTCCATATTGTTTTGAGGATTGCATGAAAAATGGTAAGTGTTAACTGGAGGAAACCTTCCCCTCCGACAAGGACAGAATGGACACAGATTAAAACAAGTGTATATCATGGAACAGCTGACAGCCAAACTTCAGCTGGTCATGGACTTGTCCCTAGAACGATGGACTTCTGTGACTATGTACCTGTATAATAACTACTATAATAACCCTTTGTCAAGAAGAGTTCTAAACGCTCATTTGCACTGCTGATCTTAATAAACTAAAAAAAAAAAAAGTCTCTGACATAAAAATACAAACACTAGCTGCAGTTTTCCAGTTAGTCACTCTCACCTTTTTGTTGAAAATCAAACTCCTACACAGGACCGATGAGTGTTCAGACTCTTAAAAACTTTTTTGTCAGCATTTGCTAATGTGTATATTGTGTCACCATGGTAACTCATGAACATTCCGCCGTAGAGAAACATGTAGCACACCCCCAGCGCGATGTCACTGCAAGTATCAATACAGACCTGCTACAAAAAAGAGGGCAAACTATCCAGTTCAGTAAACATTTTCAGAAAACCATTCAAAGGTGCACTATGAAACTTTTCTCACATGATTGAGCCATCTGCTTGTCTCCTTGAAGATCATACTGCTTTACCAGGAATGTTCCACAATATGGCATTATACTCCAGTATCCAGCATGCATTTATTCCACTACAGGTGTTTCTGTTGCTAAAAAAGTACCTCATAAAACATGATTCTGACAGCGAGCAACGTCGCCTCGGCACAGATCTGTTTCCATGGAGACAAGCAGATACCAGACCCTTCACCAGAAAAGTTGCATGGTACACCTTTAATGCACCATTCTTAACAAACAAAGGCTAAGTGTAGTGATAATGAGCCGTTATATAGTGATGTGGAGCATAAAATAAAAGAGCGAACCACAAAAAAGAGTAGATTGAAAGGGACTCACTCCATTGGGGGGAAACGAGGTCCAGCCCAGCTCCGCCTGTGTCTCTTTAGAATTCAGCAGCACCACTGAAACAGACAGAAACACAAGAGAGAAGAGGGGTTAGAAAAGATCTGCACCCCGAGTTATATGACCCCTTTAATGAGGCACAAAGCAGCTGCACCACTAAACAGATAGTGTCTCTCTGCTCTCTATTTCTTTCTTTCTCTCTCTCCCTCTCTCTTACTGTCTATCTCTTTCTCTCACTCTCTCTCACTCACTCTGCTCTCTTCTCTCACGCTCAGTATCTTTATCTCTCTCTCTCTCCCCCTCGCTACTATCTTTCTTTCTCTCCTTTTCTGCTCTCTCTACCCTCTTTCTTCATCTCTCCTCTCTCTCTGTTCTATCTCTCTGCTCTCCCTCCTCTTTCTGCCTTTCTAGTTTCTATCTGCTTTCTTTTTTGTCTTTCTCCCTCCCTCTCTGCTCTGTCTTTCTTTCTTTCTTTCTTTCTTTCTCCTTTCCCTCTCTCTCTGTCACTTCCTCTCAGTGCTCTCTCGTCTCTCCCTGCTCTCTCTATCCTTTCTGTTTTCTATTTTTATTTCCTTGGCTCTCTCTTTGTTCTCTCTCTGTTCTCTGTCTCTCTTGCACTCACTCTCTCTTAATATCTTGCTTCCTCTCTCTCTCTCTCTCTCTCTCTCTCTCTCTCTCTCTCTCTCTCTCTCTCTCTCTCTCTCATATCTCTCTCTGTTCTCCCTCTTTTTAGGCTCTCTCTGCTTACTTTCCTTGTCTCTCACTTTCTCTCTGTTCTCACATCCCCTCCCCCGGTCTCTCTCTCTCTTTCTCACTCTCTCTCCCTCTGCTCTCTCTTTCTTTCTTTCTTTCTTTCTTTCTTTCTCTCTCTCTCAGCTCTCTCTTCCTCTCTGTGCTCTCTTTCTGTCTCTATGCCCCCCTCTCTCCCAGCTCTCTCTTTCTCTCAGCCCTTTCTTTCTAGCTTTGCTCTCAGCTCTCTCCCTCTCTCTCTGCTCTCTTTCCCTATATTCTCTTTCTCTTCCCTATCTCTCTCTCACTTTCTCTACCTCTTTGCCTCTTTCTTTCTCACTTCTCTCTCTTACCTATGTATCATCCTCTCTCCTCCCTCTCATTCCCTCCCTCTATCTCTCTCATCTCTCCCTCTCTCAGCTCTTTCTTTCTTTCTGCTCTCCTTCCCTCTCTTTCTTTCTTTCTCAGCTCTCTTTCTTTCTCTCTGCTCTCTCCATCTCTCTCTCAGCTCTTTCTTTCTCTCTGCTCTCTCTCCCTCTCTTTCTTTCTTTCTCTTTCAGCTCTCTTTCTTTCTCTCTGCTCTCTCTCCATGTCTCTCTCAGCTCTTTCTTTCTCTCTCTGCTCTCTCTCTCTTGCTTTCTCTTTCTCTCTCTCTCTCTGTGTCTTTATTTCTCTCTCTCGATGCTTTAATGAGTTAGAATTCAGCTCAGCTCATAGCAGAAACAGCGCTCCGTGGGGTTAAAAAGTGTTTTGTAGCCCGTGTTATCTGGCCCCATTTAATGAGTTTGTCAACAGTCCCGACATGACAAGATAAAGAGGGAGTGTGCCGTGCACCGCGACTGAGGAGGCTGTGCTCCGGCTCTGTGTTACAATGAAACAGGCCCATTAAGCAGAAGCCTGTCAGAACACAGCCAGGGCTAAACCAGCTCTGATAACTCCATTCATCTGCAGACGAACCGGACACAAGCTCTCAAAGAACGCACAGGAGATTAGAGAGGAAAATATATAAGAGACCAGAGACTCATCCAGAGACTAGACACAAGCTCTTAAAGTATGCACTGAAGTTTAGAGAGGAAAATATAAGAGACCAGACCAGAGACCAGACCAGAAACTAAACCAGAGACCAGACACCAGACCAGACATAAGCTGTGTAAGTACCCACTGAAGTCAAATATGAGAACTTTTAATTGAAATATTACTTTATTGTGTCTTTTTGCTGGAGGAAACAAAGATGTAGTGAGTTTGTGTTTCAGCACCATGGACAGCAACTGCAGTGGGTACCATGAACAGCTCCCTACGTCCTGTATATTAAAATGTGTTCAGAGCAGAGAACAGAACAGAGACCAGACTGGACCATAGACCAGACCATAGACTAGACCAGAGTCCAGACCTAAGACCAGAGACCGTAGACCAGAGACCGAACATAAGCTCTTTAAGTACCCACTGAATTAAAAAAGTTTAAATGATAATAAAAATAAAAGAGAGAAGAGAGGAGTTTAACAGTTAAACTCAAATATGACCTCATTGTATCATTTTACTAGTGGAAAATAAAGATGTGGTGAGATTGTAATTCAGCACCACGGACTGTGACTGCAGTGGGTACCATGGACAGCTCCCTATGTCCTGTATATTAAAGTGTGTTCAGAGCAGAGACCAGACTACAAAGAGATAGAGAGGTTGTGTTTCAGCACCACGGACAGCTCTGTATGTATAATATATGTATGACATATGTCTAGTTAAAATGAGCCCAAACCACAGACCAGAACAGAGGCCAGACCAGAGACTAGACCAGAGACCAGAAACTAATCCAGAGACCAGACCAGAGACCAGACCAGAGGCCAGACCAGAGCCCACACCAGAGACCAGACAAAAGCTCTGTACCCAATAAATGCAACAAGTTTATAAAGGAAAATACACAAGAGACAAGAGAGAAGAACAGCTTTTAATCTCAAATATGACTGTTGTGTCCTTTTGCTGGTGGAAAACAAAGATGTAGTGAGATTGTGTTTCAGAACCATGGACAGTGACTGTATTTGGTACCATGGACAGCTCCCTATGTTCAGAGACCCAGCATGACTCTAAGACAAAATCCAGAGCAGAGTAAAGGACACATATTCTGTATTATTTATATTGTTTTTGGCCTTTAGACATGCTCTTGAGTACCTTTGCTTTAGCATCATTTTCTTGCATCACAAAAACAATCCACAAGCCATACATTTCTCAGTCTCAGTTTCAGAACCATGGACAGCACCAGAACCTAAGATTGATAAAATTCAGCCCTGGAATTACCAATCTCTCCTGAACCTCATTTTGTGCATTTGGAGATTTGGAGATGTTGACAGACTAATAATAAAGGATTACTCAAACATGTGTGAATTAAACAAAACACAACTCCAGGTCTGTTTTTGATGAAACCTGTCCTGAAGCTCACAAGAGTTCATTTTGTGTAATACAGGAGCTTTTATAATGTCTGTGTGAAAGGACAGAAACACTGTGCTCTAATGAAGCCTAATTATTGATGACAACTGCTGATTTTTACAGTGAAATGAATGAGCTGTGATGAGAGGAAACGATGTATCCTCTGCTGCTCTGCTCTATCATTAATCTACCTGTAATAAGACCTCTTTATGCAACTTATATGCTACTCAATATATAACCAAGAACCACTGAGAGCATTTACATGCACACCAGTATCCCGGTGATGAGCCTTATCCCGGTTCTGACAGTTTTCTGGATATGGCCTTCATATGCGCTAGGACTTTGACTTTTGCCCAAAAATCATATTCGAAGTTCGTTTGTTTATTAATATTAATATTCGAATATATTCGAATATTAACCCGCGGCCCACAACCCGCAGCTCCAGAGCCGCATGTGGCTCTTTCATCGTTCTGTCGTGGCTCCCTGTGACTTTGGAAAATAATAATGAGTATTTAATTACATTGTATTTTTATTTTAGTTTGTTCGTTTTTAAATGTAAATCTAAAATTGTAGATAATGGTAATCTTGTAACATTTACATAAAACGTTTTTAATATTTTTGTCGCTCAAAACATGCGTCAAAGCCGCAGATGTGCGCCACCCGCACACACTGGCAGCCCGGACTTACCGGCACCTACATCAGCAGTATGATTTTAAGCCCAATGATGATAAATCCAAGAAAAGAAAAGTTTCTGAAGAAAACAGAACGCTTAATGCTACGTGGGCAGATTCATTTGCTTTCACGGCTGATGAGACTGGTACACGCGGTACACGCGATAAAATGATGACGGAACACAGAAGCAGACGCATTTTTGGTTCACTGCGGGTGGATAATTTAAGTTTGGATTTTTATTTCCTACGAGGAGGACTCAAATAATAATGTGTTTAATGGAGCTTTGCGCACATTTGTTTACGTTATACAGAAGCGAAACTTAAAACCACATGGCTCATTTGCATAAACTAGAAGCGCTGAAAAAACAGCTCGCTCCTTAAGGGCAGGACTCGGTGGAATATGCGTGTTCTTTCTGTGACTGAGGGATGTTCTGCCTATGGTGAGTCTGTTCTGTGCTTCTATCGTGTTGGAGATGTTCATGTTAAACTTTTCGAACAGGTTTGAATATTAAGGGCTTCGTTCGAATACCTCCATTTTTTGAAATATTCGAATTATATTTGAATAACGAAGTTCGGAGTCAAAGCCCTAATATGCGCTCAGAGAAACCAGGATACTTATATTCCTGTGTACATGAGGAATCAGAGTATCCTGGATATTTAGAGTGGTCACTATGGTAACTATGGCAGAGCTATGGCAAGGAGCTAAACATGTAGCAATTTTGCTAATTTAAGGCTTTTTTAACAGGTTTCTAACAAGACAAAATAAGACATACATTCAAGTAAGAACATGAGACTGTGGAACAGTCACAACTTCAGTAAAAGGTGTTTTTAACAGTTGAAAAATATAACAGAGTCTCACAGCATCAGTTTAGTTCAAGAGTGTGAGTGTGGTGTTAAAAAGTGGCTGTATTAAACAGTGGACTGCTTTATTTTATAAGTATAAAATATTATTAGTTAAAAAGTCCTGGTAGGAGTTTGGGTCATTTTGGAAAGTAACTGCTCCTATCGTTTTTGTTACTTGCACATGCTCAGTACAGCTCCAGTTTTGAGAAATCAGGATACTGCGTCTACAGGCCACAGGATCCTGGATACTCTCAGAAAAAAAAACAAAAAACAGTAAGAGTATCCTGGTTTCTCATCACCGGGACACTGGCACATCCAGGAGACTGAAATCAGGACACTGCGTCTACATGGACACTCACATAACCAGGATACTCAAAAAACCAGATCATAACCGGGAGACTCAAACACATATACACAGACTCAATGTGATCTATGTTGGAAAGAAACTAAAAAGCAGTGATGGAAGGTAAAGAAGTAGTAATACTAAATATAACATTTTTTAAGTATTTGAACTTTACTGAAGTACATTTTAAAGTTGGTACTCACTACATTTGAGAGCACTAATATTTGAACTGGACTGAAAAGTAAAAAATAGTACTTCTCATATGATTTTTGGAGTTACGTTTTTCAAAGTTTGTAGTAACTGTATTGTTTTGACTGTAATACATTTACTTGAAGGTGCACTATGTAACTTTTTGGTTGGGGGTCTGTCACCTGCTTGTTTCTATGGATATGTCATTGCTCTGCCTGAAATGTTCCACAGTGTGACATTAAACAGCTCTACTTTACATTTATTCAATTACAAGTGGTTTTATTGCTCAAAAATACCTAGAAAAACAGACATTGTGACTGTGAGTGGGGTCGCCTCTTCACAGATCTGACCTGTAACTTGGTCTGGTTTGGTCTCCTTGAAGATAGAAAGGTTTAATGCCACACTGTGAAACATTCCAGACAAAGCAATAACATCTCCATGGAGAAAAGCATTTGACGGACCCTCCACCAGAAAAGTTACACAATGCAGCTTTAAGTTGATTTTTATTTCATTTTTTTTATGTGTTACTTTACTTTTACTAAGTAACTTTAGAGTAACCTTTTGTCTCTGTATCTATACTTTTACTTAAGTAAGATAACTGAGTACTTCATCTACTACAGCTACAAAGTCATGCACAGGATTTCCTTAAGGTTTTCTTTTAGTTCCCCTAATTTAGTCCTGGTTTAGTACTAGTTTTGGCCCTGGTTTAATCCTGGTTTAATCATGGTTTAGCCCTGGTTTAGTCCTAGTTTTGGCCCTGGTGTAGTCCTAGTTTTGTTCTGGTTTAATCCTAGTTTTGGTCCTGATATAATCCTAGTTTTGGCCCTGGTTTAGTCCTGGTTTAGTCCTAGTTTTAACCATGGTTTAGTCCTGGTTTAGTTCTACTTTAGCCCTTTAGTCCTAGTTTTGGCCCAGGTTTAGTCCTAGTTTTGGCCCTGGTGTAATCCTAGTTTAGTCCTGGTTTAATCCTAGTTTTGGCCCTGGTTTAGTTCTGGTTTAGTCCTTCTTTAGTCCTGGTTTATTCCTAATTTTGGCCCTGGTTTAGTCCTGCTTTAGTCCTAGTTTTGGCTCTGGTTTAGCCCTGGTTTAGTCCTAGTTTTGGCCCTGGTTTAGTCTTGATTTTGAAGTACATTTAGTGAGTTGCAAAAAGTACACGTTCATAATAAATAATTCAGATGTGAGACTTTGAACACCCAGGGGCTCATTGAGAAAATTCATCCAGCTTCATTTGCATTTGACTCTTTGTCTGCTCTTCACTCTTCTGTTCAGCTCTCATGTTTTTACTTTATTATGCCCTCTTATTCTCACTCCTCCTCTCTACCGCCCCTTTTTCTCTCTCTGTCTCTTTCTCTCACCTCTTTCTCTCCTTTTCTTGTTTGTCCCTCTCTCCCCACATGTTTCTCTTCTTCCTCCTTTACTTCTCTAACCTTTCTCTTCTTTTATTTCCTATTTGCTCTCCTCTCCCACCTCATTTTTCTTTCTTTCTTACTTTTTCTTTCTTTCTTTCTTTTTTTCTCTCTGTCCTCTCTCCCTCCCCCTCGTTCTCTCTTTCTTCTCACCCCAAATCCATCTCTCTCTCTGTCACTGTCCCCTCCTTCTCTCTTCCCTCTCTTCCTCTCCTTCTTGTTATCAGTGGTGCACAGAAACATGCCTGGGGTGCTCGGAGGTCTTAACCCAAAAACAAAGTGGACCAGAGGAGTCCAAGTCCAGTCCTGGTTTAGTCCTGGTTTTAGTCCTGGTTCAGTCCTGGTTCAGTCCTGGTTTAGTCCTGGTCCAGTGCTGGTTTAGCCCTGGTCTAGTCCTGGTCCAGTCCAGACCTACACAAACCACAGCTCAGTCCTGCTCCTCTGGCTTTATTCTTAAACTTTTCAGGTTCTTTGGGACTTTTCACATACTAATCCTGTTTTAATTAAAGAGGCAATATGTAACTTCTCTGATGGAGGGTCTGCCAGCTGCTTGTCTCCATGGAGACCTGGTTTAGACCTGCTTTAGTCCTGGTTTAGTCCTGGTTTAGTCCCGACTCAGTCCTCATCCTTAAAAGCTCTATATTCTCTGTAGAACGCCTCATCTTCACACAGACACTGATCCTAAACTGTTTAGTCCTGGTTCAGTCCTGGTTTAGTCCTGTTTTAATCCTGGTTCAGTCCTGGTTTAGTTCTGGTTCAGTCCTGGTTCAATCTTGGTTCAGTTCTGGTTTAGTCCTGGTTCAGTCCTGCTTTAGTCCTGGTGTAGTCCTGGTTTAGTTCTGGTTCAGTCCTGGTGTAGTCCTGGTTTAGTCCTGGTTCAGTCCTGGTTCAGTCCTGATTTAGTCCTGGTTCAGTCCTGGTTCAGTCCTGGTTTAGTCCTGGTTCAGTCCTGGTTCAGTCCTGATTTAGTCCTGGTTCAGTCCTGGTTTAGTCCTGGTTCAGTCCTGGTTTAATCCTGTTGTAGTCCTGGTTTAGTCCTGGTTCAGTCCTGGTTCAGTCCTGGTTTAGCTTTATATTCTCTGTAGAACACCTCATCTCCACACACACACTGAGCCCGAGCTGATGTTCATTTGAGCGATCCTCTCACAGCTTTCCTCCAGAGTGTAAACTCCAGCTCTAAAGTCATCATCCAAACACTAAAAATATATTTACTGTTCCATCTATAACAGCGCGCTTTTATACATCATCTCCATGGCAACGCACGCTCGGATAAAGATACCCCATAAACTATAGTCATCAGTTATTACACAGAGGAGAGAGAGGGAGAGGAGCGGGACATTTCAGATCTTCATGTAACAAATGTTTATCTTAAATTTGTTCTTGTTCCATTAAAGGTCCTGAATTAAACAACGATGACTCTTGTGAGCTTTAAGTCCGATTAGAATGTTGTTTCCTCCTCAAAAACAAACCTGGAGTTGCGTTTTGTTTCATTCACATATGTTTGAGTAATCTTGCATTATTAACTGTTAACACATCAGATATTAACCCAGGACTAAACCAGAGCTAAACCAGGACTTAACCAGGTCTACTCAAGGACCAAACGAGGCCTAAGACAGGTTTGAGCTGGGACTACACCAAGTCTAACCCAGGACTAAACCAGAACTAGACCAGGACTAAACCAGGTCTACTCAAAGCCCAAACAAGGAGAAAGCTAAGCCAGGTTTGAACTGGGATTATACCAAGTCTATCCCAGGACTAAACCAGAACTAAACCAGAACTAAACCAAACTGAACACAAGACTCAACCAGGTCTACTCAAAGACCAAACAAGGACTAAGTCAAGTCTAAACCAGGACTAAATCAGGTTCAAACTGGGACTAAACCAAGTCTAACTCAGGACTAAACCAGGACTAAACCAGGAATAGATCAGGACTAAACCCGGACTAAAACAGGTCTAAACCAGGTCTCCATGGAAACAAACAGCGGGCAGATCCTCCATCAAAGAAATTACATATTTCCTCTTTAATTAAAACAATAATAGTATGTGAGAAGTTCAAGAGAGTTTAAGAAGTTTAAGAATAAACACCTTGTGATGTCATTAAGTGGTCGTTTTCAATTTAACAGATCCCTTTTTACCAATTTCGGGCCTGAAATGATCCAAATGATTCTAGTGAATGTGTATAGAGTTTAAAAACACAGAGTACTTCCTGTATTACCACATGACATCACAAGGTGGAACAGGGTGAGGGAAGAACTCCTGTTCCTAAATTTGAGGGTTATCATGGTGTTCCCTCATTCCCCAAAACACGCCTGAAGAAGATGTTTTAGACGTCATCCATGCATGTTTGAGTCATCTAGCGATCTCTTCTCCACAATTCTCCATAAATATACAAAAGCAGGAGACAAACAACACACTACGACTTCACAAATCTGATGCGATGTGCAGTCGCTTCAGGTGTGAAGAGCAAAGGGAGGGGAAGACTCAAAGCACCAAAAAATGAAAGTGAAACTGATATAGGATTTTCAAAACAGTACAAGGTGATCTAAAGATGTGTAGAAGTAAAAATACTCCCTTTTTAAAGTAACAACACTTGTATTTGAGTACATTTTACTACCCTGTATTCACCTGTTGCTGTTCTATAGGATAAAGTATATTCAAAAAAGTCTTGGGTTCAATTACCTGGAAGTTTGAGCCTTTCTCTTCGGACAAGTGGCCAAATTATTAGCTACACAATATCCTAACAAGTTACCGTCCGGCCACGTTGTATTACATTTATTTACCACGCTACTGAATCCCGTTTCAAAACATTTCATTTTGTCAAAGTCTTCAAACACCTGCTTTTGGAAATACGGTGGATGATTTTAGCAGTGAGTAAACAGTGAAAAGGCTCGGTGACAGGTTTAATATTGTTTTGTTGCAGAAGAACGATCATGAAAAATGAAAGAGAATCTTCTTTGACACGATTTTAAAAGCTGCTGTTTGCACTGATCTCTTATTTTGTGTTTTTGTGTGTTTGAGCTCGCGATCTTCTTCTGTTTTGAGGTGGAACGGAAAGTTTGAAAGTTTGAAATATTTCGTTGCCTCATCGCTGTGAAAGAAACGAGGATTTGGAACTTTATGACAAATAAAAATGAACGGAAAGTTTTGATTTGAAACGATACTGAAAACTGAGGAATAAAAACACACCACAAGCAGATCTAAACCAGGACTAAACCAGGACTTAAACAGGTCTACTCAAGAACCAAACAAGCAGTAAGTCAAGCCTAAACCAGAACTAAACCAGGTCTACTCAAAGACCAAGCAAGGATTAAGTCAGGTTTGAACTGGGACTAAACCAAGTCTAACCCAGGACTAAGCCAGGACTAAACTAAGTCTAATGCAAGACTAAACCGGGACTAAACCAGGACTAGATCAGGGCTAAACAAAGTCTACCCCAGGACTAAACCAGAACTCAAACAGGACTAAACCAAGTCTAATGCAAGACTGAACCAGGTCTACTCAAAGACCAACAAAGTCAAGTCTAAACCAGGACTAAACCAAGTCTAACCCAGGAATAAACCAGGACTAGACCAGGACTAAACCAAGTCAACCAGGACTAAACAGGGATTAAAATAAGTCTAACCCGGGACTAAACCAGAACTAAACCAGATCTAGGCCCAAACCAAGTCTAAAGAACCTTTGATAAATACTTACACCTGCAGACTAGGAACAAATCCAGAACTAACCTAGAACTAAACCAGGTCTAACCAAGGACTAAACCAGTGTGAACCAATGACTAACCCAGAACCAAACCAGGTCTAAACCAGGACTCAATATGACTGACCAAGGACTAAAACATGGACTAAAGCCAGGTCTAAGCTGGAACTAAACCAGTTTTGACTATGGACTAAAACCAGATCTATACCAGGTCTAAACCAGTTTTCACCCGGGTCTAAAACTAGGACTAAACAGGGTCTAAACCAGGTCTAAATCCCCTCTGAAATATACTGACCACTGCAGACCAGAAACAGCCCACAGGAGCTGTATTCATACCACTTCATTCTATACAGTGTAAAATGTGAACGTTAACATTCCCACTGTGAACGATTGGATTGTTGCCATAGCGATTAACTGTTTAAAAAGTCTTTAAAAATGGTTCATATAACAGAAAACTGAAACCAGTGACTGAAACATAGAAAACGTGCTTTTAAATGCAGCAGAGCTCACAGCGCAGCCCCTGAGCTCACGTTCAAACCCTCTGCGCTCTTCACTTCTCCACACTCATTTCAATCACATTCTTAAAAAGGGATTAGTTCCAGTTTTGTGGGTCCAGTGAACTGTCCATGGTGCTACATCCAGGCACAGGGGGGTGAGACGGAGCAGCTCATGCCCCGAACGGAGCCCCGCGCCTGGGCTGAGCTGAGGCACAGAGGGGCCCCTGGGGAGGCTTTGACTGGCTCTTTATCACTACAGGGATTAGAATGAAGTCATTAGTGGAAATAAGACTTAAGCTCTTGTACCAGAGCTAATGGAGTCTTTAGGAACTTTACACTGCAAATGTGCACACAGTTTTCACATTTTGAAAATACTACAGCAACTACTACTGTTATTCTGTTACTACTACTACTACTACTACTACTACTACTACCACTACTGCTACTACTATTATACTAACAGTTATTAATACCATTACTACTACTGCTTTCTTTTTCATTTTGACTCACCTCCTACTATACTTTTCCTCCTCCTACTACTGTTGTTACTACTACTCCTACTACGACTACTATTGCTACTACTACTACTAGTACTGCTGCTGCTGCTGCTACTACTACTACCACTACTACAGCTACTATTACTGATACTACTACTGTTGCTACTACCACTATTACTATTGCAATTGCTATTACTACTACTGCTACTACTGCTGCTACTACTACTACCACTAGTACTATTACTACTACTATTGCTACTACTACTACTACTACTACTTCTACTACTGCTGCTGCTGCTACTACTACTACCACTACTGGCCGGACAGCAGCTGACCCCTCTCACCCTGGACATGGACTATTCGAGCCACTTCCCTCTGGGAGAAGGGCCATACGGACCAGAACCTCTCGCCATAAGAACAGTTTCTTCTCCTCTGCCGTTGGACTCATAAACACTTTATGAACACTTTATAACACCTGTACTAAGGACACTTTATAATACCTGTACTAAGATGGACACTTTATAACACCTGTACTAAGGACACTTTATAACACCTGTACTAAGGACACTTTATAACACCAGTCACTTTAAATAAGTCATGCCACATCACTTGAGTCAGTTTGCACTGTTGTTCTGATGCTCCTGTATATACTATTTTTATTTTTTAATTATATATCTTAATCTTTTTTTTTGCATGCTCTTACTTTATTTTTAAATAGTGATACTTTATTATTATTATTATTATTATTATTATTATTATTATTTATTTATTTATTTTTAAATAGTGATATCTCTACTTTATATTATTATTATTATTATTATTATTATTATTATTATTATTATTATTATTATTCAGTGTTCTATGTTGCACCTCATCAACAAAGCAAGTTCCTAGTTTGTGAATTGTGTTCACTGACAATGACAATAAAAGTTTTTCTCTGATTCTTTTCTGATTCTGATTCTGTTACTACTAACACTACTACTAGTACTACTACAGCTACTACTACTGATAATACTTGATAATACTTTTACTACTGCTACTACTACTACTACCACTACTATTACTACTAGTACTACTACAGCTACTACTACTGATAATACTTGATAATACTACTGCTACTGCTACTACCACTATTACTATTGCTACTACTGTTGCTATTACTATTGCTACTACTACTACTACTTCTACTACTGCTGCTGCTGCTGCTGCTACTACTACTACCACTACTACTACTATTGCTACTACTACCGCTACTACTTACTACTACCACTGCTACTACTGCAACTAGTACTACTACTACTACTATCACTGCTCTCACGACTGCTACTACGAACACTGTTACTATAGTATTTTTGTCTTTTTGCATAACTTTGAGGTGATTTGTGTATTTGTTTGTCCACACAACAATTTACCTAACAATACTGTAATCTAACAAACTTATCTGAGAAAAACAAAGTACAGAAGCCTGAGGTAGTCAAACTTCAATCACCAAAAGCTTTGTAGAAGCACAAGAGAATTTCAAACCAATTTTGAACAAATTTGAAAATATTGGCTGAAAAAATGACTCATATTTCCCTCTCCTGCAGCACTAAGCTTTTTATCTTGTTTTCCAAATTGTTACTGAAATCAAATTATAATTGGAGTTTTGGTTAGTCACAGTGTGCAGGTAGAACGCTGAACAAAGTCACACAATCAGTTTCAGATTCTGCACCGACAATATTGTTTTGATTAATATAATTTAAAGGTCCTATATCACACAAAAATAACACAAAAGTGACTCTTGAGCTTTAAACCATTTTAGAATGTTGTTTCCTCCTCAAAAACAGACTTGAAGTTGTGTTTTGTTTCATTCACATGTTTGAGTAACACTTTATTATTAGCCTGTCTATATCTGCAAAGCTCAAAATGCTCTGTGGTAGTAGTAGTAGTAGTAGTAGTAGTAGTAGTAGTAGTAGTAGTAGTCATAGTAGCAATATTACCAGCAATAGTAGTAGTAGTAGTAGTAGTAGTAGTAGTAGTAATAGTCATAGTAACAATATTAGCAGCAATAGTAGTAGTAGTAGTAGTAGTAGTAGTAGTAGTAGTAGTAGTAGTAGTAGTAGTAGTAGTATTACTAATAGTAACAGTCATAGTAGCAATATTACTAGCAATAGTAGTAGTAGTAGTAGTAGTAGTAGTAGTAGTAATAGTCATAGTAACAATATTAGTAGCAATAGTAGTAGTAGGAGTAGTAGTAGTAGTAGTAGTAGTAGTAGTAGTAGTAGTAGTAGTAGTAGTAATAGTCATAGTAACAATATTAGCAGCAATAGTAGTAGTAGTAGTAGTAGTAGGAGGAGGAGTAGTAGGAGTAGTAGTAGTAGTAGTAGTAGTAGTAGTAGTAGTAGTAGTAGTAGGAGTAGTAGTAGTAGTAGTAGGAGTAGTAGGAGTAGTAGTAGTAGTAGTAGTAGTAGTAGTAGTAGTACCAGCAGCAGTAGTAAGATTAACAAAAACGTATACTTTGTTACACAGTACAATATAATACTCAAGTAAAAATATGCAGTCTAAAAACTACTCTGTATAGAAAGTGACTTGAATGTGTGTGCTGTGTGCATGCAGTTATAAAGTGTTTTATTGTCTGAGAATCAGGAAGTGTGCGTTAGTATGCTAGTTGTTCTTAGCTTTATTGTAATGGCCAAACTCTGCTTTGGTCTCTGAAAGTTGTGAAAAGCTCTTATCAACTCATCATGGTGAATACTGAGAATACTCTGAACACATATTGTAAGTGAGAAAAAACACATTTTTAAGACATAGAATTCAGATACAGCTCTTTTAAGTAAACGTACCTGAGTACTTCCCACCATGTTGTATCAGCCTGGTGAAAATTGTTACATAAATCTCCCGGCATATTGTCCACTCTAAGCTCAAAGGCACACGGGCGGACAGCGGCATCAAACTACAGGCTTTAAATCTGAGCACTTTATTTGAAAAACGATACGGCTATTTCCCACAATGCTGTTCTTCTCCTTGTAGAGACAGGATGGAGAGAATATACAACCAGGGCAGACAGAAGCGGAGGGATAAAGGAAAGAGGGAGGAGAGATGGAGGAGAGATGGAGGAGAGGAGAGCCCCATAAAGCACAAACGAGCTTATAAAAGACAAACACTTTAACACAAAGGGACATATACAAGAAAGAAATGATGATGTGAGCGAGTGAGGACTGGACAGGACAGGAGAGGGACAGAGACAAGAGGAGGAGGAGTGAGGACTGGACTGGACAGGAGAGGGACAGAGACAAGAGGAGGACGAGTGAGGACTGGACTGGACAGGAGAGGGACAGAGACAAGAGGAGGACGAGTGAGGACTGGACTGGACAGGAGAGGGACAGAGACAAGAAGAGGAGGAGTGAGAACTGGACAGGACAGGAGAGGGACAGAGACAAGAAGAGGAGGAGTGAGGACTGGACTGGACAGGAGAGGGACAGAGACAAGAAGAGGAGGAGTGAGGACTGGACTGGACAGGAGAGGGACAGAGACAAGAAGAGGAAACAGTGACAAAAATAAACATGCAAAACTGACCTTTGTTGATCTTTTAATTATATATACTGTTGTTTCTTCATCAAAAACCAAGTCTAACCCAAGACTAAACCAAGTGTAACCCAAGACTAAACCAGGACTAAACCAAGACTAAAGCAGAACTAAACCAGGAATAAACCAGGACTAAAGCAAGACTAAAGCAGGACTGAAACAGGATTAAACCAGGACTAAACCAAATCTAACTCAGTACTAAACCAGAACTAAACCAGGACCAAAACAAGTCTAACACAGGACTAAACCAGGACTAGAGCAAAACTAAACTAAGTCTAACCCAGGACTAAACCAAGTCTAACCCAGGACTAAACCAGGACTAAAACATGACTAAAACAGGTCTAAACCAAGTCTAACGCACGGCTAAACTATGACTAAAACAGGACTAGACCAAGACTAAAGAAGAACTAAAGCAGGACTAAATCAGGACTAAACCAGGACTAAACCAGGACTAACCCAAATCCAACTCAGTACTAAACCAGAATTAAACCAAGTCTAAAACAAGTCTAACACAGGACTAAATCAGGACTAGAGCAGAACTAAACCAGAACTAAACCAAGTCTAACGCAAGTCTAACTCAAAGACCAAACAAGAACTAAGTCTAAACCAGGACCAAACCAAACCTGGAGTTGTGTTTTGTTTCATTCACTCTTGTTTAATCCAAAATGCTCTTCTCCTGTGCACTTTTTAAAGGTCCTATATTCAGAGGTGGAACATAAAGTAAAACAAGTAAAGTAGTGCACTTAAAGACGCGCTATGTAACTCTTTATTTGGGGTTCTGTTACCTGCTTGGTTTTATTTCTCTGCCTGGAATGTTCCACAGTGTAACATTAAACAGCTCTAACTTACATTTATTCAATTACAGGGGATTTTAGCTCAAAAATATCTAGAAAAACACCATTCTGACTGTGAGCGGGGTCGCCTCTCCACAGATCTGACCTGTAACTTGATCTGGTTTGGTTTCCATGAAGATAGAAAGGTTTAATGCCATACTGTGGAACATTCCAGACAAAGCAAAGAACATCTCCATGGGGAAAAAAAAAAAAAAAAAAAAAAGTATTTGACAGACCTTCTAGCAGAAAAGTTACACAATGCACCTTCAGTCAAATTCTCAGGTATGTGTACTTTACTTAAGTATATTTTAAAGTGAATACTGTTTAATCATAAGGAGGGTTTGAATAGGGCCCGGGAGAGATCTCTAGATGACTCAAACATGCATGGACGACATCTAAAACCTCTTCAGGCATGTTTTGAACGAGGGAACAATGTTATGACATGGTAGAAAGCTCCAAAAAGTTCCTCCCTTTAACATTAGCAGTATTGGCAGAGTTACTTCAAATGTACTGCAGTAGTTGTTTTGGGGAGTATTATATAAAAAAGAAGACAAAAGCGAAGAAGAGGAAGAACAGATTTAAATGGCTGCTCTGCTAAATACTAAACAGAGATGATAATGGCACAGTCACAATCTACCTCCTGTTGTCTTGGGTAAACAAAACTGATGTGAGCGCAGTAATGAAGATATCTGAGCTCGAAGTAAAAACTCCAAACTGTAGGAAGGATTGTACACGTTATACTTCTCCTCCCTCTCTCCTCCCTCTCTCCTCCTCGCCGTCTCCCTTTTTCCCTCACTACATCTCCCTCTCCTCCTCTTCTCCCACTCTCCTCCATCTCTACCTCTCTCCTCTCCACACACCCTCTCCTCCATCTCTCCCTCTCCTCTTCCTCCTCTTCTCCCACTCTCCTCCATCTCCCACCCTCTCCCCTCCTCTAGCCGCCTCCCATTTCTCTCTCTTCCCCCTCTTCCTCCCCTGCTCCCTCTCTTCCTCTCCTCCTTCTCTTCTCCCACTATCCTCCATCTCTACCTCTCTCCTCTCCTCACCCCTCCTCCTCCTCCATTCTCCTCTATCTCTCACCTTCTCCCCTCCTCGCTCTCTCTTCTCCTCTTTCTCCCCTGCTCCCTCTCTTTCTCTTCTCCCACTCTCCTCCAACTCTCCCCCTCCCTCTCTTTCTCCTCTTTCTCTTTTTCTCCTGCTCTCCTTCTCCCTCTTTCCCTCACTACATCTCCCTCTCTCCCTCTTCTCCTCCTCTCCCACTCTCCTCCATTTCTCCCCTTATCCCTCCTCATCTCATCTCTCTCTCTTCCCCCTTTTCTTGCCCTGCTCCCTTTCTTCCTCTCCTCCTCTTCTCCCACTCTCCTCCGTCTCTGCCTCTCTCCTCTCCACCCCCCCTCCTCCTCCTCCACCTCTCCCCCCTCCCTCTCTTTCTCCTCTCTTTCTCCTCTCTTTCTCCTCTCCTTCTCTCCTTGCACCTCTGTCCAGTGTCAGGGCTGAATTTGAATGAGCACCTGTTTTAGATGGATGGGAGCTCTGACACACGACTAAACAGTGTACAGGGCGTGTGCGTGTGTGTGTGTGTGTGTGTGTGTGTGTGTGTGTGTGTGCGTGTGTGTCTGTGAGTGTGTGTGTGTGTGTGTGTGTCTGTGAGTGTGTGTGTGTGTGTGTATGCATGTGTGTGTGTGTAAGTGTGTGTTTGTGTGCGTCTGTTCCATAGTATTCAAACGACCCGACTCGCCTGTATTCCAGTGTCTACATTACTCCAAAACGCCTGAATAAACACACATTCTTATTTCCATTCTTACTGGCTCGCCTCTCCACAGATCTGACCTGTAACTCGACCTGGTGACGTCAAAAGCATCGTCTCCATGCAATAAATAGATGAGTTTAATACCAAAATATGGAACATTTTAGACAAAGAATAACATCTCCATGGAGACAAGCAGGCACCACAAAAGTTCTACTAGTATATTAGGTTCTATCTTACACAAAAACTGACTCCTGTGAGCTTTAAATCATGTTATAATGTTGTTATCTCCTCAAAAAAACAGACCTGGAGTTGTGTTTTGTTTGTGTTGTTGTGTTGTTAAGTTCAAAATGCTCTGTTCCACCTTGTGATGTCATGTAGTGGTAGTTTTCAAGCTAACTATTTACCTTTAGTTCAGTAGAGATAGACAATTCCAGGGCTGAAATTATACAGTGAAGGTGTATGGAGTTGGGAGTTTAAAAACACAGTGAAGCACTTCTTGTATTACTGCATGACATCACAAGGTGGAACCGTGTTTTCTGTTCGAGAGCCTATAATTATGCATGGTCTGTGTGTTAATTAAACATGTGTGAATGAAACAAAACACGGCATTCAGCTGATTTGAGCTCATCCAGGCAGTTCTTTTTGTGGTGTAGATCTTGACCGAAGGAAAAGATTGAGGAGGCTTAGCTGAATTGCGCTTTGAACCACACAGAGAGCAGTCACCACTTCAGAAAAAAAAAAAAAAACACGACACAAACTGAAAACCTCAGAAAGCAAAAGACGTCCAGGAGAGAAGAGAGCAGAGACCAGAGACCAGGCGAGGACAAAATATGAGAAATGTCGATACTAAAAATACCGTCAAGGTTTGGCCCAAATTATGTAAGAACCAGGTCCAAAACAACCAGGGAGACACAGCGAGCCCAGAGTGTGCCAAGAAAAACACATTACAACACAATGGGGCTATAGCAAATAAAAGATTAAACCAACTGTAGCCTGCACTATTAAAGTAAAAAGAAAATGTACTGCAATCTAGGCCTGTCAAAAGTATTGAAGGGGGGGGGGGGTCACATCTCCACAGATCTGACCTTGAACTCGGTCTGGTTTGGTCTGCTTGAAGATAGAAAGGCTTAATGCCATACTGTGAAACATTCCAGACAAAGCAATAACATCTCCATAGAAAAAAGCATTTGGCAGACCTTCTAGCAGAAAAGTTACACAATGCACCTTCAAGTCAAATTCTCAGGTATGTGTACTTTACTTAAGTATATTTTAAAGTGGATACTGTTTACTTGTACTTCAGAACAGGACTGAAAAGTAAAAGTATTTTTTAATATTGTGAGACCTGCTGAAAAGGCTGAGTGTTGATTGTACTGTCATAATGTGAGCAAACAAATAAATACAAATAAAAACAGATAAAAAAAAAGATAATAATATAAACACATTATTTTCCTTCGTGTCACTCCCCCTTCAGAGCACCATCACATCACAATCAGAGTGCGTCTCGCTCATAAAACGACTGCACATCACACCAGGTTTGTGAAGTCATAGTTTATTGTTTTGTGCCCTGTTTTTGTATATTTATGGAGAATTGTCATGTGGAAGCATGACAACCTTTATTTTCCATACTGTACAGCACTTTGTAAACCTTGTTTTAATAATACCAATAATAATAATAATAATAATAATAATAATAATAATAATAATAATAATAATAATAACCTCCAGAATTCCCTCCCTGAGGTGCAGAGGCTGCACTAGCACTGACTCATGACTCACTGTAGGTGCTGGGGTTTAGGTAGTGACCATTCAGATCAGAGAGAGACATTCTGTGTGATGTTAGCATTCTAGTTGTTGTTGGCGTTACCGTGACTACGCTCTGGACTCTAAAAGTTGTGAAAAGCTCTTATAAAGTCATCACGGTAAATCATTTGGATGTTCTGAATGCATAAGGGAAGTGTTTCAAATGCACTAGCTTTGTTTTCATGTTTTTAAGTCCCTAAAAGGAAAGCGATAAATCAGTTTGTACCTCCAGGGCTGCCGTAGTCCCGGTGTTACATAAGGCCCACCTGCTCCAGTCCTTGTGTTGTGTTTTCATGTATTTCTGAATCTGCCTCTCAGCCTTGTGTGATAATGTGGCCCTCTCTGCAGGCCTTTCTATTCTGTTTTTATCACCCTTTAAACCAGAGCCAAACTTTAAGTAAAGGCGTCGGAGTGGGAGAATAAAGTCGTAAATGTTTTTTTATCCGTACAACCCCAAGGCTAATTAAGAAGGCTCTCGAGAAATAATAGACTTTCCATTGAATATTCAGTAAATAAAGAGGCCACTAAACAAACAAGTTGGCACAACACGATGTATTATAGAGCCAGAAAGCCTGCACAGGATGCAGTGGGAAAGAATACTGCTAATACTACTACTGCTCCTTTACTGCTACTGTTACTTCTACTACTACTGCGAATACTACTGCTCCTTTACTGCTACTTCTACTACTACTGCTAATACTCCTACTGCTGCTGTTGCTGTTGCTGCTACTACTACTACTACATCAGCAGTGACTGTGCTGCCAATACATCAGTTCAGATGATTTATATTTGCATACACAGGTGTAAATACTATGTAAAGACGTAAAATTAGTAGTGAGAATACGTAAAGGTACATGTAACTTGTCTTGTAGAAAGTCAGTCACCAGCTTGCCACCATGGTGATGATTTTGGTTTGCCTGAAATGTTCCACAGTAAGGCTTTACTCTTGTGTACCTTGTATATCTTGTGAAGACATGTCACATGTAGAGAATCACATGTATTTCAAGGTACCGTGTAGTGTAGGGAGTAGTGACCCGAACCCCACAAACCCAAGGGTTGTTGTGTAATGACAATAAGGCCATTCTCATGATAATACTGATGTTGTGTCCCTGGGCAAGACACTTCACTGACCTTGCCTTGTATGAACGTGTTGTGTGATCGGTGATTGGAGGGGCAGATAGCGCCGACAGGAAAATTCACCATGTCAGTCTACCCCAGGGCAGCTGTGGCTACACAACACAGACTGTATGGACATGGCTAACCTGACAGCATTCCATATAAGAAGTGAGCATGGGCACGCTTCCATCTCCATCGACTCTGGCTCCAATTCACTTGGTATTGAAAAAAAACATCACCCCTCTCTCTGGTTTACATGATCCTGGTGTTTTTTTATTTCACTATTTTGTCCGTAAATCAGTTCCTATTTCTAATGAACTCTAACTGAACTCGGCTTCAAATTCTCTCCTATAACCGCTAGCCTCGGTGAGCTTCATTTGACTGAAGCCGAACGCTATGATACATGAATTGTACAGACACTAATAATGTAAAAAGGGGGTATTTTTTTGGAACTATTCCATATTATTTTGCTGCTACGCCACTCACTATGAGCCCTGCTACAAAACACATTATCAGGACTGAAGAGGACGGATTGTGTATTTCTCACCACCGAACGTGTCCTGAAACGTGAAGCGATTTTTCTTTCATACCATTGTACATACAGTATTTTGTGCATTACTGAGTATATCGTCTCATTTCCCCCCACCAAGTTCTGCCACACAACCACAGACTGTACAAAGAAGTGGACTAAGGGAATGTGACGTCCCCTATAGCGTTCGGCTCCAGTCAAATGAAGCTCACAGAGGTTATAGGGCGAATTTGGAATTGATTTACAGACAAAATAAATAAAAACAATAAAAACACCAGGATCCTGTAGCGTGGGTTAATACGAACATTTTACGACAGAGAGAGGAGGCGGCGTTTTTTCAATACAAAATGAATTGGAGCAATGATGCTCCAATTCATGCACCAATGATCACTTCCTGTTTGGAACGCGGCGGCTTGCGGGTTAGCTATGTCCATTTAGTCTAGGCACACAACTGCCACTTTGCATTAATGGCTATGCTAGCAAATGTTGACAATATATTTTTTTTACATTCAGGTTATATATATATGTATATATATATATATTTTTTTTTTTTAAGCTTTAAGTAACATTTGTTATGCAATTCCCAGTCGCAAAATAAACTGTATATGCACAATAATAATAATACTACAAAAAAAAAATAATAATAATATAAAAAAATACAATGAATACGAAAAATAATGATAGCAATAATAACAACCACAATAATAATATTATCATAAAAAATAAAAAGTAGTAGGAGTGTTATATCTTTTACACCCATACACTTCTATTCATAACGCTTTTCCTTTTCTTTTTCACAATCAGGTTAAAGATAGGGTTAGGACCGGGGTTATGTCTGGGAACAGGTAATTGGGTTAAGGTTAGCGTGTAGGGGCAGGTTAGCTTACTCATGAGTTTTTGCTTCCTATTATATACAATATTTTGGATCTTTTCCCATTCAACATGGCAACAGTGCTATTTTTTTTCTTCTTCTTTTTACTTTCTCCTTCACTACAAGCAAAAGATTTCAGCGTTGAACCTGGCAACCCAAATGAAAGACTCATGTGAGGCTCATTCTGCTTTCTGATTGGAAAATTAAGAAAATTAAAACTATTAATTAAGAAATTTAAACTTTTACATACTGTCCCTAATATGCAGTACTTACATTAATAAAACAATGTTAAAACGGGTTCAATTACACAAACTATTGCAATTTACAATCTATTGAATATATTTGAAAATAATAAGACTCTGCAGGCTCAGACATACATGTACAGAGAGAGACTATTAGAAAGCCCATTTTCTTTTAGTCCTGTGGGGAATGTTAAATTATTACTACTATTTCTACTGCTGCTGGTACTACTCATACTACATTAACACTAGAGTATTTTTGTAATGCTTTCTTTATATTAACGCAAAAATGCAAGTATAGAATTCTTGTCATGTCAGAGGTTATGGAAAAGCCCTCCTTCATTCATCCTCATGGTGAATGATAAATGAAACATGTGTATAAACGAGCCGTGCTTTTAGCCTCTCCCCTCAGTGTGAGCTCACTATGTATTATTTACACAGCTCACATGAATGAAGCTGTGCTACAACACAGACAGGAGCGGGGCAGGAGCAGAGACAGATGCAGAAAAAGAGACAGGACCAGAGACAAGAGCGGGGATGGGTGCAGGGACAGGAGCAGAGACAGGACCAGAGACAAGAGCAGGGACAGGAGTCATGACAAGAAGCAGAGACAGGTGCAGAATAAGAGACAGGACCAGAGACAAGAGCAGGGAAAGGAGCAGAGATATGAGTAATACATGAGCAAAGACGAGACCAGAGACAAGAACACTGATGGGTGCAGGGACAGGAGCAGAGACAGGACCAGAGACAGGAGTCATGACAGAAGCAGAGACATGTGCAGAAAAAGAGACAGGACCAGAGACAGGAGCAGAGAAAGGTGAAGGGACCGGAGCAGAGTCAGAAGCAGGGGACGGGTGCAGGGACAGGACTGGAGACAGGACCAGAGACATGAGTAATGACATGAGCAGAGACAGGAGTCATGACAGAGACAGGTGCAGGGAAAGGAGCAGAGACAGGACCAGAGACAGGAGTCACGGCAGGGACAGGTGCACAGAAGGACCAGAGACAGGAGTTATGACAAGAGCAGAGACAGGTGCAGGGACTGGAGTAGACACAGGACCAAAGCCAGGAACAGGGACAGGCGCAGAGACAGAACCTGGGACAGGTGAAGAGACAGGAGCAGGGACAGGTGCAAAGACAGGAACAGGTGCAGAGACAAAATGAAAAATGAAATAGCTAAATTCTGATGGTAGTGTATTGGATTTCTTGTCACAATACTGACATTTCAGACTAAATCTTAATACTAAAGAATAAACCTGATACTCAATACCGATTCTGATGCCACAATGATTAAAAAAAAAAAAATAGAATGTGATTTTCAACATTAAATAGTAGAACTTTCTTTTCTATTCCCATGTGTCTTATATGTGTATAATCCCATAGGGTTCCATAGTGGTCCATGGGTATATACTAGTCTATGTGCTCTTATACTTGTTCTGATACAGCTCAACATCATTCTAAAGACATTCAGGAAAGCTTCATTTCTGTCCTGTGAATGCTTTTTAGTATCGATACCGGCTCAAATGAGGTTTTATTTAGTTTCGATACTAGCTTCGGCCTGAGCTCCTCCCTGTGTTATCTTATGTCTTATTCATGAGCAGAGCAGTGTCTATATGAGAGGGCACACTTGCATAAGCAGGTTTATGCTGACTGGGCTCTGTTGTAGCTCCATTTGAACAGCTCTTTAGATTCGATCATGTCATAAACTCGTACTCGTATCTCCTCTCTGTGTCTTGTCTTTTCCATATTTAACATCTAGAATCTGAACGTACACACACAAAACAACCGTCCTATGGATACGAGACGATATACACTTCACATTAGAACAACAGAGGAGCAGGACGAGACCACTGACACCCTGCAGCTGAAGTCATCAACATTTCCTGGGGGTGTGATGCTAACTGTAGGCACTGCTCCGTCTGCAGCTCTGTTTGTTTTAAGACAGTCTGACCATAAAGAGCTCTGACTTAGCCGGAACTACAACAGGTGAACCGATATGTGCTTTTAAACAAGTCCCTCTCAAATAAAATTACAGTCTCAACTAGCTAGCATCAACATTAGCTTTAGGGTTAGCAGTTTTTCAGTTAGTCACGCAAAACCAACACTAAACCAGCACTATAAACACTTGGACTGATCACAGGCTCCTGAAAATGTGTTGTTTAAATCCATTTTGCATTTTTCTTGAGTATAAGTTAAGTTCAAAGTTCTTTTGACTGTGTTTGCTAATATGCGCATTGTGTCACCGTGGTAACTGCTGAACATTTCGTATACTGTGGTCCAAAGCAAGAAAAATGATCTGATGACGTTTTTTTGACAAAACATAATTTATAAATTTAAAAAAAAGCTTTTGGACATCGGTCATCTGAGTGTGCTATGCATTTTTTTCACTTTTAAACTGCTGAACATTCTGCCATAGACATGCACATAGAACCCCCCAGCGTGATGCCACTGCAAAGTATTAATAACTGGAGGGTAAGGTAAGAAGAAGAATATAATGAATGAAACATAACTGGACACTCTTGTAAAAGTATCTAAGTACAATAAAACTAATAAATAGTCACAATTAAAGATGCACTATGTAATTTTTCTTGGCGGGGGCACTTCATTTTTTATTTCTTTGCCTGGAATGTTCCACAGTATGGCATTACATGTATATGGATATATTTATTTGCTTTTGTGTTTTTGTTGCTAATAAAATACCATTAAAACCTGTCTCCTCTCACCTGATCAGATCTCACCTGTAAATTATCTCAGACGCAAAATTTGCTTGTTTCCATGGTGATATATACAGTTTGTAGTTTAATATATAAAGTTTGTATTTAATGCCATCGCGTAAAACATTCCAGGCAAAGCAATGACATCTCCATGGAGACAAACAGACTTCACCATAAAAGTTACACAGCGCACCTTTAAGTTTCACCTACGTCGTCCTGACAACCGGAGACTCCACAGTGAAGCCTAAAATCTCTGTGCCTATGATCCCAGCTCCAGTTTGTGATGGTCCCCTGTGGGCGGCCATCTTTGTTTACTCCATGATCTTGTTGGATTGTGGGAGATTTAGTCAGATTTCCTGTCCTCCCACTGGACCAGCAGCTCGTTCTCACAACACACAACAGTCATACAACTCAAAGAGAACTTCTGACAGGAATATAAGGCAACTTTTGGATACAAACCGTATTCACAAACTATGGGCTTCATTCATGAAACATTCTTGCAAACAAATTTGTACTTAAGGCATTCTTACGAACACTTTTGGCATTCACAAAAATTTTCTTAACTGAACTGGAAGAAGAAATCCTACGAACAGTCAGGAGCACTCATAAGAACAAAAATTCTACTCTTTGAGAATATTATTTCTCTGATAATGCAACAAAAAATTCTAATTTCTCCATGACTGTAAATGATACATTTTTTTTCCTATAAACATATGACTATGTGATGTGATCAAATAACATTTATGAGGAGTTTTATAGCCTGTGTTCTATGGGTCTAATAGACTTTATCCAGGCTGCAGTGAGCCTCAGTCTGTCTCAGCCCCAGTGCTCTCCATATGGGCCTGGGTCTGGTTACAGCCCTGGGTCTGGTCACCGCACTGGACTCAACACCCCTCACCCCCTGACCCCTCCGTGACCAGAGCGCACTCTTATCTACCCTTACCCCAGCCCTCCCCTTTGCTATGTACCGCTGGGGAAAGTGCGATAAATACGACAAAAGTTTATGACTTAAATCTTCCCTCCCTGAGTTTGTTCATGTGAGTTTGGACATTTGAAATCGCAGGTGAAGCTGTAAAACAGCCGTAGTCTGTAGACGCTCCACCTGACCTCCTCATCACTCTCTCCCTCGCCCTTTCACACGTCATAATACCAAAGCCATATTGGCCATATTTGGAAGTTCAGAGGGCGTTTTTAATCAAATACATATTAATTTTCTATGTAAATAAAATTCAAATGAGCCTGGAGGTGTTCGTAGCTGGGTGTTGGTGAATTCGGTGAAACTGTCAATTAAATGAAATTCATCTGCGTTAGAACACTTTGTGAATCTGGGGCAGAGTTCTCTCAGCATCTTCTTAAAGTGGAAGTTACGAACATTTTTAAAGAAAAGATTCATAAATGAGGCCCTACGTTCTCAAGGAAATCCCCAGTTGATTCAACATATTTAGAGCACCATGTTACCTTTAATTGTTTAGAATATAATAATAAATTCACTGAAAACAACCTATTGACATGTTTTGTAACTTTCACTTTTGTTTTTGACACTTTGGATCTCCCCGCATCAAGTCACTCCCACTTCAGAGCGCCACACAACACAATCAGCGCGTCCCGCTAATGAAACTACTGCACATTTGCCAAGTTGTGTACAGTTTTGCATCATGTTTTGTATATTTATAGAGAATTGTCGTGTGGGAGCATGGGTGACGTAGGCATCTTAAACCTCTTTAGGCAGGTCAGGTTTGTAGAGTTCTAAAGGGTTAGCAAGTTTTAGATGAGGGGATGGGCCTGTACCTTCAACAACCTCGCTCCTGATTGGCTCTTTGGTTGCCATGAAACCTGCACTTTTGATAATATGGATTTTGGCTCCACGTTAGCCGCTATAACTGCTAGCCTCGACTAGCTGGAGCCGAACACTAGATGTCCCTTAGTCCACTTGAGGCATTTTTTTAAACCTCTTAGGGTTGTTTTTGTCCAGAATGAAGTCAAAACTTACATGACTGAAAATAGTATTGGTAAATCCTGCATTTTTATAATTCAGAATCGCACCTTTGACTGGCCAAACATTGCAATCAGGATCTGGCAACAATTGGGGACAATCAGGACAATAATGAGTCCAACGGAACAGTCTTCAACAGACCAGTTTTCAGTCAATCACCTCGGCTATTCTGACAATCACTTCTATTTGCCCTCATAAAAATGCAAACGAGGAAGACTGACAAATTAAAGTTGATAAGAATTATAGCGCATTAATTCATAATAGTTTCAATCAGTACAACTTTCCTAAAAATCTGGTTTGCAAATTTGAAACTGGCATAACTTTTTAAACATTTTTATGCACAGAAAACGGATTTGAAGCAAGAGAAATGCCGTCAATCGTGTTACTTTAATTTGCATTATGATCGTAGCTGCTTTTATTATTTACCATAGAATGTTCTAGCAAGACTTAAAGGCGCTGTATGTGATTTTTAAAAATGTGAAAAACAGAAGTAATTCATTTTAAACAGTTTGCAGTGGTTCAAAGTTCTTCCTCACTTACCTTATGTATTCTGAGTATCCTAATTATTCACCATGATGAATTTATAAGCACTTTTCATAAGTAACACAGCATGCTAATGTGAACTTCCTGATTATCGGACTATGGAACACTGCAAACAGTCTATTTCTGTAAAAATCAGGTACAGTGGCCTTTATCTTGTCTGCAGTCCATACAAAACCCACTGCCACTGTTTTTCTTCAAATTCACAGTGTGACTCATTTAGGTTAGTAATGGGAGTATTGTATAGTAGTGTGTTTAGTGCTCGCTCTGATGACAGCATTCAGAGGTCCATTATATATGTGAAATGAGCCCAAATCATTAGCATGCATTGATTTCCTGTCTGCAGAGGATTAGCCGAGTCTGTGGAGGTTTGTGGCTGTGCTCCAGAAACAAGAATGACACTTTTATTCTCTGCTCATAATCTATTTGTGTTTCTTGCATTCAATAACTCACTTTGACTGTACTCTATTAATAAAAGAACAAAAAAAAACCACAACAACACATGGCTGACATCACCACATTCTATATCTCGGTACTGTTTCATGAATACAGTCGAAATGCTCAGTTAGTCTAGAATGTTCCACAGTATGGCATTAAACATATGTATCAAGGACCAAGGAGGTCATAGAAATCACAAAGCGAGGCACAGACACCATCAGCCTCCTTCACACACAGGACCCGCCTCCAGAGACACCTGATTGGTCCATCTGGCTGACCACGCCTCCAGGAAGTAACAACAGCTGACATATGACACGCCGATATATCGGTTGGTCTATATATCAGGCCGATATTTGCACTTTTTAGTGTATTGGCTATCGGCCTTACATGTTTTCATTGAGGGTAATGAAGAAGGGTGGAGCTAGTGGGGAACATTATCAAGTCACCTGAGTCGCCTGACTCCACCAGGTATGGGGTATTGAACAACCTGCAGGACATCTCCTCGCAGTCTACGATCTGATGACGAAACGCTCATTTCTAGGGACAATGTCTTAGTTCCAGGCCTTGACAGGGCCATCACCTTCATTCAGCATATCACTCCATAACATATTTATTATATGTAAAGAAATATATGTGCTCCTCTCTATGCTGCCCAATGACATGGTACAACATTCTATCCCACTGTTCGCAATAGTGACCACCAACATGTTTTCCATCCTACACTCAGACCAAAACAAAGTGGAGTCATTACAAATACATTTATCAAGACTAGGGACCCTTAAGATGATGTGGCCCAAAAATCATGATCCTGGGTTAAATTGAAATCACTTTACATCCCTTTTATTTGAGAGAATTCTGGGCGTCATCTTCTCCTCAAGCTGTAACTTTTACATAACCATATAAATACAATGTGTACAAACACAATAAACAAGTGATATTGCACACATTTCACAAATATATCAAACATATCACAACCCTTTATTCTTTCAGAAAGTACTGAAAATACATTGTAAATATACATCGTAAAATTTAGAGATTCTTTTGGTGGTCACATTTGTGAGCGGTGGGTTGAAACAGGTTTTAATGGACTTTACGAGCTACAGCCTTACAGACCTCGTGCCCCATCAAAGCCAGAGCTCCTGTAGTTTTCCTCCACTCTGAGATTAAGTATTTGTGGGTCACCTCTCTGTCTCTCCTCTCCGCCCTCCTCACATCAGGCTAAAACACTACATACATAATGCATTCACATCTGTGCATGAGCGTCGCCATGGAGCCCATAAAGCCACCTCCTGTCACCTTTGTGCTGGTAAAGCCTGTTTAAGACTGGTGTGGCATTAATGCGCTCTTAAAACACAGCTCACGGATTGCTGTGAACAGATGGGACCAGACGTGTGGAGAATATAAGAGGAGTTATGGACTAGTACAAGGGTTTGTCAAGATTAACTAGGCATCTTAATTAGCCAGGTCAACATATGAGGAGAACTGAAAGAAATAATAAAAATGGTTCCTAAAAAACTTGGGACACTCCACACAGCCACTCTTTTTTATCATGTGTCTCTCTGGAAAATTCTTGTATCATTCAGGGCAAAGTATACTGACTTTGCTTTGACATCACATAGGGGGTGTTCTACATGTACGTCTACGGTGGAATATTCAGCAGTTACCATGGTGACACAATGCACACATAAGCGAACACTGTCAAAAAAGTTTGACTGAAACCTTGAAACTTACAAATACAAAATGCATTTAAACAGCACATTTTCATTTTCAAAGCCTCAGATACAACAGTGCCTACAGTTAGCATCACACCACACCCAGGGAGTGTTGATGACATCAGCTAGTAAGTATCAATAACTTCTTTGACCAATCTCAGTATATAATATAATAATCCATAGAACATAGAACAAATGACATGATTTGTTTATTTCTCTGTCAGATTTGGAACAGAAGCACTCCTAGATATTCACATAGGCAAAATGGGTGATGTCTTGCCCAAGAGCACTACAACAACAGTATATGACCTCAGAAAAATGGATTTTCACTCACCAACCTTTAAAATCTACTCCAAAAACGGTTATCATATGCCCACTGTGCCCTGTAATCCCACTAAACCGTCACCATCTCTCTCTTAAACAGCCGGTACAAGCTCTGACACTTGTCTTTTGTCCCTCTGCCCCATCCTTACATCTGTTTTGCCCTCCAGTTCTCCCTCTCCCTCTCTCTTCCTCTCCTCTATCCCTTCCTCTCCATGTCTCCTGCCACCATTTCACAGATATCTTGTCTTCTTTCTTGTCTTCCCTCTGGGCGGAGTGGATTGGGTTAGCTATGTCGTAGTCTGCCTCTCCCTCTCACTTTCTCTTTATCTCTCTCTCCTTCCCTCTCTCTCTCTCTCTCTCTCTCTCCTTTCTTGTCTTCCCTCTGGGGGAGTTTATTGGTTTAGCCATGTTGTACTCAGCCTCTGCGGACATCATCAGTGACATTGATATATGTGGCATCAATGAGCGATAGAGAGAGAGAGGGAAGAAAGATGAGACAGGGAGGAAGGAGGAGAGAAAGAAGTTGGAGGATGGAGGTAGGAGAGGAGGAAGAGAAAGGTTGAAAAACAGAGGAAGGGATTGAGAGTGGAGAGAAGAGAGAGAAAACAAAGGTTGACAAAACAAAAGAAAGGAGGAGAGAGGGAAGAAATGAAGGAGAAAATAAAGGGTGACAGAGCCAGACAGACGGATGGACTGGGACCACAGGTTAATGACAGAGAGAGAGGCGAGAGGAGGGGAAAGGAGGAACAAAAACAGATTATGAGATGGAGAGAGGGAAGGTGAGGTACAAGAGTGAGAGACAAGAAGTAAAGACAGAAAAGAGAAGGATGGACAGAACAGAAAGAAGAGAGGAAAGGAGAGGGAGAGAAAGAAGAATGGACTTCTCTGGACCTTGTGTTGAACAGAACAAATGTACAGTGTCCCGTCCAATGAGTCAGTGTGAACGAATGAACTGCTCCATTAAAACAGACAGGAAGAGATGGGAGGATATGGACTAAAACGACAAGAGGAAGAGGGATGAGAGAGAGGGAGAGATATAAAATAAGAGAGAGAGAGAGCAGTGGGGAAAGAGAGAGACAGAAGGGGGAGAGAGATGGAAATGAGTAATGAAGAGAGAGAAAGATGGAGCGAAGAATATATTAGAGAGAAAGACAAAGGGAGAGAAAGGTGGGGAGAAAGTGGTAGAAGGAAAGGGGGATGAGATGGAGAGAAAGAAAGAAAAAAGTGATGGAGGAGAGAAAGATGGAGAGAGAGAGAAAAAGTAAGAGAATGAGTGATGGAGAAAGACTGATGAAGAGAGAGATGAACATGGAGAGATGAAGAAAGATGTGGAGAGCAAGTGATGTGGAGAGAGAAAGCTAGAAAAAGAGCTGGAGAAAGACTTATAAGAGAGAGAAGGAGAGAAAGACTGAAAAAGGTGGGGAATGACTGAAAAAGAGGTGATGAAAGACTGTTGAGAGAGAGAGAATGTGATGGAGAAAGAGAGAGAAAAAGTGATGGCAAAAGAGAGACAGAAAGATAGATAGATAGATAGATAGAGAGAGAGAGAGAGAGAATGATGGACAGAGAGAGAAAGGCTGAAAAAGAGGTGGAAAAAGACTGACAAGAAAGAGAACATGAGAGAGAGAGAGAGAGAGAGAGAGAGAGAGAGAGAAACAGAAATATGGAGAGAGGGAAAGAATAGAGAGAGAGAGAGAATGATGGACATAGAGAAAGAAGAGGCAGAACATGGTAGAAAGAAAAAGTGATGGAAAAAGAGAAAGAGACAGAAAGACAGAGAGAGAAAGTATATATATATAGAGAGAATGATGGATGAGGAGAAAAGGCTGAAAAGGAGAGGTGGAGAAAGACTGAAAAAGAGGTGATGACAGACTGATGAGAAAGAGTGATGGAAAAAGAGAGAGAGACAGAATAGAGAGAGAGATAATGATGGACAGAGAGAAAGATTGAAAAAGAGAGGTACAGAAAGACTGCAAAAGAGGTGATGAAAGACTGATGAGAAAGAGTAAGAATGTGATGGAAAGCGAGAGAGAGAGAGAAAGTGTGATGGAAAAAGAGAGAAAGATGGAGAGAGAGAAAAAAATATATATATATAGAGAGAATGATGGACAGAGAGAGAAAGGCTGAAAAAGAGAGGGGGAGAAAGACTAAACAAGAGAGGTGATGAAAGACTGATAAGAAAGAGAGAATGTGATGGCGGGATGAAAAGAGAATAAGAGACAAAAAGATGGAGGGAGAGAAAAGAAAGACTAGAGAAAAAAGGTGGAAAAAGACTGATGAGGAAGAGGGAGAACATGATAGAGAGCGAGAGAGAGAGAGAGAGAGAGAGAGAGAAATATGGAGAAGAAAGAAGAAATGAAAGAATAGATTGTGAAGAATAGAGTGATTCAGAAATGCAATGTGATTCTGAAGCGCGTTGCCATGTTGAGAGAGAAATCCGCAGGGTATTGGGCCAAAATGATCTGATAGTGATTTTTCTGTCGTGTTTTGAATGCGATTCAGTGAGTGATTTTATTTTCAAATCCAGATCGAGTTTGCAGTCACCACTAAGACTGATTTCGTTTTCATTTTACCTGATTTCATCTTTTCAAAGGGACAAATATTGAATGTGTTTGAACAATTTATCTAAAAGCACAGGTTTTGACAAATGTGCAAAAAGCAGAAGCCACGATCGAAAATACGAGACATTTCAAAACAACATCTGCTATTCCAGTCTAATATTTCTCTCAGATGCCCTCCCATGCTCCTACATCTCAGTGTGTTAAATGCCCCGTCATACTCCTATATCCCTGTGTCACTCAGATGTCCTCCCATCCACCTGTATCTTATTGTGTCAGATGCCCTCCCATACTCCTATATCCCTGTATGTCAGCTGCATTCCTGTCTTTCCATATGGCTGTGTGTCACTCAGATGCCCTCCCATCCACCTGTACCTTGCTGTTTCAGATGCCCACCCATATCCCTGTGTGTCAGATGCCCTCCCATACTCCTATATCCCTGTGTCAGATGCCCTCCCATACTCCTATATCCCTGTATGTCAGCTGCATTCCCGCCTTTCTATATGCCTGTGTGTCCGTCAGATGCCCTCCCATCCTCATATGTCCCTGTGTATCAGATGCCATCCCGTCCACCTATATTCCGGTGTCTCAGATGCCCTCCCGTCCTCTTATCCAACCCCAACATCTGCAGATTAACTGACATTTGACCTACCCCCATCTCAGTCTGACTGTCTACAGGGATATAAGAGGATGGGAGGGCATCTGACACACAGGGATATAGCAGGAAGGGAGGGCATCTGACACACAGGGATATAGCAGGAAGGGAGGGCATCTGACACACTGGGATATAGGAGGAAGGGAGGGCATCTGACACACAGGGATATAGCAGGAAGGGAGGGCATCTGACACACAGGGATATAGGAGGAAGGGAGGGCATCTGACACACGGGGATATAGGAGGAAGGGAGGGCATCTGACACACAGGGATATAGCAGGAAGGGAGGGCATCTGACACACTGGGATATAGGAGGAAGGGAGGGCATCTGACACACAGGGATATAGCAGGAAGGGAGGGCATCTGACACACAGGGATATAGGAGGAAGGGAGGGCATCTGACACACTGGGATATAGGAGGAAGGGAGGGCATCTGACAGGGATATAGAAGGAACGCCTGAGTGTCAGATGTCTGCTAATTAATGTCTGTGTTAAAATATCTTAAATACTCCGTAACCATAGCAACCTGAACTAATCCCCGCTCTGTTAGTAATTAGCGGTAGATCAGTGGTGGTGGTGTGAGTCTGTGGAGCGATGGCGTGATTTCTTTTATTTGTGTGAGGGCACAGCGGGGGGCAGATTACACCCGCTGTTTCCAGGTGCTGATTTAGGCTGAAATTTGGGCCAAATTTTTAATCAAACAAAAAGAAAAGAAAAAAAAAATCATGCTGCGGAGTCATGTAGCACAAATTATTAACACCGTCTCTGTGGTGAGCTTTGTTTTTTTGGTTTTTTTTGCGGAGTGTCTGGTCATGTGTTTTGTACCAGACCGAGGGCAATCAAAATCACAATCTGAATGGCATGAAAACGACACACTACAACTTCACAAACCTGATGCGATGTGCAGTAATTTCATTAGTATGGACAATCATTTGTTTCATCAGATTTTGAATTTTAAATACCGCTGATTTTCTAACTTTGAAAAAATGTGTTTGAATGATTTTTATTCTGAATTTTAGTTGCTGAAATTTTAAGTGTATGTTTCAAATTTAAAATAAAAATTGCACCTTTTATATATTCAGCACATATATTTTCAAGCGTTCAAATTCAGCAGTCAAAATTTCACAGAACAAAATTCGCAGTGAAAAATTTCACAGCAAAGATCCAGTATTTCCTGTGATTTTTTTTCACTGCAAATTTTTCTCTTTGAAATTTGACTGTTGAATTTGAGGGCTTGAAAATAGTTGTTTAAAAGATTTATTATTGTCATTTTTTTAATATTGAATTTTAAACACTCTGAAAACGTACAATTAACATTTTAGCAACTAAAATTCAGAATAATAATAATTCAAATATGTTTTTCAGAGTTCAAAAATTCAAAGCGAGAAATTCAACAGCATTTAAAGTTCAAAATCTGATGTAACAAATTAACTTTCATGCATTAGCGGGATTCACACTGATTGAGATTTGATGCCGCTCTGACGGGGGAGTGACTTAGCATGGAGAGCAAATGGAGGGAAGACTCAGAGCAGCAAAAATGAAAGCGAAACTAATAAAACATGTTAATATGGCATTTTCAAAACAATAAAAGGAAACACGGTGATCTAAATATCAAAATCGCCCCTTTTTAATACATCATTATTATTATTATTATTATTATCTTTATGACCTTGTGTGTTAAAAATTTGCAATTCTTCTCAAAAAAAAAAAAAAAAAGAAAAAAAAAAAAGTGGAGTCTAAAAGAGAATGACTAAATGTGTTTCGTTCGTTCTCTTTGTAAATAAGTTCATTGTTAACCCCAGCAGCTCCTCACTCCTCATGGGGAGTTTATTCAGAAAGACAGGAGGGATAAATAAAACATGTTAGAGAGAGAGAGGAAGGAGAGAGAGAGAGAGGAAAAAAGAGAGGGAGGAGGCAGAGAAAGAGAGAGAGGGAGGAGGGGGAGAAAGAGAGGAGGTAGAGACAGAGAAAGGAGAAAGATAGGTGTGAGAGAGAGTTGGAGGATAGAAAGACAGAGAGAAAAAGAGAGAGGGGGGAGGAGGTAGAGAATGGGAGAGAGACAGAGAGGGAGAGAAAGAAGGGCGTGTGTGAGAGAAAGGATAGAGTGAGAAAAAGAGAGGAGGAGGAGAAAGAGAACGGGAGAGAGACAGAGAGGGAGAGAGAGATGGGAGTGTGTGAGAGAAAGGAGAGAGTGAGAAAAAGAGAGACAGGGGGAGAGAGAGAAGGGAGTGTGTGAGAGAAAGAAGGCAAGAAAGAGTGATAGGAAGAGAGAGCGTGAGACAGAGAAAGGAGAGCGACAGGTGTGAGAGAGAGATGGAGGAGGAGGAAGAGAACGGGAGAGAGACAGACGGAGAGAGAGAGAAGGGAGTGTGTGAGAGAAAGAAGGAGAAAGTGAGAAAAAGAGAGAGGGGAGGAGGAAGAGAACGGGAGGGAGACAGAGAGGGAGAGAGAGAAGGGAGTGAGTGAGAGAAAGCAGGAGAGAGCAAGAAAAAGAGAGGGGTAGGATGGAGAAAGAAGGGAGAAAAAAGGGAGATAGAGAGACAAAGAGGGAGAATGTGAGAGGAGGGAGAGAAAGGGGAGAGAGTAAGAGAGAGAGAGGATAGAGAGAAAGAGGGAGGAGAGAGCTTCACGTCGAGTTAAAACACTGCAGTGAATTGTAATGAATGAAATCAAAGAGGAAGACTAACCGGAGACAAACAGCTTCTCCCCTGGGACAAAAACACAACACTCCCCTCCCTCTCTCCCCCTCTCTACACCTCAGGCCAGAGAGGAGCAGGGGCATGATGGGAAATGATGTCTCTAAATATTACGATGTATGTTTGGTGTTGAGATGTTCCTCTGACAGGCAGCACACTCTGGTTGAACAATAGATGAATGAGTAGCTGGATTACATCTCCTGTAGTGAAGAGTCTCAAATCATGGGGACTGTGTAAAAGAGCATTTTAAAATGTAATAAAATCAAATGTGTCTTGCACAGATATACAAGTATTTAAGGTATATAATGTGCAGTATGTAGCAGCAGAAGACCTTCCAGAGGAAACACTTTCTACTCTCTCCAGTATAATGCATAAGCTATACCAAACAGTTGTTTCTCTGTCATGGTTCAACATTCACAATCATGTTCTTCACTCATGCTTCAATACTGGGTACACTGATTTGTTTAGAATGTTCCGCAGTAAAGTTCTTTATTACACAAAATTGCCTCTTGTGAGCTTTAAACCATTTTATAATGTTGTTTCCTCCTTAAAACCAGACCTGGAGTTGTGTTTTGTTTCATTCACATGTTTGAGTAACCCTGCATTATTAGTCTGTCTACATCTCCAAAGTTCAAAATGCTCTGTTTCACCTGGTGATGTCATGAAGTGGTTGTTTTCAAGTTAACAGCTACGTTTTCCCTTTAGTTCAGTAGAGACTGGCAATTCCAGGACTGAAATCATCCAAATGATTCTAGCGAAAGTGTATGGATATGTATAAAAACAGTTTATTGTCTGAGAATCAGAAAGTGTGTGTTAGCATGCTAGTTGCCGTATGAAACATGCTTATAAACTCATTAGTAGTTAGGATGCTCTGAATGCATAAGGTAAGTGAGGAATAACTTTGGACCGCTGCAAACGGTTTCAAATGAACTAATTCTATTTTTCACGTTTTTAAGACAGTCAAAATCAGGCACAGCGCCTTTAAGCGTGCAAAAAGTCACGGTTTAACCAAATACAAAACTATTTCCAATAAATCTCTTGTGCATATTTTAGCACGAGAGAATAGCCTGGCTGCATTTAACCCACAGACACTGGCTCTTCTCTTATCACAGACCACATGGCAGTACTACTAATCGGCTCTGAACCGCACTTTCATGTTTCATGTTTGAGCTGTTTTTTGTAGCTAACTGGTGTCTGGCCGTTAGCGTGGGTTAGCTTTGTCAAGAGCGGACTTCATTCTAGTTGCTAATTGCTTGCTCCAGTCTCACGGCTGACCACAGACTCTCCACAGAAGTCCTCGCTGTGTGAAGGACCGGAGCTGACCGCTGTTCTGGATCAGGACGTGGTGAAGGGAAACAACAGGAAGCAAAGATGTTGTCTTAGTATTTTTTTTTTTTTTTTGAGGTTTGATATTTCAAATTATCACGTTGTGGTTTGGAGGGCAGAGGAGGAGGTGAGAAAATACCGACAGTGTTGGTTTTGAATCCCCTCGCTCTGTAACTGCTGCTATCAGGTTCCTCATTTTGGTCTTAAAATGTTCGTATTAACCTGATCTACGTTTTTATTTCACTATTTTGTCCCTAAATTAAAAACAGAACAATCTGGAGCCTGTTCTCTCCGAAGTCGCTCCCACTAGCGTTTGCAACAGGTTTGATTGACAGCCACGTGTACCTTCAACCTCGCTCCTGATTGGCTCGCTCGGATTTCCAAAAATATGATCCCTGGTTGCAGATTAGCCATTCCAACTGCAGGCCTCGATGAGCTTCATTTGGCTGCAACTATGGGTGATGCCAAATATTTGTATAAAATATTTTAAAGGTTATTACGGTATTTTCTGATCTATGTTCTAATGTTTCCTCATCACAAACAGACCCAGAGTTGTGTTTTGTTTCATTCACACACGTTTAACACACAAACCTGCAGATTTAGGCTGAGCAACAAAACCTGTTCCACCTTGTGATGTCATGTGGTGATACAGGAAGTGCTTCACAGTGTTTTAAAACTCCATACACCTTCACTAGAAGGATTTGGATAATTTCAAACCAGGAATTTCCAATCTCTACAAACAAAGGGTAACTTGAAACTTACCACTACATGACATCACAAGGTGGAACAGAGCCAGTGGTGGATGAAGTACTCAAGTTTGTTACTTAAGTAAAAGTACAGTAAAGATACAGGGGCAAAAAGTCACTCAGATATAAGTATGAAGTAAAAGTATTAAAGTATCAGTTTAAAAATGTACTTAAAGCATTTTGCAGATTTTTAGAATAATTAAAGGATGAAATGAAGTGATTTTGATAAAAAAAACAAAACAAAAAAAACCTGGTTTTAAGTGATCAGTTTCAATTGATTGATTTTTTTTTTTTTTTTACTTTTTGGTTTGCTCAGAGTTGGGACGAAAACTCAAATGAAATGTGCCAAAAAAAAAAAAAAATTCTTGGCCAGTTCAAAGTACTTTTTACTTTTCAGTCCAGATCTAAAATGTAGTGAAGTAGAAAGTACAGATACACGTCCTCAAATGTAGTGAAGTAAAAGTAAAAAGTATCCACTGTAAAACTGGCATAACAAAAAAATTCACTTTTTTAGTATTGTACTTTTACTTTTATACTTTATTATTTTCCACCACTGTAAAAATACTCTGTGTATTTTGAGCTTTAGAGATGCAGTAAGACCAGTAGTGGAAGGTAGCAAAGTACAAAAGTGAAGTACACATTTTAGGTATCTGTACTTTACTAGTAAATTTGACAGTGGATACTTTTTTTTTTAACTTTTACTTCATTACATCTGAGAGCATGTATCTACTTTATACTCTGCTTCATTTTAGATCTGAACTGAAACGTAAAAAGTACTTTTGTTTACGTCGTGAGACCTGCTGAAATAGCTGAAACTTGATGTTTTTAATACATTTAATTGAGTTAACTTCCCAAATACACAAAAAAGCAACACAAAAATACACAAAAAAGCCAGAAAACTTAAGAAATCAATTGAATCACTCACTTTTTACTCTTAAAGTACATTTTTAAACAGGAACTTCATTACTTTTACTTAAGTTGAGTTTTTCATGTGATACTTGAGTAACTTTTTCACTTTGTATCTCTACTTTTACTTAAGTAACAGAATGGAGTACTACATCCACCACTGAGTAAGACACATCCATGTATTTCTAATGAAACAGAGGGAGCAGTGTAGCTTTAGTATCTCCATCCATATGTTCTACTTGTTCTGCTGATTTGAAATATACAATGTGCAGAGAATACAAAACTCATGTGAGCCCAGGGAAGTCTTTTTCTCACAGAGGAAAGGATTATTCTGACAATATTGCTCCAACAGTCTTTCCCCCTTCAGCAAAAAACACAGGCGCTTTAAATTTAAATTGCAATGCTCCGAAATTCAGGTCCTCCGGGTATTTCTGACCAGGTTTGGGAGGAGATTTTGTACGTTAAAGTGAAGCGAGGAGTGAATATGGTGCAGAGGAGGTGTAGTAGTGCTGGAAGAAGATGTCAGTTTTGTTACTTAAATGTGCACTGTGTAACATTTCTAGCTATCTGTTTGTTTGAGATGGTATTGCTTTGTCTAGAAGGTTCCACAGTATAGATTAAATGTATCTGTCATAAGAGATACAAGCAGGTTACAGTGCTACGTTACATTACCGTTCAGATCTGTGGAGAGGCGTCCCTATTCAAAGAAAGAGTTATTGTATTTTTGAGCAATAGAATGCAATGAATAAATGCAAGAGGGAAATGTTTAATGTCATCCTGTGGAACGTTCTAGGCAAACCAATAACATCTCCATGGAGACAGTCCACCAGAAAAGTTGGTCGGGGGTCCGTCACCTGCTTGTTTCTATGGAGATGTCATTGCTCTGCCTGGAATGTTCCACGGTATGACATTAAACAGCTCTACTTTACATTTATTCAATTACAAGTGGTTTTATAGCGCAAAAATACCTAGAAAAACATTCTGACTGTGAGTGGGGTCGCCTCTCCACAGATCTGACCTGTAACTTGGTCTGGTTTGGTCTCCATGAAGACAGAAAGGTTTAATGCCATACTGTGAAACATTCCAGACAAAGCAATAACATCTCCACTGAGAAAAGCATTTGACAGACCCTCCACCAGAAAAGTTAAAGAGAAAAGTACAGATAGGAGAGTAAAGTAGAGTCAAAGTATCACATGAAAAAATCTACTCAAGTAAAAGTATTAAAGTACCAGTTTAAAATTGTACTTAAAGAGTATAAAGTAAAAGTATTTTGCGCATATTTTGAGGTCTTATAAGGCTTCAAATGTGGTGATTTTGATACAGATTTGTGCTGAATTTTGTTCAACAGAAACAACTGAATCAGCCTTTTCTCTCTCTCCTTCAACACCCCGTCTTCTCTCTCTCTCTCTCTCTCTCATGTCTCTCCACGTCTCACCCTTTTCTCTTATCTTTCTCTTCTTTCTTTCTATCTATCAATTGCTCTCTCTTTCACTCCCTCCTCTGTCTAGCTTCATGCGTTACCTCTCCTTTCCTTACTCTCTCTCCTCTTTCTCTGTCTCCCTCTCTCTATCTATCTCTCCATCACTCTCTTCTCTGCACCAATCCTCTCTCTCTCATTACCTCCTCTTTCTTTTTCACTCTTCTACCCATACCCTTCTCTCTTTCTTGTATTCCATCTCTTTCCCTCCCCTCTTTCTATCTTCCCCCCGTCTCTCTCTCTCTCTCTTTTTTTTTTGTAGCAGTTTTTATTATTTGTATATTTGCATTTCCTCAAACAAATAAATCCTCAGGTATGAAATTATCATAAAAAATACTTTAACTTTTCAGTCCTGTTCAAAAATGTATTGAAGTAAAAGTAAAAAGTATCCACTTAAAAAAAGTACGTAGTAAGTAAAGTACAGATACCTCACATTTAAACTCAAGTACAGTATTTTACTGTACTTTTACTTTTACTTCAGACGGGCCAAAGGAGAGGGTCAGATGGAAATAGTTTCTCTTCACTTCCTGTTATGTGATCCAGACTTTTTCACTGACACAAACTCACACTTTTGATTTGACATTTGACTCATTCACAGTGAGCGTTAGCCTAGCACCAGCGTTATCTTGGTCTCTTCCAATCTGTGGACTCGCAAAATGCTCCTCTCCAGAGCATTTTGAACTTTGAAGATCTAGACGAACTAATAATAAAGAAGAAAAGAAAAGACACAAAACACAACTCCATATTTGGTTTTGAGGAGGAACATGACTTAAATTGTGTAACTTTTCTGGTGGAGGGTCCGTCAAATACTTTTCTCCGTGGAAATGTTATTGCTTCGTTTGGAATGTTTCACAGTATGGTAGTAAACCTTTCTATCTTCATGGAGACCAAACTAGAGCAAGTTACAGGTCAGATCTGTGGAGAGGCGACCCCGCTCACAATTAGAATGTCTGTTTTTCTAGGTATTTTTGAGCTATAAAACCACCTGTAATTGAATAAATGTAAGGTCAAGGTCAAAGGGCTCTTTAATGTCATACTGTGGAACATTCCAGAGCTATGACATCTCCATAGAAACAAGCAGGTAAAGGACCCTCCACCCGAAAAGTTACACAGGGCACCTTTAATGCTCACAAGAGTCAACTCTGTGTAATATAGGACCTTTATTTAGTGATTTATTTAAAAGTTGTCATTGTCAAATCAAGTGTTAGTTGGACTTAAAGCTTCAGTCTCCATAGAAACAAGCAGGAGATGCCATCAGGCCAATGTACAGGTGAGATCTGTGGAGAGGCGACCCCACTCACAGTCAGAATGCAGGGTTTTAAAGGTATTTAAGAGCATTAAACTTAGACTTAGACTTAGACAAACTTTATTGATCCACAAGGGAAATTATTTGGATATTAAAAACACCCATAATTGAATAAGTGGATCTTATATGAGTTTAATACCATATTGTGGAACATTAGAGGCAAAGCAATAGCATCTCCATGGTAACGGACCCCCAACCTGGAAAGTTACGCAGTGCAAAGTTGACTGATGTTAGGTTTATACTGTAGTCACATGAGCTGGACTTCTGGAGTTCTGAGGCACCTTCTTTCTCTCTCTCTTCATTTCTCTCCTTTCTCTTTCTCTCTTCTCTCCATCTCTCTCTCTCTCTCTCTCTTTCTCTCTCCCTCTCTTCTCTCCATCTTTCTCTCCCCTCTTTCACCCCACCTTCTCTCGCCCTCCTTCCCTCCCTCTCACAGCTGAGTTCTGGGGCACCTTCTTTCTCTCTCTCTCTCTCTCTCTCTCTCTCTCTCTCCCTTTCTCACCTTTCTCTTTTTCTCCACAGGTCTTCCTCTCTCTCGCGCTCTCTCTCACTCCCCTCTTCCCTCCTTCCATCTCTCCCTCCCTCTCCCTCCCGCTCAGCTGAGTTCTGGGACACCTTCTTTCTCTCTCCTTTCTCTTTTCTCCCTTTCCTCTCCCTCCCTCTCTCCTCTCTACTTCTATCCCTCTCCTCTCTCTCCCTGTCTCATCTCTCTCCATCCCTCTCTCTCTCTTCTCTTTCACCCCTCCTTCTCTCTCCTCCCTCCCTCTCTCTCTCACAGCTGAGTTCTGAGGCAGAAGACAAGAGTTTCACTGCAGATGGGACCAGGGTAATTATAGTTCATCATTTATGACACATTTACTCTCCTCTCTCTCTCTCTCTCTCTCTATCTCCTCTCTCTCATTACCTTCTGCTTCCTTTTTTCACTCTCTGTCCTCCTTTCACTACCCCCCTCTCTCTCTGTCTCATGTTTTCTTTCTCCTTCACATTCTCCTCTCTATTTCCCTCATTTCCTCCTTCTCTCTCACTCACTCTTTCACTATTTACTCCTCTCTCTGTTTATCTCTCCCTCTCTACCTTATCTCTCTTTCACTCTCTCTCCTCCTTTCACTACTCTCTCTCTCTCTCTCTCTCTCTCTCATTTTCTTTCTCTGTCACTCTCTTCTCTCTTCCTCTGTCTTCCCTCTCTCATTACCTCATGCTCTGCAATCCCCTCTTTTCCTCTCTTCCTCATTATCTCTTTACTTCCTCTCTCTCTCATTACATTCTGCTCTCTTTCACCCTCTCTCCTCCTTTCACTACGCTCTCTCGTGTTTTCTCTGTCACTCTCTTTCTCTTCCTATGTCATTACCATTTGGTATCTTCCCATCTGTCTCCCCTTTCTCTCCTCTCTCTCTCTGTATCCCTCTCTTTCAATCAGTCACCCTCTCTTTCACTCCCTCCTCTCTCTATCTTCACACATTACCTTCTCCTCTCCCCATTTCCCTACTCCTCTTTCCCAACTTTCCATACTCTTCTCTGTTTCTCTATCGCTCATCACTCTCTCCTCCCCATCAATTCTCTCTCTCATTATGCCCTCTTTTTCACTCTCCTACCCTACTCCCTCTCTCCATCTCCTCTCTTTCACCCCACTCTCTCTCTCTCTCTCCGTCTCTTCCCTTTCACCCATCTGCTTTCTCTCTCTCCCTTTTTCTCCTTTCTCTTTCCCTCCCTCTCCTCTCTCCTTCTCTATCCCTCCCTCCCTCTCGCACAGACATTACGCAGGCATTAGCGCAGATAATATTACCCACGATGCATTTCCTTCATTAGCGAGTGGGATGCTAAATGAAGACGTGTCTGTGGAGTGTAAATGTTGTCATGGCGATTAATGGTGGGAAAATGTGACATAAATACAATATGCTGTGGTATGTTTTATATTTATCAAACAGCTGCCGCGTTTTCCGCCGTATTTTCAGAACGAGCAGAAAAAACATGTATTATTATTATTATTATTATTATTATTATTATTATTGTAGTAGTAGTAGTAGTGTCTGTGCACTGGTGTGTGAATGTGTCTCATGCACGCACACACACACACACACCCACACACACACACACACACGCACACACACACACACACGCACACGCACACACACACCCACACACACACACACACACGCACACACACACGCACACACACACACACACACACACACACACTTACGTTTTCAAACCCTGTGTGTGTGTGGAGAGGAGAGAGGATGAGAGGAAAAAGAGATTGAACTCTGCTCCAAAACTGACAGTGAATCCACACTCTCTCACCATTTCTCTCCTTTCTCTTTCACTCTCTCTCCCCTCTTTCACCCCACCTTCTATCTCTCCCTCCCTTCCTCCCTCTCACAGCTGAGTTTTGGGGTCACCTTCTCTCCTTTCTCTTTCACTCTCTCTCTCTCTCCAGGTCTCTTCTCTCTCCCCCTCTTTCACCCCACCTTCTCACGCCCTTCCTCCCTCCCTCTTTCTCACAGCTGAGATTTGGGATCAACTTCTCTCCTTTCTCTTTCTCTTTCTCTCTCTCTCTCCTCTTTCACCCAACCTTCTCTCTCCTTTCCTTCCTTCCTTCCTCCCTCCCTCCCTCCCTCACACAGCTGAGTTTTGGGGACACCTTCTCTCCTTTCTCTCTCTCTCTCTCTCTCTCTCGCCTCTTTCACCCCACCTTCTCTCTCCCTCCCCCCCTTCCTCCCTCTCTCTCACAGCTGAATTTTGTGGGCACCTTCTCTCCTTTCTCTCTCTCCCCTCTTTCACCCCACCTTCTCTCTCTCTCTCCCTCCCTTCCTCCCTCCCTCTCACAGCTGAGTTTTGGGATCACCTTCTCTCTTTTCTCTTTCACTCTCTCTCTCCATGTCTCTCTTCTCTCTCTCTCTCTTTCTCTCTCTCTCTCCCCCCTTTCACCCCACCATCTCGCTCCCTCCTTCCCTCCCACTCACCTTCATTAAACACTGTGACAGAGCCTGAAGTTGTGAAGCCTCGTCTCGTGTTTTCACTCACAGACGAGTGTATCACAGCAGGACTCACATACGCCTCACTCTTTAAAACACATTTCATACCTCTGGACTTATTTTCTCTGCACTGCTGCGCGGCTGTGTGATGATGTCATCAGGCCGCGACTCGGTTGGGTTGTGCAGCTGCGTGTGGGCCATAGAACGCTACGCTCCAGCACGACACGCTTCAACATGCCTAACATTTTCTGATCTGTTCTAATGTAGTTTCCTCATCACAAACAGACCTGGAGTTGTGTTTTGTTTCTTTTCACACATGTTTAACACACAAATCCTGTATATTTAGGCTGAGTTCTTCTCTCAAACTGAAAACACTCTTTTCCACCTTGTGATGCCATACAGGTAGTGCTCCACAGTGTTTTTGAACTCCGTACAGCTTCACTAGAATCATTTGGATAACTGCCACACTGGACTTGCCAATTTCCTAAACAAAAGGTAAAAAGTAGCTGTTAACTTGAAAACCATCGCTTCATGCATCATCATTTGAGTTTTGGAGATACAGATAGACGTATAATATGTGTGAAAGGAACAAAACACAACTCCAGGTGTGTTTTTGAGGAGGTAACAACATTCTAACATGACTTAAAGCTCACAAAAGTCATTTATGATGTATAGGACTTTTAAATGTACAATTCTTTTCAACAATTCGTGTATACAGTTTGCACATGAATTCTTTCTGACACTTTCATGAAGAAATGAGAAACACTGAAGGACATAAGATTGTTAGTTTCTCATTGAAAGGCCCCACACTGTTTGGGAATCGAACCGGGAACCCTCTGGCTGTGAGGCGGGTCTGCTAATAACTTTGACATTTTTAATTCAATATGCAAATCAATGTCCACATGGAGAGTTAATGATCCTGTGACCTCGTTTAAAGGAGCTCTACCTGATTTTTACTGTTTAGAGCTTTATAATTAGATGCAGTAATGTTCCACAGTAGGGCATTAAACATATTTACATTCTGATGTTTTTATTGCAACAGAAAATCACCTTTATGTTCTAAATATATAGCGTGCGCGTGTGTGTGTGTGTGTGTGTGTGTGTGTGTGTGTGTGTGTGTGTGTGTGTGTGTGTGTGTGTGTGTGTGTGTGTGTATCTCTCCACAGATATGAACTGTAACTTGGCCTGGTTGCATCACCTGCTTTTCTTCAAGGAGGTAAGTTTAATGCCATATTGTGGAACATTATAGATAAAGCAGTAACAAAGCAAAGAGGATGGTGGATCCTCAACCAGAAAAGGTACAAATTGCCACTTTTCCAACTTAAAAAAGTCTGTTATTACTATTATAAACACTGAACATTGAACTTAAATGTTTTTTAATGAGGTCTGCACCAGGTCACTAGATACTGACCAGAGACTGTGTATAAATATATGAGAAGTGAGCATGGGCGCGCTTCTGGCTCCATTGACTCAGTTCACTTTCTATTGAAATAGCGTGGCCCCTCTCTCTGCTACTGTCAGGCTTCTCACTTTGGTCTGAAAATGTTCATATTAACCCACTCTACATGATCCTGGTGTTTTTATTTTGCATCTTTTGGTCAATCTACTGCTTAAAAACCCACAAAGGTTTATATTATGACTTTAATACAAAGAGGTAATTGCACTAAATGTGACTACAGCTCTCTTAAAGATCTGTGGCAAAAAGGGCTGTGGGGAAAAATTTCATAATTTTAGGAAAATAGTCCAAATCTGAGCCCTATATCGGCCCAAAAGTATCGGCAGAACTCTGGAACCTGAACATTCGGCCTTAGCCGTGAACAAACCCATAGCAGTAGATCTCTGCTTACACTGCCTCCATGCAAATGCCTTTTTCTTGACAATTATAAAAACATTGCTAATTGGTTTTCACAATTCTAAACCGTGGTTAATGAGTTTCTTAATGGGCTCATAGAGACTAAGTGTTTGTGTAAAATCCTTGGTGCTCACACCTGCTTCCCTCCAGCTGTTTCCTGTCTAATCGTCCTCCAGCTGAGCTGTGGCATTTCACCATTGATTTGAGCTAATGACCGTCCACTCGTTTGATTTCCAATGTCACAGAGGAACCCCCACTATGTTACATCACACAGGTGAAGTTCTAATTACACCCGTGAGTCTGTACAAGGAGTCAGAGAAGGAAGGAAGAAGAAGAAACATTTTCAGTGTAAAAGTCAATGAGACAGTTTCAAGCATTTTGTAACCAATATACCAATTTGCCTGGGACCCAGAACTCACACTTCTCCAAAACTTTACAAAGAGGTGAGTCTCCCTGAGTTCAGATGACGACTGACGACAGGTGGATTAGGTCTGTATCAAAACAAATATGGCTGCTTATGAGGACAAAACAATCACAGTATCACAGGGGACTGAACTTCATGGATTTCCGTAGAATCAGAGAGCTGAGCACTAAACTGTTCATCTGAGGGGAGACAAATGTCATTTTGTTCACAATGATTTTTCCTTCATTAATGCACGGCTTGTCTAGAATTTCTAAATAACAGAAGTCACTCATCAGTTTTTATGACTTCAGTGAATCAATCGCTCCAATAAACTCATATGAAGTAACCTGCAGGAGGGGAAGTTCATTGTACTACATTTTCAAAAACCTGACACTCGGGTTTACTACAAGAAAGTACTGTTATTTAAACTGCTTATATTACACAAAATGGATTCTTTTGCGCTTTAAACCATGTTAGAATGTTCCCTCTTCAAGAACATACTTGGAGTTGTGTTTTGTTTCATTCACACATGTTTGAATAATCCTTTATTTTTAGCCTACATCTTCAAAGCTCAAAATGCTCTGTTCCACCTTGTGATGTCATGCAGTGGTAGTTTTCACGATAAATGAAATAAAGAAATCTAAAGTTCATAACGGACGAAGAAACGCTACATATACTGTGTCTTGATCTGTTTGAACTCCTCTAATTCCTACAAATCTCTTTCCTCTCCACAAACATACACTCAACTAAACCACCACCATTTGGCCCCCTGATCCCCTGGGGTCAAAGTTCAGAGGTCAGCCATCTTGACCATTCCCTCTCCCGCTCTCGACCAATCACGACCTCCCAATTTGTTTGCCAACGTGTGCCAAATCCAATACAGGAAGTGTTTTTATTGACGTTTTTTGTTTGTCTTTCTTTCTTTTCTGTCGATACGCTGTACTGATGAAGATGAAGGACGGTGAAGAAGTGGTGAAGAACACAACAGGTAAGAATGTGCTGGTAATTATTTTGGCATGGTTTAGAGTTAACGGGCCAATAATAAAAAAAAATAAATAAATAAACGAGCAGATGTAAATGCTAAAATGTTTACAACATTATAACAAAAAATAAACAATAATTTTGAATTTCCAAGGTACAAATATTAGTTCATTTGCTTCTGTGTTAAAAAGAATGGAACATTACTATTCTCTAACCTCAAAATTGTATTTGAGCTTCACAAAAAGTACAATTTATTTTATTTTTTTAAAGGTGTAATATATCGGTAGCTGAAGTGGACTCAACTTTTCTGTGAGGATTTGTCCAGTAAAACTTAAAAATCTGGATTTTCCTTGATCAAAAATGCTTAGTATCTATCATAATGTCTTCTTAAATAAACAAATAACAGAAAACACATAATTGTAAATGTTTTTAACCCGAGCTCTGATATCACTCACATGTATCTGAGTGGTTTTCATTTGCTCAGTTTCCCTTGATTTTTCATATTTTGTGATATTCTGAAGTTAATCCCAGTTTTCCCATTGAAATCACATTATGTTTCATTTCATTTTTGCCTCCAGTTGTTTCCAGTCCAGAATTTAGAATGTTTTTGTTCACAATGGGTCAATATGCATAAAAAAATATTTGTATAAAGCTTTATTTGAACACTTTGGTCTAACGAGAGTACTGCGAAAATGTGACTACACTGGACTCTACACTGTTTGGAGTAAAACGAGGTTGTGGATGAGTTTGTACTGTTTCTATTTGATACTTTGGGGGGGAAAAAAATGACAGAAATTTTTGTTTGTTTGTCTAAGTCTAATTGGATCTACATATCGGCCTAAAAATATCGGCAGAGGTCATATCAGTCGATCTCCGTTGCAGTTCTACAATAAGATGACTGCAACCTGTAACAAGTGATTTAGTAGATGCAGTTATACAAAATCACGCAATGTAAAGTGAAAAGAATAAAGTACACATACTATTCTGGCAAAAAAGTAACAAAAATACACTTGTGTATGTGTATGTATGAGATGTCTAAAAAAAACATAAGTAAAAATATGCGTCCTTACTGTGAATTGGGTTGCATCTCCACAAACCTCTAATTTGGCGTAGATCTGCTTGTTTCCATGTAAATGCTGTTTCTTTAGCTAAAATATTCCACAGTATAGTATTAAAAATGTTAACAATGTTCCAGAGTATAGTTTTAACTTTGTATTCCCATGAACTTCCAGACGCAAAACCAGGAGCCCAGACCCTCCATATCACTGCTCTGAGGGGATTTGGTCTAGTCCAGGGTCATCAGAGGGACTGTGGAAGGATGGAGAGATAGAGAGATGGAGCGATGGAGAGATGGAGGGACGGGAAGATGGAGGACGCCCATAGTGTACAGTACAGGGTCATCAGCGAGACTATATGGACCCCAGGGACCTGTCCTTAACCCAAACGGATCACTGCTCTGGGGGAGAGAGGGAGACATGGAGGAATGGAGAGATGAGAGAGGGGAAAGATGGAAGGATGGAGAGATGGACAGAGAGACAGAGAGAGAAGAAGAGATTGAGATAGGGAAAGATGGAGGGGGCCCATAGTCTAAAGCACAGGGTCATCAGAGGGACTATGGACAGATCAGTGGGGCGAGAAGGAGGGGTGGAGAAGTGGAAAGATGGAGAGAGAGAGAGACGTGGAGGAATGGAAAGTGGGAGAGATGAGAGAGCGAGAGATGGGGGGATGGAGCGATGGACAGAGAGGGAGACAAGGAAGGAGCAAGAGAAGGAGAACTGGAGATAGGGAGAGATGGGGGGATGGAGAGAGGAAGCGATGGAGAGATGGACAGAGAGGGAGACAAGGAGGGAGCAGAGAGCAGGAGAGCTGGAGATAGGGAGAGATGGAGGGATGAGAGAGGGAGAGATGGAAAGAGGGAGTGATGGAGAGACGAGAGAGGGAGAGATGGGGGTGGAGAGAGGGAGAGATGAGAGATGGAGAGATGAGCGAGGGAGACAAGGAGGGAGCGAGAGAAGGAGAGCTGGAGATAGGGAGAGATGGAGGGATGAGAAGGAGAGATGAGAGGGAGTGATGGAGAGATGAGAGAGGGAGAGATGGGGGGTGGAGAGAGGGAGAGATGAGAGATGGAGAGATGAGAGAGGGAGAGATGGAGGGATGGAGAGAAGGACAGAGAGGGGGCCCATAGTCTAAAGCACAGGGTCATCAGAGGGACTATGGACCCCGGGGACCTGTCCTGAACCTGCCCCAGACGGATTACCGCTCAAGCGGAGAGAGGGAGAGGTGGAGAGGTGGAGAGGTGGAGAGATGAAGAGATGGAGAGAGGGAGCGGAAAAGGTGAACATAAGACCGCCACAATAAATACAGATAACATCGACTTATCGTTCAATTAGATCTGAACAATTTCAGAAAAATTTCAAATAGGCAAACACTGAGACTGTGATAAGACTTGCGATTCATGTTTTAATAATAAGATTCTGTTCAAAGTTCACATTTTCAACACGTCCAGATGAACGGACAAAAAGATTGAAATCTGAACTGACAAACGAATAGAAGAATCACATTTCTGAACATTTACATCTAGACTACAGGAGATTTCATCTTTTATGGAGGAGGTACTTTGAGCATTTAATTTGCTAATTGCATCCATTCAAACTGCCATTTCAATTTGATAAAAACTACAACTATACATTTTGAGGTTGAATTTCCATAAAGACAAACCCCAACAGAAAAGCTACATACTAGAACTTTAAAATAAAACCTGTCTTCTTACAAATACATGCACTTTAGTCGGCCAATTGCTATGTTACCTACCAACTCATACATAGGGAACAGAGTCTGAAGAGAGGGAGCAGAGGGCAGGATAAAGATGGTGTGATAAGTGGAGGTGAAGGAGAGGTGGAGGAGGAGAAAGAGGGAGGGAAGAGGAGGAGGAGATGAGTGAAGAAGGTGAGCAGATGAGCAGTTTCTATGTTTGAGGTCAGCGTGAAGAGGAGGTCAGTGAAAAAAGCCAGAAACAAGGAAAGAGAGAAATGCAGAGGGAAGTCAGAAAGAGATAAAGTATAAAGCTTCGGATATATGCTACCAGAGCAAGCTACGAGTCAGGTCTAGGCAGAGGCAAGCCCGCTTACAGGCGTTTTTCAGGGTATTTTTGAGCAATAAAACACCCATACTTAAAAGGCCCACATATTCTGATCCACAAACAAACATACACACATGTTAAACATACAAACCCTACATACAAAGGTAAAAGGAGCTGTTAACCTGGAAACTACTTCATGACATCACAAGGTGGAGCAGAGCATTTTGAGCTTTAGAGATGCAGACAGACTAGTAAAGGATTACTCAAACATGCGTAAATGAAACAAAACACAACTCCAGGTATTTTTGCGATGAGGAAACAACTTTAAAACATAGACCAGAAAATAGTGTAATACTATACTTAAAACCATATTGCGGAACATTCTCCATGCTGTACTGTGGAATTAACAGCAGAGTCAGGTTTGTGGAGATGCAAGCCTGCTCATAGTAAGGATACACACACGTCTTTAATTAAATCTAAATAAATACAATGTTGGTCTGACTCTGTTTGACTAAATGATAAATTTGAAAATCCTTTATTCCAGTTTGTTTCCGTTATGTCTTCTATATTTATCCATTCCCCCTGGGAGCACAGCCCAAACAGACCCTCTTCAGCCTCTGGGCAGGATTCTGAGTCCAGACTTTGGACTTGGCCTGGACCTTAGACCGTCTGCTCCTCGGGTCACATGGCTCTGGGTCATGTGACTCTGGGTTAACCATGGGGAGTGACGTTGGCCCGGCTCAGACTGGCTCTACAGAGGAGGTTCATATGGTCCAAGTTTGGATCGATATTTATATAACTGTTATTTTTAAACTACTTTTATAACACCAGCTTAGTTACAGCTCAATGATTTGTGTAGTTCAGACCTGTTTCTGTGCACACAAAACACCACAACTGCTGAGTTTCAGAGGACATCACCATTTATAGGTCTATAGCTCAATAATATTTAATACAGATGAGGGCAGCTAAAGTTAATACTGTTAAAATGGCGTTTTTGTTAGACAAGAGAATAATGGGTCTAGACATTAAAAGAAAAGATCAGTTTCAACATTTGTGATTTTACCTTTCGGATATTTCATGGTAAAGTACAATGAGCCCACCTGAGAGTATAACCTCATCACATTCTAGAATCTGAAAACCGCCAACTGCCAGCAGAGGGCGCAGGGACAGGACTGAGGACAATTCAATGCAAAAGTAGTTCGCAATTTAATAAAGCGATTTCTAATACTGCTCATATAAATCTAAGTTACAATGAATTATTTGTATAGAAAGTCTGGAAAACAGCAGTGATCTGAACCTCACTTTGGACCACATACAATGCCATTGTCACCAACAGAGGGCGCATGGACTATAGAGGAAAGAGACTAGAGGAAAGAATCAGGTTTTAAGACTTTAAAAATATGGAGGACCGCCTCATGCCATCAGCAGGTGAAGCAGAGTGTTTTTTTTTAGATATGGTTTTGTTCATTAAAAGTTAAAAACACTTCATTTAACATGTGCTGCCTTTAAACACATATCCCATATTTTAGATTCAAGGAAGTGAGCATGGGCGCACTTCTGGCTCCATCGACTCTGGCTGCAGTTCACTTTATATTGAAAACTGCTGCTCTCAGGCTCCTCATTTTAGTCTTAAAATGTTTACCCGCTCTACATGATCCTGGTATTTTTAGTTCATTATTTTGTCTGTAAATTATATCCTATTCCCAATATGGAACTTGGCTCCAAATTCACCTCATAACTGCTACCCTCGGTGAGCTTCGTTTGACTGGAGCTGAACACTATGGGTGAAGTCACACTCCCTTAGTCCACTTCTTTATACAGTCTATGGTTCATGCATTGATTTTCAAAGTAGATGCCATTTTCCATTCACTCCGCAAAAGTCATAAGCAAGTAATTGAAGTGCTTTGCCCAAGGATACGATGACACTAGCAGTGGGGATGTAACTACCAACCTCCAGATTAGTGCTCAACAGCAAATCTCCACTGTCAGGCCAAGAATGATGAGTACAGTCATGGAGAAAATTAAAACAACGTTAGCGCCAAAGAACGCACGCAAACACATGTTAAGTGTATTCCAAGAAATGCAAAAATGTACTTAATTTCACATTTGCGCCATAGGAGACAAAAAAACGGAAAACCAGCCCAAAAAAACTTGGCAGGATGGAGCGTGCAGACTAATCCTCCCGCAGCAAAAACAATTACTCTACCCAAACGATGCCTGATGTACACTCACATGTAAAAACTGTGCCAGTGAGAGCCACGGAGCGGGGCCCGTGCGCCGCTTAGCCACAGTTAGCACCGTTAGCTCGATGTTAGCTGGAACTTTAGCGGCGTTAGCTTGAGCCTCCTTCACCTGACTTTCTAACAAAAGTCCATTTAGTGTTAGCGAGCACACGAGATGGAGAGAGAGAAACAGGTAATACGCTGTTAACTCAAGGCTCAGACACTGCCAAGTTCAATTGTGCGGATGAGTTCGAGAGAGGGAGGAGGGAAAGGAGGGAGAGAGAGGAAGAGAGGGAGGAGAAATGGATTTGAAAGAGGAGAAGTGGAAAAAGGAAGGAAAGAGAGGAGAGAGATTAAAGAGAGAAACAAATTTGAGTAGAGAGGGAAAGAAGGAGGAAAGAGTGATAGAGAGAATGAGCAGAATGGAGAGCAAGGAACGGGGAAGAGAGAGAGGAGAGAGAGAGCAGGGCGTGGCAGAGAGGAGAGAGAAAAGAGGAAACACGAAAGAATGCTGATGCCTCTCGTGTCTCTCGCCCATAAGTTTGAAAGAGGGAAGAGAGGTGGGAGGGAAAGGAGAGGGAGAGAAAACTGATTTGAAAGAGTGAGAAAGAAAGAGAGTGAGAGAAGAAGAAGAGAAACAAGGGAGAGGGAAGGAGAGATTAGAGAAAGTTTTCAAGTAGAGATGGAGAAACGAGAAGAGAGAGAAGAGAGAATGCGCAGAATGGAGAGCAAGGAAAGGGAAAAGCAAGAGGTTTGAGTAGAGAGAAGAGGAGAGAGGGGAGAAATGGAGAGAATGGGCAGAAATGAGGGCAAGCATGGTAACTTCTTGTGTCTCTCGCCCATTAATTAGAGAAAGAAGAGGAGGAAAGATGGAGGAGAAAGAGACAAGAGAAAAAAAAGTAGGGATGCAGAGAAGAAAAAAAATAAGGAGGGGGCTAAAGACTGAAAGGGGAGTTAGAGACAGAAGTGGGAGAGAGAAAGAGAGGGCAAAGAGAGAAAAGATGTTCAAAACGAGTGGGAGAGAAGAGAGATAATGAGCTGTGAGCTGAAGGGAGATATCACGGAAGGAAGACAAACAGAGGGTGGCAAAAAGACGGAATGAAAAAGGAAGAGAGAGAGACAGGAGCATGCTAGAGAGGACAGGGAAAGAAGAGAGGAAAAGGAGGGAGGAGGAGCGAAAGAGAGGCTCCCCGTGTCTCTATACCATCTGGCCTCACACGCCCTCAGCATACGTCTGTATCAGCTCCATCTGACTGTTCTGCCCCAGGGCAGCTGTGGTGCCCAAAATGAACTTTAGAGTTGAGTTTTTTTCCTCACAGCCGAACGGTGAGCACAAAACGTCTGTTATGGTGTTTTATTACGAAACGCGCTTATAACAAAATACTATATATCAAAGGATGGACCAGTGTTGTAAGGGTCATTCAACTACAGACCAGTTTATTTATGTATCCGAATGTTTACTGGCAGTTGTAGAATGTCTCATAATGTGTCATAAGATGCAATTTGTGCAGAAAAGTGGAAAAATGTGTTCAAAATTACAGGAAGAGTTCTATTTTAGAGAGTTTTGTATTGAAAACATCAGTTCTGTATTGAAAACAACATTAGGGAAAATTCGAAACAAAAGACTGGTACAATTCACACACAAACACACATTTCTGATACATTAAACGAAATAAAAGGTGTTTTCTTATATTTTTATTTGTCTAATCAAACTTTCTTTCTGTGTACATTAAAGAAGTTTTGGCCCAGGGTATATCATGGTTATAGGTAACACTCTTGTGATACCATAATTTCATAAGTACAGCTTAATTTGAATCATTTTGTTCATTTCAGATACGGATGTTTTGTGTATAAAGTTTTGCATGGGCTTGCCCCCCCTCCATTACAGGATTTTATTAAAACAAAGACTGTCTGTGGGAACAGCCCACGGCCACGGCCCAGGGGAACTGTGAGGTCCCACAACATTTGGACAACATTTGGACAAAGTGTGCTCTCAGTCAGAGGCACTAAGTTCTGAAACTTTCTCCCATTATCAATAAGGGAGACTCCAACACTGGACACTTTCCAATCACACTTGAAACAGGCTAAAGGAAAATATGCACTGTCCCTATTAAATAAAAGAATAAATAAAAAAAATTCCAAGTAAACTGTGAAAGAAATTTGTGAATGTTTTGTGAAATCTTACACCTAAAGGTCTGTGTTTTAGTCAAATGAGCGGTCTAACCTGTCAAAGGCACTTTAAAGCAATCATGTTCACTTCCTGCTGGGAACATGAAGGCTAACGCGATCAACTTTTCGCTCTCAGAACAGCTCCGTGTTGGAGCTGTTGTCACCCGTCTAAAGAGGGTCCATTTTCAGAGCAAACGCCCGGGTGATGCAAATGGCTGGTTTGGGCTCCGTTCGTGAGCACATGCATATGTAGTGTTTTCTGTTTAGTCACTCACTCATCGCCTCTATTTAATTACGCCTTGAATTATGTGAATAAGTTCTTCACTTCAAACTCTGTCGCTCACTAACACCACAAAACTCTGTCAAACTGAACTAAATCTACTCAAATATACAAAGTACAATTCTGTGATAGTACTTTCTGATTCGAATGGAGATTGCTTTGCTTGCATTGTTCTTGAAGGCATGTCCAAACTCCATTTAGTTTATTGATCATTTGCAGTGACATCGTGCTGGCAGGGTTCTGCATGTGTGTCTATGGCGGAATGTTCAGTAGTTACTAGGGATGGGACAAGATCTCATGCCAAAAGACCTCGTGAGACAAAATTGCCACAAGATTGTGCACACAAGAGAAGATCCACATGTTTCCATTTGGATTTGACAAAAAAGGGTGACGTGTTGGTGAGTTGCATCTCTTTAACCGTTCCAAAAAGCAGCGCTCTAGCGCAGCTTTTGGAAACAAAAATATGGAATCAAATCAATAAAAAAATGTGAGACCAAAATTGGAAACTGAAATTTATATATTAGAAATTACATTAAGATCTCATCTTGTCTAGTTCTCGTAGACCCAATCTTGTATCTCGTCTCGTCTTGTGGAAATTGCGTCTCGTCCCATCCCCTAGTAGTTACCACGGTGACACAGTGCAAACACAGCCTGATATGATACTGGGTTGTATCAAAACTCAAGAAAAAATACTAAATGCATGTAAAAAGTCTTGCAAACTAGATGGGAAAGCTGCCAAATCCTACATGTATCTCCAATTAAGAAAATAAAAATTGTACAATGAAGTGCATACGTCACAGTGAGCGTGTGCCGGTGGTGGTGAAAACGGGTGGTGAAAATGGCGGTTTGAAAATAAGCGATTAAAGATTACTCAATTATGCACAAGTCCAAATACAACTTCGGGCGAATAAATGACGAGGACAAACAACTATAACTATGGGTGGGACGAGGTAAAACTGTACCTCGTCCCACCCATAGTTATAGTTGTAAAACGAGACGAGACATGAGATTTTGGCCGTTTTTGATTGACTTTTTTTCATATTTTTGCTGTCATTGTAGCAGTTCTTTTTGGGACTTCAGCTTCTCAAAAAATGTAACTCACCAGTACTTAATTTTGTTATCCAACCCAAACGTGAAAACATGGAAAAAATCTCGTGGCAATTTTGTCTCGCGAGATCTTGCCGTATCCCTAACTGTAACATAATTACAATTTGAGTGTTTTTTCTGCTTTAAGTTGAAGAGTTTACCAAGAAAGTTTGATATTTTAGAAACATACTAGTAAAATATAGAATCCCCCTAATGACCAAACACATGGAACATTACACTCACATCAGTTGGCCTCGTTGAGTGTCTGCTCTGATCTGTTTATTCAAGCTTTTAACAGTTCCATGAGCTGTTAACATGAATGCCGGGCTCAGATTTAACTTAAAATAAACATATTTAAAGAGTTCTGACTCAAATGGAATGACAGTGCCTAGAGTCTGCATCTGCATTTGGACAATATTTTATTTCGAAGGTGATGTCATCTGAAATCCAGTAAAAGAGGGGACATGTCCAGTTTTAATTTCAAATTCCATAACCTGTGCCCCCAGATACAAGATAAACATGTTAAAATCAAATACGTGAGCATTAAACAACGAGGAGCCGTGCGTTAAAGCTTTTTAAATAACAACTGTAATGCTGATTTATTCTTAATTACAAAATGATTGAACATAATGGTCAAATTGTTGTTTTCATTTCATCCAATCATAATACAAAGTTATTAATAAACGCAAAAATGTACGATAATATGTGTCCTCAGTATATGACCGCTAATGGCATCCCTGCTTTTTAATTTGTTGTTTTATTATATTCTTAAATGTGCTATACTGTATTACACAAAGTGGAGTTAATATGATTGACTGAGATTCAGGAGCAGGACCACACCGCGGCCTCCCTCTCCTCCTCTCCAGCGAACCATAGCTCACCTCGACCACACCTCTAATTACCCAGAAGCCATTTGTAGCAGCCTGATAGGCCTGATGGAGCTATCTCGACCCCACCCTCCTACCCCCTCTCTTGTTTGTCTCTCAGCTGTAAGACATCCACGAAGATCCCATAACTATTGAGATGGAGCACCCACCCTGAGTCTCAGCCCATCCACCTCTACCTCATTCATCTCATCGTTCATCAATACAGATCTTCTTCTTCTGCATAATGCTCCCATGGTCTTTGCTACTGAACTGAATCTTGTCCATGTTTTAATGTTCTTACCTCATCAAAAACAGACCTGAAGTTGTGTTTTGTTTCATTCACACATGTTTTTTGTAACCCTTTACTGTTAGTCTGTCTACTTCTCCAAATCTCAAAATACTCTGATGTCATGAAGTGGTGTTTTTCAAATAAACAGCTCCTTTTACCTCTAGTTCAGTAAAGATTGGAAATCCCAGGTCTGAAATTAACCAAATGATTCGAGTGAAGGTGTGTGAAGTTTAAAAACACAGTGGAGCACTTCCTGTATTACCACATGCCATCACAAGGTGGAACAGAGTGTTTCTGTTTGAGAGAAGAACTCAGCCTAAATCTGCAGGACTTGTGTGTTAAACATGCGTGAATGAAACAAAACACAACTCCAGGTCTGTTTGTGATGAGGAAACTACACTAGAACAGATCAAAAAATAGCCTAACATGCGCCCTTTAAATGATTGGATCTTGATTACGGTTTCAAGATTAGCAAATCGTGACGGCTGTAATTTTGAAGTACCATAATTTCCTCCACAAACAGCAAAGTCTGTCTTATTCTGTGTAAAAACTGCTACTACTGTACTTTAAATCTGTATAAACATGTTCTGAAAGGTGATTCTGGTATTAGCTTCTTGTATTAGCTTGTCACTGGACATTATGGTCATTATCCACGTCCACGATTAGCCCTCTCTCTCAACCCAAAACAGAAACCGCAGAATCCGCCGCCTGGCTAATTCAATTATGACTGGCGTTTTGAGTGACAGCTGGCTCCGTGACTCAGTAGTTCCTGGCCGGGTGCGCCGTTGGCCGTGATTGGCAGGTTACCGGGGGAACGCTGTCAGCAGATGCTAAACGGGCGACGTGATTGGCTGGCAGAGCGATAATTGGCTTGTAAACAGGAAGCAGTGGAGGCAGGAGCCCAGCGGAGCCTCGGCGTTCTAATCACAGCCTGATTGCAATCACCAGACACACAACACTGGAAATACAACACTGGAAATACAACACAAAGTGGTGACACACTAAAGGTGGTGGAGAGGGTACAGGGAGGGCCTTGTAACCAGAAATTTGATGGTTCAATCTCTAACATTTACTGTATTGAATCGTTGGTCTATGAAAACAGGAGTAGGCGCAGTTTGGACGCCATGTTCCTGAGATCTGCCCCAAGACGCCTGCCTACTGCTGTTGGATTCTTGAGCAAGACACTTCACCCATGTGGCGTATATTTTAGGACCAGATGATCTAAAACAAATAAAAATGTCTTTGATTTTTAACGCCATGAACACAGTAAACATTTTTATACATCCTTAAATCAAGGATCCACTCACCAGTTCACAGTGTACACGGACGCTGGCGGCAAGGTTAAGAGTCTTGCCCAAGGACACAGCGAAGGCATTTATCTGTGGGAGCTGGAATTAGTAGATCTGCCCGCTCAACCCATGATGCTTTATGTCGAGCGCGGGATTCAAACCACCAACCATCTGATCAATGGACAAACACAATGCAGACTTTTAATCGGTCCCATTTAACTAAAAACGTTGCATTTCTTTCTCCAAAGTTTTCCGTCTGCTCCAAACCACATGGTTGTAGATTTTTCCATTAAAAACATCCACTGAACATTGAAATGAATGAATCTAAATCTCGATTAAAATGCCCCAGAACTAAACAGAAGTTCCAAATTTGAGTGAAATCTGAACTGATCCCATGCATTTCAACACATGTTTTTACAAGTCTGAATTAGAGGGTTGTACAAACTGTAGTTAAGCACCAAACCCTTCTGGATATTTTGTTGCTTGCAAAGATCATTTTGTTTTTGTTTTTTTAAATCTGCTATTTTTGCAATGGGGTACTGTCGGCAAAACATCCGCTAGGGGCGCTGCGAGCATAGCGACCGGAAGTGAGCTTCGTGTCCCTCCATTGCCATTTACTTCAATGACAAATACTTCACGGGAAAATGGCTTCAAAATATGGGTCGTGGACGTTAGTTTTATTAAAGGAGGAGTTAAAGAGAAGGGGAAAGTCGGTATCCGGCCGAAAATGCCAACTTATTGAAAGGCATGCTTATCTTTGTGTATATTTAATACTGTATATTTGTTTGCTTCTAGTACACGGGTACACACTTTGCAGACTCGAAGCACTGGACCAAATGGGTATTACAGAGGCCGATGATGAAACTGCAAGAGAATATTGGATGACACTACCAGATTTTACGACTTCCAAAATCCCGAAAATGCTAATGAGCCGTATTACATCATACCTTGAAAGAATTATTATTAGACATATTATTAGACATATTATTAGACATATTATTAGAAATTATTAGTATATGTTGAATTTAATGAAGCGTGACTGAAATTGTCTGTACAAAATCAATGGCGCATCTGTACACTTCCGGTCTCTACGCTCGGAGCGCCTCTAGCGGTATAAATTTCCTAGCCAGAACCCCATTCCTCTCTCTCTCTCCTCCCTCATCTCTCCTCTCTCCTCTCACTCTCTTCTCCTCTTTCCTCCATCCTCTCTCTCTCCTCATCTCTCTCCTCCCTCATCCCTGCTCTCTCTCCTCTCGCTCTCTTCTCCTCTCTTTCCTCCAACCTTTCTCTCTCCTCATCTTTCTCCTCCATCATCCCTCCTCTCTCTTCTCCTCTTTCCTCCATCCTCTCTCTCTCCTCATCTCTCTCCTCCCTCATCCCTGCTCTCTCCTCTCGCTCTCTTCTCCTCTCTTTCCTCTCTTTCCTCCAACCTTTCTCTCTCCTCATCTTTCTCCTCCATCATCCCTCCTCTCTCTTCTCCTCTTTCCTCCATCCTCTCTCTCTCCTCATCTCTCTCCTCCCTCATCCCTGCTCTCTCCTCTCGCTCTCTTCTCCTCTCTTTCCTCCAACCTTTCTCTCTCCTCAGCTTTCTCCTCCCTCATCCCTCCTCTTGCTCTCTTCTCCTCTTTTTCCTCCATCCTCTCTCTCTCCTCCCTCATCCCTCCTCTCGCTCTCTTCTCCTCTTTTTCCTCCATCCTCTCTCTCTCCTCCCTCTTCCCTCCTCTCTCTCTTCTCGCTCTCTTCTCTCTTTCCTCCATCCTCTCTCTCTCCTCCCTCCTCCATCCCTCTCTCCTGTCACTCCCTTCTCCTCTCTTTCCTCCATCCTCTCTCTCTCTCCTCTTGCTCTCCTCCATCCTCTCTCCTCTTGCTCTCCTCCATCCTCTCTCCTCTCTATCTTCTCCTTTCTCTCCTCCCTCTTCTCTCTGCTCCCTCCTCTCTCTGCCCTCTCTCCTCCTCTCTCTATTTCTCCTTCCTCTCCTCTGTCCACATAGGCTCTGTGGTTTAATGAAGTCCATTCGTTTATGCCTGATCTCTCCGTTTGGCTCATTACGTGGAGAGGTGGAGTCATTATTCACTGAGGGCTGCTGGAGTGTTTGGGCAGGTCCCATATGGCGGCGTTAACCTGCTGGTGGTCCTGGGACACTGGCTCTTGTCCTGTCCCTCTGTCTCCGCTCTGCTCTGATGTATGAGCTGCATTACACACACACACACACACACACGCACACACACACACACACGCACACACACACACACACACACACACAGCAGAGACACTGTCCTCACTGTCCCCTGCTCCACTGGGGGACACCTCACACTTTTACAGTTAATACAGGGCTGTACTTGCTGTTGCACAATCATTCACTGTATTTATAAATGGACATACTGTAGCTAACCTGCTAAATAGAAGTGAACATGGGCGCGCTTCCGGCTCCATCGACTCTGGCTCCAGTTCACTTTGTACTGAAAAGACGTCACCCCTCTCTCTGTAACTGCTGCTGTCAGACTCCTAATTTTGGTCTTAAAATGTTCATATTAACCCACTCTACATGATCCTGGTGTTTTTATTCCACTATTTTGTCAGTAAATCAATACAAATCAGAACGGGTGTTACCTTCAACAGCCTCACTCCTGATTGGCTCTTTGGTTGCTATGATACTCGTGGTCGAAATTCCAAACATGGAACTCGGCTCCAAATTCGCCGTATAACTGATAGCCTCGATGAGCTTCATTTGACTGGAGCTGAACACCCTTAGTCCACTTCTTTACACAGTTTATGCTCCATACTTGGACACACACACACACACACACACACACACACACACACACACACACACACACACACACACACACACACACACACACACACACACAGTACAAACACAAACAGATTTGCACAGGGACAGAGCTGAACAAAGCAGTCGCTGGTTCTAATATTCCAAATAAATCCACTCACATAAATCTCTAAACCCACTCTCCCACACTCCACCTGACTGCACCTGCCTGCACCTGCCTGCACCCCTCCATAAAACCAATGTCCTGTAACAACGGTCCAGTGACTCTCAAAAAGCATCGTTCATTTTGGGAGGACAAAACATTGTTCTAAATTGATCGGAGCTTGCCCCACGCTGCTCTTCAATGGCTCTATTAAACGCTCTTTACCCTCCATCTCTCCACTCCTCCATCTGCTTCTTCTCTCTATCCTACTCTTCCTCCCGGTCTCCCTCGCTGTCTCTCTCCTCCATTTCTCCTCTCTCTCTCCTCTTCCTGTCTCTCTCTCCTCTTTCTCCTCCTTCTGTCCTTCTCTGTCTCCCCCTCTGTCCATCTCTACTCTTTCTCTCTATCCTACTCTCTCCCAGTCTCTCCTCCCTTTCCTGTTCCTCCCTCTCACCTTCTCTCTATCCCTCTCTCCTACTTTCACTCTCTCTTCTCCCAACCTCTGTTTTGTTTCTGTCTCTCCACCCTCTCTGCTCCTGTCCTTATCCCCCGTTCCTCCCTCATTCTCTCCTCTTTCTCTTCCTGTTTTTTTCACTCTCCCCTCCTTCTCTCGCTCCTTCTTTTCCACTCTCCATCTCTCCTCCCTCTCTCTCTCTCCTCTGCTCCCTCTTATCTTACCCCCTCTCCACACCTCTATCATCTTCCTCCCTCTCAACTCCCTATCTCCTGCCTTTTTCCTCTCTCTCTCTCTCTCTCTTTCTCTCATCTTCTCTTTCTCTCCCTCTCTGCCTTCCCTCTCCCTCTCTCCTCCGTCTCTCCTCTGTTTCGGTCCATCCACTCTCACCCCTGTATTAGCCCCGGTGGGCTCCACAGGGGGGCGTCAGTGCAGACACCTCTCCCCAGAATCGAGCGCTCGGGCTGGGCTGCGTTTTAGGAGAGGTGCCATTAAAACGAGTGATCTGGAGCCGCACAATTTATGTATTTATTCATCACCGAGGAAGGTGTGAGTGTTAAAAGGTCGAGCAATTTTCCAGGTCACTGCCCAAATCCACACAGACGAGAGAGGGAGGGAGAGGGAGGAGGAAGTGAGGGACATTCATAATTTAAATTGATAATTTAAGCAAACCAAAATATACAAATAAGAACAAAATCATTACATTTGAAGCTTTATTTGATCTCAAAATTTGTGTGAAATACTTTTAATTTGTATTCTTTAAGTGCACTTGTGAACGGGTACATTAATACTTTTAATTAAGTCGATTTATTCAGGAGATACTCTCACTTTTAGTTGACTATTTTACTGCACTGGCATCTGTACTTTTAAGTAACAAAATTGAGTACTTCTTCCACCATTGTGTATTAAACATTCAAAATCTGATCTTGTCTCTTTCTCATGGACCCAGCCTTGTGTCTCGTCTTGTCTTGTGGACATTGTACCTAGTTCCTGTGCTGTGCTGTCCTGTGCTGTCCTTCAGCTGGAGTCCATTACAGCGTCTCCATAAACAACATGAGACATGAGAGAGGAGCTCCATTTAAGAGACGTTTACAGGGCCTGAGCACAAGGTGAACCACCAGCACTCGTCAAACACACATCAGACTGAGGACCACAACATGGAGAGGGCCACTGTAGCTCTGTTGTAGACTGTTTGTCCATTGATCTGAAGGTTGGTGGTTTGAATCCCGCTTTCAACATAAAAATGTGTGTGGGTGAGTGTGGGTGAGTATGGGTGAGTGGTTCCTTGATGTAAAGCGCTTTGAGCCTTTAAGGTGGAAATGTCACCATTTACTATCATTTTTAAAACAGTTTTATTGAACAACTAAGGAATACAGACAAAACAATGTGGTTTGCCATTGGCTGAAGTTTAAGCTGAGTGTTACATTTATCTATTTGTTTTCAGACCTATATTATATTTATCCATCCACACCAGTGTCTGTAGATTAAAGGGCTCATATTATGCTGTTTCCTGATCTGTTATAATGTTGTTTCTTGATCGTAAAAAAAAAAAAAAAAAAAAAAAAACAGACCTGGAGTTATGTTTTGTTTCATTCACACATGTTTAACACACAAACCCTGCAGATTTAGGCTGAGTTCTTCTCTCAAACTTAATTAATTCATTAATCATTGGATTTAATCACCTTTCAAGACACCCACAGATGCTTTACTTTGCATTATCAGAGATCAGGCTTTGATCGTCACTCTGTTCCATGTTGTGACAGGCCTACCTTCCACCTCCAGACCCTAACCTAAGTCCTCCTCCACACTGGACATGTGGTGACAGTGGCTCATGGGAGCTGTAGTAAAAGTGTGTGGTTTGTGTGCTTGTGTTTAGCATTCCCGTCCACAGCTCTGCGTTCTTAATGAGTTCTAAAGGTCAAACGCCTCTCTCAGACAAACGCTTCTCTAAAACACTTTCCCATTCACACACACACATACCGCTCCAACATGGCTGCCATCACAACCACACACACACATGCACAAAGGCACAGGGACAGAGAGGACACAGAGTACAGAGGAGCAGTCACTTTGACAAGGAACTGTATGCACAAACTCAGGATTGAAGGGAGAGTGCACTCTTACTGTTTAAATGTTTACATTCACCTGAACTGAACCTGTGTCACCAGAGCCTTAACCTGCACATAGAGTTTGTCTCATCCTCAGTATATGGACAGCTCAGAACCTCCAGAATTCCCTCCCTGAGCTGCAGAGGCTGTACTAACACTGACTCATGATGGGCTACAGGTGCTGGGGTTTATGAAGAGACCATTCAGATCAGAGAGAGTCTGTAGAGTTACAGTTGTTATCAGTAAAAGCTGTATTGGAATATATCTACCTCAGATCTGAAGACACAGATGGGGAGGTTTATTACATTTTAAGTGCACAGTTACTAGGTGCACTTCACTGTCCCTGTAGGGAAATGCATTTGACCCATTCCTCAGTGCTGCTGGGGCGCCTCCTCAAGACCAGTGAGCACCACAGTGTAGTGCAGGGATCCATCTCCTGATCTTGGTCTGGAGAAGATTTGACCTGGTGCATGTTTTGGGTTGATTGAGGAAACTAGAGTGCCGAGAGAATCAAACCCACAACCTTTTTGCTGTGAGGAGCGAGTGCTAGCCCCTCAGCCACCGTGCTGCCAACAATTATGTAATGTTTGTTTTGTTTAAAGCCGGAGACAGAAGCCGCTAGTCCAATATAATGACCACACACTTGTTTGTATCGATGGAAGTGATCATATGTCTCATGTCAGATTCAGGTGATGGTGAGCTACTCCTGAGGCCACAGCTGCCCTGGGGCATATTTAAAAAAACTGTCTGCCATTCTGTGCCAGTGGCCTCTTCTTTACTTTAAGCTCTGCAACTTAGATTTCTCCCATTGTGGACAGACTTCCAAGAGAACAGAGCACTCAACTTCATTGCATTCAGAGCAGTGTTTTAATACATTATTCATACAAGTGTTTATTTGTGTCTCATAAAACATTTCACCTCACTAAACAAGTCTTTAAATATGCATAGGTCTAAAATGTGAGCATCATTTACAGTTCTGCTCTACTCACTTACACTCTGAGTCTGTCTCTACGTTAACAGCTCCAAGTCTCTGCACATTCAGTCAATAATTCACTCTTTCAAAATGAATAAATGTCTAAATCTCTTCACGTATTTGCCCTCTCTGTGTGTTCATTCTTCAGTCTGGGCCCGTGCTGCGTTCAAGTGCCTTCATCTGGGCTGATTCTGGGGCTCCGTGGTGCATTCAGGTACCACACGGGCCTGCTCACGATTAGACCTGACAGAGCACGGTTTGGAATCAGCTTTTGTTCTTTTGTCAGAGCAGAATTCTCTATCTCACTGCAGATCTCGACTTGAATGTTACGCAGTTCATTTTAGATTTGGTACAGCTGAATGACGGTGCTGTCACGATACTAAAATTTCAAATGATAATGATAAAAAACGCTCTTCATTTAGACATTTCCAACATTAAATCATAGTAATTTCTTTTATATTACAATCTGGTCTTATATCTGTGCAATCCCTGGCTCTGTATACTAGTCTATGTGCTCTTAAACTTGTTCGGCTACAGCTCAGCCAATTCCGATTCCTAAAATGAAACTCGGCTGTAACTGCTAGCCTCGGTGAGCTTCATTTGACTGGAGCTGAACGGGTGACGTCACACTCCCTTAGTCCACTTCTGTATACAGTCTGTGGTCCAGTGTGTGAGTGTGAGCTGGTGTGAGACTGTGTGATGTGTGGAGGACAAAATATATGAGGAGTACATGGTCTGCTACTACTATTACTACTACTACTACTGCTAGTACTACTACTACTAGGCGAAGGCCAGTGAAGCACAAGCTACACAGTACAGCAAGAACAGGGAAATGCGGTTTGCTACTACTACTACCACTACTACTACTACTAGTACTACACTTCAATCAAAAGTACTTTCCTTTCAAATGTCCCAAAAATATTTTTTTTAAAAATGGCGTAATCCATCTGTCTGAAACATTAAAATACACAAATATACGGTCACTCCATTACTGCTTATACTGAATATTCCCCGTTATTTGCATCATAATTGGACAACCACTTTTTCTACTAAGACTCCTCTGGAATTATAAGAATATAACATCAACATTTTCAACAATATATCTACAAAAATCTGCTTAATCCATGGATGCTTAGCCTGGAATGTTCCACAATACAGCATTAAACTTCAAGCAAGTGACGCCACCAGCCCAATTCACAGGTCAGATCTGTGGATAGGCGTGTCCACCTTACCTGTTGAGCCAGAAGCACACGCTTTGACAAAGACGAGTGGATCTGGAAGTGTGTCCTGTCGCCCTGATTTCAGAGGGCGTGATTGACAGGTGGATTAACCAATCAGAGAGACGCGTGTTCAGATCGCGTCTAAAACAAATATGGCTACTCATATGTAAAAAAGGATTAAAAAAAACAACAACATAAAGGACTGAGAAACAGCACAGATTTTTACAGAATCAACAACGGAAGCACCAAACTATGACTTATTTCAGGTAAAAAAAGTGATATACTGGTATTTTGTTCTGAATGTGACAAGTATGTTCAAGAGGAGATGTCTTCTGTATTTGAGAGACATGATACAAAATAGCAGCTGTGGTTGGATCATCTCAAGTTTGGACAGAGGTTTTTCACGCTCTGTTGTCCAGTTCCAGTCCTTTCTGGATTTGAACAGAATGTAGAAGGGACTGGCTGTTCAGGTAAGTGTCCACCCACACTAAGTATAAAAAAAACATATATGTAATTCAATAAACACAAGATAGCTCAGTTGATTCGAAGCGGAGCAAGAACATCTCCATGGAGACAAGCAGTTGGTTGGTGCCCACATCGGAAAAATTACATAGTGCACCTTTAGAGTTCATTCATGCATCTCTAGTGAGTTCCCAGAGCTAGCCACGTGCAAGTCTTCCATGTAAACACTGTTAGCGGCGTTAGTGTAGCTGTTAGCATGAATACTAATGCATATGCTTCCTATTTTTAACCCCGTCCAGTGCATTATGAGCGGTTAGTCTACGGTCCTTTGAACACTGCAGACTGAACGTGAAAGTGAAGTCATGTTCTATTGTTATGTAACGCAATGTTTAATATGAAGGTCTCAGCTGTTTGAACACGAGCAGAGCAGATGTGACCAACCAAATGAAGTTCTGATCAAACATCTGAGTCGTGCTCCGTGACCCTGGTCCTGCAGAGAGCACAGGTTACTTAGACTTAGACTTAGACAAACTTTGACTTAGACAAACTTTATTGATCCACAAGGGAAATTATTTGATCAACAGAGAGGAAGGACAGACACAAGAGCAAGATTTATATAAATACTGTATGTTTGGAGAGAACATAGACCTGTTTAAGAATAGATATTATGTAAACTTAATAATAATAATAATAATAATAATAATAATAATAATAATAATAATAATAATAATAATAATAATAGAGAACATCTGTATAGTGCTTTTCAAGATACTCAAAGACTCTTTACATGAAGAGACAAACAAAGGAAAACAAAAGAAATAAGAAAGTTAATGATGATTGACGAACTTGATTTGGTTACAACTCATCACAAACATACCTGGAGTTTAGCGCTGGGCAAAAAAATTAAATAATTTTAACAGTTTTCGATTATTTCCTGTTCCACAGCTCAGCCCTGCAAATGGAAATTCAGTGCTACAGTAAACAGTAGGGACGTAACAATAATTTAAATATCGTGGTATCATCAAAAGTCTCACAATTATATCATAAGCCAGCATAATATATCGAATATCGAAGTCTCTCAGTAATATAGCTAGAAAAAACAGAGGGAACTACATAGACCATGATCCTTTTCACCGTTTAACTGCCAATTACATGAAGAAATATCTTGGATTATGACACAACCAAAGTCTTGTCAATGTATTTTAAAAGGAAAAAGGAAAATATTCACACAGTTTTGTTAGCCTCCACAAAATATCACAATAAATATCGTACCGTGAGATGTCTATCATGAAAATATCGTATTGAGGGATTTGGATATCGTTACAACCCTAGTAAACAGTAGTTCAAAGAAGAGCGTTTTTCCCGATAAAGCACAGCTCGTCTTGGCAATGAAGATGATGATGATGATGATGATGATGATGATGATGATGGGTTAAATATGATCACTTCTCTATAAAATGTTAAATGCTTTTATTCTGTGTTTAGGCCTTTTCTGTTTACACTCCACAACAACAAAAGATCATTTGAATCTAAATGAGTTTATTATTTACCACAATTTGAACTGAAATAATGATATTATCCTGATTTTTTGTTTGTTTTGACAATTTTCTGTAGTTTGCAGAACATTTTAATACTCAAATAAAAAATCTAAATGTTCTTTTCAGGCTAAATCACCCAGCCTTACCGGAGTTGCATTTCTCTCAACGCTTGTTTCAGTAATCCTCTGAAAAAGTCCTTTGAAAAGATTTTCCGTGGATTGTTGCATCAAGTCCATAAATTATAGCCAAACACGTTCTAAGAATTTCTAATGCCATGCTGTGGAACATTCCAGGCAAAGCTAGTTTGTGAATCCTGAGTTTGATTTGCAATGCCATAATTTTTTGAACTTCCTTTAAATATTGAGTCATTTTTAGTTTTCAGAATCTATAGTGGTGACCTCTCCAGATCTTTGAGTTTGTTTGCTGTAGGTGATAACTGCTTTTGGTCCACTTGTGTTGTTTCTTTCTCTTCTTGAATTGTTTTGTGTGCAGTGACCTGTTTAATTTCTCCATTTTAAACCGTTTTGAGAGAGAGAAGTTTGAACCCCAAGAAGTAACCGAGCAGAGCGGAGGAAGTTAAACTCTGAACTCTGCAGTAGTGTTACTCTCAGCCTCCATCTGGGCTCAAGAACACACAGTAATAATATGGACATGAGCCAGGGGAGCTGAACAATGTATGTTTTAATAACGAGACGGTTCATAGTTTTGGCATTACAACACTGAAATTTGAAATATGGAATGTTCAAGTAAACGTTGTGTTATGTTAAAGGACTCCCAACACGCACAAAAGGTTCAGTCCTCCAGCTAAGGTAGTCTTGCCCAAGAGCTCAAGATCTGGAGATGGTCCCGCTGCTCCTGACAGGTGTAACCCAGAGACACTGAAGGACGGGTCAAATGCAGAGGACACATTTTCATACTGGGACAATAAGCGGTACCTTAACTTTAAACAACTACAGGTATCGGAAGTTTTATGAGAAATTGTGTTGCGTTATTAATTTCAGTAATTTGTCCACTGATCCAAAGGTTGGCAGTTCGACTCTCGCTCTCACAGACAAATGCTGTGATTGTGTCCTTGGGCAAGACAAGGACACTGATGTATGAGTGTATTTGCCTTGAAGGTGAAGGTGTTTGATGGTGTATCGCTCAAGAACACAATACAAACCACATCAAGTCAAAGTGAAACTGCCAACCTTTCAACTACAGCCTTTGCGAATCAGCTCTTCCCTTAATACAGATACTGAGTCAACCAATGTCGGGATTTAACCCACAACCTCCTTGGGCACGACACTTGCCTTGACTATACCTAGAATTCACAGCTAAATAAACTTCATGAGTCCGCAATCATTTTAGGTTTTATTTTCAATTAGTTCAAATATGACAAATGACGATCCACGTTAACACTGCCGGAGTAACTTTATCAGTGTTAAAATGTACTCCAACAGTGTTCCTCCATAAACAGATCTGTGACGAGACAATCTCCGCCCCACAGCCAATGCTCACGTTTTTAGCATGGATATTTTCTTAAGTGTGCAGACTTTTGTGTTTTTCCTCTACCACAGATTAAAACGCTGCAGTGCTTTGAGTGGGAGTGAGTTACAGAGTTGTCAGACGGTCCCAAAATGTCCGCCCACGCTGCCACCTTCTCGTCTCCATAGAGATGCTATTAGTTTGCGAATGCTTCATAGTATGGCATTTGGTTTCAGTTTTGTTTTTCGTCACCTGTCCCTTTTCTCTCCGTTCTAAAGTCACTCCTGCATCCTGCTAATGAAACTGCTCAGGTTTGTGAAGTTGTAGTGTGCAGATTTGTATCATGTTTTTGTATATTTATGGGGAATTGTTGTGTGGGCGGAGCCTTGGACAGAATCTAACCATAAGGAGGCTTCAAATAGGGCCCGGGAGAGATCACTAAATGACTCAAACATGCATGGATGACGTATAAAACCTTGAGTGAACAACATTGTAACATGGTAGAAAGCTCCAAAAAGTCCTTTCTGCATTATACACGCTCTTTAAATGAGTGAGGAGACTTTTTTTGTTTTTCGACTTTCACAAATTAAAATGCTACAGTGGGAGTGAGTGGGAGTGAGTTAGAGAGTTGTCAGTTGAATTCCCAAAATGTCCGCCCACGTACTTCCTGACAGTAATGTGTTTTGGGGTAGGTTTTTAGTCTGTGTGGGCTCTGCATGCGAGTTATGTTCAGAGTAAATGGATTCAAACAGGAAAAGTACACCATCAACATCAACGCCAACAAGTACCTGTTTTTTGTGTGTGTGTGTGTGTGTGTGTGTGCGTGTGTGTGTGTGTGTGTGTTTAGGCAGATTTTTCTCTTTAACTTTTCAGAAAATTTCAAATCCATCATATACCAGGAGTTGTGTTTTGTTTCATTCACACGTTTGGTTAAAGCAGCAGTGTGTAACTTTTCTACTGAAAGGTCTGCCTGCCATCTGCCTGTCTCTATGGAGATGTTTTGAGATGTTTTGTCTGGAATGTTCCACTGTATGGCATTAAACATACCAATAATGCTGTTTCCTCACAAACATATCTGGAGTTGTGTTTTGTTTCATTCACACATGTTTAACACACAAACCCTGAAGATTTAGTTCTTCGCTTAAACAGAAAACACTGTTCCTCCACTGTGTTTTTAAACTCCATACATCAACTTCACTAGAATCATTAGGATAATTTCACTTGAAAACTACCAATTCATGACATCACAAGGTGAAATGGTGCATTGCAGCTTTGGAGAGCCTTTAATACATGAAAGGTTATAGAAATATCATAATATCATACATAAAAAACAAACTCTCATGACAATATTGGAGCAGATTGTCAGTTCAAGTCCAGTTTACAGAGCACGCTATTGTTATGCCACTGGGCAAGGCACATCCTTCTACAATTTTGCTGCTACGTACGACAATGCCACTTTTAAGTCAGTAAAATAACATACACACAGCGAGGTTTGTTTCCCACCCCGGGCCTGTCAGGAAGTGAATTTGTTATAATGTCAAAATGTCAAAGTTGTAATTGTGAAACGCCAGAAAGTTGCTCCTGTAAATGTAAACAAGATGGAGATCCAAAAGGGTCACGCTCCACGGCTCTTTATAAGGTCATGTGAGACAGAGCTGATGAAGAAGAGGAGGGAGAGAGGGACTGTGAAAAGTACTGCCCGAAGGACCAAATAATAACTCTTAAAGGACCCATACTACACTATTTTCTGATCTATGTTGTAATGTTGTTTCCTCATCACAGACACACCTGGAGTTGTGTTTTGTTTCATTCACACATGTTTAACACACAAACCCTGCAGATTTTAGGTGGAGTTCTTCTCTTAAACAATAAACAAACAATTCCACCTTGTGATGTCATACAGGAAGTGCTCCACTGTGTTTTCAAACTCCATACACCTTCACTGGAATCATGTGGATGATTTCAGATCTGGACTTTCCAATCTCTACTGAACTAAAGGTAACTTGAAAACTACCAATTCATGACATCACAAGGTGGATTTTGAGCTTTGGAGATGTAGACAGACTAATAATGCAAGATTACTGAAACATGTGAATGAAACAAAACACAGGAGAGTCAGTTTTTGTGTAGGTAAAACAGTAATGTTACTTCAAAATAAGATTACTCACTAGTTGTCCAAGAAATTACCCAAGACTAAAAATATATTTGGGGAAAGTAACTTAAAGACGTACTATGTAACTTTTCTGGTGGAGGGTCCATCACCTGCTTGTTTCTATGGAGATGTCATTGCTCTGCCTGGAATGTTCCACGGTATGACATTAAACAGCTCTTTTTTACATGTATTCAATTACAGGTGGTTTTATAGCTGTGGTGAATTGTCTGCTGTGAATCGTCTGTTGCGAATTGACTGTTGCGAATCGTCCGTTGTGAATCGTCTGCTGTGAATCGTCTGCTCTGAATCGCCTTCTGTGAATCACCTGCTGTGAATCGCATGATGTGAGTCACCTCTTGTGAATCGGCTGCTCTGAATCGTCAGTTGTGAACCATCTGTTGTGAGTCATCTGCTGTGGATCATCTCTTATGAATCGTCTGCTGTGAATCGCCAGTTGTGAATCATCTGCTGTGAATCATCTGCTGTGAATCGTCTGTTGTGAATCGTCTGTTGTGAATCGTCTGCTGTGAATCGTCTGCTGTGAATAGTCTCTTGTGAATCGCCTGCTATGGATCATCTGCTGTGAATCGTCTCTTGTGAATCGCCTGCTGTGAATCCTCTGCTATGAATCCTCAGCTGTATTTGATGAGAGGCGTGAGCAGGCCAGCCTCGTCACACTTTATTTCATTTCCGTTCTGTTGTTAAAATCTAAAGGAACATTTGTGGCTCTGATTTAATTATCTCACACACAAATGAACGATGTAATCCCACATTATAATTCTGCACAGGAAGAAGGAGCACCATTTTCTACGGCGATTAAAACCAGACTAAAGATGAAGAATGGAAGAAATATAGTGCTGAAAACTATGGCAGGATATGGGAGAGACAAATGACAAGTGGAGCAATGAAGAATACATGTAATCAAGTATTTTAAAGCCACACTGTGTAACTTTTTAGCCAAACCACAGTCTGCAGTAAAAGGATGTTTTTTTGTTTTCATTTCGGTTGTTTATTGCACTAAAAACATGCATCCATACTACTAGTACTACTACTATTACTTCTACTACTACAACTACTGCTACTACTACTACTACTACTACTACTGCTGCTGCTGCTACTATTATCCATCCATCCATTTTCTTCTGCTTATCCGGGGCCGGGTCGTGGAGGCAACAGTCTAAGCAGGGACTCCAAGACTTCCTTGCTGCTGCTGCTACTACTACAACTACTGATACTACTATTGTTACTACTACTACAACTACTGATACTACTATTGTTACTACTACTACTGATACTACTGATGCTGCTTCTACTACTACTACTACTACTACTACTACTACAACTACCACTATACTGCTGCTACTACTATTACTACGACTATTGCTATGACTACTGCTATAGGTAGTGATACTATTGCTGCTACGACTGCTACTGCTACTGCTACTATTACTACTAGTACTACATGTACTTGTAGTAATAGTAGCAGAAGCAGTAGCAGCAGTACTAGTACTTGTACTGCTGCTACCGCTACTACTACTGCTGTTACAGGTGCTGCTAATATAATAGTGCTACAATTGCTACTGCTGCTACTACTACTACTACTACTACTACTACTACTACTACTATTACTACTATTCCTCCCACTATTACTCTCACAGTTGTTTTATTCAAGTGAAATCCACAGGAGGAACAGACTTAAAATCATTTACGTAACACATAATTTGTGTTTTAAACGAGAGGCTGTGCTCCAAACTTCGAGGGGCAGAACAAGCTCTAATTTCCCTCACAATACAATTTAATGAATCGCTTTTCAAATTAAAGCCTTTTGGTAAACGGCTGGAGCGGTAATTGAAATCTTGATTACATTTTGATTAATTGCACCACCCAAATTTCCCTATTTGTTTTTCAAATCCAGACGCGCTCCATCTCTAATCGAAGCAGAGCTGGACCCCCTCCCACTTTAAACCGGTCCAGTCCACACCTGCCCCCTCCTCCCTCGCCCCTCCTCCGTCTCCTTACTATATGTGAAGACTTATTTATTTCATTTTTATGCCGATGCTGCAGATTAGAGCTGACGTCGTGCGGACCGCAGCGGAACAAAGAGTCAGGTGGAGGAGCGGAGACGTGCGCATGTAAGCATAAGAAACACCAGCTGGACCCTGGGCCAGGAGGCAAGGCTAATATGAGTTTCAATTAAGTAGAGAGACTGCATGGGGAATAGGGGCTGCTAAAGGCTAACACATAACACAATGAGATCACCGTGTTACCTTTTATTGTTTTGAACATGCTATATTCACCAAAAAAAAAAGTATCAACATGTTTTATAAGGCCTCACGTTCGTTTTTGAAGATCTGAGTCTCCCCGATCTTTGCTCCCCGCGCTATTTCACTCCCCTTCTGAGCGCTATCACAACACAATCAGCGTCCTGCTCAAGAAACGACTGCACATCAGGTTTGTCAAGTTGCTGTGTACAGTTTTGTATCATGTTTTTGTGTATTTATAAATAATTGTTATGTGGGAGCATGGGTGATGAGTGGGTGTAGGCTAGATTACTCAAACATTCAGGCATGTTTTCGATGAGGGAACAATGTTATAACATGGTAGAAAGCTGCAAAAAAAAAAAAGATTTTGCATAATACCCCCAATCTTATCTTTTGGCCTCCCCAAGCCAGCACCGGTCACGACCAAGGCCGGGCTGGTGTCAAATCGCCCTGAGATTACAGCGGAGAGAGCCTGGCCCCTCCCTAACCCCTCGCAGTTTCGTACCCCCGACCGGGTGGGCGGGTCTGTTGCATCCAGCGCCGACTGGGCTGCAGGATCCAGATGGTCTGCTTGCCTGCGTTGGACTTCCTCCTCTCCCCTCCCTTACCCTGTTGCTAGTCCTGTGAAATGTTTGTACTGTGTTTTGACGATGTTGCTGATGCTCGGAGGTGTTTTTTTATTTTGTGTTCTCATTCCATACTATGCCCCGATAGGAGCATGGTCTGGGGGCGGTTCTTTTTTTTTTTCTCCTCCCCCTATCCTCATGTTATGCTGTATTGTTTATTCCTATCTGCTTCCTGTCTTCCGGTCCAGTCCGTGTAATCTTCCCCATGTCATATTGTTTTTGTATGTTGTAATGTACGGACGGGGGGACAGGCCCCACACCCTGAGTGCCTGAGAAAGTGGTAGCTGGGTACAATAAATAGTATGAGTGAGCTACTGTATCCAAATAATTTCCCTTGTGGATCAATAAAGTTTGTTTAAGTCTGTCTAAATGTCTTTGAAGGGTTTATATTATGCTAAAATAAGCTGTAAATTGTGAGAAAGAAATTCTTGGAGGACCAAAAACATGTCCTGCCGATCGGTTAGTTGACAAAAAAGCTCTCAAAAAGTCAGGAGCCCCCCGTGGCTCCTGGTGCCTGTACCTGGCGGAGGGTCTGACACCGCCCTCATCTTTGGTTGCACCCGCTACTCACCTGTCCAATCATCTCATCTTCTGAAGTACAAAAGTCTGTTCTTCACCGACCCCTCGCCAGATCAACAGTTTACCCTCCGTGGTATTAGTTTGGCTCCAGTTTCTGCTTCTAGTATTTTTGCCTGCTTTCTAGTGACTAAGTTTGTTTTTTCCTGTTTTTCTGCAGACCCGTTTTTTGGACATTCCCGCATTGATTTTCACACCAGCCTCCTACCCAGCTCCCAGCAAACCTGCATATATTTTGGTATTTTTCAATAAACCCTGTTAATTTTTGGACTTTCGTTGTCTGCCTTTTTGATCTGCCAGTCATTATAACACAAAACTATTCTGATTAAAGATTAAATTAATGATTCACTCCCAAATCTTGAGCTAACCAAATCCATCCCTTCTCCTTTCGGCTGTTGTCGCTTAGAATTCCTTATCATCAAAATAAAATAAGTCGACCAAGGCAAACGCAAGATTCTATTGGCCAATTAAAGGTCATATATTACACAAAATGGAGTCTTTAGAGTTTTAACCATGTTATACTGTTACCTCCTCGAAAACAGACCTGGAGTTGTGTTTTGTTTCATTCACACACACACATTTGAGAAATCCTTTATTATTAGTCTGGCTACATCTCCAAAGCTCAAAACGCTCTGTTCCACCTTGTGATGTCATGTAGTACTTTTTAAGTTTACCAATCCCTTTAGTTCAGTAAAGATCTGCAATTCCGAGGCTGAAATGAGCCAAATGATTCTAGTGAAGGTGTATGAAGTTTAAAAACACAGTGAAGCACTTCCTGTTTTACCCCATGATGCAAGGTGGAGCAGAGTGTTTTCTTTCTGAGAGAAGAACTCAGCCTAAATCTGCGTGCGTTTGTGTGTTAAACATGTGTGAATGAAACAAAACACAACTCCAGGTTTGTGATGAGGAAACAACATTAGAACATGGATCATATAGAACTGGTCTATTTTTTTTTTTTTCTGGATGTGTATAAAATGTGAACTTTGAACAGAATCCTATTACTAAAACACAAATTGCAATGCAGTGTCAGAAAAATCAGTTATATATGTTTTTCCCATATCTTCTATACTGGATTTGTGTGAGCTATAGAACATATTTAGACCGTTTTCTCCTTTCACGGTTTGAAAATTGGGCTCCGAAGATTTAAAAACTAATCTTCTATGTTACAGTGAACACACCCTGCTCTCCCTCGCTGCACACGGAACCTGCCACCGCTCCGTGCCACCTCCCATCATGCACTGCGTCGAATTACCCACAATCCTTCAGTCACGATACGCTCAGACAAATTGCAAGCTGCCGAATAACCCTGTGCGTGTGAGCAGGGGTCACGGACGGAGGAGAGAAAGAAAAAGAGAGGGGTTAGGGAGGTGAGAGGAGGAAAACAGGATGAGAGGGAGGGAGAGAGAGAGAGAAGGAGGGAGGGAGACACATGGAGGAAGAGAGAGATAGAGAGAAGTAGGGAGAAGGAGAAAGAGAAGAAGGATGGAGACAGAGAGAGAGAGAGAAATGGAGGGTGGGAGACATATGGAGAGAGAGAGCGAGAAGGCGGGGAGGAGACACATGGAAGGAGAGAGAAAGAAGAAGGGAGGGAACACATGGAAGGAGAGAAAGAAGGAGGGAGGGAGGCAGACATATGGAGGGAGATGAGAGAGAGAGAGAAGGATGGAGAGCAAGATGGGGAAAGATAAAGAAGAGAGAAAGAAGGGGTAGAGAGGGAGAGAGAGTAAAGAGAGGGAGGGGCTGAGGGAAGTATGAGAGGGAGAGAGAGGAGAAAGAAGTAAAAGTGGTAAAGAGAGAGACAGGGGGTGTTTAGAGGGGAGAGAAAGTGATATGTAAAAGAGGGATGGAGAAAGTAGAAAAAAGGGAGAGGGAATGAAAGTAAATTGTGAGTGAAAGACGGGGGAGAGAGACACACATGGAGGGGAGAGAGACAGAAAGAGAGAGGATGGTGAGAGAGTAGGAGGGGAGCGAGAGAGATGGGGAGAGAAAGGCAGCATAAATGGAAGAAAAGAGCAAGAGAGCGAGAGAGAGGGAGTTAGTGGGAGGAGGTGTAGACAGATTGACAACAAGAAAATTGGCAGAGTCCAACAGTCTGCTCTTATATGTGACCACAGTGACCTGGACGAGTGAAAGAAGAGAGGGATGGAGAGAGGGGTCTACATACTGCAAGAAAACGACAAGAAACACTGCAAGAAAAAAACGACTTTATTTAAAATGAATATTTTGTCTATTCTATATTTGTGTCGATTCTTACCTTATCTTTGGTGGTTTTCAGACTCTAGAATGCGATGATGTCATACTCCCAGAAGGGGGCGATAATCAGATTTCCCAATTGATTATGCTGTACTTTAAAGGTCCTAAATTAAGCAAAATTGACTCTTGTGAGCTTTAAGCCGTGTTAGAATGTTGTTTTTTGTTTCATTCACACATGTTTGAGTACGTTTTTATTATTAGTCTGTGTGAGAACGGTGTGTGAATGAAACAAAACACAACTCCAGCTATGTTTTTTATCATAAAATTATAAAATAGATCAGAAAATAGTGCAAAGCAGTGATGTACATTGTTGTCGACAGTTATTGAATACATACATTATTTCTCTCATCAGAATCAAAACTTTATTGCTATTGTAAACGAACAAAATTCAACTCATTGGATGTAGGTTTGTTTTCCTTTTCTTGTGTCCGTTGTATCCGTCACCTTCTTGTTTCTATGGAGATGTCATCGCTCTTCCTGGAATGTTCACAACGCCATACTGTGAAACATTCCAGACAAAGCAATAACATCTCCCTGGAGAAAAGCATTTGACGGACCCTCCACCAGAAAAGTTACACAATGCACCTTTAAATAGGAAAACAAAACAGACTAAATATTGCCAAAGCTTTCATTTAGAGCTATAAATATAAACTGCATTGGGCCTAGTGTGGATCCTTGGGGAACACCTCGTCTCTTAATGTCAGCAGATGCTCCAGATTTCAGCTCCGATTCAGAATGACAGAACGCCTGAAGATCAACAGTTGGTGCAGAGTCCCTGAACGACTGTCATTTCACCAGAGCCAAAAAGAACGTGTTTTTAGAGAAGAAAAGACAAAGAAGAGAGTGAAATCACGTCCCAAAATGTACTACTTCTGAGCTATAGGGAAACAACCTTAAACTTGCAACGCTTTTAACCATATTCTCAAATATAGTTATGCATTTTCATTTTATTAGTAACTTTTTGTTGCGAGGGGGCCACAAAGTCACCCTTTTTATACCCCTTGGAGTTTTTATTTCACTATTTTATCCGTAAATCAATATATGAACATCAATAACAGACAAATCAGGTGCCATCTTTCCCCTGCTAGCGACAGGTTTCATTGACGGCGTTGCTAAGGGAAGGGGCTTTACCTTCAACAGCCTTGCCCCGGATTGGCTCTTTGGTTGCGGTCGGAATTCCAAATATAGAACTCAGCTCCAGATTCGCTCTTATAACTAGCCTCGGTAAGCTTCATTTGACTGGAGCTGAACGATATAGGTGATCACACTCGCTTAGTCCACTTCTTTATACAGTCTTTGGAAGTGAATGAATAATGCACGGAATTGTTAAGAGGCTGTAAAATCTCTAAGACTAGTGCTTTATTTTTTACTGTTCTTTAGTAAGTATAATTCTATATGATTAATTACTGCAATTATAATTTGTAATTTTAATGATACTGAGCAATGACGTTCTTCAAAGTACTTTTTATATTCAAATACTGCTACTTAAATATGACATCTTTCAAAGTACGTGCTGGTAAGTGTTTGCATACTTCTGGTTGGGTTGGAACTTCAAACTTGCAAGGAAAAGACAATTAAGTTATGCCATATGTTTTCTATATTTCATTGTAATAAAATAATTTTGTGTTTTTGTTCCATGACTAGCTTCTGTTTTCATAGTAAAGGCAAACGCTCAGACTCACAATCATTCACTCAGTCCACATTCATAATTAGGGAAGGTGGGTGAAGTGTCTTGCCAAAAAGACACAAAAATATGGACTTTTGGGGGCTGGGAATGAACTGCCAACTTCCCGGTGCATTGGCTCTGCCTCAGCCACTGTCGCCAATGGATAATGAGTTTGTTACTGATTTTGCCGTTACTTTTCTTTGCTTTTTTAAATTCAATTTTCTCTCCTCCTGCTTGTTTCCATGGAAATGTTGTTCCTTTGGTTATAGTATTCCGCAGTATGTCTTAAAAAACTAATCTGTCTCTATGGAGAATGTTCCAAAGTATGGTTTTAAATTTCTATTTCTACAGAATCAAGCTGGTGACAGGTATCTCCTATTCTCTCAAACAGAAAATACTCTGTTCCACCTTGTGATATCATGTGGTAATGCTCCACTGTGGTTTTAAACTCCATACATCTTCAGTCGAATCATTTGGATAATTACAACCCTGGAATTCTCTCTCTAACAAAAGGTGAAGGGCAGCTGTTGACTTGAAAATTACCACTTCATGACATCGCAAGGTGGAACAGAGCATTTTGAGCTTTGGAGATGTAGACAGACTAATAAAGGGTTACTCCAAGTATGTTTTTGAGGAAGTAACAACATTCTAACATGACTTAAAGCTCACAAGAGTCCATTTTGTGTAATATAGAACCTCTCAGTTTGTTCTGACAATTGGTCGCTGTGAATTAAATCCCATCTCGCTAATTGAGATTTGCAGTTTTGTCACATCACCGAAAAACTCCTAAACAATTTCACTTCTTTCAGCGCCAAACGGTAAATAAAAATAGTCTGTCCTTTAGCTGTGAGGGCCCACTGGAGCTGTCCTCCCACTGCTGCTGTAGTAAAGGTGGACGTGTGCATTAAACAGCCATTATCTGAAGTCTATGTGGGTCTGAGGCTGTCACACTCACAGTCACTCATGTAATTAAGTGCTGATTGTCCACTCTCAGCTCCCATAGACTACATATTCTTATAGAGACTCCAAATACTGCCTTATAGGACTCAAACATTTGGGGGGAAAAAATGGAATTGCGTTTTTTTCTGACAAGTATTGCCATTGCGTTTTGATTTGCAATTTTAGTTTGAATCATTTCAGATTCTGTTCAAAGTTCAGATTTGATACACGTCTTATTTAGAATTACAGTGGAAATTATGCAGTGTAGTCCACTTTTAAGACCTGGTTTAGCCCCAGATTAGACCTGGAATAGGCCTGTTATAGACCTGGTTTAGATCTGGTTTAGATCTGGAATAGTCCTGTTATGGACCTAGTTTAGACCTGGAATTGTCCAGTTATAGACCTGGTTTAGATTAGACCTGGAATAGTCCTGTTATAGGCCTGGTTTAGATCGGGTTTAGACCTGGAATAGGCCTGTTACAGATCTGGTTTAGATTAGACCTGGAATAGTTCTGTTATAGACCTGGTTTAGATCTGGTTTAGACCCAGATTAGACCTGGAATAGGCCTGTTATAGACCTGGTTTAGATCTGGTTTGGACCTGGAATAGTCCTGTTATAAATCTGGTTTAGACCCAGATTAGACCTGGAATAGTCCTGTTATAGACCTGGTTTAGATCTGGTTTGGACCTGGAATAGTTCTGTTATAGACCTGGTTTACATCTGGTTTAGACCTGGTTTAGATCTGGCTTAGACCTGGAATAGTCCTGTTATAAACCTGGTTTAGACCCAGATTAGACCTGGAATAGTCCTGTTATAGACCTGGTTTAGATCTGGTTTAGAACTGGTTTAGACCCAGATTAGACCTGGAATAGTCATGTTATAGACCTGGTTTAGATCTGGTGGAGCCCTGTTTTCTCTGCTCCTGCCTCAGTAAGACATCACCAGAAGTGCTGCACTAAACCTACACTCTCCTGCTCCTTCCTCTTCATATTGTGTGATACCCCTGTCCTCCCTCCATCTCTCTCTCCTCTCTCTCCCCAGAAACGAGGGAGGAGGCGAAGGAGAGGAGCGAGGGAAAGTAAATGAGATCGCAATGAGATGCCAAGGTGTATTAGGAGTGAGGAGTCGAGAGCGCGGCCGGAGGCGAAGGAAAGGAATCAAGGGAGCTAGGAAGCAAGGAAGCAAGAAGAGACAGAGCGGGTGGGAGAGCTAGGAAGGTGCCGTATGGACTCCTCCCCGAGACATATTAGTGTTTGCAATGTCAGCGAGCGATAGAGGGAGGAGGAAGGGTGATAGAAAGGAGAGAGGGAGCGGCAGGAGTGTGTGAGAGAGAGAGAAAGAAGGAGGGAAGGAGAGAGGAAGAGAAATGAGTATAAGAGAGAGAAACCAAGAGAGAGGGGGGTGGTTGATGAAAAGGAAAGAGGGGAAGAGAGAGGGTCGAGAGGAGCGAAGAAGGGAAAAGCGAGAGAGGAGAGGAGGAGACAGTGGGGGAGAGAAAGAGAGAAGAGGGAGAGATTGGAGTCTGACAGAGAGAGAGAAGGAGGGAGGCAGAGAGGGAGATAGAGAGGAGGGGGTTGATGAAGACAAGAGGAGAGAGAGAAAGAGTGTGAGGGAGTGGAGAAGGGAGAGAGGAGGGAAGGAAAAGAGGAAGAGAGACAGAGGAGAGTTTGTTTTAGAGAAGGGAAGGAGAAAAACAAAAGGAGAGGGGTGAGAGAGAGAAGAAGAAGGGAGAAAGAAGGAGGGGTGATGGAGAAGAGACAGTGGGAGATAGCGAGAAGAGAGAAGGAGGGAGAGAGCAGCAGAGAGGAGGGGGTTGATAAAGAGGAGAGAAGAGAGAGAGAGAAGGAGAGGTTCGAGGAGGATAGCACAAAGGAATCGGAATTGCTGAAAGAAGGTCTAGTGGGTTTAGAGGTAATAATGGTCCAAATGGAGAGGTGTCATGCTGAAGTCACATTTTATCTGTTTTTATTTTATTTATTCTTGCCAAATATAAAAAAATAAAAATCTTTATTTTTTTCAGATTTTATTAAGCCAGTGTACTGTTTTTAACCTTACAAAAACAAGACACAACCTGGACTATTTCATTTCCACTTTCTTTGGCTCACAATTCTTTGCTTTTTGGTCTCAGTTTTCTCTGTTTCTTCTTTTCCCAAAAACAACTTAAGTTTTGGTTCAACTTCCTAAATGTGTATTTTTTTCTCCTCCTTATAAATGTCCGCTCTGGTCTCTGAAAGTTGTGAAAAGTGCTTATAAACTCATCATGGTGAGTAATGAGGACGCTCTGAATGCGTAAGGTAAGTGAGAAGAACTTTAGACCATTGCAAACTGTTTCAAATGATCTAGTTCTGTTTTTCACACTTTTAAGACAAAATACAAATAAAAATACAAACTGCTACTTTCACAGTTTGAAAATCAGGTGTAGTCCACAAGTAAATAATACATTTATTTATATTTGAATAAGTTTACATTTAAGGATGTGCCGCTACTGATACTGGTAACAAATATCTGCACCAATACTGAAAAATTTGATCGGGTATCGGTTCAGTAATATCAGTTAAGTCGATATTGTGATTGGGCCTTTAATTGGATGTAATAAGACTATTTACTAGAGATGGTACAAGATCTCGCGAGACAAAATTGCCACAAGATCGAGATTTTTATCCAAGTGTTCACATTTGAATCGGACAAAAAAGGGTGACGTGTTGGTGAGTTGCATCTTTAACAGTTCCAAAAAGCAGTGCTAGAATTGAAAGAAAAATATGAAATCAAATAAATAAAAAATTGTGAGGCCAAAATTGGAAACTGAGTTGTGAAATTTATATATGAATTATGTTAAAATCTCATCTTGGCTCGTTTTCGTGGACCCAGTCTCGTATCTCGTCTTAATCTTTTATTTTTAATCTATTATTATTCATACAACTACAACAGACAAACCGTGCACTACAACAGCTACTTCCTTCTATTCCGTTTGAATCCAGAACGGACATAGAGCGAGGAAAAAACTCCAAACTTGAGCTGCTCATTTGTATCACGTGTCTCTCAAAAGCAGATGACATCTCCTCTCCAAAACGATTGTATCATTCAGAACAAAATATAGAACTTCTTCTACCTGAAATAAGTCATAGTTTGGAGCTTCGATTGTTGATTCTGTAAAAATCCACGATGTTTCTCAATCTTTTATGTAGTTTTTCCACCTTTTTTACATGTAAGTAGCGTAAACGGAGCATGCGTCTCTCTGATTGGTTAGGGTTAGGGTTAGTCTGTCAATCACGTCCTCTGAAATCAATGAGACAGGACACTTTGTAAAGTTTTGTCAAAGCGTGAGGTTCTGGCTGGACAGATAAAAACACAGCTGGATCTGGGGTAGGAATGGGACAAGATCTCGCGAGACAAAATTGTCACAAGATCGTGCACACATACAGAAATGATCTCATGAGATTTTTTTTATGTTTGGATTGAAAAAATAGAGTACTGGCAAGTTACATTTTTTGAGAATACGTAGTCCCAAAATGCAGAGCTACAATGACAGCAGAAATATTAAATACTAAAACTGGGAACTGAAATGCACAATGTATCTATCATAGCCTAAAGAATGTCAAAATATTGTCTTGTCTTGTTCTCGTAGATCCAATCTCATGTCTTGTCTCGTCTTGTGAAATTGTATCTCATCCCACCCCTCATCTGGTGTAATAAATTGTGTTTTAAGAAAATAAGTGCCATTTTCCAGACTCTTCAAATCAAAGTATTGACAGCGTCTTCTATTGAAACAGAAGACGCTGTAGCTGTCTTACATTATTGCCCATGTTCCGGACAAATCCGTGGCGATTAAAACAATTGTCATTATATCTCTGCTTGTGTTTCAGTTGTTTCGTGCGGAGCTTTTAGGAGCTAAGGGTCACGCAGGAGCTCAGGCTGTGGAGCTAAATGGCGCTACACATTCAGTACAACACACTCTGACATTTCACATTTAATGGCGGTATTAAACGGATGATAATACGAGACAAAATGTGTGTGGTTTGTTTTGACAGCAAAAGCCTGAAACTCTTATGGGACTGCAACTAGACAGACGATATACCGGTTGGCTGATATTTTAATGTTTTTTTTTTACGTAGAGCAGCCGATGGGCGATAAGGTCTGCCGATACTTTTGGGCTGGCATGTGGTGCCGATTTTGATTTGATTTTCCTAAAATTCTGCGATTTCAATTTACTACGAACTCACCCACAGCCATTTTTTTCCACAAACCTTTAAAAGAGCTGTAGTCGTGCTTTGGGTTTTGTTATTTCTTTGTATTCAAGTGTTATTATAAAGCTTTGTGTGTATTTTTTAGGCAGCAGATCGACCAAAACTAAATATCTGCTTCTGCTGGAAATTTAAGGCCGATAACAGATACGCTAAAAAGTCTAAATATTGGCCCAGCATATTGGTTTATTTCTGATTTTGGGCATCCTAATTCTTCACCACAACTTTCAGAGACCAGAGCAAAGTTTCGGAGCGATAAAGCGAACAACTAGTATGTTAACGTGCACTTCCTGACTATCGGACAATGAAAAGATTTATAATTAGATGCACAGCGGACTGAACTCGACAGCTACAGTACATGAAAAAAAAAAAAAAAAGTTATAGATGCATTAAGAAACACATTGTGCATTGTTGTCATTGTTGTGCGGCCTGTTTTGAGTGACAGGAGTGAAGTGAAGTGACTAGTTTTTCTCTTTTTTTAGTTTCTCTTCTGTATGTATGTGACAGGGGAGTTCGTATTTGGTTTCTTGTACACATTTTTGTGACAGCAGCAGATACAGCAGTTCAATGGTCTCTGTGTGAGGAGAGCAGAGTCTGTGGAGCGTTCAGATGATCCATTGAACACAGTCTCCTGCTCCTCCACTATTTTACATTTACAACACTGTCAGACGATAAAGTGCACGTTTATGGAAATCTGAAGCCACTCGCCGATGCTACTTCCTCTTTCTCTGTCTCCCTCTCTCGTTTTCTCTCTATTTCTCTTCCTCACTCTCCATCACTCCCTCCTTCTGTCTCCCCCTACATTTGTCTTCCTCACTCTCTCTCTTTCTGCTGTCTCTCTCTCCCTTTCTCAATCTCTCTCTGTCTTCTTTTCCCTCTCCTCCTCTTTCTCTCCCTCTCTCCCCTGTCTCTTTCTTTCTCTCGCTCCATCTCTCTCTCAAGAGTAATATCTCGGGTCATTTGTCGTCACATAAGGACAAATGCACAGTCCTTTACTTCAGCACTGTAAATGGAACATTCAACAGAGTAAAAGTGATTTCAGAATATTAAAGAAGCTCTACCTGATTTTTACGGTCTTAACCCTTTAGCCACCAGAAAAAAAACGTATATTCCATAGGGTTAGTATACGTATAACGTATAATAAGTAATAATTATTAAAATATTAAGGATGACCCAATGTTTATGTAGGGCCATGATGGATGATAGAATTTTCATGAAATGTCACATGTTTGAATGATAAAATGCAGAACTTCTTTCCCCCAAAAATGCCCCTCACCTTGTGTATGCAAGTGCACAATACTGAATGCTCAGGTAAATAGTAAACAAACTGTGTAAATCATTACTAATAATAATAACTATTATAATTATAATTGTTTAGGCCTGGTTTATGCCTGGTTCAGACTTGGTTCAGTCCTGGTTTAGTCCTGGTTCAATCCCGTTTTAGACCTGGTTCAGTCCTGGTTTAGACTTGGTTCAGTCCTGGTTCAGTCCTGGTTTAGACCTGGTTCAGTACTGGTTTAGACTTGGTTCAGACCTGGTTCAGTCCTGGTATAGACCTGGTTCAGTACTGGTTTAGACCTGGCTCAGTCCTGGTTCAGTCCTGGTTTAGACCTGGTTCAGACCTGGTTCAGTACTGGTTTAGACTTGGTTCAGTCCTGGTTCAGTCCTGGTTTAGACCTGGTTCGGTACTGGTTTAGACCTGGCTCAGTCCTGGTTTAGACTTGGTTCAGTCCTGGATTAGACCTGGTTTAGTCGACGGTCGTGCCTGGAGCGCCCGTCCCCACCCGGGGGCCGTGGGATCAGCCGCCAGCAACACCCGGGGAGAGGTCCCTCAAGGGGATCCTCCCACACCAAGCGGCCGTCCCTTGCCCGCCGAGTTGACAATATCGCTCAGACAAATGGCTCACACGCAGACTCGCTCCCCTAGCACACTAGCCCCACTCGCGCTGATTCAACGCACTCTAAGTTGACTATTTTGTCCAGAAGCATGACGTGATTCTGAGTCGGGGATGTAGTATTATATGTCTGCTAGCTAGTGCAGGGGAGCTTGAATGAAATTTGACACTCTATTTGACAAAGTCGGCCGTTTAATTCAGAGCAGCATCTTGTCGATTTACGTTGACAGTGGCACCTAGAGGGTTAAAAAGGTGAAAAACAGAAATAGTTCATTTGAAACAGTTTGCAGTGGTCCAAAGTTCTTCCTCACTTCCCTTATGCATTCAGAGCATTCTAATTATTCACCACAATGAGTTTATAAGCTCTTTTCACAACTTTCAAACACCAGAGCAGAGTTCTGTATGAATGTGCGTGTTTGAATGGGTGGTTCCTTTATGTAAAGCGCTTTGAGTGTCTTGAAGGTGGAAAAGCGCTGTATAAAAATGTGACAATTTACCATTTACCAAAACAGCAGGGAATAGGAGTAAAAATACTGAACTAAATCAATGTAAACTACTTGAGAAGATTTTCAAAATATTGCAATGAGAGAAAACAATTATAATTACATAAAGTAAACGCTGGTTGTGATTGTACAATATAAACAACAGCTGCACAGCGAATAGACAATAGAATAGACAGGACGAAGGAGCTGACAATTTCAAACCTGATTTTGATACTAGAATAGACTTGATACTCAATGCCGATTCTGATACTACGGTGATAATTTGGACAAAAGAACATGAATGGTAGTACTTTCTTTTATACTACCACTTGGCCTTATCTGTGTAACCCTCAGTGGTCCTGTAGGTTCCATAGTGGTCCATGGGTGTATATCATTCTAAAACTATTCAGGAAAGCTTCATTTCTGCCCTGTGAATGTGACTTTTTTAGTATTGATACCTGCTCAAATGCGTATCTAGTTTTGATACTAGTTTTAGCATTGATTAGTATCTGTTTTTACTTTTGACAATCCTGAGGGAAGATAAGTCAAGATGTAGTAAAAGCATCAAGTTGTGAGAAAACTTAAAATACTGACTTACAATTTAAAAGTGACTCAAGTGTAAATGTGAAGTAAATGTACTTAAATGCTCCACAGCGCCTAAACATAGACTGTATATAACATTCGGCACCAGTCAAATGAAGCTCATTGAGGGTAGTAGTTATGGGGCGAATTTGGAGCTGATTTACATATTAGAAATAGGAATTCATTTACAGAGAAAATAGCGAAATAAAAACACCAGGATCATGTAGAGGGGGTTAATACGAACATTTTAAGATCAAAATGAGGAGTCTGACAGCAGAAAGGGGCAACGTTTTTTCAATACAAAGTGAACTGGACCCAGAGTCGATGCAGCCGGAAGCACGCCCACGCTCACTTCCTATTTTGAACGCGACAGTTAGGGGGTTTGCTACATCCAGAAGAATCCTTTGTCGAAACATCAATGAAACCAGAGCTCCAGTCCAAACCACGCACCAGGCAAACCAATCAATCTGCACCAACGTCCATCATGACACCGGTATAGTGCGGCATTATGGGAAATGTGTCCAGTCTGAACGATCTATAAGAGACAGGAAAAGAGGGGGAGATACATGTTTCTAGTATGGCTACTGCGAATGAGGAGTAACAAACCAGTGAACCAGGATTTAACTCAATCAAGACTAAACCCGGACTAAACATTTACAAAACTATGAGTAAACCAGAACTGAACAGGTCTAAACTTTTGTCAAAATGGCAAAAAGGCTTAATCAGGAAAAGATGTGAACAAACATTAAACAAGAAATCAACAGGTTTAACAGACTGGATATGTATTTATAACTAAGACTAAACCAGGACTAAAGAAGGGCTAAAAACGAGGAAACTTCAAGTAATTCAGATTTAAGATAAAACAAGGACTAAACTAGATAGATGGACTAGTAATAAAGGAAACAAAACACAACTCCAGGTCTGTTTTTGAGGAGATAACGACATTATAACATGGCGTATAGCTCACAAGAATCAGTTTTGCGTAATATCGGACCTTGAGTGCGAGAAAGCTGATGTGATGGACTAAACCAGGACTAAACCAGGTCTAAACCAGGTCTAAACCAGGTCCGATACCCCCTGTGCATGGTTAGGAGCAGAGTGTGAGAAGGTTCTGGGCTGAGCATGAGTTCAGTGGTGTCGTGAGGAGAGCCTGCGCTTCAGGTCGTGCGTGTTTGTTTAAATGTGTGCAGAAAACGTGAACGTTCAGAAAAACTGTGTCACTTAAACGCATCACAGCAGCTGGTCCTCACACAGACCATATGTGCCCAAATACACTGCACAGACACACAAAGAACCACACACACGGACCTCGATTTAGAAAAGAGAAAAACGTGGGCGAGAGATTGTTTTAGGGATGTGTTTTGTCCAGATTTTAATATTGAGAACAGATCTGATCTATTTTTGTTCGTCAGTCTGGTCCAATACTCCCTCTGTAGCATCAAGCCAAAACCGAACACAACTGTCCAATCAGATTTGTTTATTTCAGTGACATATGTGAAACAAAGGCACTCATTGGTCACCTATCATTTTGAATACAGTATTACTTAAAGGTTGTACAGAGGATTTTCCAAGGAACGAGAAATCCAGCCACTATTTGTCCTTTTCAAATGTTGCTCATCCATGAAACGACCCCCCCCCACAGCTCGCTAAGTTGAATCGCCTCCTCCTGCCTCCTCCTTATGCTAGAAATCATTTGTTTACAGCCGGTGCTCGTTCAGAATCGCTGTTGCTGCTGTAACTCTACTGTACGTGTTCAAATGATAAGCATAAGTTTCCTTTCCAGAAGTAATTTAGCGACCTACGCATCAGTCTTTAGACGTTTGTCTGCTTCAGTGCACGGCATCGCTGGAAGGACACCAAACTTTGTGCTATCTGCGAGGAAGCTACAGTTGGAAAAAGCTGTTAAGAACTGCTGTGTTAGTCGAGTAAACAGCGTCTTGCATAATTCGAGTGCGCCGGCAAGTCAGTTACTCTAGAAACGTAGGGAGTTTGATTGATGGCCAATGTATATGTGGCCCCACCACGTCCACAGTTGATGGATTTTCATTCTTGTTGTTTTTTTTTTTTTGTTTTTTTTTTTTGGGTCATCATAATTACAAGCCTGCTGCATCTCTGTAATGCTATCATTGACAATTTGAAACAAACAAAAAAAATCCTCCACACAACCTTTAATAGCTATACAGGACTGTATTTTAAAGCGAGACAACCTGGTATTGCTCTGGCACTTAGTGGTAATTACCATAGTACTTACTAGTAAATGTACTTGTAACTTGTGTATTAGTTATTACTGATCCCGGACTGTAATTTAAAATTAAACATTATGGGGTAGTACTTTTCTTTTACAGGTAATTCCTGTGGTAGTCAACAGCGATACGAGGCTGTACTGCTGATATCTACAGTGGCTTGTACTACTACTTACAGTCGGTGGTAACTAATAAAAATACTAGCCGTATTTTAAAAGGCATATATTGTGGGATTCCAAGAATAAATACAGGGCAAAATGTTGTGTATCTAAATCTCCCGACACGATATTTTCGCGATATGCATCTTACGGTACAATATATATTGCGATATTTTGTGTAGGCTGTGAATATGTTACTTTTCTGTCATAGTGTAAATAATTTAGATGTAAAAATGTTTAATAATAGTTATTTCTTCATGTAAATTGGATTGAAACAGAGTAAAGGATCATGGTCTAAATAATTCTCTCAGTTTTTTGGCTGTTGTTGCACCATAACAATGAATTTAAGCAGAGAAACTTGCAATTTGATATACTGTGACGGCCCACGATTTTATTGAGAGACTTTTGACGATACAACATCAGTTATTGTTACGTCCCTAATTGATTCTGCAGAAGTCTGTCCCCTGTGATTTTTTTGTTGGTTTTTTTCCATCATAAGCAGCTGTATTTGTGTTTGTACGGAGGGACTATGTGTGTCCTGATTGGCTAATCCCAGGAACCTATTTTAGCAGACAGTAAAAATAAACTTAGCTGACAAAGTATGTGACACATTTAGTCAAACACAAGTGTTTTATATGACTTCTCCAGTACATATATAAGCATATAACTTTTTGGATGGTGAACTTTCTCCACTTAAAGCTGCAGAGACCCAGCTTTTTCTGTTCCGATATCGATTTCAATACTGTAGCTTTAAGTATCTGCCGATTCCCGATATCAACCGATAACAGTGTAGAGATTGAAAACAGCATTTATTTCCTTAAAACTACAATAAAGTATGACAAAACAGATCTAAATATGTTATGTAACTGTTATTATCTTGCAAGTAAATTTCAAACAACTTTGTGTAAATACAAACTCAAGCATTAGGAGAGTTTCTGGACCGACTAAGACCGGTAAATAGTCTTATTACATCGGCTTGTACGCCAAACTTATATTTGGAAGCAGATATCCGATCCAGCTCATTTTTCAGTATTGGCACTGAAATCAGATACCAGAATCACATCGGTCCATCCTTATTTAAAAAAATATGTCAAAATATGTTTGTTATAAAAGGCTACAAATGAATAACAAATTTTACAGTGAATAATGAATATTACAGTCAGTTTTCTTACTTCAATTCTTAGATCTAATAACAATAATTAAATGCTTCTTTAAAAAGTAGAAGTTTTAACACGTTCCATTACAGAACTGTTTCAAATTTACACAGGCTAATTCTAGTATTATATATAAAAATGATTATGTGTAAAAATTAAATATATTTTTATCTGTTTTTTTTTTTTGTTTTTTTTTTTCCCCCCCTTTTAGACGACATAGTTAAAGCTAAAAGTGAAATTTCCTGCCTCTTTTAGTTTGCATGCAGCGCAGCTAACCGCACTGGGACCGGAGCCAGTGGTACGTCTTTACGCTTGGCTCTGCTCCAGGATGCCGGTAAATCATCACCTCCTCCCCGCCTCCAGTGCGGATGTTTCGGGGCAATTAACCGAGCCAACTCATTCAAATCCCGGCTCGGTATCACATTAAATCTTCGTAACGCGCACGGAGCCTTTAGACAGACGCGAACGCACCGCTCACCTCAACTTTCCCTTTATTTTTGCTCCGAGAACCAGAACAATGGAGAGACCGGAGCGGAGTGAAGGGGGAGAGAGCGAGCCAGAGACGGGATAGCGCAGCATCAATAAAGAACCAGTTGCTTATACGGATGCCCGGACACGAATTCTACCCAAACCACGTGTGTTGGTAGTAAAAAGTTCACATTTCAATCCTTTACTGAAGAGAAACATGGCAACACAAATGAACTCGTCTTTCTCGGATACAAAAACATAACTATGAGAGAACAATATTTGACTTTCAAAGCAATAAGTGGAAATGACAAAAGATTTTCAATATTTTCAAGTGAATTGCGTATTTTTAAATCCAAATTCAGATTTTTAAATATTTGCCAAAAAGAAATATCCAGAAAAACTGCATGCGCGTGAAAAACTAATGTAATGAAATAGCAAATAATAATAATAATAGTTTTAAAGCATTATAGCAGTGAATACGCTATTAAAACGTAACTAAATATTAAGTTGTCACCAAGATGTATTGCCAAAATCACGCACATGACCTCACCAAAGTCATGTCTGTTTTACCGTGCGCAAAAATCACCAAAAATGTCAAAATGCGTAAATATGACCAAACAACGTGCAAAAACGCAACCGAACCTCCACGTTTCCAACAGCGGGAATACTGCAACTGCGCGCCCCGATCCACCTGCTTCATCCCGGGATAGACCACCAACTCTCCGCGCTCACGGACCAGCGTGTATCCATCCAACATGCCATCACTGCGCTGCGTAAAAAGCTATCCAATAAAAGAGTTGTGTCCTTACCTTCTTCTGAATGACAGTCCTTTACGAGCTCCAACAATAAAATCCAAAAAAGCGAAACGAGCGCCTTACGCAGATCCATGGTTGTCGTGGCAGTTCCGCGGGCTTGTGATCATGTCTCTCCGGGCTTCTCCGCACTGTACACCGGTATAGAGTCGTAGCGAAGCGCGCACAGACCGGGCAAGTAGTGCTAGAGCGAGACCAGCGCATACCGTATAAGATATCTCGGGGGAGGGGTTTAACAGCGTGATTGACAGCGGAAAGGAGCAATGGGAAGGCGGGAGTAGAGCGCGGTTGGCCAATGAGGAGAGAGTAGAGAGGAGCCGGGGCAGGTGCTTCTTCAGAGCGGTGGAAGTGTGTGCAGGTCAGAAGCGGTTTGTGGAGTAAATAGAGAGTTGTGGGTTAGATCAGAGAGTGAAAACAGAGTGAAAAGTTGTATGTTAAGAGGCACAAAAGTTTTAAATTTGACCATTTAAGAAGATAAGAGACTGGGTGCTTTGTTTTAAGAATGTGGTTTGATGAACAGTGATGCCTTAAACTTACACAAAGTCTCTCCAAGCGCTACACTCTTCCATACTCGGTGATAGTAAACTGCTACTGAAGCCACAGCTGCCCCGGGACAGACAGCGACAGAGGAGGCGAGACTGTCGATCTGCATCATCGGCCCTTCCGACCACCATCGACACTCACGCACACACCACTTTCTTACGAGGCAATGTAGGTGAAGTGTCTTGCCTAAGGACACAGTGACAGTTTTTGCAACTGGCGCCCCCCTGTGGCACCTGATTTTCCCAGCGGTCTCCCATTCAAATACTAACTAGGCCTGGCTGAGCTTCTGAGATCTGACAGGATCAGGCTTGGACATGCTGGTATGGCCACAAGATGAGTCAAGTGTCTTGCCTAAGAACACAAGGACAGACCTTGGAATCGATCCTCTGACCTTCGGGTTGGGGAGCCTAAAGGTCAGAAGATCGGGGGACATTGCTCCCCCCTTCTTCGCCTGGAATGTTCCATGGTATGACATTATCTATATTATACTCAACTAAATGTATTTCTATTACACCCAAATACCTTAAAAACATTCACTCTTACAGGGAGTTGGGCCACCTCTCCACAGATCTGATTTGTAAATTGGCCTGATGACGTCACCTGCTTGTATCCATGAAAATACATACGTTTAATGCTGTACTGTGGAACATTCAAGGCAACGCAACATCCCCATGGAGACAGCAGGTAGCAGACCGTCCACTAGATAAGATGCACAACTGTCCATTGCCTGGACGTTTAGTTGTATGAGGATCATGAGGGAAGTAGAGGCAGGAGAGATGAGTCTGAGCTTCAGGTGGAGTTTGTCCCAGAAAAACACAATGTCCACCACAACCTCTGTCGTTTAGCCGCAGGGCAGCTGTGGCCACAAAAAGGCCAAAACATCACATCAAAGTGTCTCTACTAAAGCTACTACTACTGCTGCTACTACTACTACTATTACTACTACTATTACTACTACTATTACTCCTACTATTACTACTACTACTATTACTACTACTACTATTACTCCTACTATTACTACTACTACTATTACTACTACTACTATTACTACTACTGCTACTACTACTACTACTATTGTTACTAGTGATATTACTACTTCTACTACTACTACTACTACTACTACTACTACTACTATTACTACTATTACTACTACTATTACTACTAGTACTATTACTACTTCTACTACTACTACTACTACTACTACTACTACTTCTACTGCTACTACCATTACTACTACTACTGCTACTGCTACTACTACTACTACTACTACTATTACTACTAGTACTATTACTACTTATACTACTACTACTACTACTATTACTACTTCTACTACTACTACTATTACTACTACTGCTACTACTACTACTACTACTATTACTACTACTACTACTACTACTACTACTATTACTACTTCTTCTACTACTACTATTACAACCACTCCTAAGTTCAGATCACGGGTCTGGGGTGTTGGGTTGGGACGTTTAGGCTGGTCCAGCGTTTCTATTTCTAATGTCTGAAAAATCTGAACTTGTTGAAATGTCCAGGGTCTGTCCTCAAATGGAAACGTCCAAGGTCTGTCCTCAAATGGAAATGTGTCCAACTGACGCATTTGACATCGTGGTATGAACACAGATATATTATACTCAGGCTGATTTCTCTTTACAGTATATTCAAAAGACTGAGAGTATTTAGCACTCCTTCCTAGAGAAACTAGCTTATTTCTAATGCAACTGATTAAAAGTAATCATCCATTTTTAATCACTTTTTTTTTTTTTTTTCAAATAGGACAAACAGAAGTACAAAATAGCAGAAAATGCACACAAATACTATTAATACATGTTCAGCTCTGCAGTAGCCTCTTCTGTTTGTCCATATTTTTAAGGAAGTCCATGTTTGTGCGTTTGACCCGTGTCTGACCCTGTGCACACAGAGGGCTCTGCTCCTCTGGACTCTCCAGCCCCCCCCTCTGTCCGGAGGCCAAACTTGCTCTGAATTATTGATTTTGTGTATTTGACAGATTGTTGTGTATTGGTCAAAAGTATGAAGTTTGTAAAGTAAAAAAGGTTACACAGCTGAGGGGGAGTTTTTAACAACTGAGAAATACCAGATGAGGCTGTAGCGGTTATAAGAAGCAAATTTAGTTCTCTGCGTTTGACCCTCATACCACTGGGGAACCCGGTCAGAAGAAGTTATGGGTAAAACAGAAAGAAGTCTCAATAATAAGTAGACACTGGCTGTATCAGAATGTCCACACTGTTCAGGGGTCACGACATTTTTAGTGGTGTCTGAATTTCCAGTGGGTGAAAAAGTAGTGCACTCAAAATTTCCCACAATGCACCTTGAATAGTAGAGGGCATTGCTGTGGTTGTGGTCAATATAGACCACAATGCATTGCAAGAGTCGAGAAAACCCGGCGTACAGTGACAGGTGTTTAACTGGACACGCTGGTTTATGGCTCTGTTGATCCTGATTCTGAATAAAACCCTGTAGAGGGCGCTAAAGAGTGCGGGCCTAGGGGTTAGGGACTAGGATGGACATTCAGACACAGCCAATTCTCAGTGAAGGTGTGATGCTAACTGTAGGCACTGTTCTGTATGAGACTTTATTAGATTTAAATGTATGCTTTATTTCAACACAATCTGGCCAGAAAGAACGGACTTAGCTGGAACTACAACAGGTGAGCAGAGCTGTACTGTTAAACAAAAGACAATCTTAAAACTTTTTTTGAGGTCTCATGCAGTTTGGAGATGTTCCACAGTATGATATTAACTGGTCAGATGCATTCTTACTTTTTCACCAAAAATACATACATTTGTCTAGTTTTTTTTGTTTTGAAGTTCATAATTTTACTTATACTTTTACTCGAGCAGCAGATATGACGTAATATTATGTAGAGGTAATTCAAGTTCTGTTACCCAGCAACCACGATGACAGCGTACACATGCGTTCGAGTCTCCCGGTTATGATCAGGTTTTTTGAGTATCCTGGTTTTGTGTCCATGTAGACGCAGTGTCCTGATTTCTCAAAACTGGACTTTTTAAGTAATACTTAAAAGAAAATACTTAAAAAACTAAATAAAACTGTGTTGCTCTTGAACCAAACTCACTCTGTGACACTGTGTTTATTTTTCAACTGTTAAAAACGACTTTTACTGAAGCTGTGCCAGAGCTCCACGGTCTCATGTTCTGACGTGAATGTTTGTCTTATTTTTTGTTGGAACTTATTAAAAAGCCTTAAATTAGCAAAATTGCTACATGTCTAGCCCCTTGCCATGTCTGTACCGTGGTTACCATAGCAACCAGTCTAAATATCCAGGATACTCTAATGGCGCATGTACACGGGAATATGAGTATCCTGGTTTCTCTGAGCGCAGGTAAACGCCATATCCAGACAATATACTCGATGTTAAGGGCTATATTTCACAATAGTTATGATTAGACCAATGAAAATGTTTTTTTTTAAATAATGAAATAATCCGTATTGTATGTATAAGTATGTCTGTGGGCGCCGCTATATTTATTTTGGTTTGTTTTGGCGCTTTGCCTTTGGCTTCTGCACAAACCTCAATGCTGCAGCCTGATTGGTCCAATACTCCAGGACGGATTCTCGTGAGTCTGTGAACTCACAAATAACTTCTTGCTGCGTGAGTTTAGACTAGACCAGGACTAAAAAAGGATCAAACCAAGTCTACATCAGGATTCAAACCGGAAGTCCCAGTACGTTGGGTTCTATATCCAGCCTGCCCAGTCTGTAAAGAATAATTCCTCACATTATAAGCCATTCATAAAAGCAGCACATGCCTCATTCAGAACAAAGAGTATATTTAAATCCCATATCATTGTTCTATTGTGTGGACCAAATGAGTGTCCCCCTTCACTTGGACTCGTCCTGGAGCCTAATCAGCCTGTTTCTTGTGTCCCTCTCAGGTCCGGGTCCAAACCTCAGAGGACAAAGACTTCTTGTACTGAAACCAGTTTAAAGTGATGAAGTCTGTGAGTGGGCGGAGTAATTACACACGAGCGCTTCAGAACGAGTGTAGAGAAAAGTTCATCTCGGTTTTACGGCGTTCATATTTCAAACAAATTAAGTTCAAATCAGGTTAAAATGTGGAGGAAAGATTACTTGCTTTTTTTTAGCTAATATATGAGCAGCTATGGGTTCATTTTTTCCTCTGTGTCTGGCTATGAAATATGGGTCAAACGCAAAGTATGCAGATTAAATGTCTTGCTCAAGGACACAACAACAGCATTAATCTGTGGGAGCTGGAATTGCACCGTCAGTAGACCTAATGTCTCATCCTCTTCCTCTCCTCGTCCTCCTCCTCGCCCTCCTTGTCCTGTTATTCTCCTCATCCTCTTCTCCTCCCTCTTCCTCCTCATCTTCTCCCTCTTCTCTTCTTCCACCTCGTCTCCTCCCCCTCTTCCTCTCCTCCACCCCCTCCTCTTCCCCTTCCTCTCCTCCTCCTCTTCGTCATCCTCATCTTCCTTTCCCTCTTCCCCTCCTCCTCTCGCTCCTTCTCTTCTCTTATCCATCCACTTCCTCGTCTGCCTCCTCCTTTTCTTCCTCCTCACTTCCTCTCCTCCTCCTCTTCATCCTCCCCCTCCTCTCTCTCCCCCTCTTCTTCTCCTGCTCTTAACCCTCCTCCTTTCCCTCCTCCTCCTCCTCCTCTCCTCTCCTCCCTCCTCCCCCTCTTCTTGTGATAGTCAGTTAGCACCTCTCCATCTTTTAATGCCATGCCTCCTCCTGCTCCCTCTCTCCCTCTTCCTCCTCATCCTTCTCCCCTTCCTCCTCCTCCTCTCCCCATTTTCTCCCCCCTCCTCCTCCTTCTCTCCTGCTCATCTTTTTTTGTGTCCAGTGGAAATCATTGAGCACCTCTCTATCTTTAATGCCGTGCCTCCTCTCCCTCCTGCTTTCTCTCCCTCCTCATCCTTCTCTCCTTCCTCCTGACCCCTCTCCCCCTCCTCATCCTCCTCCCCCTACTCTACTCTCCTCCCCCTCTTCTCGTGTGTCCAGTGGAAGTCGTTTAGCACCTCTCCTTCTTTAATGCTGTGCCTCCTCTCCTTCCTCCTCCTCCCTCTCTCCTTCCTCCTCTCCCTCCTCATCCTTCTCTCCTTCCCCTCTCCCCCTTCTCTGCCCCCTCTCCATCCTCCTCCCCCCCTCCCCCTCTTCTTGTGTGTCCAGTGGAAGTCGTTTAGCACCTCTCCATCTTTAATGCTGTGCTAATGAAGGCGCCGGGAGCAGCAGCAGTATCGTGAGGGAGTCCAGTATAAAACATGTGATAAACGTAACAGGGCTTTTAATGACCGCTCTGACCCTCTGCACTGACCACGCAAACACTCACACGCATTTCATTACAACAGACGGGACAGGAGAGCTGTGAGGGAGAAAGAGGGATCAAGTATTCATTACAATAAAGGGAAGAGATGAAAGATTGAATAAAACAATAGTTATTTAGTACAGTACATTTCTGATGGGAGTGTCTGCCACGTGCTTCCACCATAGAACCACACAGATAAATATAAAAAGAAATGGACTATGTGACGTCAACCTGTTCGGCTCCAGTCAAATGAAGCTCACTGAGACTAGCAGTTACAGGGTGAATTTGGAGCAGAGTTCCATATTTGAAATTCTGACTGAGAGTATCATAGCAACCAAAGAGCCAATCCGGAGCGAGGCTGTTGAAGGTAACGCTCCTTCATTTAACAAAGCTGTCAATCAAATCTTTTTAAGACCAAAATGACGAGGTTCACTGCAGTGAGCTACAGTATGCTCATTTATATACAGTCTATGCACTGAATTAATCTTTTCATGTGTTTATTCAATTATAAATGTTTTAATGCTATAACTTACTTTGCACTCTTACAGTGAGTGGGTCGCCTCTCCACAGACCTGACCTGTAACATGCTGGTCATCATAGGCACACCCCCATCTGTTGATGTTATCTGGTGATAACCCAAAGTGCTCTTCAGTGTTTTTAAAGTCCATATGGACATGCTACTACATGTATGCTGATGACGTGGCCATTCTGTCTCTCAGAGCTGGTTTTCTCCTCAGTGTCTGTTCAGACTATGGACTTTAACATGACATTTTATGTAATGCACAAAAAGAGTATAATATGGACAAGGACCTCTTTTTCCTTGACACGGAGCTGTCTGGACAAATATTGTGGCCATACTGGCTTGTCAAAGCCTGATCTCGTCAGATGTCAGCTGCTCAGCAGAGCTGGGCCTGGGCAGTACTTGGATGGGAGCCCACTGGAATACCGGATGCCCTGTTGGGGGCCAAAGCAGTTGTTGTCACACACTTCACCCACACTGCCTAACATGGGGTGTGCATGAGTGAGTGTTGGTGGTTGGAGGAGGGCAGTGGTGCAGATTGGCAGTCTCACTTCTGCCCCCGGACAGCTGTGGCTACAATAGTATCGCACCACCACTGAGCGTGGAGTGAATGAACAATGCACCAAACTGTAAAGTGACTTTGAGCGTCTGGAAAAGCGCTGTATAAAACTAATGCATTGTTATTATATTAAATGTGTGCTACAAAACTACATATTTAGCACAGCTTCTGTGATGATGATGATGATGATGATGATGATGATATCTATCTATCTATCTATCTAGCTATCTATCTATCTATCTATCTATCTGTATTTATCTGTGTCTATTTAAGAATGTGACTTTCAGTTTCCATGGACTCACGCAGGTGTGGTGCGCCCCTAAAGCTCTGTGGTCTGTCCTGAATAATACATATAATAAGACCTTTCACATACACTGTAGTCATACGTGTGAACATGGCCTCTGCTCTTTCACTTCCCTCTGAATTCTTGAGTGTTTGAATAAAAGCCTCTCTCCATCTCTCTCTGTGTGTTTTCAGGACCTTTCCTCTGTTTAACCACATCTCTCTGTCTCTGTGTGTGTGTGTGTGTGTGTGTGTGTGCTTTCAGGACCTTTCCTCTGTTTAACCACATCACATCTGTCTCTCTCTTGCTCACGGGGCACGTCTGTTCTGCATTATTGATCAGACTCACGATCACAAAGAGGAGGAGGAGGAGGAAAACACACTAATACATCCAGATCTTCTGGCAGTCACCTGGGCAGCCATATTAGTACTGTAAAGACAAATCAGTCCAGTTTTGTGTGAATGTTACAAACAGATAACCCTGCAGTGTGAACAGAATCTATATTTCAGTTGTTTCCTATACTTCCTTTAAAATGTTATGTCATCAGAGCGTTCAAAATTCCAAATTGGACGCAAAATAGACCAAAACACATGTTCACTGACATCAGCTATAAAGTCTCATTAACAAAAAATAAGCTACAATTTGGAATTTCCAGGGAAGAGAGTTATAGACTTTATATATAAATGGCCATAGCTAACCCGCTGGCCTCCGTGTTCCAAATAAGAAGTGAGTATGGGAGCACATTGACTCTGGGTCCAGTTCAGTTTACATTGAAAAATTGTGGCCCCTCTCTCTGTAACTGCTGCAGTGGGCCTCATCATTTTGGTCTTAAAATGTTCATATTAACCCGATCTACATGATCCTGGGGTTTTTAATTTCACTATTTTGTTCATAAATCAAGATATGAACTTTAATAACAGACACACCAGGCATTTTCTTTCCCTGGGGTCACTCCTGCTATCGTTAGAAACAGGTTTGATTGACACCGTTGCTAAGTACCCGTCCCGTGCTGAACCAGAGGTGCGGGTTAGAAGGGGTGTTATTTTCAACTGCTTCATCTTGCTCCGGATTGGCTCTTTTAGTTGCTATGATACTCGGAATTCCAAATATTGAACATAGCTCCATCTTCGCCCTGTAACTGCTAGCCTCGGTGAGCTTCATTTGACTGGAGCTGGACACTATGGGTGACGCCTCACTCCCTCAGTCCACTTCTTTACACAGTCCATGCTATAATCAGATATGGTCGCTTACTAAATGATTTCCTATGGTAAAAGTTTATGATCCAGTAGAAATTTCACAATTAGATTCTTAAAAAGTGATTTTTTTTTTTCTTTTTGCACACGCTCAGAACAGCACTTGACCTTTAGTGGTGCGGCGGATGTTAACAGGATCGCTGGAGCAGAAAGCAGGATACAGACAGATAATGGGTTTGTGCGCCGAGCTTCAGCTGCACACTGTGCTTTAACTCAGACTATTTAACACCAGCACAGAACAACACTGAGCAGCACAGAGCACGACTGCCAGGGCTCTAATGATGTAATGATGCAGTATGACCCCACACACACATACACACAGACGCACACACAGATGCACACACAGGTAATCAGACTGGTCATATGTGAGAGGTGTGGGCTTTAAATGTTTTATGCTGTAGTTTATTTCTACGATCTGTTCTAGTAATGGTATTGACGCTGAATCCAGTTATGAAGAGAGAAAACGCATTCAAAATTAGATGTAATAAAATTGGACTCCTGGATGCTTTTAACTGCATCGTTAAAGCCCCAGTATGTAACCTTTTTGTCAAAAATACATTAAAATAAAAGCCTGTTTTTATGGATGTTTTAATAACATTGAAAAACATACAAAAATATATGTCCTCACTGTTAGCGGGCTTGCGTCTCCACAAACCTGACTTATTCGGCCTAGAGGAGAGCATCCTTCTGCTTGTCTCCATGGAAATGGTGTCTCTTTGGCTAAAATACAGCCATAAATGGAATATTTATCTCCATAAAGAAGGTTCTGAAGTATGGCTTTAACTTTCTATTTCCATGGGATCAGGCAGTGGACTTTCCAACCCCATAATATATAATATAGAACCTTTAATGTCCAAAACTCTTAAACTTGTTTCTTATTGTTCATTGTAAATACTGTCAAATTATTATTATTATTATTATTATTATTATTATTATTATTATTATTATTATTTATAACAATCATAATAGTACATTTATTATTTTCTTTCGTTTACTGCTTTTAACGGATTTATTCTCAAGGCAGTATACAAAAAAAATATATCTGTTGTTTAAAGGTGGTCTGTGTAACTTTTCTGGCAGAGGGTCTGCCACTTGCTTGTCTCTAAAGATATGTTATTGCTTTTTCTAGATGTTCCACAGTATGGTATTAAATTAATCTGTCTCCATGGAAACAAGCAGGTGACGCCATCAGGTCAACTGTAAAAATGCACATTCTCAAGGTATTTTTGAGAAGTAAAACACAATAACATCTCCATGGAAACAAGAAGATGGCAAACCCTCCACCAGAAAAGTGCCATAGTGCCCCTTTAAGTAAAATGAGCCCATATTTCCTTGTCTGGCGGTGGTAGTCTCTCGCTGTAGAGGTGTTAGTGTGTGTCTCATATCTCTGTGGTTCAGGGCCCAGGGCAGCACCTGTGTTTTGCCCCAGTAAAGTGTGCCTCCCGTGGGCTTCAACACTGCAGGGAGGGGGGTGGGTCTGGAGCTGATGGGGTACAGGGCTGATAAAATAGAGGACACCGGAAAGAGTGATGGGGGGGGGGGGGGGGTGAAAGGAGAATGAAAGAGAGAGGAGATTTCTACCACGTTATAACATTCCCTCATCAAAAACATGTCTGAAGAGGTTTTAGACGTTATCCATCCATGTTCCATCCATTTTTTTCCGCTTATCCGGGGCCAGGTCGTGGGGGCAACAGTCTAAGCAGGGACTCCCAGACTTCCTTCACCCCGGACACTTCCTCCAGTTCCTACAGGGGGACCCCAAGGCGTTCCCAGGCCAGCCGAGAGACATAGTCCCTCCAGCATGTCCTGGGTCTTCCCCGGGGCCTCCTCCTGGTGGGACATGCCCGGAACACCTCCTGAGGGAGACGTCCAGGAGGCATCCGGAACAGATGCCCAAGCCACCTCAGCTGGCTCCTCTCGACCTGGAGGAGCAGCGGCTCTAGTCCAAGCTCCTCCCGTGTGCCTGAGCTCCTCACCCTATCTCTAAGGGAGCGTCCAGCCACTCTGAGGAGGAAACTCATTTCGGCCGCTTGTATCTGCGATCTTGTCCTTTCGGTCATTAACCAAAGCTCATGACCATAGGTGAGGGTACGAATGTAGATTGACAGTAAATCGAGAGCTTTGCCTTTCGGCTCAGGTCCCTCTTCACCACAACAGTCCGGTACAGCGACCACATCACTGCCGACGCTGCACCGATCCGTCTGTCAATCTCACGCTCCATCCTCCCCTCACTCATGAACAAGACCCAAAGATACTTGAACTCCTCCACTTGAGGCAAGGACATCCATGTTTATTCGTCCTATTCAAACCCTCTTTACGGTGAGCTCTGAGATTCTGTCCAAGGCTCCGCCCACAAGTCTATGTCACCCGTGCTCCCACTCGACAATTCTCCATAAATATACAAAAACATGACACAAACCTGTACACTACAACTGATGCAATGTGCAGTAGTTTCGTTGAGATGCACGCTGATTGTATTGTGTGATAGCGCTCTGAAGGGGAGTGACCTAGCACAGAGAGCAAAACAATAAAATGTAACATGGTGATCTAAATATGTTATATGTGTTAGCAGTTAATACACCATAGAAGTGTAGTACCCCCGCTTTAATGCCATACTGTGGAAAATAGGCAAAGCACAATATCTCCCATAGACAAGCAGGTAACGGTCCCTCCTCCATACAAGTTACATAGTGCTGCTTTAGTGGCAGTTTACAAGAGACAGCTCATTTCAATGAAGTAAATGCCATAGAATCTTCCTAGAAAAAATGTAGGCCATGTGACACATTCCCGGAGACATAAAGACGGCTAATTTAAGTATCTCCACTTATAGAATCCATATCTTTAGCCTAATCAAACTCTACTCGTGTCCACTACAGTAAAAGTACTTGCTAACAGCTAAATATGTCCCTGATGAGAGGTGTTTCCTACACAGTGGACTGGAGCGTTGTCCTCTTTGTGCGATGATTAGCCGCTAACCACTAATCACAGCCACATCAGGGTAAAATTAGACCTCAGATGCGGCCAGTCACGTTTTCTTCATTTGCTTCATTAGTTTTCATGTAAAGAGGTGTTTGTGGTTCGTTAATGTGTTTATGAAGGTAATTAATTCCTTGTATTGTTTCAAACGAGGACACAGCCTTTGTGTAGATGCGGCTGATCATAATGACATTGGCGGAAAAAGTTGAGTAAAAGAACTTTTCCTGTCTGACCTGTAACTTCTCCATGGAGATTTAATTGTTGTTTTGTTTAATGCCATACTGTGGAATATTTCAGACAATGGAAGAACAACAGAATGCACATTTAAAGGAAAATGGACTCTGGTGAGCTTTAAGTCATGTTATAATGTTGTTACCTCCTCAAAAACAGACCTGGAGTTGTGTTTGAGTAATCCTTTATTACGAAAACATGTGTGAATGAAACAAAACACAACTCCAGGTCTGTTTGTGATGAGGAAACTACATTATAAGAAAGCATGGGTATTATATTTTGGATGTTTTTATTGCACTGAAAAGCAGTAACCAATAAACATTTGAGTGGGCTTGCATCTCCACAAACCCAACTCCTGCTTGTCTCCATAGAAATGTTGTTCCTTACTATACTCCTTCCACATTATAGCATAAAACATGTCTTTATGTTCTATTTCCGTGGAATCAGGTCACGTAATACCTCCAGAAAGTTACATGGAGTGTACTGTCTGCATCTAATTATAAAGAGTTTTTGTTTTTTCATCTGATTTTCAGGAGGTGCACTCTTAGCATGGTAGTTGTTAGTTTTACCGTTAAGGCAAAACCCCGCTCTAGCCTCTGAAAGCTGTGAAAAGCTCTGAATGTATAAGGTAAGTGAGGAATAACTTTGGACCACTGCAAACTGTTTTTCGTGTAAAAAAAAAAAAAAAGGTACAGTGCCTTTAAAAAGAGTCAATATTTCAATTTTCTGCTTTATAATCTCTTTTTACCCACCACCTTTGAATAAAAATGTTAATTCCTGCATTCTGGTGTTCCATGTGTCCCAGTGGAGCAGTGGTTCTGACTTGCTTTTTACCTCCATGTTGTGTGAAAAGGTTAAAGTTAAGGTTTCTCTAATGTTCTGACAAAATGTCCCAGAACGATCACCATGGGAACCAGTGTCACCATAACGAGTTCTGCTCTGGTAATTAGTCCCGTGTACAGGAGCATACACAAGAGAGAAGGGCACCGGACCAAACCAAGACTGTGTGAATGTCAAACAGAAGAGCTAAGTTTAGTCGCAGCATATGGACAGTGTGGCCCTATAGGGACAGGTATGGTACACTGCATTTAAAGAGAAATATGGAAGACTGGAGACGACACCGCTGCTGTACAAAAGCTACAGATGCAAATTATAGAAACTGAAAGGGCAATTTTAAAGGTTCAATATTACGCAAGATTGACACTTGTGAGCTTTAAAGGGCCCATTTACGGATCTCTGTTCTAATGTTGTTTCCTCATCACACACAGACCTGGAGTTGTGTTTTGTTTCATTCACACATGTTTCACACACAAACCTGCATATTTAGGCTTAGGAGTTCTTAGGAGTTCTTCTTAGGAGTTCTCTCAATCAGAAAACACTCCGTTCCACCTTGTGATGTCATATAATAATACAGGAAGTTCTCCACTGTGTTTTTAAACTCGATACACCCTCACAAAGTAAGAGATTTAAGACGCTTTTGAAGAGGCTAGCTAAGGTACTAACTCAGGAGCTAGCTATAGACATACAGTATGAGTTGCTACAGGCTTTTTTTTACATTATTTGTGGCGGCAAATGTGGCAGAAGATCTTCAGAGGAAATACTTTGAAAAAATAAACACATGTTCCTGTTGAATTGTGTGAAATGAACTGTTTGTTTTTTCGCGCATCCAAGAGGCTACCTAAAGCAGGCAGAAGACCCATCCATCCATCCATCCATCCATCCATTTTCTCCCGCTTAATCCGGCTGGGTCGCGGGGGCAGCACGCTGCCCATTACTCTGTGCACCAGACCCAGACCCCTATGAACCCCTCTGCAGGTGGTGAGCCCACAGGAGGGAGGAATTCCTTGACGGTCCTTGATTGTAAACTGTTCATACGGGTGTTGCATGTTTTTAGTTGATGGGGGGAAACCGGAGTACCCGGAGGAAACCCATCCAGACACGGGGAGGAAACATGCAAACTCCACACAGAAAGGCCCGGGCGACCCGGGGATCGAACCCGTAACCTTCTTGCTGTGAGGCATGACCATTTTATCACCAATTGAAACACCAGAGTAAGAGCGAGGCCTTTCCTGTTGTGTTCACGCTGCAGGACACAGAGGAGGGACACTTTTGGCTCTTCCACAGGATCTGCTGACCCTTCCTGACCAGTCCTCCTGTAAAACTGCACTGAGACATTTGACTGAGACACAAAGGGACTGAGACACACAGTGGAAATGGTGCTGCAGCAAAAACTTAAATTTACCTCAAGAACAATAAAGTATCTCTCTGTCTCACTAGTAATCAGAGTCGTAGTCACTGTAATACCAATTCAATGTTTTTTGTTTTTTTTTTTTCTTTCATGATTATTTTATTCTAGATTCTTACTGAAAGCATCAAAACTATGAATAAACTCCTGAAGCACAGCTGTGAAGTGAAAACCATTTCAGGATGAATGAAGCTCATTGAGAGAAGGCCAATGGTTTGCAGTTGTTGTTTTTTTTAAGTAAACATGAAGAAAAAAAAAAAAAAAAACAGTTAGTGGGAGCAGTGGACTACATTGTGCTCTTAAAAGAATCTAATGCTTTGACTGTCTCTCAGACCAGGGCCAACACAGAACCCAGATATCTTTCTCCACGAGAATTATTTTATTGCAAATCTGACATAACATTCCTTCACAGTGTGGGATTTGAACCGGTGACACGCTCGCTGTCAGGTTAGCCCCTTTACCTCTGTGCCAGCACCTCTCTCACCGAGGCTCTCCACCTTGAGCCTGACCCCTGCGCTGGCCTGTATTCTCAGACCTGTGCTGCAGTGTTAAGTGGAGCCTGGACAGGTAATTCTGCCCTGACAAAGAGGCGGTCACGGCAACGCTTTTTCTGTCAGATCTCACCTGGGCTTCGTGAGGCAGAAGTATCGCCATAGTAACGGACGCAATTATAGGTCTGTGATGGCAGCGAAAACCCACACACACAAGTTCTGAGGAGGATGTTTGCAGTGACTTTCAAAAGTACACCTAGGGCAGCTTTAAGAAAAACGTACACACATTTTGAGAATAAGTTTGAGTTTAGGGACCATGTGTTAATAGCGAGCTAATAGTAAAATGCATAATGAGTGTTTAATTACATCATTGTTAGTATTTAAAGTACTTGTGCACTAATGCATTTTTCTCTGACTGTATTTTAAGTACTACGCCACCAACTTTTTTCTTCCCATTAAAGTTGTGGGAATTACAATAGATGCTTTTGTACATACACTGAAAGCTTATCTTAACGTATTTGTGAGTGTTTGGTAAATACCAACTAAGAGCTAAGTAACAACTAATTAGCATAACAATTACCACTTAGGTAGTGATCTTTTTTTTTTTTTTTTTTGGTGGAGCAGAGGATGCAGATGAGAGGGTCAGAGGAGCCAAGAAGTGTCAGAGGAGCAGAAGATGCAGAGGAGAGGGTATGAGGATGCAGAGGAGAGGTTCAGATGGAGCAGAAGATGAAGAGGAGAGGGTCAGATAGAGCAGAAGATGTGGAGCAGAGGATGCATAGGAAAGGTTCAGATGAAGCAGAGGATGGAAAAGAGGATGCAAAGAAGAGGGCCAGATGGAACAGAGGAGAAGGTCAGATGGAGCAGAGGAGAGGGTCAGATGGAGCAGAGGATACAGAGGAACAGACAATGAAGAGGAAAGAGTCAGGTGGAGCAGAGGATGAAGAGGGTCAGATGGCTCTGAGGATGGAGCAGAGGATGAAGAGGAAAGAGTCAGGTGGAGCAGAGGAAGACTTTTGCAGTTTGACTTTCAATTGATTCTGAATAATTTAATTTCTTAGAGTACACTGCCCATCACATATCTCATTTTGGATTTGGGTTCTTCAATTAGTCTGATGACAGCACCAGGGCAGAGGCGCCAGAGAGCCAGAGGAGACTTAATGTGATGTGATGTAATGGCGGTGGTTTTGCCAAAGAGGGCGCTGTGCCAGGTGGACTCACTTTTGACCTGACATCTTTTGGCTGAGCTCTGAAGCCCTTTGCATTAGAAGAACGTTCAGCAGGAGCTCCAGTGAACAACATTTAAGAAGATGGACGATGTAGCGGTCATTTAGATCCATTATTTAAAGGTCTTATATTACGCAAAATGGACTCTTGTGAGCTTTAATTCATGTTAGAATGTTGTTCCCTCCTCAAAAATATTCAACATTTCATTCACACATGTTTGAGTAACACTTTATCAGTCTGTCTACATCTGCGAAGCTCAAAATGCTCTGTTCCACCTTGTGATGCCATGTAGTAGTAGTTTTAAGGGTAGTTTTAAGGGGTGAAATGATCCAAATGATTCTAGTGAAGGTGTGTGGAGTTTAAAAACATGGTGAAGCACTTCCTGTATTACCAGATGACATCACAAGGTGGAACAGAGTGTTTTCTGTTTGAGAGAAGAACTCAGTTTAAATATCCAGGGTTTGTGTGTTAACCGTGTGAATGAAACAAAACACAACTCCAGGTCTGTTTGTGATGAGCAAACAACATTAAAACAGATCAGAAAATAGCGTAAAATGAGTGTCTTGCTTCAGGACCCAACAAAAATCTGTTTCCAGTGACAACCTTCTCTGTCCGTTGTGGTCATGGTTGCATTTTTATATAGCACTTTTTCCACCTTCACACATAAAAAAAACACACACACATTCATACACAAGTGTACACAAACACTTTTTTTTTATGAGCGGGATTCAAACCACTAACCTTCAGATCAGTGGACAAACACCCGACCAGCTGAGCTAGTGTCACCCTACAAGTTCACGGAAAAGCCATGAATACAATGTATGTGTATGTGCGTGCGTGCGTGCGTGTGTGTGTGTGTGTGTGTGTGTGTGCATTGGCAAAAACAAACAGTTCTTTTCCGCCAAGCTGGTTCTGGTGCCAGTTCTGGGACGGTGCCAGTTTTAAAACCTGGTAACAACTCCTAAAAATGACATAAAACTCACTCAACACCAGAGGAGCCAAAACACTGTCAGTGTCTGCTCAAAAGCTTAAACGAGCCGTTAAAACTACAACAACCAAATGGAAATAATATTATTGCTACGCTGACAAAAACGGGTACGCTTTAACTCCAGGAAGCAGACCCCAACATGATCTAAACGCGGTCTTCTTGGTTGAATTTCTACCTTAAGGTTCATTAGAACAACGCGGCAAATCGTACTTGGTGACTGACTATATCCAGAAATAGAGGCTCGCTGTAGGGCTTTGCTAATTGGTATATAATGGACTTTAATGTGGCGTCAATGTCAGCGCAGAGGACAACCCGTAATCAAGGTTTACGCCACGTGAACAGCAAAACAACATAGCTGCTTCTTTATGATAACTCCGCACATTATGCCTCGGAGATATGATAGAAAACGCACAAAGGTTTTTTTCTTTTCTCTGTATAAATTGGTAACAGTGGTATCCCGTATCGTCCATCTCTTCCACCAATCTCGTGGGTAGAGATAAACCGGTTTGCGCGACCTACCACTCTGAAATGTAAATATGAAAGAGAAAAAACACCTGTCTGATCATGTTTTTGCGAGGAACGGCGGAGCGGAGGAGGGCGGGGGCTGGTGGTATTAGAGGGTCCGGTTGTGTTGGGGAGGGGCCGGTGGTAGAAGATAAAAGTGTTACTTCGACCTCTTCTTTTCTCTCCCTCATCTCTCCTTCTTTCTCGCTCCTCTTCCCACAGACTGTATGGACAGAGCTAACCCACCGGCCGTCGTGTTCCAAAATAGGAAGTGAGCATGGGCGCGCTTCTAGCTCCATCGACTCTGGCTCCAATTCTCTTAAAATGTCCGTATTAATCCGCTCTACATGATCCTGGTGTTTTTATTTCTCTTTTTTTCCATAAATCAAGATATGAACATGAATAACAGAGAAATCAGGCGCCTTCTTTCCCTGAGGTCGCTCCCGATAGCGTTAGCAACAGGTTTGATTGACAGCGTTGCTAAGCGTCCGGTCCCTAAACCATCGGTGCGGACGGGAGGGGGCGTTACCTTCAACAACCTCGATCTGGGTTGGCTCTTTGGTTGGTTCTTTGGTTGCTATGATACTTGAGGTCGGATTTGCAAATATGGGACTTGACCCCATGACTGCTGGCTTCGGTGAGCTTCATTTGACTGGAGCCCAGCGCTATTGATGTCACACTCACTCAGTCCACTTCTTTATACAGTCTGTGCTTCTTCCCTCTCTCTTTCACTCCTTGTCCTTCTCTCTCCCTCCCTCTTTCTCTCTCTGGCCTTCTCCCACTTCTCTCTCTTTCTCTCCTGTCTCCCCCTCTCCTCCTATCTCTCTCTCTCTCTCTCTCTCTCTCTCTCTCTCTCTCTCTCTCCCTTTCTCTTGTATAGGTGTAGGTTTGTGATGTGAGCCTAGACCTGTCTCCCCTTTTCTCTTCTCTTCACACTCTTTCACTTTTGCTCCTTGTCCTCCTCTCTCACCCTTTCTTTCCCCACCTTCTCTTGTCCTCCTCTTTCTCTCATTCTCTTCTCGCTTTCTCACTTTCTCTGTGTGCTCCTCTTTCCTCTTCTCTTGCTATCTCTCCATCTTTCTCTCATTTTTCTGTATCCTCCCCTCTCTCCTTCTCCTGCTATCTGTCTCTCTTTCTCTCTTACACACACACTTTCTCTCTTTCTGTCCTCCTCTCTCTCGTTCTGCTATCTCTCTCACACACTTTCTCTCCATCCTTGCTCTCTCTCCTTCTCCTGCTGTCTTTCCCTCCCTCTCTCTTTCTCTCTCCTTTGTTCTTTCTTTCTCCTGTTTCTCCCTCTTTCTCACACATTAAGGAACTAAAAGGGCCTAAACCAACTCACAAAACATCCTTACAGTTGTGTACTAGTTGTACTTTTGTCGTCTTCTCCTGTCTCTCTAGCTCTTTTCTTTTCCGTTGTGTGTTTTGGTTGATCTGCTCCTCCTTCATCCTCCTGTTTAAATCTTCAGGGACGTGTCTCACATTGGACATCACAATGGCGATGCAGAGTTTTACAGTGTATCCCAGAGTGCCTCATGTCTGTGCTGTGTTCAAAGACTCTCTGAAAACTGGAAAAGACAAAACTTCTGCTTCTGTGTGTGTGTGTGTGTGTGTGTGTGTGTGCGTGTGTGTGTGTGTGTGTGTGTGTGTGTGTGTGTGTGTGTGTGTGTGTGTGTGGGTGTGTGTGTGTGTGTGTGTGATGGTGGATTCACTCTGTCCCTGGGGATAATCTGCTCCACAAAACTAAACATATGTCTCTATTTCTATCTTCTTCTCTCTCTGTCTCTCTCTGTCTCCCTTTGTCCTTTCTCTGTCTCTCTCTCTGTCTCTCTCTATGTCACCCTTTGTTTTCTCTCTGTATCTCTCTCTGTATCTCTCTCTCTTTGTCTCTCTCTGTCTTTCTTTCTGTCTCTCTTTCTCTATGTCTCTCCCTCTCGCTCTGTCTCTCACTTTGTCTCTCTCGCTCTGTGTCTGTCTCTATAACTCTCTGTCTCTCTCTTTTTCTATTTCTCTGTCTCTCCCTTTGTCCTCTTACTCTCTCTGTCTCTCTCTCTGCCCTTTTCTCTGTCTCCATCTCTCTCCCCATCCCTTCCTGTCATGTTGTCCCTCTTCTCTCTTCTCGTACTATTGTCTCTCATTCCCTTCCTCATCCCCTACTCTATTTCTTTCTCTCTCTACTCCATTTTCCCACCTCTTTCGATTTCTGTCTTTCTTCATATTTACTGTTAAGCTTTCAATCAGCCACCTGTCTCCCTCTCTCCTCTCTTCTCTCTGTCTCTCATTCTCTCCCTTTCTCTTTCCCTCTATACCCCCTCTGTTTCATACTGTTACTCTTTCTCTCCTCTTCTTTTTATACTTTTTTCTCAATATAACTTTCTCTCTATCCCCCTCTCTACCCCTTCATGTTCTCTCTCTCCCTAGTCTCCCACCTCTCTCTTCCTTTCTCCCTACATTTCTTTTCTCCTTTAACTCTCCCTACGTCCTTTTCATGCTTTCTCTCTCCCTACGTCCTCCCTCTTTCCGCCCTTCTCTCTTTCTGCCACCTCTTTCTCTCACTCTCCCCCTCTCTCTTTCTCTCTACACCCCCTCTGTGTCATTCTGTTTGTATTTCTCTACTCTTCTTTTTCTCTATCCCTCTCTTTCACTCTCCCTACCCCGTTTTTCATGTTTTCTCTCTCCCTACTCTGCTCCCTCTTATCCCTTTCTCTATCCCTCCCACTCTTTTTCCCTCTCTCCTGCAAACTACATTATAATATTGATATTACACACAAACAGAAAAAAAAAAAAAAATACATGTAGCTCTTTATTGACCGTCGAAAACACAGAAAACTAATGACCATCCTTTAATTAAAATCAATTCAAAACAAACCAATAATTAGACGTTGAAAACACTGCAAAACACATTTACAACTCCGCACTTTCAAAGTTCCAGATCCATAATTTAAAGGTGCATTGTGGAAATTTTCTGGTGTAGCTGTGTGTGTCCTGCCTGTCTCCATAAAGCTGGTATTGCTTTGCCTCAAATGTTCTACAGAATGGCACTGAACTCCATCTATCTCCTTAAAAAACGCAAATGCAGCCACCAGCCAAGTTACAGGTCAGGTCTGTGGAGAGGTGATCACGCTCACAGTGTGTTTTTCAGTGTGTGATACATTTGTGTAATAAAAAAACTTGTAGTAAATGGTAAATAGATTAGATTATGTACGTGGTAGAACATTTCAGACAAAGTTGTAGCATCTTCATGAGGTCAAGCAGGTAGCTGACCCCAACAACGAAATGAAAAACAAAACAAATGAAGTGTAACAAAACAAAATAATGACAACATGAATAAATGAGCGGAAATGTAAATCAAATACAGTCAACGGACAACAGAAATCTGCAACACAATGAACACTTTTTTTTGCTGTTCATTCCGTTGTTGTTGTGAACCCTGAGCACCACCGTACGACCCTCCACCACACAGTATTGCACCTTTAAAAGCGTGGTACCTCAGTTTTTCTGTCTTAAAAATGTGAAAAACAGAACAAGTTCTTTTTAAACAGTTTGAAGTGGTCCAAAGTTCTTCTCGCTTACCTTATGCATTCAGAGCATCCTCATTATTCACTCTCTCCCTACTCTTCTACCTCTTTCCTGCTCTCTCTCACACCCTCTCTCCTCTCTCTCTCTATCCTCTCTTTCTCTCCTCTTCCTCTCTGTCACTCTCTCTGTCCTGTCTCTCACTCTCTTTTTTCTCTCTGTCCTCTCTCTCTCCCGCCTCTCTCTTTCTGTCCTCAGTCTCTCTCTCTTTTCTCTCTCTATCCTCCCTCTCTCTCTCTCTCCTCTCTACCCTCTCTCCTTTCTCTCCTCTCTCTCTCTCCTCTCTCTCTCTCCTTTCCCTCTTCTCTCTCTCCTCTCTCTCCTCTCTCTCTCTTCTCTCCCTCTCCTCTCCTTCTTCTCTCTCTCCCCTCTCTCTCTCTCCTCTCTCTCTTCTCTGTCTTCTCTCCCTCTCCTCTCCCTCTTCTCTCTCTCCTCTCTTTGACCTCCAGAGGTGCTTATATACTACACTATGTACTGGGGCAAAACACACTTTGTAAAGTCTTATGATTTGTGGTTATTATAGCTTCCCCATAGCTAAACCGTTCAAATTTAACATGAAAAATAAAAGTTCATGTGGCTTCCGTAATCAGCTCTTTATTTGGACTTTTAAAGGTGCACTGCGTAATATTTGTGGTGGAGGGTTTGCCACTTGCTTGTCTCCATGGAAATGATATTGCTTTGTCTTGAATGTTCCATGGTATGACATTAAACTTAAACCTTACATTTAACACAATTACAGGTGTTTTTATTGCTCACAAGTTCAACGACACAGATCTGGTGGCGTTACTTGCTTGTTACCATGGAAATAGCAATAACATCTCCATGGAGACATGCCGGTAGCGCACCCTCCACAAGTTACTCAGTGCACCTTTAAGGACAGAAAATGAGACAAAACAAAGGCAAAATCTGGGGCCATTGAGAGGAGGGAGGAGATAGTCAAATACCCGATTCTTCTTCAATATGGGTTTATAGAGGTCACGTTTTGGGTGAAATGTTTTGTTTACTGCTCTGCTCTGGGTGAAGATGACTTGAAATTGCCATATGATTCTATCTAGTTTTGTTTAGATATGTATTTTAGTCTAGGAAAAATAAATATGAAGGTGATCGCCATGACTTCACAGTAACAAAAGCTGAAATGGTCCAACGCAAAAGCGAAGAAACAATCTCATATGACAAGAATGCGGTGCGGTCTATTTCCTGGTAATCTCAGGCTTAAAAATGCTCTCGGTTGATTACAGGTGATATAGAGCTGCTGGAATAGTCTTTAGAATGGAGACAGTTTGAGCTCCATTTGTGAAACTGATGCGTGGATATAAGCACAGAGAGATAAACAGAGACCGAGATGCAGAGCTCGGTCTCTGTTAGTCACTTCGGTACTTGAGTACTCGTTCTTCGGTACTTGAGTACTCGTGAGTAATTGTGTTTGAGAAGTTGGATAGAGCATTCTCAGCTCGCTCTAAAGAAATGTTTCATGTGATCTTAAGGAAATAAATCTACTTAAAATGTAGTTTATTGACCCAAATGATTGACACAGAAGTCTGCATTTATTCACAATTCCTGTAATAAATCATTGTTAAACCTTCTCCTGGATTTTGTCTGCTCCTTGTTGAGTTGTGACTCTATATTCCAGCTCGTGCATTCCGCTCTAGTGAAGGACCAAAGTTTCCACCAGAAAGGGCCAAGTCTTTTCAGTTCGTGCCCTGTATCTACGGAATTCACTGCCCCTTGAGCTCCGAAAAGTCATGTGTCCTTACTGAGCTCCTCCTCCTGTCTCTAAGGGAACGTCCAGCCACCCTGCAGAAGAAGCTCATTTAAACATTTGTATCTGCCATCTTCATTTGGTCATGAACCAAAGCTCATGACCATAGCTGAGAGTAGGAACATAGATCTAAACCAGGACTAAAACCAGTACTGAACCAGGACTTAACCAGGACTGAATCATTACTAAACCAGGACTAAACCATGACTGAACCAGGACTGAACCAGAACTAAAATAGAAATAAACCAGGACTAAACTAAGGACCATAGCTGAGAGTAGGAATGTAGATCTAAACCAGGACTAAACCAGGACTGAATCAGGACTGAATCAGCACTAAACCAGGACTAAACCAGAACTAAACTAGGATTAAACCAGGACTAAACCAAGGACCATAGATGAGAGTAGGAACAAAAATCGATCAAACCAAGAACTTTTCCTTTCAGCAGTTGTTGGCAATGCACATACAATTTTCACCATCAGAAGGTCCTCGGTTGGATTCCATGATCGTACGGAGTCGTTCAGTGAGTTTGCAAGTTCTGCCACAACCCCAATCCCAAATCTATCAAGGCAATGTGGATTAAGCCTCTTGCACATGGACACTACAGAAACTTTGCAGTGACGGTAGTGAGGATTGAACCATCATTGGGCTAAAAATGTGCCACTGAGTTACGCATTGACACAGTGGTGCATTTGAACCTTCAATTAGACTTTATTTAGCTGTTCATTTCCGTGTTGGAACATGTTTTGGTGATGCTAATCTGGTCTCTCTGCAGTATGCTTGAGGCTAAACTGTTTAATGTGCTCTTTTACAGCCTGTTCTGCTGCACTGTCCCGAAGAGTTTCACTTTAAACTTAATCAAGTCATAAAGCGTGTCTCTTCTGTTCCGAATAAGGACGTCCATTTTCATCTGCGTTAAAGGGCCACTAAACCTCCCCGCTTTAATCCCCACGGCCCCCCTCTCCACCGCCCTAAACGCAGCTCATTTGAATATCTATAAATCACATCTTTTACAGATGAAGATTTTGGAGGTGACTTTTTCCGTTTTCATGGAGCTGATAAGGCTTTCCAATTGAATAACAGGGCTAAAGTACAAAGTTATTTCTGTTTAATAAGCAAAATATTGTAATTTATTTTTCTGAGGGTTTTTGTTTGCAGTGACATCAGCTGGGGGCGTTCTATGTGTAGTTACCATGGTGACACAATGCACACATGAGAAAACACTGCCAAAAAAAGTTTCAAGACTGAAGAAAATTCCAGAAAAAATACACAATGCATTTAAACAAGACATTTTCAGGAGCTTGTGATCAGTCCGAGCGTTCATGGTGTTGTTGAGGAGTTTGAGTTTCAACAAAAACGTAATAGTAATTGAAAAACTGTTGGCTGACGTTAGCTAGTTTGTGACTGTAATGTTACGTGTGAGAGACTTGTTTAACAGCACAAAACTAAAACAGCTCTTTCTGGTCAGACTGTGTTCAATTTAAGGTCAGATTTAAGTCTAACTTGAGTAACAGCTAGTAGTATCTTAAGTTAGCATCACACCTCCAGGAAATGTTGATGACATCAGCTGCACAGTATCAGTACAAAACACCATATTTGCCAGCGGAGGATGCAAGAACCTTCTGGTGATTTACTGAAGAGAGAAGTCGTGGAAATGAGGCTTCAGATGGTTGGTATTCAGTGAAGACAACAAGCACTTACCACCTAATGACATCATGCAGTGTGCTGAGCTCTGGAGAGAAAAACACGCTGGACAAATGAATGAAACAAATTCAAGAGAAAGAAACAACATTTTGGTTAAAAGCAAGTGTAGTTTGGCATTTAAATAAGGTAAGGCACACTGTGTAACTTTTCTTGGTGTGTCATTGTTTTTACCACTACAAAATCCCTGCATTTCTACTTTTTTAACTTGGGCTGGTGGTGCTACTTGATTGTCTCCATGGAGATAACTTTAATGCCATACTGTGGAACATTCCAGGGAAAGCAATAGCATCTCCATGGAGACAAACAGGTGGTGGACCCTCCATGTTTCCTTTTATTGTTTTGAAAATGCTATATTCACCAAAAACAATGTATTATAATGTTTAATACTTAAACATTCCTAATACATCTGGCACTAAGTCACTCCCCCTTCAGAGCGCTATCACACAATCAGAGTGCATCCCACTAATGAAACTGCTGCATGTCGCATCAGGTTTGTGAAGTTGTAGTGTAGTTTTGTGTCATGTTTTTGTATATTTATAGAGAATTGTCGTGTGGGTTCAGAATCTTACAGCTAACCATAAGGAGAGTTCAAATAGGGCCCAGGAGAGATCACTAAATTACTCAAACATGCATGGTTGACATACTAGTATACAACCGCTTCATGTTTTTGATGAGAGAACGTTAAAACATGGTAGAAAGCTCCAAAAAGACAAATTTGAGTAGACAGAATAAATTTTTTATTCCTCAAAAGCGGAGAAAATGCATTTAATCAGAAATCAGAAAATGAGGCTAGTATACACGCAAACTAGGGATCGGCTCCAAAATATTGGTTCTGCAGATATTCTGGTTGGAACTATGAATATATGATGTAACAAGACTATTTACTGGTCAAAGTTGGTCCAGACACAAAGGTCCAGATACAAAGTTCTTCAGTCGTCCAATATTTCTTGTTTTTAGGAAAATAAAGTCTTTTTTTAAAATCTGTAGATATCGGCTATAGACAAATACTCAAAAGAATTAATATCTGAATCTGAATCTCTTATGCAAACATCACTAGAGGCCCTCACACTGCAGCCTGAGCTCAAACTCCTGTCTCCAGACCCACGACCCACTCCTTCACACCGCACAATGCTACATGCTACATATTTAATGCTAACGGCTAACGGGGTAAGGGAGAGTTCAGCCAAAGTTACAGGGACATTTTTCACCGTGCGCCTCCGGAAATCCCATCGAGAGAGGAGAGGAGCCTGGAAACATGACTACTCTGCATCCGATCAGCTCCTATGGCAAACCTGATGATGCAAGAAAGAGTTTTGTAATGAATAAACCATGTAATAAAATGTCCTGCCCCAGTGCAGATAGGTTCTTAAAGCAGCAGCTCTTGGGGCCAAAATGAGACTGCTGTGTACTGTCTGCATTTAAAGGGCCTATATTACGATATTTTCTGATTTTCTGTGTTCTACTGTTGTTTCCTCATCACAAACAGACATGGAGTTGTGTTTTGTTTCATTCACATATGTTTAACACACAAACCCTACATGTTTAGGCTGAGTTCTTCTCTCAAACTGTCACATTCTTCCACCTTGTGATGTCATGTGGTAATACAGAAAGTGCTCCACTGTGTTTTTAAACTCCATACACCTTCACTAGAATCATTTTGGATGATTTCACCCCTTAAATTGCCAATCTCTACTGAACAAAATGTCAAAAGGAGCTGTTAACTTGAAAACTACCACTTCATGACATCACAAGGTGGAACAGAGCATTTTGAGCTTTGGAGACGCAGACAGACTGATAATAAAGGGTTACTGAAATGTTTAAATGACTCAGAACTGGAGGTAACAACATTATAACATGACTTAAAGCTCACAATCCATTTTGCGTAATATATAGAACTTTACGACATTGATCCATCGACAAAATATTACGATTCTCAATCAGTTCATGATAAAACAATTGCATTAGTTTTTTATAAAGTTCTCCAGAAGTCTAAGACTTTACTCACTTTAAGTCTCATGTATTATTCATGTAATGGCTGGGTTTTGTACTGCACTTTACAGTCATGACCAGCTTATTGTTACTTTGCAATGACGTCACACTGGGGGTGTCCAACATGTATCTCTAATGGTGGAATGTTCAGTAGAAACCATGGAGACACAATGCACACATTAGCAAACACAGACAAGTTTTAAGATTGTCTGAAAACTACGAAATGTATTTAAACAGCACATTTTCAGGAGCCTGTGATCAATACGAGCGTTCATGGTCCTGTTTAGGAGTTTGATTTTCAACAAAAATGGTGAGTTTGAGTAACTGAAAAACTGTTGGTTAATGCTAGCTATTTTACAAACCATTTCACCAGTTGTAGTTCCAGCTAAGTCAGTTCTTTGTGGTCAGATTGTGTTAAAATAAAGCACAGGTTAAAGTCGAATAAAGCCTCAGACAGAGCAGTGCCTACAGTTAGCATCACTCCACCAGGGAATGTTGATGACCTCAGCTGCAAAGTATCAACTGAATGCTACAGTAGGTTATTCATTATCAGTGGTAAAATGTGGCTTCCTGACCAAGTTTAGAAGTTTAGAGTTTATGGAGTTTAGAAACACAGTGGAGCACTTCCTGTATTACCACATGACATTACAAGGTGGAACAGAGGTTAAACATGTGTGAATGAAACAAAACACAACTGCAGGCACGTTTATGATGAGGATAGATCAGGAAAAAAAGTGTAAAATGGGCCCTTGAAGAATTCTAATGTAGATTTTTGTATCTCTCCAGTAAAGTTTCCATGTATTTACTGTGTCTCTGTGATGATCAGTGATCCAAACAGATCTCAGTGTTGGCCCGGTGACTGGAGCTCGTTGTGCATTAGACGGAGCTGTCGTTGTTGACTCTTTGGTTTCACTTTCACGAGGTAAATAAAGCCGAGTTCAACCTCCTGTTCAAACTCACTCAAATGACTTAGTGCTGTTTAATGAACGGCTGACAGCACAAGATGGAGCACTGCAAATGGTCTTGTTTACGGAATTGTCAAGTTTAAATGAATTATAAACACACCGCTAAACAGGAATGAGCACAGTACAGTTAGCATGGACAGCCAAGACTGCACACTAATGAAACTACTGGTATGTCTAATCTTTTGCAATCTTTGTTCGCACTGGGGGTTCTACATGTATCTCTAATGGTGGAATGTTAGGAGTTAGCAAACACTGTCAAAAAGTTTTAAGACTGTGTGAAAACTCAAGAAAAAATACAAAATGGATTTAAACAGCATGTTTTCAGGAGCCTGGGCACTGCAAAAAAAAAAAGTGTGTCTAAAATTTAATATAAACACTTAAATCTATCAGAAAATGACTTAAAAGTTGTGAAATTATCTGTCCATGCAGCAAGATTATTGTATTGTAATTGTAAATTACCTTAAAAAAAAAACAAAAAAAACAAAACTCTAGACTAGAATTAATCCAATTCAGAACTAGTAAGTAGTTAATAAGTCTGAAAACAAGATGAATAACCCAATATAAGTTTGAAAATCTTGGCCAGATCAGAGAATTTTGCAGTGTGATCAGTCCTGTAATTTTATGTGTGTTGTTGTTGTTGTTATTGTTGTTGTTGTTGTTGTTGTTTACAGCACAAATAAGCTCCCCTGTAGTGACCTTGTAGTTCCAACTAAACCAGTTCTTTATGGTCAGATTGTTTTAAAAGAAAGGACAGATTAAAGTCTAATAATAAAAGCTTCAGACAGAGCAGAACCTACAGTTAGCATCAAACACACACCCAGTTGATGACATCAGCAGTATTAATTGATCAAAATTTTGTATACATCTTATTTTTAATGCATGCCATTAATTTAAATGTATCATAACTTATATTTACTTGTGTAATTCATCGTTCTGTGTTGCACCAGAACGTCAAAGCAACTTCCTCGTTTATTCAGATCCTGAGCTCCCTGAGTTTTGACAGATGGTCTGTGAGTATCAAAACAATCATTGCATGGTTTAAGGGGAAAAAGCACTAAGCGCAGGTAATCTGAGGTGAAAGGGAGAAAAAATGTCTTGCTTAAGGACACAGTAACAGTACACAATGCTCTAAACAAGGCTTGAACGGTCCACCTTCAGGATAAACTTCCAATATCATGCGAACTGGACTTTTGTGAGCTTTAAGACGTGTTATAATGTTGTTACCGCCGCAAAAACATACCTAGAGTTGTGTTTTGTTTCATCCACACAAGTAACTCTACATCTCCAAAGCTCAAAATGCTCTGTTCCAACTTGTGATGTCATGAAGTTGCAGTTTTAGCTACCTTTTACCTGAAATGATCCAAATGATTCTAGTGAAGGTGTACACTGACAAAACTCAAATCTAGCCAAGTTAAGATGACTTGAATTAAGAAAGTTTTATTTTATTTTATTTTATTTTATGATTTCAATGAATTTCACTTGACAAGTAAAATGATCTACCAGTGGAACAATATGAAAATACATCTTGCAACACTTTAAGACAAGAAAAACAGCAACTCTTTGCACTTAAAATAAGAAACAAAATAGAATGTTGCTTGAATTAAGAAAAACACTTATTCAATTGGTGGATCATTTTACTAATATAATATAGCCTTTAAATATCAACTAAATGAATTCAGTTGATTCGTATTAACACAAACAGCTCAACTTCTCTAACTCTTACTCAAACAGACTAACTTTGTCATTATGCAAAGTACTTCATGGCCTTTAATACCTCATTAGTAAACAAACAGGCTCCATGCTGTCGATATGTCTGACTGTTCGTCTTTTGTTTGGTTTGGTCATGAATCCAGGGCGGTATAAGTCTCCGTGCAGCTCTCCTCTGCAGCCCACCTCCACACTGGCTCCAGGTATTGTTCTTATTCATGTCCCTCCATGTCGGATCAATGGAGCGGGGAGCTGTGACTGTTACTGTGTGTGTACCTGTGGTCCAAAGTGCTGGGCTATCGGATCGGGAGGGAGGGGGTTTCTGTTGTGATTCTGCTATAGATCGATACAGAGAGCACAGAGAGGAGGTTAAGGCACCATGAGGCAAAAGGCTGTACAATCTGCAATTTAGCTCAACTTTAGACACAGTGGAGCTATATGGAACCGATTGGCAGTTTGAAAAAAATTGAGACCATAGACTGTATATATACTAGTAAATGAACATAGCTAACCTGCTAGCTGCCGCGTTCCAAATAGGACGTGAGCATGGGCATGTTTCCAGCTCCATCGACTCTTCAATCAAACTCAATCAACTCCACAGCTGCCCGACCCCACACGACCAAATTTGCTCATATAACTTCTAGCCTTGGTGAGCTTCATTTGACTGGAGCCAAACACTATGGGTGAGGTGACACTGCCTTAGTCTACTTGTTTATACTAGTACAGTATATAGGTGAGATGTAAAACTCCAGTCCATAGATTATATTCTCTTTGTTGCGGAAGTTGCACACATCATGGAGTAGAACAAAGTCAAGGTCATCTGTGCTCAAAGCAACAAATACGTCTGCTGGATGAGAGAGAGACTTTATTGATACTGAGAGCGAAATTCAAGTTGCTGCAGCAACATTTACGCTGCTTGACTCAAGGTCTCGGTGCAGTTTAACAGGAGGACTGGTCAGGAAGGGTCAGCAGATCCTGTGAAAGAGCCAAAAGTGTCCCTCCTCTGTGTCCTGCAGCATCACAGCAGTGTCCAGGGGGCGCCAGATGAACACAACAGGAAAGGCCTCACTCTTACTCTGCTCTGGTGTTTCATTTGGTGACGAAATGGTCCGTTCCCTCAACGTGTTTCCTCTGGAAGATTTTCTGCCACATGTGGTGTAAAAAGCCTAGGGCATCTCAAATGTCCATAGCCCAGCTCCTTGGCTAGCCTCTTGCATGGTCTCCAGGAAGAAAAACACACTGTTCATTCACACAATCCAACAGTCCCTTGTGTTCATTCCCTAAAAAGTATTTCCTCTGAAGATCTTCTGCCACATTTTCTGCCACACATGATGTTAAAAAAAACCTGTAGCAAGATGTCCATAGCACAAACTGTATATACTGTATAAAGAAATATAGCTAACGCACTAGCCGGTGCTTTACAAATGGGAAGTTTGCATGCGGCTCTTCTGGCTCCTACTGAGTCTGGCTCCCATTAACTTGCACTGCAATATTGCGGCCCCTCTCTATTAACCCGATCTACATGATCCTGGTGTTTTTTTTCCCACTATTTTGTCAGTTAAAAAATCCTATTCATAATATGTAGCAAAAGGAGAAATTTAATTTGTCAACTGGACAGAGTTTATTTGGTTGAATACGTTTCGCAGCTCATCCAAGCTGCTTCTTCAGTTCTGGTCAGATGCTGGTGGACACTGTTTTATATCTGCTTGAAGGGAGGAGCTTATAAGCTCCTCCCTTCCAGTTGACAAATAAAATTTCTCCTTTTGCTATGGATTCTACCTGGACGACTGAGGGATTCTACACACTATTCATAATATGGCACCTGGCTCCAAAGTCGCCCCTGTAACCGTTAGCATTGCGGGTTTCATTTGACTGGAGCCGAACGCTATGGGTGACATCACACTCGCTTAGTCCACTTCTTTATACAGTCTATGGTCCATAGCTAGCTCCTTAGTTAGCCTATTGCATGGTCTCCATGGACACGGTGCATGTATAGTACAGGGGAGCGACAGTCGATATATGGTACAGTGTAGGGACGGTAAATATATGGTACAGAGGAGAGACAGTTAATGTCAGGTACAGAGGGGAAGTAACTATATGGTATAGAAGAAGCTGAAAGAGGAGAGTTAGAGCTACTGAAAGATATTAGCAGAGAAGAGTTTGCAGATGGCGTAGATCAGTTTGAGTCATTTCTAAAGGGACACCCCAAAACAACTGAATCATTTTTCCAGGTGCGTGCGATTACGATAGTCCAAAGATATCAGGGACAGATCGCAGCTTCATTTCCTGAATGTGGAGTGTGTGTGGCTGGAGTCTCTACACCACTGGGGCCCATTGTAATTATGTAAATGGATCAGGAGGCCTCTGCGCTCTGTCTATGGCCCCATGACGGTGCTATCCTTCACTGTGGGACATAAAAAATACCCTAATCAGACTGTGAAGCGGCGTGGCTAACAGCTAACATCTATAAACACATATTTAGAGCAGATTAGCTTCATTTAGCGCCCTGACAGCACCACTTAAATTATGGACGCTTTGTGTTTCTCTCAAGAGCAGAGCGTCCTTCACTTTTGGACAAGAGAATGAGGAATTAGGAAATTAAGAAAAGTGGAAATAAAAAATATTTTTGTCCTAAATTACAAAGAGCTGAGCGAGACAAACTTATGAACTGTTCTTTTGTGAGTGGATACCAGATTTAGAGATCTCTGTTAAAGTTGCACTGCGTAACTTTCTGGAGGAGACCTGCTTGTCACCATGGAGATGTAATTGCTTTGCTGAGAATGTTCCACAGCATGGCGTTATAGACATATATCTCCATGAAGACAAGTAAGTGATGCCTTCAGACCATAGAGTGCATATATATAAATATACATAGCTAATCTGCAGTTGAGCATAGGCGTGCTTCCGGCTCCAATTCACTTTATACTGAAAAACTGTCGCCCCTCGCTCTGTAACTGCTGCTGTGAGACTACTCATTTTGGTCTTAAAATGTTTGTATTAACCCGCTCTACATGATCCTAGTGTTTTATTTCACTATTTTGTCCGTAAATCAAGATATGATCTTTAATAGCAGACAAATCAGGCACCTTCTTTTGCAAAGGTTTGATTGACAGCTTTGTGAGGCTGTTGAAGGGACATTACCTTCAACATCCTTGCTCAGGATTGGCTCTTTCGTTTCGATTCTATGAGACTTCTAAATGTGGAACTTACCTTCAAATTCTCCCGTATAACTACTAGCCTCGATGAGCTTCATTTGGCTGGAGCCGAAAGCTATGCCTGAGGTCCCTTAGTCCACTTCTTCATACGATCTATGCATCAGACTAAGTTATGGGTCATATCTGGGGGGAGGAGATCACACTCACAGTAAGAACATAAGTTTTTTCACTTCACTTTTTAGTTTGATGACATATTATGGAAAACAATAACATTTCCATGGAAACGAGAAGAGTTGTGTTCAATATTCACTGTCACATGGTTGAGTAATATAAATGCAATCTGTCTCTCTCTCGGGAGCTCAACGCTTTCCCCAGTCATTTAAAAAGACTGAATAATGCATTAGATGTTAATACGGGGCTTTAATTATTGTCACTGTTTTCTATTGGACAAGTTTGACTCAGTGAAATAATAATGAGAGTCTTACATACAGAACCTTTACACTTGTCAAAGCCTCGTCTCGTAGCTGAACAGGACTGGGCCTGGTCAGTACTGGGATGGGAGACCGCCAGGAGTATCAGCTTCCACAGTGGGGCAAAAACAGTTGTTGTGTCCTTAGGCAAGACACTTCACCCACATCGCTTAACATGAAAGTAGTGTGTGAAGAGTGTTGGTGGTGGTTGGAGGTCAGTGGTGCAGATTTGCAGCCTCGCTTCTTTTCAGCTGTGGCTACAATAGAATCTTACAAACAACAAAAGAACGATAAATAAATAGGGCGACAGTAGCTCAGCTGGTAAGTGTTTGTCCACTGATCCGAAGGTGGAGAGCGGTTTGAATCCCGCTCTCGACATAAAACATCGTTGGCTGAGTGGTCAGATCCACTGACCCACAGGTTGGCGGTGCGATTCCAGCTTCCACAGATGAATGCTGTCGTTGTGTCTGTGAGCAAGACACTTAACCCACCTCGCCCCCAGTGTCTGTGTACACTGGTGTGTGAGTGTGTGTGTGTGAATGGGTGAGTGGTTCTTTTGAGTGCCTTGAAGGTGTATAAAAATGTGACCATGACCATTTAAATAAAAATAATAATAAAAACAATAAAATAAAATAAAATGTGACCATGATCATTTAAATAATAATAATTAAAAAAATATAAAAAATATATATATTTTTAATTTATTGTTCTTGTTGTTGTTGTTTTGTTGTTGTTGTTGTTGTTTTTTTGTTAGTTTTTTGTATGCATGTTAGTCTTATGTTTATTTTGTTATTAATGTGCTGGGTATTCATTCCCTCAAAATGACAAAAATTATTTAAAAAAAAAAACAAAACAAAAAAACCTTAGTATCTTACCACCCCCGAGTGTGGAGTGAATGAATAATCCACAAAACTATAAGGCGACTCTGAGCGTGAGCAAAAACCGCTATATAAAACTAACAAATTATCATGATTAGATTCTCACGTTACAATATCGACCATTATTTGTGCCTTGGCCATTTGTCATGTATCCCCTGATCTGATTATGGGCGTGTCACAGGAGGCGGAGGCGTGTGATTGGACGAGAGGTCACAACCAGGAAGTGTGCATGTAATCTGTCAAAATGGACTTGGGAATTACAGGACAAAGACGACGTGATGAACGCAATAGAGGGATGTTCCTTTAAATCTCTACGGTCGAAATATTACATGTTTTATTTATGAGTTTAATCTATAATCTATTTTTATTCAGCAAAGAGACGATCTGCTTTCTGAAATACGTAGGCTTACTTTATTCTAAGTCTTGTATCTATGGGGTTGCTATGGAGAGGATTTCTACACTCTGAAAGTATCTACTGTCTGTAACTTTTGTGGTGTAGGGTCATGTTCTTACTTTGCCTTGAATGTTCCACAATGTAGCATTAAACCTTTACTGGTGTTTTAATATGCTGTGAGAGCATATAACTGTGAGAAGAGTCCCCTATCCACAGATCTGACCTGTATCTTGGCCTGGTGGTGGTAATAAATATAATGCGATACTGTGGAACATTCCAGATAAAGCAAAAAGTTACATTCTGTACCTTTTAAGGTCTTATATTACACAAAAGTTGTGTTTTGTTTCATTCACACATGTTTGAGTAACCCTTAGTTATGAGTCTGTCTACATCTCCAAAGCTCAAAATTCTGTTCCACCTTGTGATGTCATGGAGTGGTAGTTTTCAAGTGAACAGCTCCTTTTACCTTTAGTTCAGTAGAGATCGACAATTCCACGGCTGAAATGATCCAAATGATTCTAGTGTATGGAGTTTAAAAACACTGTGGAGCACTTCCTGTATTACCACATGACATCACAAGGTGGAACAGGTGTTTCCAGTTTGAGAGAAGAAGCCTAAATGTACAGGGTTTGTGTGTTAAATGTGCGAATGAAACAAAACACAACTCCAGGTCTGTTTGTGATGAGAAAACAACATTATAACAGAGATCAGAAAATTGAATAATATGGGCCCTTTAAGTGAACTTTAAGGGGTTGTTCGTGGTGTCCCGAGTGACACGACAACATCTCAGACCAAACAATAACATCACCATGGAGACAGGCAGGCGACACACGCAGAAAAGTTACACAGTGCACCTTTCAAATGGTCCTGTGAGCCTGAACAAACTGGAGCTACAGTAGCATGGCACACAATCACACGCTATGACCCCGGTGACGCACACTCAGCACAACTGTACATGACATACACTGTACCCGACACACACAAGGAGCACGCACAAGACACACGCTAAGCACCGACTGTAGAAAGAAGTGGACTAAGGGAGTGTGTGACGTCACCCATAGCGTTCGGCTCTAGTCAAATGAAGCTCACCGAGGGGAGCAGTTATAGGATATTAGGGATAGGAAATGATTTACAGACAAAATAGCCAGGATCATGTAAAGCGGGTTAATACGAACATTTTAATAAACAAAAGCTGTTCATTTTGTCTTCTTATGTACAAAATACAATCATCCTGCCATACATTAAAAGAGTAACTGAACCCATCCACAGAGCCATGAAAAAACACAACATAAGCACTGTAGTCAAACCATACACAAAACTCCACCAACAGCTCGTACACCCCAAAGATAAAATCCCACAAGAACAAAAATGCAACGCCATCTATGAAATCATGGTGTTTAAAAACACAGTAGAGCACTTCCAATCCAATCCACTTTATTTCTATTGCACTTTTCATTAGCAGTTTCCAAAGTGCTGCACAAATACATTGTAATAACAACAATAATAATATAATCAAATAAACGCTCAGAGTTAATCATACAAGTCTTAAAACAATAAAAACAGTAAAATTCTCTGTGTTTGATAGAGCTTCAACATGGCAGAAGAACAGAGCGCCTCCAGTGAATCTCACGGTGCTTCAGAAGTCAGTTCTTCTTTAAAGAGAGAGGTAAATTCATCGTCAAAAAATAAAGAAACCGGAAATCAGACATTTGGAAGTCTTTTCCGCTTGTGTACGAGGGAAATCAGCTGCCCTTTGCATGTTGTGATAAGTGCCAAAAGTTTCTGACGTACAACGGCCATAAATCAGGCACATCAGGCCTGAATCTCTGTGCATGTGCTGTCTTGAAAGGAAAACAAGTGTTGGAGTTCAGAGGAAACAGCACAAAAGTGACAGATGCTCTACAGGCAAAGAAATGTGTTGATTTTGTTGCTCCGTATAACGCATCGCTGGTCGGGGATTAATTCAACTAGCCCAACACTTAGTTGCCACAGCAGCCACAATAGGCAAATTCAATGTGAGAGATTCTGCCCTATCCAACAACTGTGTCCCGTCCTGTAGATGACAGGGCACTCAAATTTAGGGCTTTTTAATGTTTTGTATGGCTAAACAATAAATATGTCACCAAATTCCCACTTAAGGAATTATCTGCATGTTTTTTTCCAAGCCAATGAAAAGACCGTCGCCATCTTGCGGGATTTGTGAGTGGGAGTGGGACAAAATATCGCAGATGTGGGCGGGAGCGGGAATGAAAACTGTGTCCCGTGCAGACCTCTAGTTCCTGTTAAAAGTCGTGCCGCAGAGTTTGGACCAACTCAAGTCGGTAAAGTCTGTTTTGTGAGATGCCAGAATAAAGTGCGTTACAGGAGTACAGGAGTGATGAAATAAAAGTGTGTACGACTTGTTCAAAAAGGTTAAAAGATAAAAAAAGGTTTGACTTTGGATAAAAGCCGCAAATGATAAAAACCTGATTTTAAAAAACCATTGATCTGTTTGTCAAATTTAAAATCACTGGCTAAGGTGACCCCAAGGTTGGGGACTGTGGGGCGCAACCGGTACTGCCGGATCCAAACAGTATCCCCTCAGTCTTTGCTTCGTTTTGTTTTTAAAAGTTTTGGGCCAACCAAGCCTTGATGATGTGTGAATGAAACAAAACACAACTCCAGGTCTGTTTGTAATGAGGAAACAAGATTCTAAAATAAATCAGTATTATGTAACATGACACACGAAGCCACTCTTTCTATACTGACGTGACATATTAGTACTAATACTGTAGTGATGTCAGCTGTTTAAAATAATCCCAGGCCCCACAACAGATGCCCCTAACCCTCATAATCCTCCATTATACCCCCCTCGCTCGCAATTTTTTCAGTAAATCCTCATTTTTTTCCCATGCCACTCCTCCCCCTCTTTCCCTTCAACCTTCCTCTCTCTTCCTTCCCTCTCCTTTTCTTCCTACCCCTTCTTCTTCCTCCCTCTTTCTCTATCTCTTTCCCTCTTCTCCCCTTTTCCATCCTCTGGTACTAGGATCGGGACTAAACCAAGACTAAAGCAAAAAGCAGAGCTAAAGCAGGATTAAACCAGGACTAAAGCAAGACTAAAAGTAAGATCAAAGCAGAACTAAACCAGGATTAAATCAGGACTAAGCCAGGGCTAAAGCAGAACTAAAGCAGGACTAAACTAGGACTTAAATTACAAAGATCACAAGGTTAAAACCAGGACTAAACCGTGGCTAACTCACTAAAACAAAACTAAAAGCAAGACCAAACCAGAACTAAACCGGGACTAAACCAGGGCTAAAGCAGGACAAAAGCAGGACTAAACCAGGACTTAAACGACAAAGACCACAAGGTTAAAACATGACAAAACCAGAACTAAACCGGGACTCACTCACTAAAACAAGACTAATAGCAAGACCAAACCAGAACTAAACCAGAACTAAACCTGTTCATGTTTCCTGCCAGCCTCTCTCTTCTTTCCAACCCCCTGTACACCTCTCTATCCTTCCCTCTCTAACCCCTTTCCAAGCCGTCTCCTCTTCCTCCAAACCCTCCCTCTCTCCTTCCATCTCTCTCTCTCTTCCTCCTTTCCTCCCTTTCTCCCCCTCATTTTCTCCCTCCCTCTCACACTCCCTCTCTCCTCCCTCTCCTCCCTCTCTCCTCCCTCTCTCTCTGGGGGGTTGGCAGCTGTACCCGGTGTGGATCAGATGCCAGGTGGGGGGGTGGGGGCTCACAGGGGGCGCTGGCTCGTGGCACCAGGTTGGCACTGCTCCTGTGATTGGCAGAGAGAGCCGTGGATGATATGAAAACATGACACCCACAAGTGTAACGGAGTGTTCAGGTTTGTGTAAAGACCACTGACCCTCAACCTGTAAGACAAGTGTAAAACAGGACTAAACCAGGACTAAACCAGGACTAAACCAGGACTAGACCAGGACTAGACCAGGACTAAACCAGGACTAGACCAGGACTAGACCAGGACTAAACCAGGACTAAACCAGGTCTAGACCAGGACTAAACCAGGACTAGACCAAGACTAAACCAGGACTAAACCAGGACTAAACCAGGACTAGACCAGGACTAGACCAGGACTAAACCAGGACTAAACCAGGACTAGACCAGGACTAAACCAGGACTAAACCAGGACTGGACCAGGACTGGACCAGGACTAAACCAGGACTAAACCAGGACTAGACCAGGACTAAACCAGGACTAGACCAGGACTAAACCAGGACTAGACCAGGACTAAACCAGGACTAGACCAGGACTAAACCAGGACTAGACCAGGACTAAACCAGGACTAGACCAGGACTAAACCAGGACTAGACCAGGACTAAACCAGGACTAAACCAGGACTAGACCAGGACTAAACCAGGACTAGACCAGGACTAAACCAGGACTAAACCAGGACTAGACCAGGACTAAACCAGGACTAGACCAGGACTAAACCAGGACTAAACCAGGACTAGACCAGGACTAAACCAGGACTAGACCAAGACTAAACCAGGACTAAACCAGGACTAAACCAGGACTAAACCAGGACTAAACCAGGACTAGACCAGGACTAAACCAGGACTAGACCAGGACTAGACCAGGACTAAACCAGGACTAGACCAGGACTAAACCAGGACTAGACCAAGACTAAACCAGGACTAAACCAGGACTAAACCAGGACTAAACCAGGACTAAACCAGGACTAGACCAGGACTAAACCAGGACTAGACCAGGACTAGACCAGGACTAAACCAGGACTAGACCAAGACTAAACCAGGACTAAACCAGGACTAAACCAGGACTAAACCAGGACTAAACCAGGACTAAACCAGGACTAGACCAGGACTAAACCAGGACTAAACCAGGACTAGACCAGGACTAAACCAGGACTAGACCAGGACTAAACCAGGACTAGACCAGGACTAAACCAGGACTAAACCAGGACTAGACCAGGACTAAACCAGGACTAGACCAAGACTAAACCAGGACTAAACCAGGACTAAACCAGGACTAGACCAGGACTAGACCAGGACTAAACCAGGACTAGACCAGGACTAAACCAGGACTAAACCAGGACTAGACCAGGACTAGACCAGGACTAAACCAGGACTAGACCAGGACTGGACCAGGACTAAACCAAGACTAAACCAGGACTAGACCAGGACTAAACCAGGACTAAATCAGGACTGGACCAGGACTAAACCAAGACTAGACCAGGACTAAACCAGGACTAAACCATGACTAGACTAGGACTAAACTAGGGCTAAACCATGACTAGACCAGGACTAAACCAGGACTAGACCAGGACTAAACCAGGACTGGACCAGGACTAAACCAGGACTAGACTAGGACTAAACCAGGACTAAAACAGGACTGGACCAGGACTAGACTAGGACTAGACCAGGATTGAACCAGGACTGAACCAGTACTAAACCAGGACTAGAACAGGACTAACCCACAATTATTTCAGGATTAAACCAGGACTAAACCAAGACTAAGCAAGACTAAACCAGGACCAAACTAGGACTAAAGCATAAAGCAGGTCTAAACTAGGACTGGACCAGTACTAAACCAGGACTACACCAGAACTAAACTAGGAGTAAACTAGGGCTGAACCAGGACTAAAAGAGTCTATGTTTACTTCCACATCCTGTAAAATATAGAGCTATATTTCATTTTTAGACCGAAAAAATCAGTTAATTATAAACATGTATTAATTTCTTTTATTAATTAAAACTTACATACTTAATAGAAAATAGATGAACTTTAAATGCACCTGCAGAATGACTGTATTTTGATCATTAATAAGATTTTTATAACTAACCTTGTTTTTCACATTGTACATTATGTGAGTAGGAAACAAGGTCCTATATTGTACAAAACTGACTCTTATGAGCTTTAAGCCATGTTCTGTTCCACCTTGTGATGTCATGAAGTGATAGTTTAGAAGTTAACAGCTCCTTTTACTTTTGATTAGCAGAGATTTGCAATTCCAGATGATCCAAATAATTCTAGTGAAGATGTATATATACTGGAGGACTTCCTGTATTACCACATGACATCACAAAGTGGAACAGCGTGTTTTCTGTTTGAGGGAAGAACTCAGCCTAAATCTGCAGGGTTTGTGTGTTCAACAAAACACAACTGCAGTTACGTTTGTGATGAGGAAACAACACGGGCCCTTTAAGCGAACAGGAAACAGCGGTCTTAGTGTTTACCACATATTTGCCCCACTGCCTCCATCTGCTCCTCTGCCTCCGCCGAACACAGCACCACGACCCTGGTGACCCCCCCTCCCCGCACGCCTCTGTGTGACCTCTCTGTCGCCATAGAAACACGTCGCATGTAAACCGCCATCGAGCCTTAAAATCCTTTAGTGTCACGAACGGTGCCCTCCGGCTTCATCCAAGTTTAATTCAGCTCCGAGCGCGAAACAGCACGAGCTCGTGTGGTGTGCGAGTGTGGATTGGATTTAAAGTGTACACGAGATTAACACCAAGCAGAGTAACGTGCAAAATAAGTCAGTTAAATGGTGCTTTCGTGCTCAACTTCTTAAAGAGATGGGGCAATTCTCTATAAGTATACAAAAACATGATAGAAAACTGTACTATAACTTCACAAACCTGGTGCGATGTGCAGTAGTTTCATATGTTTGGGAGCCTACAGAACAATTTTCAGGGTAAAATCAGGTTACAGTGATCTGGTTTAAAAACTATTATACCATGACATTATAAAACCACACTATTACCAGATATTTTCCTATACTCTCTTTTTCTGTGATTGGTCAGTCCCATTCCTCTCTCTGCCTCTCTTTCTCTCCTCTTTTATTTTATTTTATTCACCTTTGTTTAACTACAAAGTCCCATTGTGATTCAGACTCTCTTTTACTCTCTCCTCCCTCTCTCTTCACCTTTCTCTATGAGTTTGCTGATTTAAGGTGCGTCTTCATTTGGTCCGGTCTTTTTCTTTTCGCTCTCCCTCCATCTCTCTCCCGCCTTTGCTGTGAGTTTACTGATTAATGTTCTTTTCTCTCTCTCCTCTCTCTTTCTCTCTCTCTCCCTCCTTCTCTGTGAGTCATCTGATTTAAGGTGCTTTCTTCTCTCTCCGTCTCTTCTACCTCTCCCTTCTTCTCTGTGATTTCCCTGATTTAAGGTGCGTCTTTATTTGGTCAAATGTTTATTAACCATTAACTCGTCATTTACTATATTTACTTTGTATAGAAATGTTTCCAAAAGCCAAATGCATTTTACTGCAATCTTAATAAAATTCCATCCCTCCTTCATCAAACGCACTATTTTCATTGAGAATATCTGTAGAACGTGGCAACAACAAGAGAAAAAAATACAAATTTTTCAAAACAGAAATATGTTTTTGCAGGCGTTTAATAATCATCTACACACGTGGACCAAAAGTGTTATTAAAATATTCATAAATGTTTAATTAGAAATGAATGAATGATGAATGAATGAATCATCTACAAATGTTTAACTGCTCATGTGTTAATAATTACAATTTGTATAAGTGATTATTTAATGCTTAATAAACATTTACACATGATTTGTACGTATGTCTTATTATAAAGTGTTACCCAGTCTCTTTTAATCTGTGTTTGCTGATTTAAGGTGCGACTTCATTTGGTCCGGTCTTTTCTCTCTCTCTCCTCCCTCCATCTCTCCTCTCTTCCATCCATCCATTCTCTGTGAGTTTACTGATTTAAGGTGCTGTCCTCTCTCTCCTTCTTTTCTCTCTCTCCTCCCTCTCCTCTCTATCTCTCTCCCCCTTCTCTGTGAGTTAACTGATTTAAGGTGCTTTCCTCTCTCTCTGTCTCTCCCCCTCTCTTCTCTCTCTCCTCCCTCTCCTCTCTGTCTCTCTAAGGTGTGTTCTGTCTCTCTCCCCTCTTTCTCTCTCCCCCCTTCTCTGTGAGATATCTGGTATAAGGTGTGTTCTTCTTTCTCTGTCTCTCTCCGTCTCTCTCTTCTGCCTCTCTCCTCCCTTCTTTTTGAGTTAACTGGTTTAAGGTCTGTTCTTCTCTCTCCGTCTCTCTCCTCTCCCTCTCTCCTCCCTTCTTTGTGAGTTAACTGGTTTAAGGTGTATTCTTCTTGCTGTATCTTTCTCCGTCTCTCTCCTCTCCCTCTCTCCTCCCTTCTTTTTGAGTTAACTGGTTTAAGGTCTGTTCTTCTCTCTCCATCTCTCTCCTCTCCCTTTCTCCTCCCTTCTTTGTGAGGTAACTGGTTTAAAGTGTATTCTTCTCTCTCTGTCTCTCTCCTCTCCATCTCTCCTCCCTTCTTTGTGAGTTAACTGGTTTAAGGTGTGTTCTTCTTTCTGCATCTCTCTCCTCTCCCTCTCTCCTCCCTTCTCTGCAAGTTAACTGGTTTAAAATGCTTTCCCTTAAGCCCATCTCTCTCCTCTCTCTCCTCCGTTCTCAGTGAGTTAACAAGTTTAAGGTGCTTTCCTCTCTCTCCATCTCTCTCTCTCTCCTCCTTCTCTCCTCCGTTCTCTGTGAGTTAGTAGATTTCAGGTGCGTCTTCATTTCGTCAGGTCTAATCGCCGCCCCCTACAGGGAGCTAAGTGGCGTGGCGGAGGAGGCGGGCGGAGGAGGAGGATGAATAAATAATGACGTACTTCAATGGTGTAGTTTAATCGGAGCAACCCCCCAGTGAGAGAGCTGCGGAGCAGAGACACGCACGGCTAACGCTAAAGACAGACCCCCGCTAAGGCACCGCAGCAGCCCGCAACATCTGGTTTAGTCTCACCAACTGAAGAAAGAAGAAGAGAATTAAACATATTAGAAGACAACTGCCACGTTTACATGAGAGCTTTCATTCTGAATAAAAATCATTTTAATCTGAATAAAAATTAATTCCGCTTTAAAAAGACCATGTAAACACTTTCCTAATGAAAATGATTATTCAGAATTAAACTTAATTCCGAAGTAAGGGGGTGGTTTATTTCGATTTAAAGCCAAATTAATTCATTCCACAATCATGTAAACATTTATTCTTCTTAAAAATAATTCCAATCGTTCAGCGCATGGTCACTGGGTCGCCCATCTGACGCGATCCAGATGGTCCGGCTCCACCAGTCCTCTCTTCGGACTTTCATCCACTGCTCTTTGGATTTGCGAGCGGGATGTGGGAGTGAGCTGAGGTAGAGCAGCCACTGACTCAGTCTGTCTTCTTCCTCCTTCTCCGACACTCTTCCCTCCTCCTCCTCAGCTGACAGACGTAAAGTGTGATGATAGAATTCTCCTGCTGCTGCTTAATTATCATCAGAACAACTGCGAAAAAAGTTTGTATCACGTTTGTGTCCACGGCGTAACAACAAACCGAGATGACAAAAAAGCCGGTAGCAGCTGAAGTGTGTGTTTTCTTCCGGTCGACGTAAATCCGTTTGTGCTCCCCCGTCCAATCAGAACTCTTCCCGATCCCCAGACGTTGAGTGAAATTAAATAAAGCCAATTTAACGTGTTTTCCATGTAAACCTCAATTTGGAATTATTATTTTCGTGTCAACTCGAGGGAGAATATTTTAATCCTGCATATTTACTTCTTCTCTCAAATAGAAAACACTCTCTTCCACCTTGTGATGTCATGCTGTAATACAGGAAGTGCTTCACTGTGTTTTTAAACTCCACAACCTTCACTAGAATCATTTGGATGATTTAAGCCTTGGAATTGGCAATCTTTATTGAACTAACTTAAAAACTAACTAGAAAACTACCACTTCATGACATCACAAGTTGGAACAGTATTGGAGCATTTTGAGCTTTGTGAATGAGACAAAACACAACTCCAGGTCTATTTTTGAGGAGGTAACAACATTCTAACATGGTTTAAAGCTCAATTTTCCATAATATGTGCATAAAAAAGGTATAATATTTGATTCCCGGCTCAGGTAGGACCTCATGTGGTGGTTAGGACTCTCACCTCCCTGAAGCTTCTGAGTTTGGCTCTCAGATCTTTCTGTGTGGAGTTTGCATGTTGTCCCTGTGTCTGAGTGGGTTTCCTCTGAGCACTCGGGCTTCCCCCATCAACCCAAAAGCAGAAAATAATATTTGACAAATAAAAATAAAAAGAATCCACCTTTATTTTGTTGAGACAATGTTTAAAATTCTGGAACAATTGTGTTCCTTGTGTAAATTGTGCCGAAATTTTGGACAGCATTCCCCCAGTGTGATGTCATCAATGTGGAACTCACTAAAATAGAACTTTCTGTAATTTTCCACATATTTTTCAACTTTTCTTCACAATTTGCTTCTTGATTTAACTGCAATTTATATTTACACTAAGTATTATCCTACCAGAGAATCATCAGAACCTGCCATCACACTTTAAGATACGCTTTATTGTCCCTGAGAAATTTGTCCTTTGCATTTGACCCATTCTTCAGTGTACTGTAAAGGGAATCGGCTCCTAATGCCTCACTGGGGTCTACAATTTTCCAACCCTTTTATTATGTTGTTTCAGATCAATATTGAGATTTAAATGTGGAAATTATAACATAATGATCCTTGGGAGTCACGGTTTATCAACACAGAAAACCAAAAATAGCAAAAACATCCCATTAACCTCCATTTTGAATCATTCCATTTTCTTTCCTGTTTTTCCGACCATGACGATCTCGCTGCTCGATCGTCCCATACCTCCATTACACGTGAATCCTGTTTTTGAATACCCATATAGCGGCTCCCTATAGAGAACAAAGAGCCTGTAGCCTCTCCTCTGCTAACACCACGCAGACTAATATCCCCGACGCTATCTGTGGCTCTCTCTGCAGCCGCAAGATAACGGACCGACCAAATTTGACAATCAACAGCAAACCCAGGTCATCCCGGCACTCACACACGTACTAATGTTTATCTGACTATCAGCGGGTAGACCATCTTGCCTTGGGACACATTTCTCCTGACCTCTGCACAGTATGAGGTTCAAAAAAATCCAATAATAACCATGAGAACAGTGAGGACGGCCAGAGCGGGCGTCCTGGTGCAGGGATAAACCGAGGTAACACAGTTTCAATCGTGTAGTGTGGACGTGTAAGTGTGATGAATGGGAAGGGGCTGGGAGAGGGTTTGGGGGTTAAAGAACCTACGCTGTGATGAGGTCAAGATTTAGAGAGAAAACAAAAAAAAATAGTGGAGTTTACAAAGGTTACACAAGGTTAGAGATCACAGGTCAGATGCACTATAATAAATAGCAACAAATATGGACAAAATGAGGATTAAAACAGATTTAAACCAGGATCAAAGTAGTCTTAAATGGGCTGGAAGACCAATGCCAAAAAATCTATTCTAATCAAAAAAATCTATTATATAAAGTTTTCTTTTCATTTAGAGGTGCAATGTTATCCTCACACAGCAAGATGGATTCTCGTGATATTTGCGAGTTCACCAACTCACGGGAATCCATCTTAGCGTGCGCTGGTGCGATAGGGCAGGTGGTTAGTGTACATCACAGAGCAGCACTGAGGTTTGTGCGGACCAAGGTCAAACGAATCAAAACAAACATGGCAATGCAGATAGTAGCCTATTTTAGCATCAATACTACTACTGCTAAATATAGACTATTTAGTTTGTGAAAAACATGCAGAAGGTAAGCATTTGTGCATTTGTGGACAGGGAAGATGTGCTTTTCTTTCTCTCTGGATGTAACAAAAGTTTGATTTTTCTTCTTGTTCTGCTGTTGTGTTGCTTCGACCAACAAAATGCTCCAGGTTTTCTAATCACTTTCAGCGACAGACATTCCAGATTCATAATGTTTATGACTCAATTCAGAGTGACACACAGATCAGTTTGGTGTTAGCCAGGTTTGCTATTTGTAACTTCTCTAGTGTCTCCATGGAAATATAAGGAGCCTGTGATCAATACGAGCGTTCATGGTCCTGTTTAAGAGTTTGATTTTCAACCAAAAGGTGAGAGTAATTTTATGCGTGAGAGACTACACTTGGCATCACACCCCCAGGGACTGTTGACGACATCAGAAGCAAAGGATATATTGTCTTTTGCCCTCCTCTGGTCCATTACAAGTACAGTCCGTGTGCTGTCACTTCTTTGACTTTGTTGCTAACTCATTGAGTAGTGCATTACTTCCACAGCTCCACTTTGCACAGATGGTTGTGCATGTACAGCGGGGGAAGACACTTACTGCTATTGGTTTTTCAAAAGACTTTCAAATCACCCACAGCGCCTTGTACTGAGTGCGGAGAAAATTAAAAAGACAAAATCCATAAAAATCCATATTTCTGTCCCATTCCGGCGTTATGGAGGTTTTCCTGGAGTTTTCCGAAGTATGAATGGACACAGCCGTAATAAAAGTCCTCTAACAAGACTGTTTTATGGCCTCCCCGCTGTCGCACGCTTCTGTTCACTAATGGCTGCACATTTAAATTGGTCTAATGAGATGAAGAGAGAAGGGAGGAGGAGAACAGGAGAGGAGGGAGGAAAGATGGAGGGAGGAGTTAGGATTTAGTACCAGGATCAGATGTAAAAATCAGAAATAGGCATGGTTCATTTAGTCAACCTCAGCATATTAGTATTAACAATTACCTTGTTTTCTCCCTTGAAGGACTGAAGAAAAAAGGGAAAGGGTAGGAGGGGTGGGGTCTGGAGGACTAAAGGGGAAAGAGAGGAGAGGAGTTAGGAGGATTAAAGGGGAGTGGAGGGGCAGGCTCTGTAGTACTAAAGGGGCGAGTAAGGGTGGAAGAGAGGTGGAGTCTTGAGGGCTAAAAGGGAGAGTGAGAAGAGGGTTCTGGAGGACTAAAGGGGAGAGTGAGGAGAGAGGAGAGGGGTCTGGAAGACTAAAGGGAGAGTGAGGAGAGAGGAGAGGGGTATGGAGGACTAAAGGGGAGAGTGAGGAGAGAGGAGAAGGGTCTGGAGGACTAAAGGGGAGAGTGAAGAGAGAGGAGAGGGGTCTGGAGGACTAAAGGGAGAGTGAGGAGAGAGGAGAGGGGTATAGAGGACTAAAGGGGAGAGTGAGGAGAGAGGAGAGGGGTATGGAGGACTAAAGGGGAGAGTGAGGAGACAGGAGAGGGGTCTGAAGGACTAAAGGGGAGAGGGGAGAGGAGGGGCAGGCTCTGGAGTACTAAAGGAGAGAGTGAGGGCAGAGGAGAGGTGGAGTCTGGAGGGCTAAAAGGGAGCGTGAGAAGAGGGGTCTGGAGGACTAAAGGGAGAGTGAGGAGAGGGGAGAGGGGTCTGGAGGACTAAAGGGGAGAGTGAGGAGAGAGGAGAGGGGTCTAGGGGACTAAAGGGGAGAGTGAGGAGACAGGAGGGATGGGGTCTGGAGGACTAAAGGGGAGAGTGAGGGGGGAGGTGGAGTGGGGTTTGGAAGACTAAAGGGGAGAGTTAGAGGAGAGAAGGGGCGGGGTCTAGAGGACTAAATGGGAGAGTGAGGGTGGAAGAGGTATAAGTAACAGTGTAATTTTCACTCCGCCCTCTGCAGCCAGGTTTTTGTATCATAAACACTTGGCTGAAATTAGGGCAGTCCTGTGTGATGTCACATAGTACTTAAAATTGCAGTTTAAGATTGAAGGTTCATCAGAATTTTACCAATACCAATTAAATAATATACTGTACTAACAAAGAAGATGAATCATTTAGTGCATAATTTCTTGGTACAACACATAGCTCTTTTTAATCAGGCCTATATACTGGTGGAACATAACGAAGTAAAAGTAGTTAAACACTGTGCTTAAGTTTAAATATTAGGTATCTGTACTTAAGTACATTTTAAAATGGATACTTTTTACTTACACTTAACTACATCTGAGAGAAGGTATCTGTACTTTATACTCCTCTACATTTTTAACTGTATTTTTGTAGTAAAAGTATTTTTATTATAGTTTGAGACCTGCTAAGAAGACTGAGAATTTATTTTTAACACATTCATAATTTGAGCAAAACAAAATATGCAAATAAAAACAGGAAAAAAAATCTCTATCTGTATCAAAATCACCACATTTGAAGCTTTATAAGACCTCAAAATATGTACAAAATATTTTTACTTTTTACACTTTAAATACATTTTTAAACTGGTACTTTCCTTGTCAGATTTTTTCATGTGAATTTAACTTTTACTTGACTATGTTGTTTTTACTCCGATATCTGTACATTTAATTAAGTAACAAAACTGAGTACTTCTTCCACCACTGCCAATATCTCGTGATCTCATTATTTGTACAGTAAACGAGATTTGAAGATTAAGCTACGCACTGTGCATCAATAGCAGAAAGGTTGTGTGCTATGGTTTTTAATTAAAGAACAATTAAAGTGTAGAGAAGCAGCAGAGGTGTCACAGACATTGATCCCTGTGTGAAAACTGCACATTTGTCAAGTTGATTCAGTCTAATTAGCTCTGAAATGAAGGAGAGACCAGCTCCAACTGACCTTAATATGAGAGGTCACTGTAAATCCTGTGTACACCATCATAATGTGTAATACTGTAATACTGTTACATATATCTGTGTGTGTGGGTATACAGTGATTAAATGTTACACAACAGAGCTGAGTGCCTTCCTTTTTGCCCATCTGCTCTGTAAATCCACTCAGATGCCCTGCCAGCTGCACGGACTGGGCTTGGATGTAGACTATTCCTGCTATTCTTGGGCCAAATTCAGCTTTGAATCATCTACGGGAAATGTTACGTAGTGTTTAAAGCTTGGGTATTACACTTCTATGGGGTATTAACTGTTGACACATAACGTATTTAGATCACCGTGTTTCCTTTTATTGTTTTGGAAATGCTATATTTGCCGAAAACAACGTATTAACATGTTTCATACGTTTTGTCTTTGTTTTTTCATGCTCTGAGTCTCCCCTCCATGCACTAAGTCACTCCCCCTTCAGAGCGCTATTGCAATCTTAAACAATCAGCGTGCTAATGAAACTACTGCACATTGTATCAGAATTGTGAAGTTGTAGTGTATTGTTTGGTATCCCGCTCTTGTACATTTATGAAAATAAGTGACATGATATAGTTGGTATATTTCATTTAGTTTCATGTTTCCTTTTTCAGGTTCCTAACAAAAATATTAGGTCAATACATCTAATTTTACAGATGGACATCAGTCTGGTCCCCGCTCCCTCCATCACATCTTGAGCCAGAACCAAACATGATCATCCAATCAGATTTGTTTATTTCAGTGACGCGTGTGAAATGAAGGAGCTCATTGGTCAACCATTATTGTGAACAAAATTAGATGCACTGCCTTTTCAGTTCAGACATCAATTTCGATAGTACGGCTTTAAGTATCTGCTGATATATGACAAAAGAAGAAATTCAATTTGTCATCTGGACAAAAGCTTATTTGGTCAGATATGTTTTGGTTGAATACTTTTGTCTAGTTGACAAATTGAATTTCTTCTTTTGCCATGGATTCTACCTGAACGACTGAGGGATTCTACACACATCTGCTGATACATGATATCAGCCGATACCAGAGCAGAGATGGAAAACGGCATTTACAAAATAAGACAAAACTGATCCAAATGTGTCATGGAGTTGGTATTTATCTCTCAAGTAACTACAGAACAGCTTTGTGTAATAAAAGTAAAAAATTACGAGACTTTCTGGGCCAAGTATGACCAGTAAATAGTCTTATTACATCTATATATATATGTCCAGTCAGGAAATCAATTTATATTTGGAAGCTGATGTCCAATTCAGCAAATTTTTCAGTATCGGTGCCGATATCTGATACTAGTATTGGATCGGTGCATCACTAAAAAATTACATGTCTTCGCTCATTGTTTGCTGCAGAAATCCACCATATTTTTCAGTCCTTTGTGATAATTTTACTTTCTTTTTTCCTCATAAGCAGCCATATTTGTTTTAACCGATGAACCATGCGTGTCCCTGATTGGCTAATCCACCTGTCAATCACACCCATCAGAACTCTGGAAGATTCACCGGTGACCAGACTCACATCACATCAAAGTATTGGAGAAGTGTGTATCCTAGACAACAATAAACCAAGTTCAAAGTCGTTAATGGTTTAATGTATGTATACTGAATTGATTGTATATTATAATGGTCAATATCTTGTTTAATTTATCAAAAAATAAAAATAAAATTGAGTAAGTTGGATCTACTTTACCTCATATCACTCCCCGTCACAAACCATCTCTGATTCAAACCCGCTGAACTTTATCGACATGAATCACCTGACATTTTCCATGTGGAGTTTGTGCATTCAGCGCCACTCTGTTTTGCCGTGACCCTTTTGTGATCCCTCAGACAATCGTAATGTCCTGCGATGAATACGGCGGACCTCGCATTTGGGTCAGGGAGAGAAATAGAGATGAGAAAAGAGGTGAGGAGAAAAAGAGGAGAGATGGAGGGATGGCGCGTGGAGCAGACAGGCCCTGACAGCTGCTCCTCCTCCCCGCTGACGGATGACGATCGCTGGGTGTCAGTCTGACGAGGGTCCCTGAAGAGAGAACCACACACGGAGCCAAGCATGAGATGTTTAATAGAAAATATGAGTGAGTTTGACAGTGACGCAGGAGAGGAGGAAAAGATCAGTTTTATGATTAGACAAGAGGAAGGAAGTTCAAGACGATTAGTCACTTAAACGTCCTTTATGACGCAAAACTGACTCTTGTGAGGCTTAATCCATGTTATAATACTGTTACTTCCCCAAACACACACCTGGAGTTGTGTTTTGTTTCACTCACACATGTTTGAGTAACTTTAGTATTGCTCTAGCTACATCTCCAAAGCTCAAAATGCTGTTTGGTCCAGTCTGCAGATAAGAAAATAGGTCCATTTGCAGTGAAATGCAGTAAATTTGTGTGTGTGCTGCCCTCTGTGGCCGCTGTAATTTCAAGTACTATGTGACATCACACAGCACTGCCCTATTTGTAGCCAGATATTACTGATTTCAAACATCTGGCTGCAGGGGTGGAGTTTGGAGTGTGGATACTGTCCAGCAGCTTTATTTGGTCCCATCTCATTTCTCTTTCCTTGATTCCTCTCTTCCATTCTGCAGGAAATGGGTGAGGAAGTCCCGTCCACAGAGGAAACACAGGGAGGAGAGAAGATCTAAACTCCTCACTGACACCAAGAAAGTTTGATTTTATTCTCTGCTGTCTGCCTCCTGAAGCCTCCCTCATGTTTACTCCTTCATTCTGTGGTTTCACTTAATATGACACATTTGAGTGACAGCTGAAAAATGGAGGATCGAGGAGAGGAATCAAGGAGAAGGAAGTGAGGAAACAGAATTGAGACGCGGCCATAGAAATATGTTTGTGGGCAGAGTTTTTTTGTTGATAGTCCAGATCAGCTCTCCACATTGTTTGAACCTTGGAAGAAAAGAGGGAGGCAGCAAAACTAGGCTGGGCTCATCTCAAAATTCAGGGTACTTACTTTTAATTACTTTAAAATCCACTGATTCACCGACACGTGTCACTAGGTGTTTTCGATGATCAGATTTCTCTTGATTTCTCTAGTGATTTTGACTGGCCGTGTAAATGTACCCGGTGTTGGTGGGTTTAGAGTCATTTTAGAATGTAAAAATACAGTTCCTATACACTATTTCTGTGTGTTTATCCATAAAATATGAGATTATATTTTGTTTTCCATTACATTTGGAGGATGAGTCTTGTCACCTCGTCTTCCCACTCAAACCTGTTTGCAAACTGCAGCCTCATAATGACTTTGACATTGCGCAGTCGAAATTTCCATTCCACATTCACAAAGGAAATATGCAAGAATTTAAATATGCAAAGCCTTCAATAGAAAGTCGCTCCCTGTGTTACTGTGGCAGAGTAGTTATCCTGTCTCATCTAAGTAAGGAGGATGTGGCTTAGACTCCTGCCAACATGCTACCAATAACACATTAAAGAAGGTTACGGGTTCGATTCCTGAGATTCTGTGTGGAGTTTGCATGTTCTCCCTGCGTCCGGACACTTTGGTTTCTCCCATCAACCCAAAACATGTACAGCAGGTCAAATCCTATTGTAAAATAGCTGTGATTTTATAGTTTATTTTATAGTTTATTACTTATTTTTCTATTTTATTTTGACTTGTACATTTACATTTATTTTTATAATTTTGTCTCATTTGACACCTGTCTCTTGCTCTTTTTTGCTACACCATCTATTTTTGTTACTCTCTGTTATTATATTATATTGTGATGAGCTACTGTATCCAAATAATTTCCCTTGTGGATCAATAAAGTTTGTCTAAATCTAAGTCTAATCCTCCAGCTAAGATCAAAGTTCAAAATAATCTTTATTGTCAAAAGCCACATGTACAGATTGCACACACAGGATTTGAAATTGCAGCGCTCCCTCGGCCCACAGTGAACATTTAACATCATATAGACATGACAATAAACATGATGACAAAACATAACATATGCACATAGCAACAAGTACGACAGGTTTGTATATAATACATATAAGTAAAACACACAATGTGTAGCGTGTTAGAGCTCAAATGGTGTCATTCAAGCAGCAGTGTCATTAGCTATACTGCAAAACAGAGTGTGCATTAAAAATTAAAAAAATTAAAAAATACTGTGGAGCAGTGGGAGAGGAACTCCACAGGCAGCAGTGTCGCTAGTTGTTGTGCAAAAAGAGTTAGATAGTCCTGACCAAGATTAGCTCAAGATCTGGAGATGGGTCCCCTATAAAGTTTACCTTAATCTTAAAGGTGATTTTTACTGACTTAAAAACATGAAAAACAGAACTTTAGTAGATCATTGGAAACAGTTTGCAGTGGTCCAAAATTATTCCTCACTCACCTTATGTATTCAGATCATTCTAATTATTCACCACAATAAGCGTCAATACACCAATAAATGTTGCCTACGTCCAGACTGATATCTCTGTGTTTTTTTATACAAATGGACATCAGTCTGGTCCCCACTCCCTCCATTTCATCTTGAGCCAGAACCAAACATGTCCAATCAGATTTGTTTATTTCAATGGCGCAGGTAAATCGAAGGAGTATATTGGTCACCCATCGAAGTTGTCAATGCACCAATCTAGCTTTTTCAGTTCTGATACTGATTTTGACACTATAGCTTCAAGTATCTGCCGAATATCCGAGTTATAAGCATTATTCAGAACTCTCAGAAACCAGTGCTGAGTTTTGCCATGAAAGCAAAGCTAACAACAACTGCGCACTTTCTGATTATTGACAAGAAAACACTTAAGATTATCGCAAGAGCTGCTTATACAGTATATCTGCATTGGGACAAGACTAATTTTGCTCAAATACTTGGGGAAAAAGTGGAGTAAAATGAAAAATTCCAGATTCTCCAATGCCTTCCTGACGGTATAAAGTAAAGTTTAAGATCAAATCTGTGTCAGCCTTCCCCATGTGTGCTCAGATCCTCGCTGCGTGCAGGAGTTACATGGGTTTGTATTGGAATCAGCAGGACTTTGGTGTACGTAGATCTCTATCACGTCGTTTCTGCTGATGTTTAATGGACCTCCTCTGTGCTGCTGCTCTGTTCTGAAGAGGGAGCTTTGTACAGAAGCCATCTTGAGAAGCTCCCACCGCAGACACACTCACAAAGGGTGTCGTTTTAGCACCCCGTGTCCCAGATCCTATCAGCACCAGTGACTTAGAGCAGGCCATGTCTTATCTTTCATTTGGAGTGGGTAAATCAAAGTTTCAATCAAAATGTCTGGACTAACAAGGGCATCTTTAAGGACAAAACGAAATAGGCCCTCTGTTTTTGGTTATTATTCAATCAGAGAAATTACCAAGAAAGTTCCCTGCTCCTCAGACGTAAATAAGTCATTAAAGAGCCTATTTGTGATGAGGAAACAACATTATGACATAGACCAGAATATAGCAGAATATGGGCTCTTTTCTAGTGCACTACCTTCTCGTCTCCATGGTGTTCTACAGTATGGCACTAAACGTTTCTATAATCATGACAGATACAGCCAGGTAATGCCACAAGGCCAAGTTTCTGGTCAGATCTGTGGAGAGGCTGGATCACTGTAAGAATGCATGTTTTTCGATGTAATTTTGACCATTTCAAACCTTTGTATATTTATAAAAGAAAATAGATATGTCATGTCATACTGTGGATCATTTCAGGCAAAGCAGCGACATCTCCAAGGAGACAAGACGAAGCAAGGTGGAACAGAGCATTTTGAGCTTTGGAGATGTAGACAGACTAATAATAAAGGATTACTGAAACATGTGAATGGAACAAAACACAACTCCAGGTTTGTTTTTGAGGAGGAAACAACATGATTTAAACCTCACAGGAGTCCATTTTGCGTAATATAGGACCTTTAAAGCTGGGAGAGCTGATTGTCCAAATTAGAAAAAAAAAAAAAAAAAGAACAAAAAAACAATGTTGGGTCGTTTTTTAGAATGTAAAGTTAATAAAGGAATTCCACTGCATACGCCAGACTAAAGACACATTATATTATTGGCCTTGAGGAAGTGAATTAGCCATTGTAAAGAGTCTGGAACTACTCATAGTGTTAGAGTCATTTACAGCTACAGGCAGTCTACTCTTGAGCTTATAAATGTGCAAATTTTACATTAGATTAGACACTTCGATTACACAAATTTCTGTAGATTTATTTGCATTTTTAAAGGTGCTATACCTGATTTTTATTGCCTTAAAAATGTGAAAAACACAATTAGTTTGCAGTGGTCCAAAGTTATTCCTCACTTACCTCATGCATTCTGAACATCCTAATTATTCACCACGATGAGTTTATAAGAGCTTTTCAACAAAGCTAACAACAACTAGCATGCTAAAGTGCACTTCCTGATTCTTAGACAACAAAGCTACTTAGAATTAATTGCAGACAGCACACAGCAGACTTGTTTTGACCTCGAGAGCTGCTCATTGATACTTTGCAGCTGATGTCATCAATATTCCCTGGGGGTGTGATGCTAACTAGAGGCTTTGCCCTGTTTGAGGCTCCGTATTTTAAGGTAATCTGACCAAAAATGTTTAATCCATTTTGTATTTTCTTTAGAGTTTTCAGACCATCTTAAAACTGTGTTTCCTAATGTGTGCATTGTGTATCCATGGTAAATCCTAAACTTTCCACCATAGAGATACATGTAGAACACCCCCAGCATGATTCCACAGCAAAGCATCAACACATTATACGCATGCAGCTCCTCTAGTGACAGTAACTCAACACAATGTACCTCACTTATAAAGCTTCAAGTGTAATCATAGCAAATCAGTATAATAGTCATTTCGGATTCTTTGTCTGTCATTCAGTGACCTTTGACCCGCAGTTTTGACCCTTGCGTGACCCCATCCGGTCCTGTATTAGCTCTAATTGGCAGAGCGAGCATATTTCTGCATTTCATTTTGTCGACAGTGTGTAATCCTGAATCGTCCGTACCGTGGACTGGTCCCATCTGTGGAGCGTTGCATGATACATAATCTGTAGTGTGTGTGAGGATTATGGGGCGGTTTTCAACAACTTTATCAACACGAAATCCACTCAACACACAGAGATCGCACGAATATAAGATCTGGTGAAACACGACATGGTCCAAATAGAAAGGGAGTGCATGGGCACGCTTCTGGCTCCATCGATTCCAGCTCCAATTCATTTTATATTGGAAAAACGTCGCCCGTCTCTCCGTAACTGCTGCTGTCAGGTTCCTCATTTTGGTCTCTACATGATCCTGGTGTTTTTATTTTGCTTTTTTGTATGTAAATCAATTGCTATTCCTAATATGGAACTTGACTCCAAATTTGCCACATAGCTGCAAGCCTCGATGAGCTTCATTTGACTGGAGGTGAATGCTATGAGTGACGTCTACTTCTTTGTACAGTCTGTGGGTGTGACGTCACAATCCTAAGCTCTATAACAACTATTATTATTATATTCAGATAGCAATCCTTAATTTAGGTGCGCAGATTTCAACATCTTATTTTTTATTTTTTTTTTCATTTAATTGAAATTCATTGACGAATAAGCTTTGACATAAATGAACTTATTATTCATTTTTAAATATATATATTTTTTATTTTAGTTGTTTAAAGTAAATATTTTATGTACGTCACAGTACAATTCCTGTCTCATAAAAAAACAAAAGATTTAATTTTCTTTATATAGGCGCTTTACGTGATTTTTACATTAAAAAAAAAAAATAAAAAAATAGTTTTAACAGTTTGCAGTGGTCCAAAGTTCTTCCTCACTTACCTTATACATTCTGAGCGTCCTCATTATTCACCACGATGGGTTTATAAGCGCTTTTCACAACTTTCAGAGAGTTTTACCAGCACAGCAACTAGCATGCTAACTCACTCTTCCTGAGTCTCAGACAGTAAAGTTCATAATTCGAGGCAGACAGTACACAGCGGACTTACTTTGACCGGAAGAGCTGCTTATACCATATATCCAGACATGTTTTGCTCATATACATGGAGAAAAACATCAGATACAGGTCCATTAAGTTTCTGTGTATTGGTGATGTCATAGTAATTCATCCATAGTAATTGTACAGAGCGTATCCACGGTAAACAAAGCCCTGTTGTCACACATGCAGAGGCTGTAAACACAGTAGCATCATCCTGCGCTGCTTTAGCCCAGAGTGACGCGTGCTGCTGCATACAAATGTATAGGAGCACATTAGGGCGCGCACCCAGCCGGAACCAATCTCCTCATACTTCCACTAATCATTATGCATTAGCACATTAGCATGGCATATCTGCGCTTTTGCCTGCCGGATCCGCGTCTCGTGCTTGGCCTGTCTACATTAGCCCATACTGTATAAGAGGAGTAATTAAAACCAGGCAGAAAGGCGATAATTAAATGGGCAAGAGCATGTGTTGGAACCAATGTTTTTTCAGCTGTAAATAATGAGAGAAATATGAGCAAAATGAAGGATCTGACCGCCCAATCTTTGTCCTCCGGGAGGTAGTACCACGCATGAACCACAGCTGCGGTAATAACAGCAAAACACCAACATTTATTTAAGGGGGAGTGTGAGGTGGCCCAGTGGTTAGTCCTCATGGCTCTTAACCAGTAGGTTTTAAGTTCAGATCTCAGAGTAGTCTCAAGAAGTTGACATTGGGGGTTACAGAGACATGTGATCCTATAATCACTATATTTTTATTTATTCTTATAATTTATTTACATTTACATTTCATACAACAAACGTAACCTAAGCAAGGTGCAGACCCACCACCAGAAAAGTTACATAGTGTATCTTTAAGTTTTAGATTTATGACAATGAGTCCCATATTGACACTTTGCAATGACATCACGCTGGATGTATGTGCATTTTGGCACAATATTCAGCAGTTACCATGGAGACAAAATTCACACATTACTGAAATCCTGAAAACTTGTACTCTTGAACAAGATGTACTGTATGAATGTGCAACCTGACTGCCTCTGTATTTTTTTTCATTTATTTTATTTTATTTTATTTTATTTTATTTTATTTTATTTTATTTTATTTTATTTATTTTTTTATGCATCTTTACATTATTATCAATTTTATGTGTAAAAAAAACAAAAAACGTGCAAATATATTGTGATTTATGTGGAGAAAAAAAAAAAAAAGCACTGAAAAACTGCAAATTAAAAAATTGTCTGAAAACTCAAGAAAAAACAATACGAGTGTTCATGGTCCTGTTTGGGAGTTGTCACCTGTTGCAGTTCCAACAAGGTCAGTTCTTTCTGGCCAGACTGTGTTAAAATTAAGATTAGATTAAAGTCTGTCACAGCATAGTCCCGTCAGCCCACACGGGGAGGCCATGGCGCCGATATACATGCACACGCACACCGGCGTTTACCGCTATCCCCGAGTTTCCTCACAGAACCATCGCTACAGTCAGGGGTACACACTTGTTTGCTGCGTAAACATTCCCCTTGCCATAGCCGTTGTTTCATCCCCAAACTTTCCTCCATGTCCACCACCCCTCAGTGCACATGTCCGTCGGCCAACTCGAGCATTGTGGTCTTCCACATTTTATTGCGTCACGTAGGGCGCATGTGACATCACCAGGAACGTCAGGTGACTTTTTCGCTTCGTGAATATATAATGTATATATTATTATCTGTGCTTGGAGATTATTATTAGAGTACTTTTGTTTGTGGTAATGATTTTTTTGTATTAAAGGGGGGATGTATCTGTTTCTATATATGGAGAAAAAAGCTGTTTTTCGTTGTTAATTGATTGGGGGAGGAGCCTCGTACTTTAAAAAGGGCCTTTTTACACAGAGGCAGTGTGTGTGTGTTGGGGGTTAGAGCCGTTTGCACCGCAGGCACCAGCTCCGAAGCTTTAAAGACTGCTACAGACTGCAAATATATATATATATATATATATATATTTTTTCCCATTTTCACTATTTTGCGCACTTCTGTAAATAAAATCACCAACACTATTTTGACTACGCCATATCATTTCTTTTTCGTCAAAAAGAACCCACGATAAAGTCTAACAAGCCTCAGACAGAGCAGTGCTTACTGTTAGCGTCACACCTTCAGGGAATGTTGATGTCACCAGCTGCCAAATATTAATAGTCACAGATGGCCTTAGCCTCAGACAGCAGACTATAATGTATTCAATAGCAACACGGATTGCGTTGCTTTGTGCGTTGACCTTGTTGTGTTGAAAAGACAGAGATGAGCTCCAGTCTTTGACACAGGGACAGACTCGTGTACTATAAGACTCCTGAGTGTGTACTGTATGTGAAGTATGGGTCCACAGAGAGGTACACATGTAAACAGATCACTGCATTACTCAAACTGATGATGTGCGCGGCCGAGGCCAACACACACGAATAATGTCTCCTGTCTGACCCACTGACCCAGAAACACTCTGTGATCCACAGCAGACAGAAGAAACAAACACTGAGAGAATAAATGCATGAATGAAAACAACCAAGTGATAAATATTCAAACCTGCTGCGAAAGGTCACGTCAGAAAAGAGGGAATGTAGGGAGAAATGGAGAGAGCGGTGCAGAGGGAGACCAGTGAACAACATGAGATATGAACACAAAGTGAACGTGCTAAAGAGTAAAGCAATACAAAGGATCGTATTAGCGACTAAGAATTACATGTTTATCTGTAAGGTTTCAAAAATGGTCGTCTGGACGTTATTTTAATCTTGTCAGCTTCACTCTGAAGGTTCTGGACTGAGGAGCTGTATTGACACAGCTCTAATGGAGGTGTTATAGCCACCAGTGGTGTCCAGGGTTAGGGTTAGGGTTAGCTTTTTCACGGACAGGCCAACCAGTCAATTACATCAATACAGATTCAAACCTGTGTTCAGTACAGAGTCATTCAGATTCAGATGCATTTTACAGTTTTGACAGAACCACTGTGCCTTTAATACATCTTGAAACATGAATAATGTCAGGTCTGTATCACAATAAAATGTGATGTTTGAAGGTTGTAGTGGTAGAATTACATAAACATGTAGGGCCAGTTTAGCAAAAAGGGACAATAAAAACTGGTCTGAGGCTCACACTCAAAGCCCATACCATGAAAACATGAGCCAAAGCAGAGGAGGGAAAACCCCCAAACCCCCATTCAGCACAGAAGATTTAGACATGTTAATTCTCCAACAGCTCCTTTAGCCAAAGCAGCAGACCAGACCACATGATGCCACCATCTTTGAAACTGTCCAAATGACACTCCACTCCACTCCACCATGCACACTCACCCTCTACTGGAACCTTTATGTTAATGTTTTGTCTCTGTATTTTTCAGTTTCGGGTGCATTGTGTAAGGAAAAGTTTGGATCGAGGAGCGGAGTCTGAAGAAGGATTGGAGATCGGGACTTTGGGATAATCCAGATAATCCTCCTCTGGATCAGCATATGTTCAGGGAAAAACACCTCCAACAAGACATCTCCCTCTCTTCTAGCTCTGTCTACCTCTCTCGCTCTCTCTGTCTCTCTTCTCCTCTCCCTTTCTTTGATTTCTCCTGATACTTTCCACCTCTCTCTCTCCTCTCTCTGCCTGTTTCTGTCTCTTGTTCCCCCCTTTCCTTTCTTCTATCTGTCTGTTTGTCTGTCACTATCTTCTCTCCCTCTTTCTCAATCACTCTCTCTCTCTTTCTCTCTCCCCCTCTGTCACTCTTCCTTTTTCTTTCATTCTTATCTTTTTCTCTCTTTCTGTCTCTCTCTTCCTATCCTGTCCACCTCTTTTTCTTCTTCTTTACCCCTTTTTCTATGTGTATCACTCTTATTCTCTCTATCTTTCTTTCTGTCCCTCCCTTTCTCCTGTCTCCTCATTATTTCCATCTCTTTTTCTTTTCTCTCTCTCTCCATCTCCTCCTCTCTTATTTCTGCCCTTTTCTTTAATTTGCTTTCTCTCTCTCTATTTTTTTTACTCTGATTCGATCTCTTTTTTTCTCTTCTGTCTCATTATTCTCGCTCATTACTCTCTCTCTCTGTTATCTATATCCTTTTTTCTATATCTTCAACTCTATTTCCCTGTCTCTCTCTCTCCCTGTCCCTCTTTTTCTCTCCATCCTTTATCTCTCTCTTATCTTTACCCCCTTTTCTGTCCTTTCTGTCCCTCCCTTTCTCCTATCTCCCCATTATTTCCATATCTTTCTTCTTTTTTCTCTCTCCTTTCTCTCTATTCTTTTCTTTATCTCTCTCTCTCTCTATTTCTCTCTTTTTCTGACTTTTTTTTAACTCTGATCCAATGTTTTCTTTCTCTTCTGTCTCTCTCATTACACACTCTCTGTCATCTAAACTTTTTCTGTCTTTATTTCCTTGTCACTCTCTCTCTCTCTTTCTGTCCCTCTTTTTCTCTTCCACCCTTTATCTCTCTCTCTCTATCTCTTATCTTTACCCATGTTTCTGTGTATAACTCTCTTATTCTCTCTCTATCTTTCCGTCTGTCCCTTTCACCTATCTCTCCCCATTATTTCCATCTTTTTTTTTTAACTTTGATTCAGTCTCTTTCTTTCTCTGTCTCTCTCATTATTCTCTGTCATTACTCTCTCTCTCTCTCTCTGTAATCTACGTATACCTGTTTTTCTCCCCCTCTCTTCTCTCTCTCTCTCTCTCTCTCTCTCTCACACACACACACACACACACACACACACACACACACACACACACACACACACACACACACACACACACACTCCTTTATTTCTAACTTGAAAATGTCTCTCCATCTCACCCTCTCTACCTTGTTTCTACCATTTTCTTTAATGCTCTTTCTCTCTATTTCTCTTTTTTTTGGACTATTTTAATTAGTCTCATTCTTTCTTTCTCACTATCTTTCTCTTTTATCTCACTCATTCTTTTGTCTCATATTACAGTTAAGGTGTAAGCTTGTCCTCCACATTCAAACTAGAAACCCTCCCTATACATCCAGCTCCATAGATTACAGTGAACTTATGTGCGAGTAGGTGTGGCTTAATGTTTCTATAGGAGCTGAAATCAAGGTTATTTGCTGCTCGCCCACTCGTCTTCATCACCGACACACAACCGTGGGGAACCTGCTTGTGTACAGCGCTCTCTTCATTAGAATAGCTTTGCTTCAGATGTTTCAGAAGACATCACAACATTCTATAGACCAAAACTGACTCTCGTGAGCTTTAAGCCATGTTAGAATGTTGTTACCTTCTTAAAAACAGATCTGGAGTTGTGTTTTGTTTCGCTCACACATGCTCTGGTCCACCTTGTGATGTCATGAAGTGGTCTTTTTCAAGTTAACAGATGTTTTTATCTTTATTTCAGTACGGATTGTCAATTCCAGCGCTAAAATCATCCAAATGTTTCTAGTGAAGGTGTATGCAGTTTAAAAACACAGTGGAGCACTTCCTTTATTACCTCTTTTTTCTCTCTCTTATCTTTACCCCTTTTTCTAAGTGTACAACTCTCTTATACTCTATCTTTCTGTCCCTCCATTTCTCCGATCTGTCCCCATGATTTCCATTTCATTCTTTTTTCTCTCTTCATCTCCCCCCCTCTCCTATTTCCACCCTTTTCTTTCTCTTTCTGACTATGTTTTCCTTTTCTCTTCTGTCTCTTTCATTACTCTCTCTTTCCTCAATCCTCTCTCCTTCCTCAACCCTTTACCTTTTACCTTTAGTTCAGTAGAGATCGGCAATTCTAGTGCTGAAATGATCCAAATGATTTTCGTGAAGGTGTGTGGAGTTTAAAAACACAGTGGAGCACTTCCTGTATTACCACATGACATCACAAGGTGGAACAGAGTGTGACAAACAGTTTGAGAGAAGAACTCAGCCTAAATCTGCAGGGTTTGTGTGTTAAACGTGTGTGAATGAAACAAAACACAACTCCAGGTGTGTTTGTGATGAGGAAACAACATTAGAACAGATCAGAAAATAACATAATACGGGCCCTTTAATACAGATGAGGGCAGTTAAAATGCAGATTTTTGTTGTAATAATTGTCAATAATAGAAATAACGATGATAACTTTTGGATATTTCATGGCAAAGTATGAAGTAATCAATATGGAAAACTGTCATTTGAGAGTACGACATCGACACATTTTAGAATCTGAAACCCACCATTTAAACCCATCTCTACACCTTTGTTCTGCATTTTTAACTCTCTATCATTCTCATCCTCCCTTTCTCCTGTCTCTTCCTATCGTTCCCAACTCTTTCCTTCTCTTTTGTCTTCCATCTCTCTGTCTAAATAACAGAAAACCTTGATAAAACAGCTTTATAAACCTATGTATGGCTCTTTCTTAGAATCCATAGAATAGAATATTGTTTCAAACCCTCATTCTCCTCAGACTCTACCTCTCTTTCCTCCGGCTCTACCTGTTGTTTCTTTCACAGGATCACTCCACACACTACTATAGAATACAAAAGGCTCTTATGTCATATATAGTGTAACATAACAATGTAAAAGTCAGATTGGAAAGAAAAGTGAGTGCCAGTTTCAATCACCACCAATCACAACACTTTTACTAGTACATAATTAAGAAGTAAGGCTTTATTTGTAGAGCACCTTTCACAGATTAAAAAAGTGCTTTGCAGAGTGCAACAAATATGTATAAGAACAGAGGAATTACAGACACAGTCAACCAAAAGCTTAAAGTCTAAATAGCAGGTTGGTGAAGTGTCTTGCATATGGATACAAAGACAGAAATTGGTCTGAGTGGGAATGGATTCTGTGACCTTCAGGTTGGGCGACCAATGCTCTAACCACTGAGCCGCCAATATTGATGCTTTACAATGGTCAGTAGTTACCATGGTGACACAACGCACACATTAGTTAACACAAAATGGATAAAACAGCACATTTTCAGGACCCTGTGATCAGTCCGAGCGTTCATGGTCCTGTTTAGGAGTTTGATTTTCAACAAGAAGGTGAGCGTGACAGACTGAAAAACTTTTGGGTTTTTGGCTATTACTAGCTCGCTTGTGACTGTAATTTTATTTAAGAAGGACTTGTTTAACAGCACAAATCAGCTCACCTGTTGTAGTGCCAGCTAAACCAGCTCCCAATCTTGTCAGACGGTGTTCAAATAAAGCTCTGATTAAAATATTACAGCGCTTCAGACAGAGCAGTGCCTCCAGTTAGCATCAGTTACAAAGTATCAACAGATTGTCTATGGACCGATAATAATGAATACAGATGGAGGCAGGTCAAATGAATCAATGAGCGAAGCATAAAACTCGAAATCTGAGCTGAAAGACGTTTGTTTAGTGATGGGACTTTCGGCTCCTCTTTGGGATCCGAGTCTTTTGGATCAGTTCATGTCAAAGAGCCGCTCTTTTTATATTTATTTCTATGACAGAAGCCAACGTGAGAACTCATTTAACCACAAAATAATCCAGAGAGACATGGCCAAATGACTCAGACTGAAAGTGGAAGTGTCTTTGGAATTATGAAAATCTAAATCAAATGTTGCACTACATTAATAATTATTTAAAAACTGCTATGAATTAAGATGCCAAATGTTTTTTTTTTTTTTTATGTATTTTTTTAGTATGTGCACAAGGCTCTAGCCCCACCAGCCCTAGTCTATGGTAAAAAAAAAAAAAAAATGCATACAAATTGGAAAGAAAAAGCATTTGGTCATGTAAATAAACTGTTGAAAATGCTGGAACTCCTGTTTTTTCTGATTCCTACACTCGTGGTAAATGTCTCCTTTACATTCGGCCTCTCTATACATTGTTGTTTACTGTTTGTGCGTCGAGCCTCCACAGTCTCCGTACATCACACAGCTCCGAGCACTCAGTCTGTGGGACAAGGTCACATGATCACACATAAACATGTCTCTGTCTCTTTATGGCCCTCTCATGGGTTATGTGTTTATGGCATATTTTCAGGAAACACAACACGTTTAGAGGAGAAAAGAGAGCAGAGAAAGAGGAGAGAGGGAAAGAGAAGTGGAGAGAGGGCGATAGAAGAAGTAGGAGATGAGAAAACACGTTTAGAGGGTGAGAGGAGAGATAAAGCGGGAGAGAAGAAGAGAGCATGCAGATTAATATGGGTGATGACTATATAAATGTAATATATAAATGAGGGGATCGATTGGAGGAGGGGCACGATCAGATCTGATCACCACGGAAACACGGAGGACATCTTCACATTTACTTCTCTATAGTCCCTGTAGAAAACATGAGTCATATCTGGGAACTGGCGAACTGTCTGTGTGGAGAGAATGAACAATGCAATGAACAAATTTATTTAGACTTAGACAAACTTTATTGGTGTTGTACAGTTGTAGGGAGTATTATAGTATGAATGGTAGTCCTGTATCTCTTACTGTTTGAGCGGAGCTGTAGGAGCCTGTTGAAGAATAAGCTCCTCTGTCCCTCTATAGTCTGGAGCAGTGGGTGAGTTGTTGTACAGTTGTAGGGAGTATTATCTCCTCTGTCCCTCTATAGTCTGGAGCAGTGGGTGAGTTGTTGTACAGTTGTAGGGAGTATTATCTCCTCTGTCCCTCTATAGTCTGGAGCAGTGGGTGAGTTGTTGTACAGTTGTAGGGAGTATTATCTCCTCTGTCCCTCTATAGTCTGGAGCAGTGGGTGAGTTGTACAGTTGTAGGGAGTATTATCTCCTCTGTCCCTCTATAGTCTGGAGCAGTGGGTGAGTTGTACAGTTGTAGGGAGTATTATCTCCTCTGTCCCTCTATAGTCTGGTGCAGTGGGTGAGTTGTTGTACAGTTGTAGGGAGTATTATCTCCTCTGTCCCTCTATAGTCTGGTGCAGTGCGTGAGTTGTTGTACAGTTGTAGGGAGTATTATCTCCTCTGTCCCTCTATAATCTGTTGCAGTGGGTGAGTTGTTGTACAGTTGTAGGGAGTATTATCTCCTCTGTCCCTCTATAATCTGTTGCAGTGGGTGAGTTGTTGTACAGTTGTAGGGAGTATTATCTCCTCTGTCCCTCTATAGTCTGGTGCAGTGCGTGAGTTGTTTTACAGTTGTAGGGAGTATTATCTCCTCTGTCCCTTTATAGTCTGGTGCAGTGGGTCAGTTGTTGTACAGTTGTAGGGAGTATTATCTCCTCTGTCCCTCTATAGTCTGGTGCAGTGAGTGAGTTGTTTTACAGTTGTAGGGAGTATTATCTCCTCTGTCCCTCTATAATCTGGTGCAGTGGGTGAGTTGTTTTACAGTTGTAGGGAGTATTATCTCCTCTGTCCCTTTATAGTCTGGTGCAGTGGGTCAGTTGTTGTACAGTTGTAGGGAGTATTAGTCAGTCCGCCCAATATCCCTTATTTTAAAAAAAAGAAACATAGAACTTAAACATTATTATAATTTAATGAAAAGTTACGCATGCATTTGGAGTTCACATCTGAGGACATACAGAGGCGCCCGTTGCTAATTTAATAGAAACTCACTGCTGTAATGTTTAGTCATCAAAACATCATTTTCTTTCGTTAAATAAACTGCAGAGGATCAGATATGCTTACTGAACTTTGGCCAACGCTCTCCACGGACTGACCGCCTGTGCCCCCTCCGTGCTGCAGGAGGGAGCTGGCCTCGCTTTAGTTTTCAGGATCAGATTTGAGCTGACAAGCCAATATCTCCACAAACATCTCCTTCACAAAATGCCTATCAGACAAAAACAATGTGCAGGAGCTGAAGAAGAGCCAAAAGTTGATTTAATCTGAGAGGAAATGTCAATATTACAACATCATAGCGTCTACAAGATTCCTGCAGACAAGAGAAAATCTTACTCGAATCGAACTTATATTTTTGTGTTCAGAATTGCTATCTAACTTTTAACACAAAAACAACAATGTATCTTTGCTTAGGTAACGTTAACACTAATTCATGGACCACAATTTAATGCTAATAAAAAGATAATTAGTTTAGTAATTACTGTGTAATCCTTCAGTCATCCAGGTATGATCCACAGAAAAAGGAAAATACCATTCCATCAACTGGACTGAAGTTATAAAGCGAGGACGTTTCGCCGCTCATCCAAGCACCGATCTGTCTGAATCATGGACTGTGTATAGAAATGGACATTCCAAACAGGAAGTGAGCACGGGCACGTTTCCGGCTCCACCGACTCGTCTCCAATGCACCTGTTTTTGTTTTCGGTTGGTTGGACCTAGCTAACAAACACAGACAAAGAAGCAGCCTGGATGACAAACGAAACGTCTTCACTCTGAAACTTTGTCCCGCCAACAGATGGAATTTTGATGTGCCTAGACTGTTCCACAGAATGGCCATAAATGTATGAATCTCCATGGACACTTGCAAGCAAATTATAGGTTAGATCTGTGGAGAGGCGACCCCACTCACAGTAACATTTCATGTTTATTTTTAAGATATATATATAAAAGATCCATCCATTCTCCTGCTCTCCCCACACTAAACAATACAAACACACAAATGCACTGAAATAAATGGAGGAGAGAAGAGAGGGGAGAGAGATAAGAAAAAACAGAAAGGGGAAATGGAGAGAGAGAGAGGTGAGGATAGGGAAAGAGAGGAGGAGAGAGAGGAGGCAGAGTAGAAAAGAACAGAGGAGAGAAGGAGAGAGGATAAAATAGAGCGGTTTGATTGGGTTATTGATTAAACGTTGTGAAGTGTAATTTTATGAGCAGTGGAAATACACATTATACCTCCCTCGATTTCGCTCTCCCACTCTTCCCTTTCTCGCTCCCTCTGTCTCTTCCTCTTCTTTTTCTCCATCTGTCTTCTTTCTCTCTCCTTTTCCTTATGTCTATGCTCTCTTTCTATCTTGGTCTCTTCTCTCTGTATATCCCCCCCTCTCTCTCTCCTCTCTCTTTCCTCTCCTCCTTTCTCTCTCATCTGTAATCAGCCCGTCGATAACATGAAAAACTATGACCGCGAGTGTCCAGCCTGTTTTTAGTCATGTCATTATTCAATAACATGTGAGATACAGGAAGAGAGCGAGGGAACAAAGGATGGAGAGAAAGGAAAGGAGGAAGACACAGGGAGAGAAGGAGAGAGGCAGACAAAGAGAGGAGTGAGAGAGAAAGAGAGGGAGGAGGAGAGAGTAAGAAAGAGACAGAGAGAGAGAGAAAAACAAGGGATGGAAAGAGAAAGAGAGACAGCGGTAGAGGGAGAAGAGTGAGACGGAGAGCGAAGGGGGGAGATGAAAGGAGAGTAGAAAAGAGATGGAGAGAGGGGAAGGAGAGAAAAAACAAGTGATGGAGAGAAAGAAAAAAGAGAGAAGAGGAGGCGAGAGTGAGGAAAGGAGAAGGAGAGCGAAGGATGGAGTGTGAGAGAGGGAGAAAGAGAAATGGCCCGTGGGATATTCCAGCTAAGCTCTGTGATTATTGTCCATGATTTAGTGCAATGCTTTGGTCCCAGAAAGAACAACATTAAATAGAGTTGTTTGTTTAAGGTGGAGAAAGAGAAGAGAGAGAGGAAAGAGACAGGGCAAAAGAAAGAGAGAGAGGGGAGAGGATGAGAAACTTATTAGAAAGAGAGAGGGGAGAGAGAAACAACAAAGGGGTGAGGAAAGAAAAGGCTTGAGAGGGAAAGAGAGAGAGAAGGGGGTGAGAGTGAAATGGAGAAAAAGAAAGGAGAGAGTGAAGGGGTGAGAGATAGGAGAGTAAATGGGAGAGAGAGAAACAGAGGAACGTGAAGGGGAAGAGAGAGGGAGAAAGTGAAGGGGAGAGAGAGAAACAAAAGACGAGTGAAGGGGGCAGAGAGAGAGAGGAGACTGAATGGGAAAGAGAGACAGAGGAGAGTGAAGGGGAGAGAGAGGAAAGTGAATGGAAGAGAGAGACAAAAGAGAAAGAAGGGGAGAGAGGAAAGTGAATGGGAGAGAGAGACAAAAGAGAAAGAAGGGGAGAGAGAGAGGAGAGTGAATGAGAGAGAGACAGGGGAGAGTGAAGGAGAGAGAGACAGAGAAAGAGAGAAGGGAGAGAGGGTTAGAAAGATAGAAACACAAGATCAAAATGGAGAAGATGGAAGAGATAGGAGAGTTAGATAGATGGAGTGAGGAGAGGGGAGCGAGGCAGGAGAGGGGAAAGAGGAAAGAAAACAGAAGTAAGAGATGTAAGAGAGATTGGGAATGTGGACACAAAAAAGAGAGGGTGGAGGAGAGATAAGATAGGGAAAGAGGGAGAGAGAGGGAGAGAGAGAGAGAGAGAGAGAGAGGGCAGACAGGGAAGGAGGAGGTGAAAACAAAGGGGGTTAGAGAGCAGAGAGAGAGGGAAGAGAAAGAGGGAAAGTGGACAACAGGGTGGAGGAGAGGTAAGAGAGAGAGTTAGAGAGAGAAGGGGGAGAAAGAGTGTGAGAGGAAGGACAGAGAGGACAAATGGAAGAGATGGAACAGAGAGGAACAGTGGACAAAAAGTAGAGAGAGGGGGTGGAGGAGAGAGAAGGGAGATAGAAAAGCTGGACAGGGAAAGAGGAGGTGGAAACAAAGGGCGACTAGAGATGAGAGAAAGAGAGAGGACAGAGGGAAGAGAGAGAAAGGTAAAGTCGACAAAAGGGTGGAGAAGAGGTAAGAGAGAGTTAGAGAGAGAAGGAGAAAGCGTTTAGGGGAAAGAGAGAGAGGATGGAACAGAAGAGAACAGAGAGAATGAAAGTGGACAAAAAGGAGAGAGAGGGTGGAGGAGAGGTAAGAGAGTGTTAGAGGAAGAAGGGAGAGAAAGAGAAAGAGGGAGGAGGAGAAAGAGGAGAGAGGGTGTGTGTATAGAGAGGTATGGCCCATAACACTGAGGTAGTGCTGCAGTTGAGAGTAAAATAGTGTCAGTGACAGAGCTCTGGTTCAGAAGAAACAGAAGGACTGCGCTCATGTGAAGACAAATGTACCACACTAAACACATTCAAACACACAACATTATTCAAACACACAACATTATTCAAACACACACAACATGAGTAAGTATTTTTATATATGATACTCCACAAACTACAGTGAATCCCGTATATTTTACTAAACAAAGAGACATAATAACACATGAGTCTTGTGTAGAGCTTTTCTGGAGTTACAGTTTTGTGCGTTACTCATTCACTTCACACTATTGTAGCCACGGCTGCCCTGGGTCAGCCTGATTGAACTGAACCTACCAATCTGCACCTTTGGCCCCTCCCACCAGCATCAACACACACACACGAAGCACAGTTCTGACTAGGCAAAGTGGTGAAAATGTCTTCTCTGCTGTAATGGAACAGGAGATCCCAGGTTCAAACCTCAGAGGAGAAACATGGTACACTAGGTACACTGAGTACCACAGAAAAAATAGTAAATAGTAGTAAATAAAAGAATGCTTTGATTAGTGTCGAATCCCTCAGTCATCCAGGTAGAATCCATGGCAAAAGGAGAAATTCAATTTGTCAACTGGACAAAGTTTATTTGGTCGAATACGTTTCGCAGCTCATCCAAGCTGCTTCTTCAGTTCTGGTCAGATGCTGGTGGACACTGCCTTATATCTGCCTGAAGGGAGGAGCTAATTACAATGAAATTACTCTGTTTGTGGATATCCTAAATGGGCTTTCAATAAAACGAAGAGAGCCAAGAAACAAGACAACAGAGAACCAGAACCCAGGAAAAAGGGCCCTGAATGGTTCTGCTAACAAGACCCCACACCCCACTCCCACTCCATATTGAATAGACCCACCTAACTAACAGAAACTGTAAACAAATAGGTGTGGTAGTCTCAAAGTCATTTCATTGTATTTAGCGCCCCCTTCAGACAGATATAAAGCAGTGTCCACCAGCGTCTGACCAGAACTGAAGAAGCAGCTTGGATGAGCTGAGAAACGTATTCGACCAAATAAACTTTGTCCAGTTGACAAATTGAATTTGTCCTTTTGCCAATGCTTTGATTATTATTACACAATAGTTTATGGCTCTATTCTGGTCACGGTTTACTGATGACATAAACAGTCATATAATAAGAATATAATTGTTTATTTCCTGCCTTGCCTGGTCGTTTTGCCTGTGACATAAACATTGTCTGTTGTTCTGACTTAAACACGACTGTGCAGACTCCATCCCTGCAGCAGATACACCTTCTCTCTTTCTCATAGTAAATGGTCACATTTTTATAGACGCTTTTCCACCTTCAAGGCTCAAAACTTTTTACATCAAGGAACCACTCACCCATTCATGAATGAATGACACTACGGGGCAAAAGGACACTCCCCAATTCATCTGTGAGAGCTGGAATCACACCAACCTGCAGGTCAGATGTTGAGAAAGAGAGGGATTTGAACCGCCGACCTTCAGATCAGTGGCCAGACACTCTACCAACTGAGCTACTGTTGCCCAACTGACATACTGTCGCTCATCTTATCTCTCTGCTTACTCCTCTGTCACCCCTCCTCTCTCTCACCCTCACCTCTTCTCTCACTCTTTCTCTCCTCACTTGTCCCCTCTCCCTCCGTCTTCCATGCCCCGCACCACAAACCCTGCTGCTGTAATTAAGAGCTTTTATAGGCCCTGGGGGAGCCCCTTCTCCAATGCAATCCCCATACATCCATGTTTACAGCCTCTCCTCCCTCCTCTCTGCCATTAACCACCACATCCACACTTTTAATCACAATTACAAAGAAATAAGCACGCGTTTGTTGACTTTCGGGACATCTGCGCTTCGACACACAGCCAGATTATGCAAAATATGGCCCACAAGAAACACTTAAACCTCCAGAGGATCCTCCAAGCACGTCTCACTCCGACTGTACACACCATTGTTTAGTAAAAGTCTTGGAGTGATGCAAAGTAAACCCAACGTGGAGGTTGTCAAACATGTCCAAACAAACGCACGTATTCTCAGGTAATATAGAACAGGCTATGCTAATGACCCGGGCTAGAATAATTGGATTAGCGTAGCACAGCTGTTGGCACGTCTGCAGCTAAGTGACGCTAAACCACAGAATGTAAACAATACTCTGCTTTTTCTTCAGCGGTCCACAGGAAATGATCAGATCAGTCTGTGGAATTGGACTTGTGGTATATAAAGTTTTGACAGCTCTGTTGAATGATATTGGTTGTAATTTGTGTACTAGATGCTAATACTTTGTGTATCCTGGTGTACGTAATTTCTTGTTCTGCTAGTGAGTAAAGTGTGGCATATTTACATTGTACTCTACCAGTCAAAAGTTTGAACAGTCTTTTTAACTTCTTTATTTCCACGGTTATTTACATTTTAGATCCTCACTGAAGGTATCAAAACTATGAATGAACATCCATGGAATGTAGTGAATCAAAAATGAACTCTTTACTTCGCTCACTTTGCATTTCTTGACCCTGACGTGCACAGCTGGGAAGTGAAAACCATTTCAGAAGAATTCATCGTAAAGGCCAGGAGTGTGGAGTGCTGTCAACAAGGTGAAGGTTTATCATTGTTACATAAGTCTATATATATACTTGATGTCTTCTGTATATCTAAAATGCAGAAAATATTAAGAAAGATAAAAAAAACAAAAACCAAAACTGTACAGAAACATAGAAATGTGGCTGTTTGCTGCAGGCGTACCAATCAGTGAAAACAGGCAGAGGGCGCTCTTGGAAAAAAAGGGTAAAATTAGCAAAAAGAAATGCAAGCACTCTAGAAAAGTAAAAGTGGCACGAGGAAAAGTTATAGTTAAAAGGCCTTTATTTAAGAGCGTAAAGCCAACATGTTTCGACCATAATTTTTATACCAGGTTCTAATTATTTGATGGGATGTATTGGTTTTTGCCCACAACAAATAATGAAATTGTAGTGTCTGTGCCCTGTGTGCGTACTCTTTTATGGTCTGAAAAGTTGAAAATGTGACGTCACCCACAGCGTTCAGCTCCAGTCAAATGAAGCTCATCAAGGCTAGCAGTTATAGGGGCGAATTCTATTGGACAGAGTTCTATAAATTGATTTGCAAAAAAGAGAAATAAAAACATCGGGATCGTGTAGAGTGGGTTAATACGAACATTTTAATATCAAAACGAGGAGCCTGACAGCAGCGGTTCAATCTTTATTAAGAACACATATCTGGTTCATAGTAAGTACGAAGTAAAAAATTAAGAGAGAAGCGACGTTTTTCAGTACATGAATTGGAGCCGCTGTCAGTGGAGCTGGAAGCGCACCTATGGTCACTTCCTGTTTGGAGTGAGATAGGTTGCGTGTTAGCTATGTCCATTTATACATACACTCTATGGTTCTTAAACCAGAGATGTTCATTTTGTCCTCTTATGTACTTTAACTTCTTGGGTTCTTTAAAGACAATACAGTAACGTGTATTTACCTTGCTGACATGTTTCGGCTGCTAGCTGCGAGCCATCTTCAGAACTGTCCCCGGTGTTGGTGGTGACGTGTCGGATATCAGCTGTAGGTGTGGTCAGCTGTTGTTACTTCCTGTGGGCGTGGTCAGCTGTTGTTACTTCCTGTAGGCGTGGTCAGCTGTTGTTACTTCCTGTGGGCGTGGTCAGCTGTTGTTACTTCCTGTAGGCGTGGTCAGCTGTTGTTACTTCCTGTAGGCGTGGTCAGCCTGATGGACCTGGCAGGTCACTCAGACTGACCACGCCTCCCGTCGCCTGGTGGTCTCTGGAGGAAGGTGTCCCAGGTGTGTGAAAGGAGGAACGCTCCGTCATCGCGGTTAATTTCCTGATTTCACCACCTGATGTCACCAACACCGGTGACAGTTCTGAAGATGCAGCAGCAGCAGCCGAAACATGTCAGCAAAGTAAATACACGTTACCGTATTGTTTTCAAAGAAGAACCCAAGAAGTTAAAGTCTGATGTATGCTTTTAACTTTCTATTTTCAAGGAATCATTAAAGTGATGTGCTACCTCCAGAAAGTTATGCTGTGTTGCTTTAATTAAGGACATTGATTGAGTACAACTAAACCTGGATCATTTTTAATAAATTTGGTTCATTATAACCTTTCTTAAGTCTTCTTTCTTCATACTTTACCAAGACTTATTTTGTGTAGTAATTATAAAGTATTATCAGCTCTGTTTCTCTTCCGAGATGAGACAAGATCAAGCCTTAAATTAAACTGTGTTAATGAGGAAGTGTGTGTGATTGCTGCTTCGTTGGAGGTTGATTTGACTTTATTTTTTATCTGTTCACAAAATGTTTTCTTCGCACCTCCTCTGGGACCCACCAGAGAGAAAGTGGCTCTACAAAACCAGCACACACCCAAATGAAAGAGGGATTTGAGGAGGAGGAGGAGGAGGAGGAGGGGTAAATATCATTTTCTGAAGAGATGTTCCTTCAGTGGGAATAATAGTCACATTGTTGTATTCTCAAAGTCTGGTTTCATTGTTAGTTTTCCATTTCAGTTCAATACAAAAGAGGCAGGTTTGAGTGCACTGGAATCAACAAACAGGAAAACACTGCAAGAAAGAACAAAGAGAGAATTGTCAAGTCTGTTACTTCTTCTGTCCAGTTCTGATACATACTGACCACTGCAGAACTAAACCAGGACTAAGACAGGGCTAAAATAGATCTAAACCAGGGCTAAGCCAGGTCTAAATCAGGGCTAAACCAGGACTTAATCAGGACTAAACCAGGACTAAACTAGAATTAAACCAGGACCAAGACTGGGCTAACCTGGGCTTCTGATACATACTGACCACTGCAGAACTAAACCAGGACTAAGACAGGGCTAACACAGATCTAAACCAGGGCTAAGCCAGGTCTAATCAGGGCTAAACCAGGACTAAGCTAGGATTAAACCAGGACCAAGACTGGGCTAACCTGGGCTTCTGCTACATACTGGCCACTGCAGAACTAAACCAGGACTAAATCAGGGCTAAAACAGGTCCAAACCAGGACTGATCTAGAAGGTCTAATCTAGAACTAAACTGAACCATGGCTAAAACAGGACTAAACTAGATCTAATCCAGGACTAAATCAGGACTAAGCCTAAACTAGGGCTAAGGTGTACAACAAGGACAAAACCAGATCAAACTAAATTATAAAGTAGGCATTGAACGATACTGACCAGTGCCGAACAATCCACAAGAGCTGCACTAAACCAGGACTAAATCAGGTCTTAAACCAGGTCTAGCAATTCAGTTGCCTTCCAAAGTCTACAGATCCAAAGTAGTCAAACTTGTGTGTAAAGTAGTCAAACTTGAGCCCATGTTTCTGGGTGAGTCTTTGGAGAAGTCATTGGACATTCATGACAGGCTCGCAGGTCTTATAGAGGAAGAAGGAAGTATCTTGCATCAGAACTCAAGGATTCTGGACTTTAAACCTTGGATTAACTCAAAGAGGAGCATATGTCTAACTTTGTGGAACATTTGAAATCGTTTGAGCTGTTTCTTTGTATACATTTTCAACACCAAAGGCTGATTGGCTTGTTTGGCTATGGAAATTTTTAAAATGATGTAGATGGAAGATAAAGTTGAGTTGTGACTCTTTTAGTCCTAGTTTGGTCCTGGTTTGGTCCTGGTTTTGACTGGAGGTAGACTTGGTTTGGTCCTGTTCAAGTCTTGGTTTAGTTCTGGTCTAGTCCAGTTTTAGTCCAAGATTTAGTCCCATTTTAGTTCTAATTGTATGTGGTGCCTGTGCAAGAATGAACACAGCTATAAAGTAGTGATTTTCAGAGGTGAAACTTGAATGAATGCGTCTAAGAAAAGCACTTTTGCCACCTAATGATGTCACAAGGTGAATCCAGGTGTTTTGAGCACAAGGGAGAGATGAATGAACAAAAAAAAAGTACATTTATGATGATGGAACATTAAAACATGGACAAAAGTGAAGAGAACAGAAACATGAAGCAATGTGACTTTTTTTTAAAGCTGCACTAAGTCACTTTTGTCTCCATGGAGATGGTATTGTGTTGGCTAGAATTTTAAACATCAACCTGTTATCTGTCTCCATAGAAACAAGCAGATGATGCCACAAGGCTAGTTACAGGTCAAATCTGTGGAGAGGCGAGAACACCCATAGTAATGCATGTTTTTCAAGGCATTTCTGAACAATAAAAACACCTTTAACTCAATAAAAAGAAAGATACTGTGGAACATTCCAAGCAATGTAATAACATCTCCATGGAAAGAAGCATGTGGCAGGAAAGAGCTGATTTAAAGAGCCTATACGCTACTTCCTGATCTATGTTATAATATTGTTTCCTCATCACAAACATACCTGGAGTTTTCTTTCAGTCACACGTTTAACACACAAATCCTGCAGATTTAGTTTTTCTCTCCAACAGAAAACATTCTGTTCCACTTTGTGATGTCATGTGGTGATAAAGGAAGTCCTCCACTGTGTTTTTAGACCCCATACACCTTCAGTAGAATCATTTAGACGATTAGATGATATCAGCCCTGGCACTGTCACTCTCTACTGAACTAAAGGTACAGACAGACTAATTCTGCAGGATTACTCAAATGTGTGTGAATGAAACAAAACACAACTCCAGGTCTGGTTTTGTTTTGAGGAGGTAACAACTTTATAACATGGCCAATTTTGCATAATCCCGGCCCTTTAAAGGGAGTTAACAGTGATTGGAACAGTGGCTGTGCATTTGAATGTGACTCATTGTGAATGCATGAGTGAGTGCGAAGTCTAATATTAGCAGAGCTGATAAACCAAAGGTACAGACGCTTAATTATTTAAACAGGAGAGGAAGAGAGCAGCAGGGGAGAAGCCTGTGTTATTCTCACCTACAAAACACTGTGGCAGAGTGGTTAACCTGTCTCCTGATCTCACTAAATGAATCTGCATCTCCATTTTTATTTTCAGATCATCTCAAAAGATCAATAAATTAGATAAAACACATGATTTTCCTCGAAATACCAGACAATTTTTTACTCAATTGAAACTTTTATTTTTTCAGGTTTAATAGTCCCAAGACTAGATTAATGAATGAAATAGTTTGCTATGCATTCAAACATTTGTCATTCAAGAATATCACGAAACAAGTCAAATCTTCAAACAAATAAATTAAAACTACTCAAACTACTCAAATGTATTGGTCTGGGTTTAAAGAGGAGGTATTATGTAACATAGATTTTTTGGAGTTTTCTACCATGTTACAACTTTAGGAACAAAGTTAGGCTGCGTCTCAATTCTCCCCCTTAGCCCTCTGTCTTAGCCCTACCCCTCTGTTGTGCGCGTTCACGAGAGACAGAGGGGTGTCCCAATACTCTTTTCTGTAAGTGCGAGGGCTAAGGGGAAGGGCTATGATACCCCTCTGAACAGAGCGTTTTCAGATGCACACTTTGCGCAAAGGGGTAGGCGTGGCTTAACGCAAGTCGGAGCAAAAACCAACACGGAAATCGGGAAGTGTCGGCAATCGGGAAGAAATTGGACAAATGTGAGTATTTGCACTCAAAAACCTCATAAAAAGTTGTATAAAACTGTAGTAACTTTTGAAAAGTTGTAGGTATACTCATGGCGCCTGCATTTACGCTTTCTGACATATACGGCTTATCGTAACATGCCCGGTTAGAACTATACGCTTGTTATGGTAGAATGTGTGAAGTATTACGAACATGCATGTCCTAAAAGAACTATATACGCATATATGTCAGACTAGAATGTGTCAAATATATCGCTGTATTTCGCCTCGTAACTCGTCTCATGCGCTTTTAGAACTATACACATGTTACGGTAGAAAGTGTAAAGTATTACGAACATGCATCGCCTAAAATATTATTGTTTCGTTTCGCCTTGTAAATTATCCCCTATTTATATTAAAAATGACATGTTATTAATCACATTTGTATTTTGTTTAGAAATTTCTTGTAGGAGGCTGGACTTGTTGGAGTTGTGTCAGCCCAACAAGCTTCAAAAAAGTGGGAGAATTTGAAAATAAAATATAAGGTATATTACATTCTATAATATTTGTAGGTACCAGAACAACTATATATGTTTATGACTATGTATTAATTTTGTTTTCTTTTTTGTGTGTACCAGGCATCCTCTACAACTCCGTCCACCTCTGCAGCATTTTAATTTTGTGTTACAGTTGATTAAAATTTGATTTACATATGTTGTACAGAGTATAGTAATTTAAAAAAAATAAAAAAATTAAAAAAACATTTGACTTTTTGCAAAGTTCATTTAAAACAAACTCAAAAGGAGCACAATACTTCAAAACTTTAAAAATAATGTCATATTGTTGCGACTGCAAAGGGGTGTCCCATTTCTAAGGGTTAAAACATACCCCTTTGCCTTAGCCCTCTGTTTAAAGACAGAGGGGTAGGGCTAAGGGGTAGGGCTAAGACAAAGACAGAGGGCTAAGGGGGAGAATTGGGATTGGGCCTTAGTCTAGATTCATCGATTTTGTATTCTTTTTTACCGATAAGAAATACCTTGACAAGCATGTGTTCTGACTGTGAGCGGGGTCAACTCTCCACAGATGTGAACTGTTACTTGGGTTGATTGTGTCACCTACTTATATCCATGGCAACAGAAAAGCTATTAAAAAAAAAAAAGAAGTGAAAAACAGATCTAGTTTTTTTTAAAACAGTTTGTAGTGGTCCAAAGTTATTCCTCACTTATCTTATGTATTCAGAGCATCCTAATTATTCACCACGATGAGTTTATAAGTGCTTTTCACAACTTTCAGAGACCAGAGTGGAGTTTTGCAACAATTAGCATGCTAGCAGTGCACTTACTGATTATCAGAAAAAATAAAAATAAATAAATATAATAATAATAATAATAATAATAATAATAATAATAATAATAATAATAATAATAATTCATAATTAGAAACAAGTCAAATCTTCAAACAAATAAATTAAAACTACTCAAACTACTCAAATCTATTGTTCTGGGTTTAAAGAGGGGGTATTATAAAATAGATTTTTTTGGAGTTTTCCACGATGTTACAACATTGTTCCCTCATCCAAAACATGCCTGAAGAGGTTTTCAATGTCATCCAGGCATGTTTGAGTAGTCTCCTAATCTCTCCTGGGCTCTATCCAAACCCTCCTTATGTTTAGCTATACGATTCTGTCCAAGGCTCCGCCCACAAGCCTACGTCGCCCATGCTCCCACACGGCAATTCTCCATAAATATACAAAAACATGACACAAAACTGTACACAGCAACATGACAAACCTGATTTTTGCAGTCGTTTCATTAGTGATTGTGTTGCGATGGTGCTCTGAAGGGGCAGTGACTTAGCGAGGGAAGCAAAGGGAGAGGAAACTCAGAGCGCCAAAGAAGTGAAACCAATCAAACATTTTAATACGTTGTTTTCGGCGAATATGGGATTTTCAAAACAATAAAAGGAAACATGGTGATCAAAACATGCCATGTGTTAGCAGTTAAAGTTTATACCTCATAGAAGTAATCGCCCGTCTTTAAGTCTTGTTTAGTGTGATGTATTTATGCATTTTACGTGTTAAATCTGTCTTCATTCTCTTAACCAGGACATTCCTCACTGCTTCAAACATACTTCGTCCCCTCTGTTTTACCTCTCCACAGCCAGAAGTGGTGTTGGCAGAGGCTGGTGTGGAGAGCTGATGGACGGTTTGTGTTTTTCGCCTGGTTTTGTTTTGGAAATGCCCCAAAAGCCCGAGCCCATCTCAGTTGTCTCCAGTGAAGACTTTATTTATACTTTATGTCTTTAATACGCTTTAATCACACAGTCCCAGATGTGACAGAGAACAGAACACGAGAGCTACCACAGGGAGCAAATTAGAGAAAGAGAGGAAGAGGAGGAGGATTAGAGGAGAGGGACAGAGAAAATGAGGGCTGTTCGGAGGACTGATACTTTGCAGCTCATGTCATCAACATTCCCTGGGGGTGTGGAGCTAACTGAAAGCACTACTCTGTCAGAAGCTGCATTACTCAAGTTCGACTTTAATCTGAGTTTTATTTTCACACACGTGAGTTTTATTTTAACACAACACAATTTTCATACAAACTGATGATTTGTGATTTCCTTGAGTTTTCACACTTAAAACTAACATGTGCATTTTGTCGCCACGGTAACTGCTGGACATTCCGCCAAGAGAGATGCACGTAGAACACACTGCAAAGTATCAATACCGTATCAGCAATTTCACATGTTTTTTTTTTTTGTTTTTTTTTTTTCATTTTTGCAGATTTGAATTACCACCGTTGTTGTATCCTCAGGCAAAACACTTCACCCACTACTTTAATAGTATGAATGTGATTGTGTTTTTTTTTTTTTTTTTTTCAAACCTTAAAGTAGCTCTTGAGGTCAAAATAAGACCCCTGTGTGCTGTCTGCTTCTAATTATGAAGTTTTTCTTTTTTTTTTTTTTTCTGATAATCAGGAAGTGCACTGCTAGCATGCTAATTGTTGCAAAACTCCACTCCAGTCTCTGAAAGTTGTGAAAAGCACTTATAAACTCATCGTAGTGAATAAACTGTTTTAAAACTGTTTTAAAAGAAACTAGTTCTGTTTTTCACATTTTTTTTTTTTAAAGGAGCCCTAAGTAGCTTTTCTGTTGCCATGGATATAAGTAGCTAACACAACCAACCCAAGTAACAGTTCACATCTGTGGAGAGTTGACCCCGCTCACAGTCAGAACACATGCTTGTCAAGGTATTTCTTATCGGTAAAAAAAAAAATACAAAATCGATGAATCTAGACTAACTTTGTTCCTCAACTTGTAAATAGTTTTTAGGGAGCAGCAGCTTTCCAACAATTTCTCAGTTCTGATATTTTCTGTCGTTTTCTTCCAGTAATGTTTCCAAATTTTCTGCCCCAAAATCAGCAACATTGATTAGTTTCGTTATTGGGCTGTGCAGTCCCGTCACATGTGAAAAAGCACGTCTGTTTTGACAAGTTGGAAGAGGAGAACAAGAGATGCAGTTACTTTGTCAATTTGGCACAAATTTAAAAATGCATTTAAAAGTTTGAGTTTTGTCTTGAACTTTTGGGGACTATAATCCGCTACAATCTGCTGTCTGCTACTTTTTCCATCTCTGTTTGTGTTAAAGGCGCTCTACATGGATTTTACTGTATTCCAAACACAACACAACTAGTTTACTTGAAACAGTTTGCACTGGTCAGTTATTTATATGTTGCAGCTGAAATCATCAACATTCCCCATGGTTGTGCTGCTAGCTGGAGGCCCTGCTCTGTCTGAAGCTCTGTCAACTTAAGTTAGCCTCTGAGCTTTGTTTTAACATAATCTGACCAGAAAAATGTACTTGGTTGGACAACAGGTAATCTCTCAGATACAGTCACAAGCGAGCTAGCGTTAGCCAACAGTTTTTCAGTTAGTCTCACTCACCTTTTTGTCGAAAATCAAACTCGTCAACAGAACCATGAACGCTCGGACTGACCACAGGCTTCTGAAAATGTGCAGTTTAAATCCATTTTTTAAATTTTTTTTTTTTTTTGAGTTTTCAGACTATCTTAGCTTTTCTGTAGTTATTGCTAATGTGAGCGTTGCGTCACCATGGTAACTGCTGAACATTCCACCATAGGCATACAGACAGAACACCCCCAGCATGATGTCACTGCCAAGTATCAATACCTCACTTACCTTATGCATTCTGAACATCGTAATTACTCACCACAATGCATTTATAAGCTAAGAGTTTTGCCGTGAAGGTAAAGCTAACTACTAGTATGCTAATGTGCAGTTCCTGATTCTCTGAAAATGAACAGAGAAGAATTCCGAACACCATCTTACTTGCAAATTGAATGACATTTCGACACTAGGCCTTCATCAGGCCTTCTTTTTTTTTTTTTTGCCTGATGAAGGCCTAGTACTGAAAAGTCATTGCTGTCCTAATAAAATTCACAATTTGCAAGTAAGACGGTGTGCAGGATTTTTCTCTGTTCATGTTGTTGGTGTTGTTGTGCTGCTCCCTCTCCTCCAACGCACCAGTTTCAAGAAATGTATGTGTGAAGCTCTTTTTATATATATATGTTTAGAATTAGATGCAGAGAGTACACAGTGGACTTACTTTGACCTCAAGAGTTGCTTATACAATCTATCTGTACTGGGGCAACACATTTTACTCAAATACAAGGAGAAAATGGTCTATAGGCCCTTTAAGTTCAAAAAGAGGCCATCGCATCTTGTCCCGTTTTTAACTTTTGTGTTGGAGTTTAATGTTTATTTTGTCCTGGTTTCCGCTCCGCTGCTCCCTCCATACAGGTGTTTGGGAAAGATAGCGCCGAAAATGGAAAGAGGAAACAAAAAGCATGCAAAACAGTTGGAGGCGATGGAGGAATTCTTAGAGAAATCCCAAATCTCCGGGGAAGGACTTGTCAAATTCTCCGGTTCAGTCGGAGTTCAGATGTATTCTTTAGCTAAGCTCTCTCTCCTCTCCCAAACACATGGTATTAACAGCTTCGGCTTAATCCCTCTTTTGTTTTGGCTTGCTATAACGAAGCTTTTATCTCATTAATTATATGATTTCACATTGGAAAATAACTGCTATAGCGTTTGCCATCTTTTTGAAGGACAAGGCGAATGGAAGGCGCTGTACCACATTTTTACTGCCTTAAAAATGTGAAAAACAGAATTAGTTTATAAGCATTTTTCACCACTTTCAGAAGATCAGAATTTGGACCTGACACTAAAATGAACATCAACTAGCATGCAAACCGTCCATTTCCATTGCTTAAATACACGGGAGAACATCTGGTACACACTTCTTTTTGCTTTCTACCATGTTATAACATTGTTCGATCATCAAAAATATGCCCGAAGAGGTTTTAGATGTCATCCATGCATGTTTGAGTAAACTAGAGATCTCTCCGGGGCCCTATTCAAACCCTCCTTAGCTGTAAGATTCTGTACAAGGCTCCGCCCACAAGCCTACGTCGCCCATGCTCCCACACGACATGATACAAAACAACATGGTACACTACAACTTCACAAACCTGATGCGATGTGCAGTAGTTTCATTAGCGGGATGCACGATGATAGTGTTGGGATAGCGCTCTGAAAGGGGAGTGATATAGCGCGGAGAGCAAACAGAGGGGGAACTCGGAGCATCAAAAACAAAAGCGAAACTTGTTAATACATTGTTTTTGGCAAATATTGCATTTTCAAATCAGTAAAAGGTGAAAACACGGTGGTCAAAATATGTTACGTCTTAGCAGCTAATATCCCATAGTAGTAAAATCCCCCTCTTTAATACAAATTAGTATTTAAAGAATTCTGAATATTGACTAAAACTCGACACTAAAACGGTCGCTTTTGGACAATGTTTTCTTTGGATTTGACAGACGGCACATTTGAGTGTTCATTTAAATGTCTTTTGTTTGTGGAATGAACTTGGATGGTGAAATGGAGGAAAATAAAGTGAATGGGTGAACACAACACCTCAATAGTGGTGCCAGCGCGTATTGGCACAGTTCTGCACAACACAAGTTAAACACAGCTACGTTCAAAATGATAGAAACAAAATGTAGGATTTTGACATTTAAAGTAATAAATAGGAGTGGTGCAATTTTGTGCTTTTATTCTGTTCCAATTTCTGGGCCTATCCACCGTTTTCTGCCAAGTGAAATAAGGTTTAACAGAATAGTTTGAAATAAGATTATTGGTTTTTCACTACAACGTCAAAACCTTATGATCTCGTCTAAGTATGCTGGTTTACTTTTGTTCATTCAAGATTTACAAGATTAAAAGGTGAGTTTGGTGCCTGGCAAGACTGACATCCGGTCCCCACTCCTTCCGTCGCATCTCGAGTCAGAACCAAACACGATCATCCGATTGTTTATTTCAGTGACGCGTGTGAAACGAAGGAGCTCATTGGTCGCCCGTCATTAGTGCTTCGCTCATTGATTCTGCAGAAATCTGTGATGTTCTTCCTTCCCCCTGTGCAGACTGAATAAAGATGTGGACTGAGTGTGACGTCGCCCATAGCGTTCAGCTCCAGTCAAATGAAGCTCACCGAGGCTGGCAGTTATGGAGTGAATTTGGAGCCGCGTTCCATATTAGGAATAGAAATTGATTTACGGACAAAATAGTGAAATAAAAACACCAGAATCATGTAGAACGGGTTAATATGAACATTTTAAAACCAAAACGAGGAGCCTGACTGCAGCAGTTACAGGGAGAGGAGCAAAGTTTTTTCAGTAGTAAGTGAACTGGAGCCAGAATTGATGGAGCTGGAAGCGCACCTATGCTCATTTCCTATTTGGAATGCACCAGCTAGCAGATTAGGTCTATTTACATATTCAGTCTGTGTTCCCCTGTGATATTTTTTTCCCTTGAATTATTAAAGGTGCACTGTGTAACCTGCGAAGGATCTGTCATCTGCTTGTCTCCATGGAGATTGCTTTGTTATTATTGCTTTGCTTGAAATGTTCCACATATTCTTTCTTACAATAAGCAGGCTCACCTCATCACAGATCTTACCTGCAACATCACCCTGCAGCGTCACCATCTTGTATCCATGGAGACAGATACAGTCAATGCCATACGGTGGAACATTAGGCAAAGTCAGATGGTAGATGTATAAATGTTTTCAATCAAAACATTTTTACTTCAAATTCTACAATATGAATGTAACTCATGTTCAGTTTTGTATTAAAAAAATACATTTTGTATTTTTTTGTCCTGTGTTAAATACATTTTCTTAGACTTTTGTCCCCGTCTCCATTGTCCCTGTTTGCTCCTGTATTTCCAATGGGACTTTGAGCTTTGAGCCTTCATCCTGTCTCCTCTTCATCATATTAACTCTTTGTGCGCTATATCTGTACTGGACCTCTACCCACCTGTCCCCCAGTCTCCCCGGACCTCACTAAAACCCTGCTGTAGCCACGGCGACAGCGCAGCAAAGGCTCATGGGAGATGTAGTGATGAAACACCTTCTGTATGTGTCTATATTCACTCACACTTGAGCTTTGGTGCGTTTGAAAGCAGCATTTGAAACGCTCCGAGCTGAAAACCAAAGCAGAAGGAGAGCTGTCCTCATTACTGTGTTCAATGGAAGTTTGGGTGAATCCAATCAGTCTGCAGCCAACATAATACACTTTTTTTTTTTTATCATTTTACTGACAACATTTGCGATGATAATGCACTGCCCATAAGGTAGATTTTGCCCAGCAGGGTTCAAATATAGCCTTTTGTAAATTAAAATTTGATGATACAATGAAATACTTCACTTTTTCCCGGGCCCTATTCAAACACTCCTTGTGGTAAACTGTAAGTTGTATGTTAGCTATGCTCAGTCCACAAACCCACATCTCCCACGTGACAATTCTCCATAAATATACAAATACATGACATATTAACTGTTACGACCCAGCTCAACTAGAGGAAGAAGTAGAGGAAGTAACAATTTTTAATAAATAGGAATGTAAAAGGTAAATTATATGTGTAAAATATGTCACAAAATAACCTAAACTACGAAACAAAATAAAAGGATTTACGAATAACGACTTTTGTGTCAAAAACAGGTCACGAAGGTCTATAAAAACAAGTGACAAACTAAGGGACACATAACACGCAACAAAACCACAAATGTCCCTAAACTAAAGTCACATAAACCTACAGACAGAATTGAGTGACAACTAAAAAGACACAAAACAGAACTAAACTAAACTAGTGTCGCACACACACACAAAGTTAGACTAACGACACTAACGAGACACAGACACAAAATGGCAAACTGGCCACAAAGTCCAGCAGCCTACAGGTGAGGCAGGATTGGCCAGATGTACAAGTGCCCCACCAATCAGGGACCGGAATGCAGCAGCCAACCAGGACGAGGCAGGAGAGTAGTCCAATCAAACGAAATCCATAGAGACAAGCAAAGAAATTAAACACACACAAAACAAGGCAGAGAACTGAAGGCCCAGGGCTATATCAAGCCTGATGCGATGTGCCGTAGTTTCATTAGCGAGATGCACGCTGATTGTGTTGTGATAGCGCTCTGAAAGGGGAGTGACTTTTAATTCAAAAAACGTCAAAAACAAAAGTGAAGCTTCTAAAACCTGTTCAGTTGTTTTCATCAAATTTTGGGCATTTTCAAAACAATAAGGTAAAATCTAAATCTGTTATGTGTTAGCAGTGAACACCCCATAGAAAAGAAAGAAAAAAAAAAAAAAAACTTTACTAACTACCAATACCTGCTCCCCAACCTGACCCTGGTCCCACTGGGTTATATTAGTGTAAAAAAGATGCTGTTAAAGTGTTACCAGTCTCTCTTAGTCCTGGTCGGCTTCTTTTCTATTTTTAAAAAAGGAGGGAACATGAGGAGGAGAAAACCCCTGGGACTTTAAATAAAACGAAGAAAAGAAAAAGAGGAGGGAGGGAGGAAGAGAAGAAAAGAACAGCTTAAAGGCTTAGTCCGATTTAGAGAGGGGTCGTTTTAAACTGTAGAACCAAGAGAAAGAGAGAGAGAGAGAAAGACATTGGGATGACCTAAAAGAGAGACAGAGGGAGGAGAGAATATTGGAGAGAGAGCGGTGGTTTTAAACTGTAGAATGAGAGAGAGAGAGTGAGAGCGATAGGAAGGAAAGAGGGAGAGAATAGACAGACTGGGAGAGAGCCTTTTAAACTGTTGAACCAACGAGAGAGAGAGATACAGGGATAACCTAAAGGAGAGAAAGAAGGAGGAGAAGGGAGGAGAGGGAGAACCCATAGAGAGAAACACACACTGGGATGTACCAAAAGAGAGAGACGAAGAAGGGGAAAGGAGAAGGTGCAGGTGGGGTGAGGAGAGAGGAGAAAAGTGGAGAGAAAGAACGGAAAGTGAGAGGAGAAGAGAGAATAAGGAGGATAGGCAGGAGAGGGGGGATAAATAAAAGGAGTAGGAAAGGGGAGCAGAGAGCAGGAGATAGAGGAAGGACAGATCGCAGGAGAGACAGAAAAGAGAGGGAAGAGAGACCGAGGAGAGGGGAGAAGAGAAGCAGAAAGGGTATAGGGGAGACAGAGGAGAGTGGAAGAAAAGAAGGAGATAGAGGGATAGAAAGAGTGCAGTTGAGGCAGGAAGGAGAGAGAGAGGAGAAAATGGGAGAGAAGGAGAGAGAGGAGAAAATGGGAGAGAAGGAGAGATGGAGGAAAATGAGAGGAGAGAGGAAAGGAGAGGAGAGAGGGACAGAATATTGCTTACGCTGCCTTTCATTGTCACAGCTGCCCTGGGATTTTTTAATAGTTGCGTATATATTGCAGTTAAGTGTCTTGCTCAAGGACACAAACACAGTAAGTAGCTGTAATTGTAAGTGGTTGTAGCTGGGATTGAACCTCTGACCTTTTGACGACCTCTCTACTATCACTATCAGTTAGACTCAAACTTTTCAGTCTTTCAGCTAAACTAAAACCATGATAAATGTGCCACACCCAGCGGGAATAGCACCCTCAGAAACAGTGAGTTAAATATTAAAGAAATCTTCTGGTCATAAAAGAACTCTGACCGTCCGCTGAACTGCTCAAACTCCCATCGAAAATTACAGATTTTTCATAAAGACTAGTGGGACCTATTTAATCTCTGTCATATTTTAAGCAGTTACAACATAAAAGAAACATTCGCCCATTCAACTGCACCAGAGCTGACCCAAAAGGCAAGGAGAAGTGTCTTGCCCAAGGACGGCTGAGTACAAAAGGTGAACCTCAGACTTTTATTATTCAGCGGTGTAGCAGTACTTTTACTTTACAAATGCAGGAACAACTCTTTTAGAAAGGTGAGTCCTTGTGTGTCGCTGCTGATGTTAATTTCAAGTTCAAATTTTGCTGCTGCAACATTTCCGCTGCTCGTCTCAGTGTCCTTTCTGTCTCAGTCAAAGGTCTTTACAGAAGGACTGGTCAGGGAGGGTCAGCAGATCCTGTGGAAGCCCCTCCTCTGTGTCCATCACAGCAGTGTCCAGGGGGCGCCAAGTGACCACAACAGGAAAGGCCTTGTTCTTACTCCCCTCTGGTGTTTCGGTTAGTGACGAAATGGTTCTTTCCCTCAAAGTGTTTCCTCTGGAAGGTGCCACATTTGCTGCCACATATGGTCTAAAAAGCCTGTAGCAACTCAAATGTCAAGAGATGTAGTTCCTAATTTCAGAGCCTAATAAATATTTAAATAACGCCACAAAATGGAGGTATCTATACCTAAAAATACTCAGGTAGTCTAGGAGTTAGCATTAGCACTGACACACAAACACATACCGTTCCAAAAGCATTAGTGTCCGCCGGTGAACTTTTCCTCACGTTTGTAAAGTGTTTAACATGTTGTCAGTGACATCCACCCACAGAACTCTGTCCACTGTCTGATTTGTCAGGATTTATGGATTTTAACTCGACTCTGCAATGTTGAAATGGTTACCCCGACCATCTCCGACTGGTACTAGCCAGCTGCCGTTGTGTAGAGAGACGAGTGAACATATTACCTTCTTGCTGTGACTTATTGATGCTTTGCAGCTGATGTCAACAACATTGCCTGGGGGTGTGATGCTACCTACTAGCACTGCTCTGTCTGAAGCTCTAGTACTCAAGTTAGAATTAAATCTCACAGACCGTTACAGTCACAGTCAGTCAGTTTTTCAGGACCACAGACGCTCGTAATGAAAAAGTGTTGTTTAAATCCATTTTGTATTTTATTTAGCAGTTCTCAAACCATGTAAACAACCATTTGGCAGTCTGCTAATGTGTGTATTGTTTCACTATGGTAACTGTCAAACATTCCGCCACAGATACACATGCAGATCACCCCTAGCTAACCACCCACATGTCCCCATAAGGCCACAGCGCGTTTGTAAACCTCTGCATATGAATGTGTCTCTCTGTGGTTGTGGGCGCGTTTGATTTGAAGTCAGGTGTGACCGGGAGCGACCTGTGTTTTTATTCTCACACAAATGAACCAAAGCAGCACCTGAGGCTCTATAAAGCAAACGGCACACGGATCCCGCCACGACCTCTGACCCCCGAGCAGAAGCAGCAGCTGTGGCGGGCGTGACAAAGGAGCGAGGAGAGGGAGCTGTGAATGATATTATGTAAAGAGCACACCTGAGACTAAACACGCAGAAACAATACAAAGATATGTGAAGTTAGCAGACATTGTTCGTTACATAACTATAATAACAATTCATACTTTGCAGTGACATCGCGCTCCGGGTGTTCTACATGTATCTCTAATGGTGGCATGTTTAGGAGTTACTATGGTGACACACATTAGCAAACACTGTCAAAACCTTTTTTTAAGGTAACTTTTTGGTTGGGGGCCCTTCACTTGCTTGTTTCCATGGATATGTAACTGCTCTGCCTGGAATGTTCCACAGCAAAAATACTTGACTCTGACTGTGAGCGGGGTTGCCTCTCCACAGATCTGACCTGTAACTCGGTCTGGTTTGTTTTCTTTGGAGATAGAAAGGTTTAATGCCACACTGTGAAACATTCCAGACAAAGCAATAACATCTCCATGGAGAAAAGCATTTGACAGATGCTCCACCAGAAAGTTCATTTGAAAACTCAAGAAAAAACACAAAAAGGATTTATATAATACGTTTTCAGAAACCTGTGATCAATACGAGTGTTTATGGAGCTGTTCAGGTGTTGTGACTTTAATGTTATGTGAAAGGGACTTGTTTAACAGCACAGATCAGCTCACCTGTTGTACTTCTGCTAAGTCAGTTCTTTCTGGTCAGATCGTGTTAACCTGTTCATGTTCCAAGGGGCCTGATACGGGCCCTTGTACTGTTTCTTCATTCATTTCAGTTTGTCCGGGTTCTGATAAAAGGGAACTCTCAATCTCATGGATCTGAAAACATTAATGGAAATCTGTAACCAACTTATTTTCAGTTAAATCAACAATTCTGAGAAGAATCTCGACTAGTCTGTACTCCAAACCAACAAATACAAAAACAGCCCAAAAATTATTAAATAAAAATGAATAGGAATTTGATATGAATTCAGCCTGGATTTGTTTGCCTCATTACAAGTCCCTAAATCTCGTTTTTAGTGAGATCTGCTTCAGCTTTGGCATGAGAATTGTCAAGACCCAACAAACGCTCTGATGCTGTCTCTCAAACCATCCCCAGAGACACCAGCTATACCTATTCTTATATTTACCCCTAAATATTTCAGTGGAATTTGAAATCTGACTTTCCACAGTGTAAAGCTTGTTCCCAATTCAAATGAGAGTACAGAGACAGTTAGAGGACAACAGAGACGACAATTACAACTCCAGAGCCTCAGCTTCAGAAAGAGTCCAGCCATTCATCTGAGCCCCAAAGGGTTCAGAAACAGATTCAGTTTGAATTGAGAGTCATTTAAGTCCGTCATTTTAGGAAAAAATAGGTCTAAACATAAAAGGGGTTAAAACAAAACTCAGATTAAAGTCTAATTTGAGTAACTGACTGAGTAGCTTCAGACAGAGCAGTGTCTACAGTTAGCATCACACCCCCTGGAGAAAAATGTTGATGATATCAGCTGCAGTGTATCAATAATACAAATGTCGTTGGATTTCAATTGCATCATTCAAGCCATTAACTCGGTAGTATTCGACAAGATACACCATTGCATTATGACTTGTTAACTGCTATGGCAACGGGTTCTGTTTTTTTCATCACTCTGAAAGCCAATCTCACCACCACCAATCACATGGACACATTTGTAAGAGGTGGACAAATGTCTCACCAAAAGACACAAAGGATTCAAACCACCAACCCTCTGGTTATAGGACACCAGTTTTACCACCAGAGATAAAGGCCACTGTCCATGTATTTGAGTGATGAAAAATTAGGACTGTTGCCTTGGCGATTATCAATTTAAAAAATGGGATTCTATCTTCCAATGATCATGAGTCGTAAAAACGGTGTCCATAACAGGAAACAGACATGTGACTGAAACATGAATAGGGAAATAAATGCGTAATGTGCGCCCTTTATCTGCCACCTGCTTGTGTCTATGCAGATGTTGCTTTAATGGGAATGTCCCACAGTATGGAATTCAACTTATTCTATCACTATGGAGTTACAGGTCAGATCTGTGGAGAGGCGATCCGGCTTTTTTTAGTAACAAGAATAAACAAGATGGATAAGTTTAATGTCATACTGATCTATACTATAAAGTTGTTTCCTCATCAGAATCATACTTAGAGTTGTGTTTTGTTTCATTCACACATGTTTAACACACAAACCCTTTAGGCTGAGTTCTTCTTTCAAACTGAAAACACTCTGTTCCACCTTGTGATGTCATGTGGCAAGACATGTTTTAAACTCCATTTACCTTCACTACAATCATTTGGATAATAACTGCAGCCCTGAAATTGACACTCTCTATTGAAGTAAAAGCAAAAGGTAGCTGTAAACCGCTTCATGACATCACAAGGTGGAACAAAGCAATTTGAGCTTGAACAAAATAATAATAAAGGATTACTCAAACATGTGTGAATGAGACAAAACACAACTCCAGGTCTGTTTACGTTTTTGAGGAGGTAACAACATTCTGGCACGGCTTGAAGCTCACAAGATTCAGTTTTGGGCATACCAAAGTGATATTGTTACTTGGACCTAAATCATTACCTGTGGAAAACGGAGGGAAGAAGTATTTGGATAAAAGTCAGTGCATGTTTTAACGCTTCTTTGCTCTGGTGAGCGATTACCACAGGAACAATGTAACAGAGACAGACTGAGACAGCCACATGAAAATGACTAAATGACACGTTTGCAGATTCTGGCATGTTCAACAAACCAAGAAATCATCATTCAAACAAAGCTCACCACACACGGCGATCTGGGCCAGATTAGCCTGCATCCGCGCGCAAAAACAACAGCTGTGCTTAGACACAACCTTTATTAAATTAGAAGTCAAATATTTATAAATTAATCACACTTTTGGGATGGCGTTTATTTTTAATTTTGTGAAATAGCGGCGTGTTTTGGTCTAACAGATGCGGGGAAGCGTGGAAATGAAAATTGTAAACGTGAAACAAAACAAAAACAGTGCTTAAAAACTGTTTTGTGCGTGCGTGTGTGGGGTATTAATTACATTGTGGGGACTAAAATCTGTATTGTAATAAAAATCAGGTCCCTTTAAGTTGATTCATTTTTAACTATTTATATTATTAAATGTTTTTCCACCTTCAAGTCACTCAAAGCGTTTTACATCAAGGAACCACTACCCCATTCACACACACACACTCATACACTATAAACGCGTGAATGAAACAAAACACAACTCCAGGTCTGTTTTTGAGGAGTTAACAACATTATAACATAACAAAAGCTCACAAGAGTCCATTTTGTGAAATATAGGACTTTTAAAATAAGTTAAGGGGAGAGTTTATGTTAAGTCTCACATTCTGGACTTTAATAACATCATAATCTCAGATGTTGTGCAGGGGCCTGTTCAGCTCTAGGGGAGATTCACGGTTTATGACAGAAATTTCCAAACTAGAAGTAGAAATCCTCAAAGGGTAAACCTTGTTGAGTTATGAATTCAGGCCACAACCTGCAATAATAATCTCACATTATTATTATTTATTAGGGAACCATTCATTTGCAATAATTAATGTTTCTCTCTCTCATTTTTTCTCTTTATTATTGTAATATAATGTGATGTGCGAGCTGCTGTGTCGAAGTAATTTCTCTTGTGGATCAATAAAGTTTGTCTAAAAAAGTCTAAAACTCTGTTCAACCGACAACAATCACTTGACAGAGAAGATGTTGAACTTTGTGTCAGTTTTTGTTTCATGTAATTACAGAGATATGAAACATAAACCAAGTCAACAAATTTGGAATCTGACTATAGACTGTTGGCTATATATAAATGGACACAGTTAACCCGCTAACCACCGCGTTCCAAATATGAAGTGAGCATGGATGCGCTTCCGGCTCCATCGATTCTGCTGTGACCGTCGTCATTTTGTTCTTAAAATGTTCATATTAACCCACTTTACATGATCCTGGTGTTTTTATTCCACTATTTTGTCTGTAAATAAATTCCTATTCCTAGTATGGAACTCGGCTCCAAATTCGCCCCATAATTGCTAGCCTCGGTGAGCTTCATTTGACTGGGTGACGTCACACTCCCTTAGTCCACTTCTTTAAAGTCTATGAATCTAACAGTTTAATTATGACCTGTCCTCCAGCTCAGTTTAACTTTGTAACTTTTCTGGTGGAGGGTCTGCCTACATTTTTGTCTCCATGACGATGTAATTGCTTTGCTTGGAATGTTTCACAGGATGGCCTCCATGGAAACAAGCAGGAGATGCCACCAGATGAAGATACCGGTCAGATTTGTGCAGAGGATAGCCCGCCGCTGACTGTAGTTCTTTGAGCAATAAAAACACCCTTAACTGAATGAATGGACGATGGATAAGTCTAATGCCACACTGTGAAATATTTCAGACAAGTAATACCAACTCCGTGGAGACAAACAGGTGGGGGACCCTTTACGTGAAAAGTTACACAATGCACCTTAAAACTATAGAGATTCTACAATGTTAAGATGTCATGGGAACGGAATTTATTTGTATTTATTGATTTATTTTTGTAATTTAAACAACCAACATAAAGTCTGTGTCAAAACTGATCTTACGACTCTATACACCAGTGTTCTTGTTGTTTATAGGAGACATCTCGTTTGTCCTACAGTTTATTAGCTTGTGTCCTTCAGGTTCTCACAGACACGCATAAACACTCATATCAGAGTCGTAAATTAGCACCACACCTCGCTAGCATGTTCAGCACCGCCCTCCCCCTCTGCTAAAGCTAACGCCCTCTATCTCCTTTAGCTGCTGCCGTTTCTATCAGGGGACTTGATTAGCGTGCACTAGCGCTCGTGCTATCAGCCGCTATATCACAGCCTCTCTAAATGCCAAGTCACCCAGCTAACCGCGCGGAACTAATACCCGCCGCTAACGTGCCGCGCCAAAGGGCATTCGGACGCTAACAACACATGGGAAGTTATGAAGATTTAATGCTAGGTCACGTGCTAACACCCACATGCGCTACAGTTAAAGAAGGAGGGCAGCAGGTGCAGGTGAGGTGTGCAAAAAGGACAGAATATGGCGTGTTTCTAGGTCACGTTTGAGGAAAGGTGGTTAGAATATGAAGTAGGGTCTTTGGTTGTTCTTCACGTGCAAACCCAATTAACTCCAACTGTCAGGTAAGTTAATTAGAAGTTACGGTTAGATCTTGTAATTGAAATAAGTAAGTACATGACTTCTTATAACTAAAAGACACATGGGGTCATACTACGAGCACAGCTTCTGGCGGAAGATCTGTCAAATGCTTTTCTACATGGAGATGTTATGGCTTTGTCTGGAACGTTTCACAGTGTGGCATTAAACCTTTCTATCTTCACGAAGACCAAACCAGACCAAGTTCCAGGTCAGATCTGTGGAGAGGCGACCCCGCTCACAGTCAGAAAGAAAATACCAGTTTTTCTAGATATTTTTAAGCTATAAAACCACCTGTAATTGAGTAAATGTAAGCTAGAGATGTTTAATGTCATACAGTGGAACATTTCAGGCAGAGCAATGGCATATCCATGGAAAAAGTTACATAATGCAAATGTGTCCTCTCAAAACCTGACAATCTTTTAATGCTTTGTCAGTGGAACCCATCTCCAGATCTTGAGCTCGTCTTGGTCAGGACTACCTTAGCAAGAGGATTTGACCTATGGTGCACATTTGGTTCAGGAGTTGAACTAGGAACCTTCTTGCTGTGAGGTGTGAGTGCCTTGGTGGGGGCATTGCTTGTTAATGAACATAGATGAGATATATACACTGTAAACACACCATATTGTACAGGTGAATTTTCAGTTGTCTAAAGTGACCCTCACTAACCAGTACCAACCAGGTCCAAGATGAGATCTTACGAGGCGTTCTCAAGATTGTAAATTTATAACATTATTAGTCTTTTTCATTCACTCCAAACTCTGAAACAAGAATGACAGGCCCTGATTTTTTCCCATGTAGTTGAGCAAAAATGGTCTTTCCCACTAGTATTGTACAAGCAGTTTCAAAAAAGTTAGCTGTGTAGAGCTTATAAACTTGTCATGATGAATAATGGCGACGGTCTGAATGCATAAGGTAAGTGAGGAATAACTGCAGCAAACAGTTTAAAATTAACTGTTGTGTTTTATCTCATTTTTTAAGACAGTAATAAATCTGGTACAGTGATTTTGACGCTGTCACGACCCCTCCAACCACCACCAATCACACATGACGTGGTTAAAGATATAGGCAACTTATCTATATACTTTTATACTTAGGCAAAAATTATTCTTTGATCTTTCTACCATTTCATAACGTTGGGTGAAGTGCCCAAAGACAGAGCAGGAATTGAACTGTCGACCTTTCAGATGAAGGGAGAACGCCGAGGTTAAATCCTTTAGTAAACTGTCCATTTAAAAAACAATAGAAACTCAATAGAGATCGACCGATATGTGTTCTTCATGGCCGATAAGCTCTGCCGATATTGTTGAGCCAATAAGTAGGGTTGATTTTGATTATTTTCCTCAAGCTATTGTAAATGTAAATAATAGTTTTAAGTAAATATGTTAAAAGTTACAGGAAGTAGAGTTCTGTTTATAGAGTTCCATATATCACACTATAGGGAGAATTCTATCCAAAAAAGTTTTTACACACAATTTACACAAAAGAAACACATTTTTTCTGATACATTGAACATTATTTCAGCAAAATAAAGGTGTTTTCTTGTCAAGTAATCATTTCTCTGTACATTAGAGGAGTTTCGGCCCAGTACATTGTGGTTGCTAGGTAACAGCTTTGAAATTGCCTAGCGTGATGTCATGATTTCCAACCAGGAAGTAAAATTTGAAACCTACATATTGGCCACACTGGGAAAAAAAGCTGATACGCTTAAAAAGTCCAAATATTGGCCTAAAACTCAATAAGAAGTTACATCTTTTCAGACCTGAGCTTTCATGTTGATAACTTTTTAAAACTCTGGAAGTCTGGATAACATGATAGAACATCACAACGTAAAAAACACAGCAACAGCTTCAGCTAAGGCTCGTCCACCTCCGCCTGAAAAATTCATCATTTCCATCCTTGAACTCAACTCTCTCAAAATCCAGGAAAAACTTTACTTCTTCGCCGAGTTGGTTCTCCGCTCTCCCCAGACAGTACTTTCAATTCCGAATTAGCTCAGAGCAAGGCTGAGGTCTTAATAACCCGTACAAATATTCATGAATGAGTACTGCAGTAAATGTTAGTAGACAAACAGAGACCCCGTGAAATTTTACCATCTCAATAAACTGGGAGTGAGAGGCTGCGGTAATGAGCCTTAATGAGGAGGATAATTTGTGAAAATGGAATAATATGCCTGTTTATCTCTGGCTTTCATGCCGAGAATTTGGGTATTTTTAGAGAATTGGCCCTGAGGGAAACCAGAGAGGAGCGTTCCAAATGTGGGTCAATGTTTGTTTTGTGAATAAAAGACTTTTGATCAGAGCAGATACAGAGGCAGAGGTGTTATGTCACAGAATGGGCTAATCAGGTTCCACTTAAACATGACCCATCACTTTGAACAAAATCAAATGTCTCTCATATTTTTACTTTTATTTATTTCCACATTTTTCTATTTTTGAATATATTTATTTTATAATTATTTATTTTCCTGGTTAAATAAAGGTGAAACGCAATTAAAAATACTTGCTGTGATATGAAGTGAAGTCTTTTCAACTCTATTGTTTTACATTGGTCCAGTCCATATGTTCTATACATGTTCTGTATAGTCCTGCATATGGCCTTATCCACCATCTGTCCTGTCCAAGCATCTGCTGATTCAAACCTGACCATGTTGGTTTAGTAAAAAGCGCTGGAATGAAAAAGTCACTTGGCTTTTGTAGTCCTTGAGTACATGTCTTTTTAACCAGCTTTTATGGGTGTAGCTGCATCTCTATGGAAACAAGCAAGCTGCACTAGAAAAGTTACATAGTGTACTTTTAACTGAATCGGATGCATTTATTTTCATTGTAAAGAGGGGATGAGGGGGAGGGTGAGGGCGGAGAAGGGGTGGGGCCTGGAGGTATAAGGAACAGTGTGATTGGTCTAACAGGTATCCACACTTCAAACTCCGCCCCCTGCAGCCATGTGTTTGAATTGAAATCAGAAACACCTTACGGTAATCAGGGCAGTCCTGCGTGATGTCACCAACTACTTGACACTGCAGAGTTCACTGAAGGAAACACAAACTTAGATGCAAATTTAAATGGAAAAAATGGCTAGGAAGAGTAGATAATGCTATTAAAACACAATATACACAGTGGATTTAGTGTATAGTTCCACTTTAAATGATCAATAAAAAGGCTATTCAAATAAAGAGGTTTTTTTTTTTTTTTTTACATTAATTCTATAGACACACATTTGAATGTAATGTATGTTTGTTTTCATTTTGATTTTGGAAGCTTGCACTGGGTTAAATCAGTGAATATGTAGCCTACTGTCTTTAAGCAGCTGCTAACTGTGAGACAGGTGTGAGAGAGGGAGAAGAGAAAGAAAGAGGGAGCAAGAGAGAAAGAGGGAGGGTCAGAGATGGAGAGAGAGGAGGGAGGGAAGGTCAGAGATGGAAGGAAAGAGGGTGGGGGGAGGAGAGAGAGCGGAGGGAGGGGGTACTTGTGTTACGTAAAAGCCTTTTAATGCTTCGCTCATTAAGATAATTCCAGACTGTTCATCCCAGATTATAGTAGTGGCAAACATCCCAACAGCGCCATCTATGTTGTCTTTAGTGAAATGTATTAACAAAAAATAATTAAAAAATAAAATAAAATAAAGTTATCTGTTTCAACAGAAATTAAAATATTAAATTGTATGATTTATTTATTATTATTTCCTCTACATCTTCTGGTATTAAAGTCTAATAGTCTGTGTTTTTAAATAAGACGTGCATTCGTATGTATGTTCAAATATATTAAATGTCCAGAAAATAAAAATAAAATAAATGTATGAATCTACACTTTAATCTCCCACATGCTCCCACATGACAATTCTCCATAAATCTACAAAAACATGATGCAAAACTTTACACAACAGCTGAAGGGGAGTGATGAAGCGCAGAGAGAGTAAAGGAAGGGGAAACAAACAAAAGTGAAACTGATAAAACGTACATGATAAAAGGCAACATGGTGCTCTAAAATGTTATGTGTTAGCAGTTAATACCCCCATAGAAGTCAAATGCCCCCTCTTTAAATGGTATAATCCACTGTTTGTACTTATCTCTGTTCTGACCTCACAGGTGCTTCTCTATACTGTATCTGTAGCTGTTCTTTGGGATGGACAGCCCAAAGAGCAAAGCACAGACTCAGGGACGTCTCAGGTCTGCTCTGGACTGAACCAAATCCACGTTAATCCTCTAGAATCTGTGTCATTCTCCCAGCCAACAAATCCTAATATAATTATACCAGCGCTCTACCAGGCTCTCCTCTTCTCATCCCCCTCTTTTCCTCCCTCCCCTTTTTCTCTTTCACTCACTTTCCTCCCCTCCATTCTTCCTCCTCATCCCTGTATTCTTCTCCACTTTTACTCTCCCCTTCTTGGTCCTCTCTTCCTCCCTTCTTCCTTCTCTTCCCCCTCCTCCTCTGTCATCTCCTTCACCTCTTCTCCTCCTGACCTCATCCTCTCTTCTTCCTCCCCTGATTCTCCTACTCCTCTCCTTCTCCTCTTCCCCTCTTCTTTTACTCTCCTCCTACTCCTCTCATCTTCCTCCCCTGATTCTCTTATTCTTTTCTTACTCCTCCTCCCTCCTCTACGATTCTTTTCCTCCTCTCCCTGTCTCTTGCTCTCTTCTTCCTCCTCATCTCCTCTTTCTCCCCTCCCCTCCCCTCGTCCACCACTCCTCCCCCTGTCCTCCTCCTTCTCTTCTTGTCTTCTACATTACAGAGGACAGAATATGACCACATGTCGAGCTCAGTGGTGTAATGCTCTGATGGAGGTTTAAGCTGTCTAACTGGATTTCTGTCTGTGACCAAATGGAGCAGTAGAGAAGAGAAGTGTGCCCTGTCCTCCAGCTCATTTTCAAATACAGGATTCTGCACTATTGATACACTTGTGTCCTTGAGGGGGACATTCCACCTGTCTTCCCTGTACATTTGTTGTAGAGAGTGGTTGATAGTGGGGTTGATAGTGGGCCGAGGGGGGTGATCCTGCTTGTCTCCATGGTGAAAATTCCATTGTATGGCATTAAACTAATATATCTTGGGTTGTCAAGTTAGGTCTAAGTAAAAGAGCTTTGGAGCACTGCAGAGATGTTTGACACGTTTGTCTGATGAGGCTGTTTGGATCGACTTAAGGTGGACTCACACTAGGACTTTAGAACCATGCCCAAGCACCAAGCCCCTAAAGCACGGTACATTTGTCCAGGGTGAGTGTAATCAAATCATGCCCAGGCATGGCACGTTTGGGACTTTGGCCCGGTTGGAGGAGGTGGACCAAAGCACAGCAAGGTTACTCATGTACGCATACATGAACGACTTTACTATATGAGCCCTGTGTGTGTGCTGATGTTACTCATACAAGGAAAAGAGTGAATAAAGTCTGCTCCAAAACACACAGCCATTTCACGCTTAGCTTCAATAAGGACTGTGAAGTTTTACAGCCTCTTGTCTCCAGCTGCAGGACATGTCCTCACTCCTCCACGTTGTTTTTATATCCATAAACTCACAGAGGAGCGCGTATCATAAAAGGACGCATATGTGCCTCACTATTTAATAGATATTTCTGCCGCTGGATTTATTTTCTCTGCTAAAAGCGTTAGTTCTGCTGCGCGACATGTAAACAAACAGCACCATGTGATGACGTCATCGGGCTGGGGCCCGGTTCGGTTGTGCAGGTGTGAGTGTGGAACATAGAACCCTACACAATCGTGCTTGAGCACGGCACAGTTCTAAAGTCCCAGTGTGAGTGCGCCCTTAGTTAATATTTATTCATTCATTTTATTTGTTTGAGCAAGGTACATTACAAACAAGGATAGGAACATGTACATGTTTGGGACCATTTCTGGTGCTCAAAAGGAGTAGGTAGAACACTTATCGTGTCCTACCCCAATTGTTGACACTTTTTTTTTTTTTTTTTTTTTACCTTTGGAGTGCTTACACACACACACACACACACACACACACACACATACATATATATATATATATATATATATATATATATATATATACACACACACACACACACACACACACACACATACATACATAAACAAATATATTTTTGTTTGTGGTCATACAAACTAATAATATTGATAAAGAAGGCACAAAAGTTTATCATTTATGATCGTGGAAAATAAACAGTAAAGAGAATGAAAAATGTAAGGATTTTGGTTTACGTTTATGGTCGTACAAACTAATAATAATGATAAAGAAGGCACAAAAGTTTATCGTTTATGATCATACAAAATAAGCAACAGTGAGAATGAAAAATTAAAGGATTTTATTCTTTCCATAAGTCTACTTCACGTCTGGTAAGTTTGTGCAAAACAGTTTTTGAATATTATCTGGGAGCAGGTGGAGTTTCGCTTTAAATAAGATTTGGCATGTTTTAAATTTTACCAGGTCCCCAAATTTCAGTATCTTTGATTGGCAAAAAAGTGCATTCGTCTACACAGTAACTTAAATGGGGTAAGATATGAGTACAGTAGATTGTATACAGGGCTTTCTTAATTGGGAGACGTTTAGATTTGTTCAAAGCTATAACTTTTGTAATTTTGGTTTTAATTTTATCAAAGTGGGGTTTCCAACAACGTTTGTGATCAAGAGTTACACCAAAAAATTTGTTAGTACTTTTTCTGTGGTTACATTATCAATTTTAATTTTCACAGTTCCAAAGAACATTGCTTTTGTTTTCATGATACTTAGAGACAATGTGTTTTTGACAAACCACACTTGTAACTTTGCAGTTTCCTGTGTAGTTTCAATGAGTAATCTTTGAAGGTCCTCGCCTGAACACAGAATTGTTGTATCATCTGCAAATTTAAGTTTTTCAGAAACTAAGAACAAGTCATTTATATATAAAAGAAATCATTTGGGGCCTTGTATGGATCCCTGTGGGACACCACAAACAATGGTATCACACGTGGATTCGTGCTGTCCCCATACTGCTTTTGGTTTGTTAAATAATACTCTATCCACTTTAGAGCTATTCCTCAGATCCCGTATTTTTGTATCTTTTGTAAGAGTATGCTGTGGTCCATCGTGTCGATCCCTTTCTTTAAGTCTATGAATTTCCCATGTGAATACTTTTTTTGCATCAATATTATTAATTATCTCCTCTATAAGTTCAATATTTTCCTGCGCTAATATTTTTCTGAAACCATGTTGACTGTCATTTAGGATACCGTATCGGTCTATACATTTATCTAGTCTGTTTGTATACAGCTTTTCTAAAAAAAAAAAAAGAAAAGAAAACTGACAGTATTGAGATTGATCGATAATTTGAAAATTGTTTGTTTTTTTTTTGTTTTTTGGGGGTTTTTTTCGCCACATTTATGGATTGGAATAACTTTTGCTACTTTCATTTGTTCTGGAAAAATGCCAGTTTTAAAAGATAAGTTGAAAATGTGAGCTAATGGCCTAGCTATTACATTGACAACTCTTTTAATGATGGTAATATCTAGTTCATTACAGTCTGTGGATCTTTTGTTTGTAAAATTTGTCACAGTATTAATGGTTTCCTTTTCATTTGTTGCACTGAGAAACATGGAATGTGGGTTTGTGGTCACATCATCACATATAAGTATTTTGGAGGCCAGTTGAGGACCAATATTTATAAAATAATTGTTGAACTCATTAGCAATTTCTTTTAAATCATCATCTTTTTTTTTCTTTCTTTTTTTCTTCATTCACAATAAAATTATTTAGTAAGGCTTTATCTCTTGGTACCTTTTGAATGACTTCATTGATAGTGCTTCACACTCCACACACCTCCACTAGAATCATTTGGATAATTTTAGCTTTGGAATTACCATTCTTTACTGAACAAAAGGTAACTTGAAAACTATCATTACATGACATCACAAGGTGGAACAGAGCATTTGGAGCTTTGGAGATGTAGACAGACTAATAATAAAGTGTTACTCAAACATGTGTGAATGAAACAAAACACAACTCCAGGTGTTTTTGACAACATTCTAACATGGCATAAAGCTCACAAGAGTCCATTTTGTGCAACATAGGACCTTTTATAATGGAACTTTTATTTTTACATTTTTCTTGGAATAACACAGCTTTTTATTATGTTTTTTTTTTTTTTTTTTTTTTTTTTTCCAATAATTTGCTATAATATTGCTTTTTAGAATTTCTTAATATGTTGGTTAACTTGTTTCTATACGTTTTATACTTGTTTTCTAATACACTTGTTGTTTCCTTTAAAAAATGTTCTATATAATGATTTTTTTTTTATTTTTTTTTATTTACACGCTTTTGCTAGACCTTTCGTTATCCACAGACTAGTGACCTTTTCCCTCCTTTTAATTTCCCTCTATAGACAATGTAAATCATAGAAAACATGCTCAGAAAGACATTGTAAGCTGCATTTACTTCAGTTTCTTCCAAAAGAGCTTTCCAATTTTATTCATCTAGACTTGACTCCTCATTAATCTGTCTAGTGAATTAAGTCTCAAATTTTCCTTTATCTACATTTTTTTAAATATTCTTTTGATTATAGAGCACAAAAACAGGTAGGTGATCACTAACATCAGTTACTAAGATCCCGCGCCGCAGGTCTTCACTAAGAACGTTGGTGAAAATGTTATTGATTAATGAGGAACTATGTAGGGTAATTTGTGTAGGCTTTGTTATTTTTGGATACAATGATAGACTGTATAGAGTATTCATGAAGTTTTCTGTTGGTTTATGATCCTTACATTTCAGTAAGTCAGTGTTAAAATCTCCGCACAGGAAGATGTCCTTTTGCTGAAGTCAGTCTACAAATATATCAATTTTTGATCCTGGTGTTCTGTAAATGCAACTTACAAGTACATGTTTTCTGTTTGCAAATGACAGCTCCACCGTAAGACACTCCATTATTTCATCTATAGTTAGTCAGATTTTATTTTATTTTATTTTATTTATTTATTTTTTTTCCCAGGTGATTTTTAATGAACATTGCAACACCATCCCCATTTTTATGATTTCTATTTTGTTTAAGCATTTCATATCCCTCTAGGATAAAGTTATCAGTCATCATCATTAATCCATGTTTCTGAAACTGCAATTATATCGAAAGGCATACAAGACTGATTAAGATATTCTTTGATACTGTCAAAATTCACATATAGGCTACGACTGTTGAAGTGGATTATCGATAGAGTGTCTGTCTGGTTTGTGGTATAAACTGCTTGACAGTCTTCATTGTATTTACACTCATCATTAAAATGTTGACAGAAATTTGCATCAGGATCAATCTCATCTAACGTGCTATGATTCTGTTCAGGACAATTATGAGTTTAATGTTCAAGATTCATCGAGTCTATAATGTCTTCAGATGATGATGAATTATTCATATTTGTCATAATGGGACTGTCATGTTAATACTGTATTTTAGGTACGTATTTAAATACTATCATTAAATTAGCTGTATTTTTCTAAATCCTCCATGCTTTTGACTACCACCACTTTGGTCTCTTCAGGGGTTCCATTTGTCTTGACAAAAGATTTTGCAGTTGGTTGTCCATGTTGGTTTTCTCAGGAGACAGGCCTCTCTTGCAAGGGCAGCATTCTTTTTTGTCAGATGTTCATTTAAGAACACAGCTGTTCCTCTCAGCATTTTGCCTTGTTTGAGGAGCCCTATTTTGTGCTTTCTTTTAGCAAATTGTATTATTATAGCAGGCTTAGCTTGCTTGTTTCTTTGTGGGAGAGGGTGTCAAGCTTCAATGTTGTTTTTGTCTAATGTGATCCCATTGGGGTGCAAGAAAGTTATCATCTGTTGCTCAACTGATTCTTCATCCTGTTCATTCATCTCCATTTGATGCAGTTACTGCCCTTGCATAAGACCTTGGCTTGGTTTTGAGTCCTATGATTTTGACATCATGCATTCTACTATATTGTTCTAATTCATCTACTCTGTTTTCTAGCATCTTAATCTTTTAATCCTTCTCTATGTTTAAGAGTTGTAAAGCTTTGACATCAGGTATTCTACTATAGGCCCCTGGTGGTGTACAGGAATGTGGTAAAAATACCATGATGATTCTATGGGCTTGTGACAGCAGAAAGCACTTTTTGAACGACAAACACAGACTCACACAGGCTCACCTGCAGACAGACCCAGACTCGCCTGCACAGACAGACCCAGACTCGCCTGCACAGACAGACCCAGACTCGCCTGCACAAACAGACACAGACTCACCTGCACAGACAGACCCAGACTCACCTGAACCCAGTCAGAACTGAAGAAGCCTCATGGATGAGTGACGAAAAGTATTAATTCTAAAAAAAAACACCTTTTGTCCATGTGGTGAAGCTGGTCCTATGTGGTCAATGTAGGCAGCAGACTTACAACAAAAAGTGCCCTTACCAGACCAAATTAATTAAAAAGGACTTTGGTTGTGCATGTAAATTAAGTACAAAATGAACTGTTAAGTCACTCAAACAGAAAATAAGTAACTTAAATTTAATTCAACATAACAACCACGTGTGCCCAAGTAGGCTGAAGTCTTCCAACATCAACAGCAGTGAGACATACCTCGTCCTGTCTCTGTCTGCAGGTGAGTCTGGGTCTGTCTGCAGGTGAGTCTGGGTCTGTCTGCAGGTGAGCCTGGGTCTGTGTGTGTCATTAAAAAAGTTCTTTCTGCTGTCACAAGCCCATAGAATCATCATGGTATTTTTACCACATTCCTGTACACCACCAGGGAAGTGTGTGTGGCGTTTTTATCGGGCTCTTTCCGATTGTGCGTTGTCATGGAGATAATTTTGATGATCAGCTGATGCTGATTCACATGCTTTATGGCATTTGGGGTGAATGATGTGCAGTGTATGCACAACTAAATCTACTGCGCTCTGGGGTTGGTCCACAGAGTGCAGTAACATGTGTGCTACATTCCTTGGAAAAACATGAACTTGTGAGTGGGCTCACCTCTGCACAGATTTGGCATGAAGTCTTTCAAAACACCCAAAGCACTTTACTTTGCATTATTCATTCACTCCACACTTGGAGGTGCTAAAACACTATTGTAGCCACAGCTGTCCTGGGGCAGACTGATGGAAGTGAGGCTGCCAATTTGAGCCATCAGCCCCTCAGACCAACTCCAGCACTCACACATACTACATTCATACTGGGCAAAGTGGGTCTTGCCAAAGGACATGACAGAACTAAGGGGGAATCTCTCCTTGAGGTTGGTGGAGGAGTCCTCTAACCACTGACCCACTTTCACTCCAGTGTTGCTTGTCTCCATAGATACATTTAATGCCATGCTGTGGAACATTCCAGACAAAGCAATAATATGGATATTATCCAGCAGAATTTTGAAATGTGCATCTTTAATCAGAGAAGTCTAGACAGCCCATATCCACAAACATGAAATAGAAAGTGACCAGTTTTGAGACGAGACATTTCTACAAAATTGTCATTGAAAGTCTAATCACATCTCTCCATCTTTCCAATCTACAGCTTTAAAAGAACACTTCAGCAGCTCGGCTCTGATTGATCCAACAAGGACAGTCTGCAAACACAAGAAAGCTCATCTCACAAACGCAATTTTCATTTGCTTTGTTAAACATTTTTCAAACTCCAAGCAGTGAAATTTGACTTTTGGTTTTGTTCCTGCATTTTAAAGCATTGAACCCGAACCGGCCCTGTCTCTGAGCGCAGAATATGATGATTTATTGTGGGTCTAATGTGCGCGAGGTTGAATCAAAGTCAAGTCTCCTCTGGTTTTTGTGCTTTGTGACTAAACCTCTGTATTTTGGGCGTGCGATGGAGGAGGAAGCCTGGAGATATGAAGCTATATGAGATATAGAGAGTGGGTGAAGAGCAGAGGTGGAGGAGCCAGTAAAAGCATGATTCAGGCCTTTTGGATCTAAACTTATTCTGTTCCATGTCTATTTTGCGTTAGCATGTGGGCTCAGAGCTAAGCTAATGTAACAGTTCTGTTCTTATGGGGAAGAACAAAACTGTAGTTGATAAAAGTCATATTATCTGTTATTTTGGGGAAAAATTTTAATTCTTTTGGAACTATTTGTATATTAGACTATTTTCTGATCTGTTCTAATGTTTTCTCATCACAAATAAACCTGGAGTTGTGTTTTGTTTCATTCCCACATTTAACACACAAACCCTGCACATTTAGGCTGAGTTCTTCTCTCAAATAGAAAACACTCTGTTCCACATTGTGATGTCATGCGGTAATAAGGAAGTGCTCCACTGTGTTTTTAAACTCCACACACCTCCACTAGAATCATTTGGATAATTTTAGCTTTGGAATTACCATTCTTTACTGAACAAAAGGTAACTTGAAAACTATCATTACATGACATCACAAGGTGGAACAGAGCATTTGGAGCTTTGGAGATGTAGACTGACTAATAATAAAGTGTTACTCAAACATGTGTGAATGAAACAAAACTCAACTCCAGGTGTTTTTGACAACATTCTAACATGGCATAAAGCTCACAAGAGTCCATTTTGCGCAATATAGGACCTTTTATAATGGAACTTTTATTTTATTTTTACATTTTTCTTCATTTTCCAAGACCTTGATATGGGATCTGGAGGTATAAGGAACAGCGTAATTGGTCTAACAAGTATTCAAGCTTCAAACTCCACCCTGTTTGTACTCAGCACCACCTGGCTGTAATCAGGACAGTCTTGTGTGATGTAAAATAAGATAAGATAAGATATGCCTTTATTAGTCCCACAGTGGGGAAATGTCACATAGTACTTGAAATTGCAGAGGCCACTAAAGACAGAAGGCATTTAGATTTAAGATTGATTTTGACGTATATGTATGACTAGGAACAATATACCGTACTAATGCTATTAAAAGTTTAGTTCTACTTGAAATGATCCATATAAAGACTATTAAAGGTAAAATTTACTTTTGTGAGCTTAAAGCCGTGTTATAATGTTGTTACCTCTTCAAAAACATGCCTGGAGTTGTGGTTTGCTTTGTTATTATTAGTCCGTCTACATCTCCAAAGTGCAAAATGCTCTGTTCCACCTTGTGATGTCATGAAGTGGTAGTTTTCAAGTTAGCGGGTACCTTTTACCTTAAATTCAGTACAGATTTGCAATTCCAATGAGGAAACAACATTATAACAGCTCAGAAAATAACTGATATGATGTTATTTTAATTCTAGAAACATTTGCTAGAAACCTCTCATATTTTTTTCTCTCTCAAAAATGTGTTAGACTTAGTTTTGAATGAAGTAAATGATCTTATATTGTCAAACACAACTCAAACTCAATTTCTCAACATTTATGCCACTGGAATGGACTGACTTTTCTGCTCTCTTCCTCGCCCTCTCTCTGTCTATAGAAGAACCTCTCCATACACTTCTACAATATAATTAGAGGACCAGACCGTGTATATATGGGACTGAAATGTCGGTATAAGCGTGTATATTGAAAGTGTCCCCGGTTTGCACCCTGCAGTTTCTTGTGCTGTCACGGTGACGCTAAACACCAATAATAAGAATATGTCAGGAGTCTAAGCTAACACGGGCTAACGCAAAGAGTGACAGTTAAGCGCTGTGCCAAGCTTCAAATGGCTCAAGGAAAAATGGCTGATGCTCAAAAAAAGATGAAGAAGACGTCAGCTGTCGAGAGGAAGGAGAGATGGGGTCAAGCAGAGGACTTTACCAGAAAGATTAGTTTGAATAAGGACATTAAAAGTGCACTGTATAACTTTTTGATCTGCCAAGTGGTATTCTTCTTGGAGATGTTTTTGCTTTACCTGGAATGTTCCACAGTATGGTGTTATACCTTTCTGTATCCATGGAGACAAGCCAATTTACAGGTCAGCAGTGGAGAATGAAGTACTCAGTTTTGTTACTTAAGTGAACGTAAAGGTACAGGGGCAAAAAGTTACTCAAGTAAAAGTATCACACAGACAAATGTAATTAAGTAAAAGTATTAAAGTACCTGTTTAAAAATGTCCTTAAAGTGAAAAGTAAAAGTATTTTGCGGAGATTTTTAGAACAATTAAAAGATGAAATGAGGTGATTTTGAAAAAGAATTTAGCTGATTCGATTCACTTCTTAATTTTTCATTACCTTCCACTGCTGCAGGTTGATACTGTGAAGAAATGATCCAGCTCAAGGCTCATTTCTGCTCTACATTCTAGGAGCTTACAGATGTGCATAAAGACTTCTGTCTGACCTCTGTGTTTTTCTGTCTGTACTCTGGTCCGTCTCCTCAGAACATGTGGAGTTTTAGCACTGGAGCAGTACTCGAGCTGACCGTTGGGGGAGTAGTGAACACAGCTCAACGGTAGAAACCAAACTTTTTAAAAAGTGACGAGATCCAGGTGCAAAACAAATAAAATGCTTCTCTCACCTCAGTTGTCTTGGTTCCTTTCCAACAGATATGATCTAAAAACATTTTGAATTAAATTTTAGACCAATAAAATGCGGAATATATGCAAGATTAATTGAATGCCATACTGTGGAACATTCCAAGTAACACAGTGACATCTCCATGGAGACAAGCTAGTGAAGTGAAGGTCCTCCCAGCCAGAAAGGTTACATTGCACCTTTAAGAATCAAGGAAAGTTTAAGAATGAGGAACGTCCACCACGATTTTTGTCCTGGCTCGTTCTTGGTTTAGTTCTGGTTTATTCTTGATTCAGTCCTACTTTGGTCTTGGTTTAGTCTTGGTCCTGCTTTAGTCCTGGTTTTATCTTTGTTTAGTCCATGTTTATTCTGTGTTTAGTCCTGTTTGGTCCTGGCTTAGTCTTGGTTTAGTTTAGTCCTACTCTGGTTTTGGTTTAGTCTTGGTTCTGGTTTAGTCTTGTTCTTTCTCATTTAATCATAGTGGCTTTGAGCTTCCTGTCTCTTCCATATAAGGTCATCACCGTCTTCATGAGTTTAGGCTTGTTGTTGTGGATGTGTCTGTAGCTGTAAGTGCTCTTTGATTGAACCACACTGTGTTTACTGAGCAGTGTTTGGAGTTTAGGTTCTGAGAAGATGTCTGCAGACTTAACAGGCTTTTACATCTGTTACAAACAAGGACATTTACATAGAAAGAGTCCACGAAGCTTCACAGGCTCAGTGGGAGAGGAGGAGGAATGAATGGAGTTATTACTTTAGCTCTATCTATATTGTGTTCTGGTGTAATTGTGTTGTGTCCTGGTTTAGTCTTGGTTTAGTTTAGTCCTGCTTTGGTCTTGTTTATTCTTGGTCCTGGTTTATTCTTGGTTTAGTCTATGTTTAGTTCTGGTTTAGTCCTGGGTTTATTCCCGGCTCGTTCTTGGTGTGATCCTGTTTTATTCTTGATTCAGTCCTAGTTTGGTCCTGCTTTGGTCTTGGTTTAGTCTTGGCCCTGGTTTGGTCCTGGTTTAGTCCTAGTTTAGTCCTGGGTTTATTCCTGGCTCATTCTTAGTTTAGTACTGGTTTATTCTTGATTCAGTCCTAGTTTGGTACTGGTTTGGTCTTGGTTTAGTTTAGTCCTACTTTGGTCTTGGTTTACGCTCGTTCCTGGCCTAGTCCTGGTTTGATCTTGGTTTAATCCATGTTTAGTCCTGTTTGGTCCTGGCTTAGTCTTGGCTTTGTTTAGTCCTACTCTGGTTTTGGTTTAGTCTTGGTTCTGGTTTAGTCTTAGTTTAGTCCTTGTTTAGTTCTAACTTTAGTCCTGGTTTATTCTTGATTCAGTCTTAATTTGGTCCTGGTTTGATCTTGGTTTACTCCATGTTTATTCCTGTTTGGTCCTGGCTCAGTCCTGGTTAAGTTTGGTCCTGGTTTAGTCCTGGTTTAGTCCATATTTAGTCCTGGGTTTAACCCTGGTTTAGTCCATGTTTAGTCCTGGGTTTATTTTGGGCTATTTCTTGGTGTGATCCTGGTTTATTTTTGATTTAATCATATTTTGGTCCTGTTTTGGTCTTGGTTTAGTTCTGGCTTACTTCATGTTTATTCCTCTTTGTCCCTGGCTTATTCCAGGTTTAGTTTGGTCCTGGTTTAGTCTTGTTTTAATCCTGGTTTAGTCTTGGCTTAGTTTAACAGCACATTTTGACCTCAAGATCTGCTTATACAATATACTGTATCTGTATTGGGGCAAGACATACTTTGTTCAAATACACGGAAAAGATGAAGCAGCTGAAATGAACAGTGTTTAAATGCAGATTTGTGTTGTAGTATATAATATAAATGATCAGGTTCACTTTTTTGCATTTTAACTTTTGGATATTTCATGGCAAAGTACAATGTAATCAGCGGGGAAATCTGTATCGGGGGGATGTTGTAATGCTCGCGTTGACTTTTTAATTAGCTGACAAAGCTGATAGAACACAGTGGCAGACTGAAGCGCTGGAGATTAAACTCAGCTCTGCGTTAAACAGCCAGCACCGAGTCGCTCCACTGCCCCGAGACCAGCAACCCCGAGCCAAGACGGGGTCAAAATGTAACAACTACCCCCCTCCAAAACCCCCCATAACAGCCCGTATCAGAGGAGGGCAGTACTCAGTTATTAGAGTACAGAGTTTCTCAGTACAGTGTTGTGCATGTGTGTATTTACATTTTTAAAAAGTTCGGACCTGCTTTTCCGTTTTCTTGTATATTTTGTTTTCTAATTATTTTATATACTTTTACTCCTGCTTGAGTAATATTTTTATTGAGGTAACAGCACTCTTGAGTTAAAGTCGTGGTTCTCACTGTGAGTGAGTCTAAATTGACAAAAGTTTTATGTGACAATATGAAATGATTTGAACATCTGTGTTTCTAGCAGCTCCTTCAGATCTGATTTAGTTTGTCTCATTTTTGTGTCTGTCCTTTGAAAATCGAAAAAAAAAAACAAAAAAACTTCAAATTATAAATAACACGTTACTGAGTTACTTTTTAGGTTACGAGTAGTAGTTTTCCCAAATACCTTTTTACTCTTATTTGAGACATTTCTCTGTACTCCTGCGTGAGTAAAAATATTATTATGAAGTAACAGTACTCTTACTTGAGTAAAAGTTTTGGTTACTCTGTCCACTCTGAGTAAGTCTTTCTCCCCTCTCTCTCTCTCTTCTTTTCCCTCTCTGTCCTCCCCATCTCCCTTCCCTGTCTCCTGCTTGTCTCTCTCCCTTTCTTCTCTCTCTCCTCCCTCTCCTCCTCTTTCCCTCCTCCCCCCACTCGCTTCTCTCCTCCTCTTTCTCCTCTCCACCCCTACCCCTTCTATCTCTTCTCTATTCCTCTTTTCCTCTCCACCCTCTCCATCTGTTTTCCCTTCTCTCTCCCCACACTCCCCCTGTCTTGCCCTCTCTCTCCTCCCCCTCTCTCTCCTCTCCCTCTCTCCCCACACTTCTCCTGTCTTCCCCTCTCTCTCCTCCCCCCTTTCTCCTCCCCCTCTCTCTCCTCTCCCTCTCTCCCCACACTCCCCCTGTCTTGCCCTCTCTCTCCTCCCCCTCTCTCTCCTCTCCCTCTCTCCTCACACTCCCCCTGTCTTCCCCTCTCTCTCCTCTCCCTCTCTCCTCACACTCCTCCTGTCTTGCCCTCTGTCTCCTCCCCCTCTCTCTCCTCCCCCTCTCTCTCCTCTCCCTCTCTCCCCACACTCCTCCTGTCTTGCCCTCTCTCTCCTCCCCCTCTCTCTCCTCTCCCTCTCTCCCCACACTCCCCCTGTCTTCCCCTCTCTCTCCTCCCCCTCTCTCTCCTCTCCCTCTCTCCCCACACTCCCCCTGTCTTCCCCTCTCTCTCCTCCCCCTCTCTCTCCTCTCCCTCTCTCCCCACACTCCTCCTGTCTTGCCCTCTCTCTCCTCCCCCTCTCTCTCCTCCCCCTCTCTCCACACACTCCCCCTGTCTTCCCCTCTCTCTCCTCCCCCTCTCTTCTCCCCCCTCTCTCTCCTCTCCCTCTCTCCCCACACTCTTCCTGTCTTGCCCTCTCTCTCCTCTCCCTCTCTCCACACACTCCCCCTGTCTTCCCCTCTCTCTCCTCCCCCTCTCTTCTCCCCCCTCTCTCTCTCCTCTCCCTCTCTCCCCACACTCCTCCTGTCTTGCCCTCTCTCTCCTCCCCCTCTCTCTCTTCTCCCTCTCTCCCCACACTCCTCCTGTCTTGCCCTCTCTCTCCTCCCCCTCTCTCTGTTCTCCCTCTCTCCCCACACACCCCCCGTCTTCCCCTCTCTCTCCTCCCCCTCTCTCTCCTCTCCCTCTCTCCCCACACTCCTCCTGTCTTCCCCTCTCTCTCCTCCCCCTTTCTTACCTCTTGACAACAGTGTAATTGGTAATTATTCCTCCTCTCCTCTGGGGGTGTGTGTGCTCTGGTGCCTGTGTCGGATGTCAGGTCTGGCAGAAGGCTCTTTAGCTCTACACACTTTTCCAGGTCTGAACTTTCCCCCAGGACCAGAACAAAACAGCTCCATTAAATCTTTCGCTCTCACCTTTTCCTAATTATTTTTTTCTTTGGAACATGTGAGATTAACACAGTGCGACGTTAGAGCAGGTGTTGGTGTTTTAAAGGTCCTATATTACGCAAAATGGACTCTTGTGAGCTCCTTTTACCTTTTGTTCAGTAGAGATTGGCAATTCTATGACTGAAATTATCCAAATGACTCTAATGAAGATGTATGGAGTTTAAAAACACAGTAGAGCACTTCTGGTATTTCCACATGACATCATAAGGTAGAGCAGATCAGAAAATAGTGTAATATGGGCCCTTTAAGTAGTGCACTGTGTTGACTTTTCTATTTTCTACCACAGAATTCTCCACTGTGCATCTTCTCTGATGAAGGGTACATCACCTGTTTGTCTCCATGGAGTTGTTATTGCTTTGCCTAGGGACATCAGTCTGGTCGGCAGTCCCTCTGTTGTGAAGCGTAGACTGTATATAGAAATGGACAGAGCTAACCCGCTAGCCGCCGTGTTCAAAATAGGAAGTGAGTATGGGCGCTCTTCCAGCTCCGTTGACTCTGACTCCAATTGACTTTGTACTGAAAAGACATCGCCCCTCTCTTTGTAACTGCGGCTGTCAGACTTCTCATTTTGGTCTTAAAATGTTCATATTAACATCATACTCTACATGATCCTGGTGTTTTATTTCACTATTTTGTCCATAAAAATCAATTTCTGTTCCTACTACGGAACTTGACTCCAAATTCGTCCCTGCAAGCCTTGGTGAGCTTCCTTTGACTAGAGCGGAAAGCTATGGGTGACGCCACACTCCCTTAGTCCACTTCTTTGTACAACCTATGATTGTGTCTCAAACTTGGCCTAACATGACCATGCAGTCAGATTTGTATGCAGTACTAGTACTTATGTATGTAGCCTGTACGCTTGAAGTTTTAAAATGTTACTACAATCTTAACTGAACCTGCGACATAGAGGACATGTCCACGTTTGTCTCATTCTCAGTATCTGGACAGGCCATGTCTTATGTGAAAGCTTAGAACCTCCAGAATTCAGAGGCTGCACTAGCACTGACTCATGATTGGTGCAGGTGCTGGGGTTTAGGGAGTGACCGTTCAGATCAGGGCTGGACTGGCACAAGAAATCGGCCCTGGACTTTTTGGTGCAGCCCATCCAAGCTAGAGCCTCATGGAGCTGATGTTACATTGATGAGTACTAGATCTGAAAAAAGCCATACCCTGTTATTAATCAATACTGAAACTGGTGTTGAAACTGGTATTGATAACATCACATAAAACAGGACAAAGCTGGACAATTCCTGAATTAGTTAAAGCCAAAATTGCCTTGTTTACATGAGAGCTTTAATTCCGAATAAAAATAAGTTAATTCTGAATAAAAATGAATTCCACTTTAAAAAGACCATGTAAACACTTAATTCCTAATGAAAATGATTATTCAGAATTAAACTTAATTCCACCAGTCCTTACTTCAAATCCTGGATGACAGAAAACTTTCTCCAACTTAACCAGGACAAAACTGAGGTTTTAGTTATCAGTCCTGAGGCCCAGAGAGCGAAACTTTTACCCAAATTACAAGCACAGTCTTTTAACCCATCTCCTCAAGTGAAAAACCTGGGCGCCATTTTTGACTCTGAGCTGACTTTTATCCCACACATTAAGAACATCACAAAAATCGGTTTCTATCACCTAAAAAACATAGCCAGAGTCCGCCCCATTCTCTCTCGGGCCAACACAGAGACACTGATGCTTTTATCACCAGTCGAATAGACGACTGTAATGCCCTGCTCTCTGGTCTTCCCAAAAAGAGTATTTCAGGTTTGTAATTATTACAAAATTCAGCATTACACCGGTTTTAAAATCACTGCATTGGCTCCCTGTGAGTTTCAGGATCGATTTTAAAGTTCTTTTACTGGTTTTTAAATGTCTTAATGGTCTTGGGCCTTCTTATTTTTCAGAACTGCTTTTACCTTACGAACCCTCGCGGACCCTGCGCTCCTCCGGCAGCTCCTGGTCATTCCCAAAGTCAGGACACACACTCACGGAGAGGCGTCTTTCCAGTAATACGGCCCTCGTCTATGGAACAGCTTGCCGGAGGACCTCAGGGCTGCAGAGAACGTTCATGTTTTTAAGAGTAGGCTCAAGACCCACCTGTTTAGCTTGGCCTTTGATTGAAATTTTCTACTTTTACTTGTTTTTATTATTCATATTTTATTTTATTTATTTATTTATTTATTTTAGGCATATTATTAGCTTGAACTCATATTCCCTTATCATTTTTAGGATTTCCAGTGTTTCCTCTGTAAGAGCCCTCTGCACCAGGAGCAGTGGTCGGCTGCGGCTGCCCCGTGGGCTCCTGGTGGAGGGATGGTGCTTGGGCCTCATCTCTCCCCTGTGTCCTGGTGGAGGGATGGTGTTTGGGCCTCTTCTCTCCCCTGGGTCCTGTGGTGGTTCCTGGTGGTGGTGGACGGCTCTCTGCTCCTGGTGTAGATGGCTCTCTGCTCCTGGTGTAGACGGCTCCTCTGGTGTAGACGGCTCTCTGCTCCTGGTGTAGACGGCTCCTCTGGTGTAGACGGCTCTCTGCTCCTGGTGTAGACGGCTCCTCTGGTGTAGACGGCTCTCTGCTCCTGGTGTAGACGGCTCCTCTGGTGTAGACGGCTCTCTGCTCCTGGTGTAGACGGCTCTCTGCTCCTGGTGTAGACAGCTCCTCTGGTGTAGACGGCTCCTCTGATGGTTTGATGGTTCTTTCTCAACTGGTTCGCCTGTATTCAGCCTCACATTTTACTGTGTGTAGTTTTATGTATTTTAGCATGTTAGTGCGTGCATGTTAGTGCGTGCATGTGTGTGTGTGTGTGTGTGTGTGTTACTGCTTGGGTTGTCTGGTTGTGTGGGGTCAGGCAGCTGTGGGGGCTGGTTGGGTGGGTGGAAGGAAATGTGGGGTTGTTTTTAATCACTGCAAAGTACTTTGTGTTGCATTTTTGTATGAAAAGTGATTTATAAATAAAGTTTGATTGACTGATTGATTACTTTGGACTTTCATCCACTGCTCTTTGGATTTGTGAGCGGGATGTGGGAGTGGGCTGAGGTAGAGCAGCTTGTCTTCTTCCTCCTTCTCCGACACTCTTCCCTCCTCCTCCTCAGCTGACAGACGTAAAGTGTGATGATAGAATTCTCCTGCTGCTGCTTAATTATCATCAGAACAACTGCGAAAAAAGTTTGTATCATGTTTGTGTCCACGGCGTAACAACAAACCGAAATGACAAAAAAGCCGGTAGCAGCTGAAGTGTGTTTTCTTCCGGTCGACGTAAATACATTCATGCGCCCCCTGTACAATCAGAACCCTTCCCGACCCCCAGACGTTGAGTGGAATTAAATAAAGGTGATTTAACGTGTTTTCCATGTAAACCTCAATTCAGAATTGTTATTTACATGTAAACTCGAGGGAGAATATTTTAATTTCACTATTTCATTTAGAAAAATTAATTCGGAATAAAAAAAACAAAAACATGTAAACGTGGCCACTGTGTACCATTTTAACCGTAAAAAAAAAAGACTAAAATAAAAGCATGAGTTCTGGTATCGCTACAAACCTGACTGTTGGCATTTTAAGTTTAAACCAACTGGATTTCAACATCGAAATGTGAGACTCATCTGAGACTCATTCTGCTTTCTGATTGGATAATTGTCTTGAGAACAAAAACACCAAATTATAACACGAACAACTCGGAAATCTGACAGTAAAAAAAACAGTAAGAGAGATTGGATTTGAACATGTCTACCACGTAGCTGGGGATACGTCACAATGAGCACACATACGTATTTTTTCTTCTAATTTCCTCAAACTAAAATAGTCGAAACACTATGAATACTCCTTGCAGTCTCTATCAACTCCTGATGTGACCCACTTTTTCATGTTTCACATATAGAAACTGTCTGTCCCTGTGCTCCAGCTGTGAGTGCCTCTCCTCTTCAGCTCCTCTTTAATACAGACAGAGCAGGAGCCAGTGTAATTTAGCCCATCAAACGCAGACATGCTAACGAGATAATTACTTTATGAATGGACCAGAGGAAAAGAGCTGCCAGTCTGGGTTTGTGCACAGACAGTGAAGAGCCCGTCTCATCGCAGAGTCATTACAAATAAAGAAAGGTGATTATTCTAAGTCTTTTGTTATTATGAATACAGAGATGAGAGATGACACTCGCCAAACACGTGAACTCTTTCGACATATGAATGCAGATTTGGCACGGTGGTGTAGTTGTTTGTGCTCCTGACTCACAAAAAGAAGTTCCCAGGATCAATTCCCAGTCTGGGTGGGTGGGGTTTGCATGTTCTACCTGTGTCTGTAACAGAGGTGGGGACTTGCAAGCCGTGACTTGGACTGGAGTCAGACTTGAGTCACTATTTTTTAGGACTTGATAAATTAGACTTAGAAAAAAGACTTGGACTCGATTTGGACTTGAAGGTCAATGACTTGGGACTCGGACTTGAGGCATGTGACTGGATGCTTCTAAAAAAAATAGATGTTTTTTGAAAATACTTTTCTCTTTACAGTTGATACATGTGGTGCTTAATTTTCCAGGAACAAACTGGAACATGTCCCTCCCACTTCTCTGTTTGTTACTTCAGATGTAACTGAAGTACTGTGAGATGGTTTCCTCAAATGTACTACAGTAGTATACAGTACAATACAGTAAAACAGTGGGAACTACATAGAACATGATCCTTCCATTTCAGTGCAGACTACATGACAAAATAACTGTTATTAAGCACTTTTAAATCTGAATTCTTTCTATTCTGACCGTAATGATTCACACTAAGATCTTGTCGGAAAAACATTTCTACAACTCTTATATAAATACTCATTTACAAATATACCATGACTTTTTACAATTTAGTTTAAAAGTCATATAAACTGCAAAACCCAAAGCTATATTTGGTACTTTGGTTTAAAGACTTGAAGCTCAAAGCCGACGACTTGGACTCGACTTGGACTTACGGGCCAGTGACTCGAGACTTGAGACGTACTTGAGACTCACAAAACAATGACTGGGTCCCACCTCTGGGACTCTGAAACAAGGGAAAGTTACAGGTCAGATCTACGTCAGTGTGAACCTGCTTATATTTAGAATGCATGTTTTAAAGGAAGTAGATATTCAAATCTAACCAGAAGGACATCTCTGACACGTAATCCTCCAATCAGATTTGGATTTTTAATTTTCAGATTTTGAATTTTTAAGTGAAGCTCATTGGTCAAACAATTTTGATTCAGAGTTTAGTGCTTCGCTCATTGATTCTGGTTTTCTGTTTCAGTGTTATTTTTGGCCTTTCTTTTCTCCTCCTCTATTGTTTTGATATGGACGGACCATGCATGTCTTTGATTGGCTAATCCACCTGTCAATCACTCCCATTATACTGCTAAAGTTTCCTGGCAAAGCAAAAACATGTCCATGGCAGTAAAAGTTAAAGGGCCTATATCACGTTATTTTTTTATCTATGTTCTAATGTTGTTTTCTCATCACAAACAGACCTGGAGTTGTGTTTTGTTTCATTCACACATGTTTTACACAATCTGCAGTTCTTCTCTCAAACTGAAAACACTGTGTTCCACCTTGTGATGTCATGTGCTGATACAGGAAGTGCTCCACTGTGTTTATAAACTCCACACACCTTCACTAGAACCATCTCTACTGAACTAAAGGTAAAAGGAGCTGTGAAAACTTGAAAACTACCAGTACATGACATCACAAGGTGGAACAGAGCGTTTTGAGGTTCGGGAATGTAGACAAACTAATAATGTGAGATTAAACAACATTCTAACATGGATTAAAGGTGCACTGTGTAACTTTTTGGCTGGGGGTCCATCACCTGCTTGTTTCTATGGAGATGTCATTGCTCTGCCTGGAATGTTCCACAGTGTGACATTAAACAGCTCTACTTTACATTTATTCAATTACAGGTTGTTTTAGAGCTCAAAAATACTTAGAAAAACAGGCATTCTGACTGTGAGCAGGGTCCACAGATCTGACCTGTAACTTGGTCTGGTTTGGTGTGCATGAAGATAGAAAGGTTTAATGCCATACTGTGAAACATTCCAGACAAAGCAATAACATCTCTATGGAGAAAAACATTTCGGAAAAGTTACACAATGCACCTTTAAAGCTCACAAGAGTCGATTTAGCGTAATGCAGGACATTTAAGTTGTACAATTTGTTTTTATTTTTTCATTTAGACGTGTTCTGTTCTCTTTCACCCACAATCCTTCACTTCTTTCTGCCCTTCTCCACACTGCTGTTAAACATATGCAGATGAAAAACATGGAAGATCAAATCGGGTGAACAACCTTTACCCCTCCTCCCGTATATATGCATGCATGTGTGAAAAGGTCACGAGGGTAACGCAAAACAATGACAATGTTTTATGAATGTGTGTGCAGATTAGAGCGTTTGAAATTGTGCACACAGAAGAAGAAGAACACACAGAGAGAGAGAGGTGAAACAGGTCCAAAAACAATATGGGCCTCATGAATAATACAGCAGCCTGTAGGGGGCGACGCACAGAAATATGAAAATATGACAAAGAACGGAGAGGGGGACAGAAGGGGGGGTAATGAGAAAATTCCAAGCGCTGGTTTTATCTGCTTAAGGTCAGAGATCAGAGTTAGAAATGAAATCAATTTTTTAGAGGTCTTATATTGTGCAAACTGCCATTTTAAGGCTTTTGCGGGGCGGCGGAGGAAAAACTGTTGTTGTGTCTTTAGGCAAGACACTTCACCCACATTGCGTAGTATGAATGTAGTGTGTGTGCGTAGGTGTTGAGGTCTGTGGTGTAGATTGGCAGCCAGTTCGGTAAAGTTTGGGACTCTTGGAATGTGTAAAGGTTAGGGTACACTTGATCGTCCCTGTAGGTAAATGCATTTGTCCTCTGCATTTGACCCATCTTTTGTCTTTGTCTCTGAGTCAAACCCATCAGGAGCAGTGGGGCCATCTCCAGATCTTGAGCTCATCTTGGTCAGGAAAACCTTAGCTGGAGGATTTGACGTGTTGTTCATGTTTTGAGAGTGACCAGAGCTCCACACAGACACAGGGAGGACATGCAAACTCCACACAGACACAGGGAGGACATGCAAACTCCACACAGACACAGGGAGGACATGCAAACACCACACAGACACAGGGAGGACATGCAAACACCACACAGACACAGGGAGGACATGCAAACACCACACAGACACAGGGAGGACATGCAAACACCACACAGACACAGGGAGGACAACTTACACTGTACTATATATTACTCAGGTAAGAGTACTGTTACTCTGTACTCTTTAATATTACTCATGGCAACAGTAGCTCAGTTGACAGAGCGCTTGTTCACTGATGTGAAGGTTGGGGGTTTGAATCTCACTCTCAACATAAACATTACTGGTCATATTCACTGACCCACTGGTTGACGGAGAGATTCCAGCTGCCACAGATAAATGCTGTTGTTGTGTCCATGGGCAACCCATCTCGCCCAGTGTGTGTGTGTGTAAATAGGTGAGTGGTTCCTTGATGTAAAGCATTTTGAGTGCCTTGAAGGTGGAAATGTGCTGTAATACTGCAACACTGTCAGGTATATTACTCAAGTAAGAGTACTGTACTCTGTCAGATATATGAAAGTACGGGTAAAAGTCACTCGAGTAAATTAATTTGAGTAAATATAATCTTTTCTCCAAACTGCCCCCGGCTGACCCTATCCCACAATCCCATTAAAACATATGTGTCTTCATAAACATCCTTATACAAACTCCAAAAGCTCATTTTATCTGTGCAGCTTACCTCATATCAGCTGAGACAAGTTACCATGACGACCCCTCCCATGCATTCTTCATCCTCCTCCTCCTGCTCTTCCTCCTTTGAGCCCTGCGCACTTCCTGCTCTCGCAGAGAAATAGGATTTGAGTTTTTGGGGTTCAGCGAGCAGCCAGCGCAGCTACACGTCTCGGAAAAGTTACAAACAAAAAGTTTGAAAATGTTTCGTTTTTGGGGTAAAGTTTGAAACTCACTCAGAGGAAGAGACAGTGGGATGAAAGGAGAGGAGAGGAGGAGCGGAGGACGAGAGGAAAAGAGGAGAAGAGAAGGGGAATATTATTACACTGATGGTACAAAGTGTTTCTTTACAAACTAGAATAGAACTTTTGATCCAGATTTCCGATGCTTCACAAAGTCCAGCTGTCCTCCTGTGCACAGATCTGACTCAGCTCTGAACAACCTGGACAATATGAACGTCTACTCTGCTTTTAAATGTCTCTACTTTTCTTTTGTTCAATGTCTGCCCTCTCTCTCTTACTCTCTCCCACTCTCTTACTCTCTCACTCACTCTTTCTCTTACTCTCTCCCCCTCTCTTACTCTCTCCCACTCTCTTACTCTTTCCCCCTCTCTTAATCTCTCCCTCCTCTTACTGTCTCACTCACTCTTACTCTCTCCCTTTCTGTTTTTCTCTCACACTCTCTCTTACACAGTCTCTCTTACTCTCTCTCTCTCTTTCTTATTCTCTCTCTTACTCTCTCCCCCTCTCTTACTCTCTCGCTCACTCTTTCTTTCTCTTACTCTCTCCCCCTCTCTTACTCTCTCCCACTCTCTTTTACTCTCTCTCTCTCTTACTCTCTCTCTCCTCCTCTCTTACTCTCTTACTCTCTCGCACTCACTCTTTCTCCCTCCATCCCCTTTAACCCCTAACCCCGTCATTCACTCCACAGTCCTGCACTCTGTAGCGCCCTCTACAGCGCCTCATTCACAGAGAGATTAAACTTGATCAAACTTCATTTCTGTCATAAATAATGATCTCGCCGGATTTCATGTAAGCAGACTGGATTTTTTTCTCGCAATGCATTGTGGGCTATACCAGGGGTTCTTAACTTGTTTGACGCTGAGGCCCGATTTTTCCAGTACAGAGTGTCCTGGGGCCCGTTAAATATGAACTCTATATTCCACCGTCTTTTTCTCACGAGTGTCGGATGTTTGGTCTTGAGATGCCGCTGTAGTTTTGAGGGGTTTAATGCTTCGTTAGACAGCGTCAGATCACACTCACACACTGGGCTCGTGGCTCTGCCTTGCTTCCTCCATTTACAAAGCCGTACTTTATGAAGTCTGGATTGTATTTATGTACAATTTTAGTCTTTTGGGGAGAACTGGCACCAGTTTTATCTTTATTTTTTTGCTTTAAAAACTTCTCCATAACTGTAGCTCTTCTTCTGTGAGCTTGTTGAACTGACACATCACCGTTAGGCCTTCTGACTGAGCAAACGTGAACAGTTCCGATCTGCATAAATGGACGTGTCATACAACGTCACAGCATAAACATTTTTTTATTTTATTTTTTTATTTTAAAAAATAATTTAGTGTGTCTGTAAAGCGAGCTAACAAGCTAAACGCTGATAACCTATGCAGTCCCACGGCCGTCGCGGCCCACTGGTGCAAAACTGAAAGTTTTTTGCGGCCCTCTAGGTGGTGCTTGAGGCCCAAGTTTGGGCCGCGGCCCTATGGTTAAGAATCACTGGTCTATACTGACTCATCTAGTGACGGGACGCTCATTTTCAAGGTGCATTGTGGGAATTTTTGAGTGCACTACATTTTCACCACCTGGACATTCAGACAACAGTAAAAATGGTGTGAGTAGAATAAGTAGCAGAGATGTATAAAGTACTGGAGTAGAGGAGTGGAGTAGAAGTACAAGTACTATATCCAAAAACTGACTTGAGTAAAAGGTGAAGTGTTCTTTAAACACAATACTTAAGTGGAAGTACTAAAGTATTGAAAATGTTTTGTACTCAAGTATTGCAAGTAGAAGTATTTAAAAAATTACTACTCAAGTACTGAAAGTAAAAGTACAAGTACAAGTATTGTGTAGATTATATATTTATATATCTGTATATTTGTATTCTTTTATATATATATATATATATAAAAAAAAAAAATGTGTTCCTCACCTTCCACGGTGGTTGGTCTCTCTCACCCTCATCAGCTCGGGCCCTCTACCAGAGGCCTGGGAGCTTGAGAGTTCTGCGCAGTATCTTTGCTGTTCCTAGCACTGCACTTTTCTGGACTGAGATGTCTGATGTTTTTCCGGGTATCTGCTTGAGCCACTCCTCCAGTTTGGGGGTTACAGCCCCGAGTGTTCCGATCACCACGGGCACCACTGATGCCTTCACCTTCCAGGCCTTCTCCAGCTCTTCCTTGAGCCCCTGGTATTTCTCTAGTTTCTCGTGTTCCTTTTTCCTGATATTACCATCGCTTGGTATTGCAATGTCCACCACCACGGCTCTGTTCTGTTGCTTATCCACCACCACTATGTCTGGTTGGTTCGCCATCACCATTCTGTCAGTCTGTATCTGGAAGTCCCACAGGACCTTGGCACGCTCATTCTCCACAACCTTTGGGGGAGTTCCCCACCTTGACCTTGGGGTCTCCAGCCCGTACTCTGCACAGATGTTTCTGTACACTATGCCCGCCACTTGGTTGTGTCGCTCCATGTATGCTTTCCCTGCCAGCATCTTACACCCTGCAGTTATGTGCTGGACTGTCTCAGGAGCCTCTTTGCACAACCTACACCTTGGGTCTTGTCTGGTGTGGTAGATCTGGGCCTCTATTGCTCGGGTGCTCAAGGCCTGCTCCTGTGCAGCCAGGATGAGGGCCTCTGTGCTGTCCTTCAGACCTGCCCTCTCCAGCCATTGGTAGGATTTCTTGATATCAGCCACTTCAGTTATGTTTCGGTGGTATGCCCCATGTAGGGGCTTGTCCTGCCATGATGGTCCCTCCAGCACCTCTTCCTCTGACCTCCACTGTCTGAGGCATTCCCTGAGCACATCATCTGTTTGGGCCTTATCCTTGATGTACTTATGGATTTTGACTGTTTCATCCTGGACAGTGGTTCCCACACTCACTAGTCCTCGGCCTCCTTCCTTCCGGCTCGCATACAGTCTCAGGGTGCTGGATTTGGGATGGAACCCTCCATGCATGGTCAGGAGCTTTCGTGTCTTAACGTCTGTGGTCTGTATCTCCTCCTTTGGCCAGCTTATGATTCCTGCTGGGTATCTGATCACTGGCAGGGCATAGCTGTTTATTGCCTGTGCCTTATTCTTGCCATTGAGCTGGCTTCTTAGGACTTGCCTTACTCGTTGCAGGTATTTGGCCGTAGCCGCTTTCCTTGTTGCCTCTTCAAGGTTGCCATTTGCTTGTGGGATACCAAGGTACTTGTAACTGTCCTCAATGTCTGCTATTGTTCCCTCTGGGAGTGAGACCCCCTCTGTGTGGACTACCTTCCCTCTCTTTGTCACCATCCTACTACATTTCTCGAGCCCGAATGACATTCCAATGTCTGTGCTGTAGATCCTGGTGGTGTGGATCAGTGAGTCGATGTCCCGCTCACTCTTAGCGTACAGCTTGATGTCATCCATGTAGAGGAGGTGGCTGATGGTGGCCCCGTTTCTGAGTCGGTATCCATAGCCAGTGCGGTCAATGATTTGGCTGAGGGGGTTCAGACCTATGCAGAACAGCAGTGGGGACAGTGCATCTCCTTGGTATATGCCACATTTGATGGCCACTTGTGCAATTGGCTTGCCATTGGCTTCAAGGATGGTCTTCCACAACCGCATTGAGTTTGCAATGAACGCCCTTAGAGTCCGACTGATATTGTACAACTCCAAGCACTCAGTGATCCATGTGTGTGGCATTGAGTCATAGGCTTTCTTGTAATCAATCCAGGCAGTGCACAGGTTGGTCTGACGGGTTCTGCAGTCATGGGCGACTGTTCGGTCAACCAGGAGTTGGTGTTTGGCTCCTCTGGTGTTTTTGCCAATGCCCTTCTGTGCTGTGCTCATGTATTGATCCATGTGCCCACTTATCTTAGCCGCAATGATGCCTGACATGAGCTTCCATGTTGTGGAGAGACAGGTTATTGGCCGATAGTTGGATGGGACTGTACCCTTTGAGGGATCCTTCAGGATCAGGATCGTACGCCCTTGGGTTAGCCATTCAGGGTGAGTCCCATCCCTTAGCAGCTGGTTCATTTGTGCTGCCAGGCGCTCGTGGAGAGCAGTGAGCTTCTTTAGCCAGTACGCATGGATCATGTCAGGGCCAGGTGCTGTCCAGTTTTTCATGCCTGAGACTCTTTCCTGAATGTCTGCCACTGTGATGGTGACTGGATCTTGTTCAGGGAGGTTGCTGTGGTCTTCCCTCAGAGCCACCAGCCACTGTGCATCGGTGTTATGTGATGCCTCCCTCTCCCATATGCCCTTCCAGTACCTTTCAGTCTCCAGCCTTGGTGGGTCTGCTGTGGTGTTATTCCCCTGCCATTGAGCGTACACTTTCGCAGGTTGTGTTGCGAAGAGGCGGTTTATTCGTCTGGCTTCATTTTCCCGCGTGTACCTCTTTAGGCGGCTGGCTAAGGCTTGCAGCCTTTGCTTGGCAGTTTCGAGTGCTTCAGGTATGGGCATCTGGCTGTACCTCCTGGGTACTTGTTTTTTCATTGCACCTTTCTTGGCCTCTGACAATTGGCTCACTTCTCTCCGCGCCTCCTTGATTTTGCCCTGATTTTGCCCTCTAACCGTCTATATATATATATATATATATATATATATATATATATATATATATATATATATATATATATATATATATATATATATATATATAAGAGATATGTTTTATTTATATATTTACATTTCTTTCACTCCCTGTACATAAGAGCTACCTGATGTTGTAAATATGTTAATATTTATTGTGATTTTATTTTTTATTTACTTATTGTTCTGAGTGTTTGCACAATTTTTCACAACTTTTTGCACTATACTGTCCCCTGACTGTGAGCTTCTGTCACGAGTGAATTTCTCCTCTGTGAGATCAATAAAGTCTTATCTTATCTTATCTTATCTTATCTTATTAAAGATAGCAGTCAACAGTTTGAATATCATATGGTTTATATTTCAAATATTTAAAGGGCACAATTTGTTTGGCTGAAGCTGCAGTACAGGGACATAAAAGGCCAGCTGTGTGTGGAAAAATGATAAATATAAAAGAAACACGACTAAAACATCTCAAAGGCTGGAGGGATAGTCCAAGAAAATGGCTAAGTGACAAACCTGGGCAAGTTAAGCCTAATAGTAAACCTATAATAGAACAGCCCGGAAGAATCATTCTCACAAAGGGCTCTTCCATCATCAGGTTAACCACTGCCTCCAGGTCAACTTACTCAGGTTTGTCTCTTAACCAACTACTTAGAATACCCCCCAGTCGGCCACATACAAGTATAACGCATGTAAAAACGAACGGCATGATGGGAGCATGTGGTCTTCTTATATAGCAGGGGTCGGCAACCCGCGGCTCCAGAGCCGCATGTGGCTCTTTCATCGTTCTGTCGTGGCTCCCTATGACTTTGGAAAATAATAATGAGTATTTAATTACATTGTATTTTTATTTTAGTTTGTTCGTTTTTAAATGTAAATCTAAAATTGTAGATAATGGTAATCTTCTAACATTTAAATAAAACGTTTTTAATATTTTTGTCGCTCAAAACATGCACCAAACCCGCAGATGTGCGCCACCCGCACACACTGGCAGCCCGGACTTACCGGCACCTACATCAGCAGTGTGATTTTGGGCCCAATGATGATAAATCCAAGAAAAGAAACGTTTCTGAAGAAAACAGAATGCTTAATGCTACGTGGACAGATTCATTTGCTTTCACGGCTGATGAGACTGGTACAGGCGGTACACGCGACAGTGGATAATTTAAGTTTGGATTTTTATTTCCTACGAGGAGGACTCAAATAATAATGTGTTTAATGCAGCTTTGCGCACATTTGTTTACGTTATACAGAAGCGAAACTTAAAACCACATGGCTCATTTGCATAAACTAGAAGCACTGAAAAAAACAGCTCACTCCTTGTGCTGCTGATGCGGTCAGCTTCTGTCGGACTAAAGGGCAGGACTCAGTGGAATATGCGTGTTCTTTCTGTGACTGAGGGATGTTCTGCCTATGGTGAGTCTGTTCTGTGCTTCTGTCGCATTGACAGAAGCAGAAGACAGTTCATGTTAAACTTTTCAGAGATTATACGTGTGCAGGTCGTACTGTGCAGCGCAGTTCTTTATTTCACTCATGCACTTTATTTATGTTGCTACTGTTGTGATGAAAAGACTGAAAGGTGTAAATAATTCTCTTAAGACTCGCTCTTATGAGCTGTAGTGGAGGATGGTGCTTGTTGTAGTCCGTTTTCTGGGAGTTGTAGTTTTGCCTGTAGTTCCCCTGGTTTGCGCTGGTTTAGAGTCAAAAGGGATTCGTAACATTTTTATAATAGTAACGAGTAACGATTCAGCACATGAAAAATGTATCGGAGTAGAAGTATTAAATTAATCAAAAAATGTAGTGAAGTAAAAGTGGAAGTAGGAGAAAAAAAATTATTCTCCAGTAAAGTAGAGATACTGCATTTTAATACTTAAGTACAGTACTTAAGTGGTTCTACTTCGTTACTATACATCTCTGATAAGTAGAATAGTAAAAAAAACAAAAAACTATGATATATTTTAGGGACCTTTAACAGTGGAAAAGTGCATTAAAATGTGTTAATGAAAAAGAAAGAAATAAAGAAAAAAATCGTTCCTAAGAGAGTCAATATAATGTGCAACTCCAGTACAAACGGCTAATTACTTGAAGCACACTTCTTAATTGTTTTGTGACTTTTAACCTCAAAGTTTTCTCCTGCGTCACAGAAAACTTTACTCCATCCATCCTTCTCTCTCCCTCCTTCACTGTCTTTTACTCTCTCCCTCTGTCTGTCTGTTTTCTCTCACTGTTTCTTCTTTCTTTCTGTGTCTTTTCTCACCCTCTCCTCTCTTTCACTCTCAAAACTACACTCCCTTTCTTCTTTTGTCCCCCTTCTCTCTCTTTCTGTCCTTTTTTTCCCTCTGCCCTGTCTTCTCTCAATCTCCTTCCATTCTCTCCCTCTAGCGCTCATTCTCTTCTCTCCCACATCCCTCTCTCTCCTCCTCTGCTCTTTTCATTCTTACTCCTAAATTGAGGTGACACAAAGATAAAACAAACTTTTCACACTCTCACAGGGACCCCTCTCCCTCTTTTGCTCTCTTTCTCTTCCCCCTCTCTCTTCGCTCACCTCCCTCTTTCCTCCTTTTCTTTCATTCTTACTTAAGTTGAGAGGAGTTGACACAGAGGTAACACACTCCATCTATCTCTTTTGTCCTCTCTTCTCTCTCTCTCCCTTTCTCCCTCTGTCCTCCTCCCCTACTTTTCGCTTGTCTTTCTCCACCCTCCCTTCCTCACTCCTCCTTCCCCTCCTCCCCTTCTCTCTCTTTTCCTCCCTCTTTTTTGTCTCTCACTCCCCCTCTTTGACTCGCCCTCGCTCTCTCTTCCTCTCTCTCTCCTCCCCTCTCCATCACCACTCTCTCCCTGTTCCACCTCTCTTCTCTCTCCCTCTCTCTCACTCTCTTCTCACTCTCTCCCCCTCTCTCCTCCTCTCCCTCTTTCTCTCGCCCCCTCTCTGCTCTCTCCCTCTTCCCCCTCTCCTCCTCTCCCCCTTTCTCTCTCCCCCTCTCTCCTCCTCTCTCTCTCCCCCTCTCCGCTCTCTCCCTCTTCCCTGTCTCTTCTTTCCCTCTTTCTCTCTCCCCCCTCTCTCCTGCTTACCTCTTGTCTCTCTCTCCTCCTCTCCCTCTTCCCCCTCTCTTTTCTCCCCCTCTCTCCTCTTCTCCCTCTTTCTCTCTCCCCCTCTCCGCTCTCTCCCTGTTCCCCCTCTTTTCTCTCCCCTCTCCCTCCTGCTCACCTCTTCTCTCTCTCCTCCTCTCCCTCTCTTTGTGCCTCCGGTTCTTCCTCCTGACTCCCGCACAGGTCCAGATGTGTTGGAGCGATCAAAGCCGTGAACAATAGATGATCTCTGGAGCTCGGGGGAAACAGGAAGTCACACAAGTGCTGCGTCATTCAAACTTTTCACACTCACAGGAGTTTAACAAGTTCAAATCTATATATTGAAACAGGTTTTTAACTCATATAAAAGACAATTTGAAGAGGGATTCAAGATTATATGGGTAAAAGTTGAGTTTTTTTTATGGGTAAAAGTGTCTTGCCAAAATGTACAATAACAGTACGAGACATTGCAAAGGGGAAGGGGATCAGACTACCAAACTTTGATATACTCAGTTATGTGAGTCTGGTCACAGTGAATCTCCCCGAGTTCCAATGGACATGACTGACAGGTGGATTAGCCAATCAGGGACACACATGACCCATCCGTATCAAAACAAATACGTCTGAAAAACATGGCGTCTTTCTGCAAAATCAACGTCCGCGTCTCATTTCTCTTTCCTCGCTTCCTTCTCCTTGGTTTCTCTCCTCGATCCTTCATTTTTCAGCTGTCAGCCAAATGTGTCATATTAAAGGTTGTATAGACGATTTTCCAAGGAAGGAGAAATCCAGCGACTGTTTGTCCTTTTTTCAAATGTTGCGCATGTGTGAAACCACCACCCTCCTCCACAGCTCCATAAGTAGAAACACCTCCTTCTTACACTAGAAGATGTTTGTTTACAGCCGGTGCTCGTTCAGAATCACTGTTACTGCTGTAAATCTGCTGTACGTTTTCAAATGATAAGCAAAAGTTTCCTGTCCAGAAGTAATTTAGCAACCAGTGCATCAGTCTTTAGACCCTCTGCTTCAGTACACGCCGAGAATCCGAGAATCACCTTAGAATCACCTTAGAATCACCTTAGTTTAGCTTCGCTCCTTTCCCCCTTCTCTTCTTCTTTCAGCGACCTCAAAAATGGACTTTCTTTTGCGGCTAACTGGTAGTGGATTCTTGTTTGCCATTGCAACAAACTTTGTGCAAACTGCGAGGAAGCTACAGTTGGAAAAAGCCGCTAAGAACCACTGCGTTGGCTGAGTAAACAGCATCTTGCATCTGTGGAATGCATGAGAGGTGAACGTAAACCACGTGATCCTGACACGCTGGAGAGTCAGTTACACTAGAAACATAGGGAGTTTGATTGACAACCTATCTGGCCCCACCACGTCCACAGTTGATGGATTTTCATTCTTTTTTTTTTTTTTGGTCATCATAATTATAAGGCTGCTGCATCTCTGTAATGCTATCACTGACAATTTGAAACAAAAACAAAATCCTCCATACAACCTTTAAGTGTCATCCCAAAGAAAACCACGGAAGGAGGAGTAAACCTGATGGAGGCTTCAGGAGGCAGACAGCAGATAGAAGAATCAAACTTTCTTGGTCTCAGTGAAGAGAAATGAGATGTGGCCAATGAGCGAAGCACCAAACTCTGCTCCTCTGTGGTGGTCACATTCAGAGGAAGTACACACAAATTTTCAAATTTGGCTCATGGAGTCAAGAATGTATCGAACAGTTTATAGACTTTTGTTGACAAGTATTTAAACCACCAGTATTTAAACACCTTGTGACTCCACACACCTTCACTAGAATCATCTGGATCATTTCAGCCTTGGAATTTACAATCTCTACTGACCTAAAGATAAAAGACAGCTGTTAAAACTACAGCTTCATGACATCACAAGGTGGAACAGAGCATTTTGAGCTTTGAAGATGTAGATAGACAAATAAACCAGGATTCCCCAAACGTGTGAATGAAACAAAACACAACTCCAGGTATGTTTTTGAGGAGGTCACAACATTCTAAAATGGCTTAAAGCTCAAAAGAGTCCATTACGTAATATTTCAATAAGTCAGAGTCAGTTAAAGGATCCTGTTGAAATACTAATAAAGTAAATGAAAGTTTGTGTTCTGTGCCCCTGACCTGATCTTTACTGCACATTTGTGATAGTTGAGAGTTCTTATGCAGTAGCTTTATTTTTTATTTATTTTTTTTATCTGATGAAACCTGTGTCTCCTGTCTCTGCTCTGTACTTGTGATGAGAAGGAGCTGAGACAGAAGAGCTTTTATCACTGAACTTTAGTCAAACTTTAAACTGACAGCGCAGAGTTAAGCAGAGGCCGGTGCAGCTCTGAACTTAAATAATGGGCCCCAGTGACAAATACCAGAGCTGTACATTTACATATGATAAAATGATGCATAAGAAGTCAAATCTGTGGTGTACAATTCAATATTATGGGGCTATTATCTATTAATTTGATCTATTAATGTATAGATGTGTATAGATATGTGTATATGTGTGTGTTTATGTATGTATCATGTGTATTTATACGTACACCTGTTTTTTACTGTCATTTTGTCATGTATGTATGTGTACATCTAGTACGTGAAAAAAAACAAAAAAAAAACTAATTTGTATTTCATTTGGAAATTATGTATTATTGGCAAAAGTATTGAGAAAAAAAAAAAAAAAAGATCAGCTGTTACCCATTCACTGCAGACTCGGTGACAGTTGTATTTACCTTAAAAATGAAGAATGTTTCAGTTGTGTGTATAGACTGTATAAAGCTGCCATGTTCCAAATAGGAAGTGAGCATGGGCGCGCTTCCGGCTCCATCGACTCACTCCAGTTTACTATGTATTGAAAAAAACATCACCTTGCTCTCAGTTTGGACTTAAAATGTTCGTATTAACTGTACTGTGTTTTTATTTCACTATTTTGTCCATAAATTAATTCCTATTCCTAATACGGAACTCGGCTCCAAATTCACCCCTATAACTGCTAGCCTCTGTGAACTTCATTTGACTGGAGCTGAATACAATGGCTGACGATCGAAGACTGTATAAAGAAGTGGACTAAGGGAAAGTGACGTCATCCATAGCATTCGGCTCCAGTCAAATGAAGCTCACCGAGGCTAGCAGGTGGCAGACCCTATCAGAAAAGTTACACATTGCAGCTTTAATAGTGATGCTTCACTGTTTGAATCATCCAGTGTCTCAGGTAACAGCAGCAGTAGAGTTTGTGAGTTATAATTTATGTGTGCGTGTGCGTGTGTGTGTGTGTGTGTTTGTTCCTCCTCTGAACAGATGCTCTCATTGTCCCATAGAACAACACAGAGCTGCAAAACCTCCATTGCACTCCTCCACCTGATGGCATTCCCTCTCTCCATCCCTCTCTCCTCCACCTTACTGCATACACTTTCTCTCTCTCTATCATCCTTTCCCTGCATCTTTCTCCCCATTTCTCTCTCTCTCTCTCTCTCTCTCTATTACTCTCTCTCTCTCCAGTGCTGTCATCTCCTTCTCTCTATCCCTCCATCTTTCTCTCCTTTTCTGTCATCCCTCTCTTTTTCTCTTTCTTCCTCCCCCCCTCTCTCTGCTACTTTCTATCTCGCTTTCCCTCCATCTGTCTTTCAACATTTCTGTCTCTCTATGTTTCTCTCCCTCTCTTTCTCTCTACCTTCCAGCCTTTTGCTGAAATATCATCATTTTCTCCTTCTTTCCATCTCTTTTTCCACCATCTTTCTCCCTCCTTGTCTCTCTTTCCATCTCTCTTGCCCTCTCTTCTCTGTCTCCTATTTCTCTCTCTCTTACTCTCTCTTTCTCTCTCCAAACAGTGTCATACAGTGGAACATTTCAGGTAATGAAATAACATCGCCATGGAGACAAGCAGGTACCCAGACCCCCAACCAGAAAAGTGACATAGTGCAGCTTTAGTCTGAGTTCTGAAGCATGTTCCAAACTGAACTTTAATCTGCTGGAGGAGAGGATGGAGCAAGACATGATTGTCACTCTCTCTTCATCTTTCTCTCATTTTTCATCTCTCTATCCTTGTCCTCCAACCCCCTTCTCCCTCTCTCCAGCCATGTGCATCTCTCCTCTATTTCTCTTCATCTCATCTCTCTATCTTTCTCCTTCAGCCCCCTCTCTATCTTCTCTCCCGTATTTCTCACTCTCCATCTCTCTCTTTCCTTCCGTCCCCCTCTCTCTTCATCCCTTTTTGTCGATCTTTCTCTTCTTTCTGTCGATTTATGTCCCCGTATTTCTTTACTCCCCTCTTTCTTTCTCTTCTCCCTCGCCTGTCTTTCTCTTTCTCTGTCCTTTTCCTTCAACCCCCCTCTCTATCTTTTTCTCTTTTGTTCTCATTTCCTCTCCTTTTTCCCGTTCACGTACATCTCTCACCTCTATTTCTCTCCATATTTCACTCCTTTTCTGCCTCTCCTTCTATCCCCTCTCTCTATTCCTTCCTTTTTGTCTATCTTTCGACCCTTTCTCTGTCTCTCTCCTCTTTCTCTCCTTTCACTCTATCACCTCTCTCTCCTTTCTCTCTACTCCCTCTCTGTGTCTCTCTCATCTCTCTCTACTTTCTCTCTCCTCTCTCTCCTTCCATCCCTGTCTCCTCTCTCTCTCTTTATGCCCTCTCTCTCCTCTCTCTCTCTCTCTCCTTTTCTGTCCTGTTATTTTTGTAACTGCTCAATTTCAAACTTTCTCTCACGTCCATCTCCCCATCCTTCTCTCGTCTTCCTCTCTCTCCTTCTGCCCTGTCTCTCCATACTTCTCCGTCTCTCCTTCCTTTCTCCCTCTCTCTGCAGCAGCTGTTCATGCACTCACAAATCTGCAATATTAAAAACACAGGTGTGTGTCATTTAAACCTAATATAGAGAAGTGGGACCTCTGTCTGGGGCACACTGCCTTTGTGTCCTTGGGCAAAGCACTTCACCCATTTAGCCTATGTGAAAGTTTTAGCTTGACCGGGTGACTGGTGGAATCATTTCTATTTCTTTTTCTGTCTGTGTAATCAGTAACGGAAGGGCAATATGGAGGAGGGGAGAGAGAGTGTTTTTATGTGAATTTTTGGAAACGAGAGGCTGTGTTACTGATTAAGAAAATAAAATCAGAACGAAGTAAGTGCATTTATTCAATTACAGGTGGTTTTATGCCAACATTCCAGACAAATCAATAAGGTCACCATGGAGAAAAACATTTGACGGACCTTCCACCAGAAAAGTTACACAATGCAGCTTTAATTGGACTAGAATTTAAAGGTGCTGTATGCGATTTTAAGATGGTTAAAAGATCTGAAAAGTCCATTTTGTAGAACAGGTCTGCTTTAAGCTCTGTCTGTTTAAGGTGAAGTCAAGAAGAAAGCCAGCGCTCTTCTTTTTCCTTCCCTCTTTTATCCCCCTCTTTCTTTATCTCTCTCTCACTCCCACAAACACACCTCTATCCCTCCTTCTCTCTGTAAATAACAGTCAAACATTATTTTCTGTAGAGCCTCCTCTCTCTCTCTCTCTCTCTCTCTCGCTGTCCTCCATTCCTCCCTTTCTCTCATACTTGCATCAATCTCTCTCTCCATCCCTCTTCATCCCTCTCTCTCTATATATATATACACAGTCTGACTCAGTTCTATTTGGTTGTCTTAAAACAGTTGTCCTTTCTGAACCTCTGCTCCTTATCTCTCCCTCCATCCCTCCGTCTCCTCCCTCTCTCTGTTCTGTAGTGCCTCTGCTCACTCTCTACGCCTCTCTTCTTTTCGCTTTCACCTCTTCTCACTCTCTACGCCTCTCTTCTCGCTTTCACTGTCTCTCCCGCCAACCCTCTCGCTCTCTCCTTTTTCCTGTCTCCCTTCATCCCTCCCTCTCTCTACCTCTTTCTCTCTCCCTCCATCCCTCTCTCCTATCTGTCTCTTTACCTCAGTCCCTCTCTCCTCTCTTTCTCTTCCTTCCTCCAGCCCTCTCTCTCTTTCTCTCTCTCCCCTACAGCTCTCTCTCCTCTCTTTCTCTGTCGCCAGCCATCCCTCTCTCTCCTCTCATTCTCTCTCTATCCATGCCTCTCTCCCACTCCCTCCATCCCTCTCTCTTCTCTCTGTCTCTCTCCCTCCATCCCTCCCTTTCTCTCCCTTGCTCCAGACCTCTCTCTCTCTTTCCCTCTCTTCCTCCATCCTTCTCTCTCCTATCTGTCTCTCTCTGCCTCAGTCCGTCTCTCCTGTCTCATCCTTCCTCCAGCTCCCCTCTCTCTTTCTTTCTCTCTCTCTCTCTCGTCTCTTTCTCTCTCTCCCCCACAGCCCCCTCTCCTCTCTTTCTGTCTCCATCCCTCTCTCTCCTCTCTGTCTCTCTCTCTCCATCCCTCCCTTTCTCACCCTTCCTCCAGACCTGTCTCTCTCTTTCCCTCTCTCCCTCCATCCTTCTCTCTCTGCCTCCATCCCTCTCTCCTCTTTCTCTCTCCTTCCACCCCCATTTGTCTTCTTTTATCCCTCTCTCCACTTCTCTCTCTCTGTTTCCCTCCATCCAAACACCAAACCTGGCTCTGCATACCGTTTAAAGTCGTCATCGTTACATAAGTTTGTTTATGTAAGATACACATTATTTCGGAGCTTTTTAAACAGTCCTTTACGCTGTTTTAAAGCCGATATTCTTGTCTGGTGTATAAAAATATGCAAATGAACACGAGCCAACAACAAATGAGTCAATTTCACACCTGCCTCTTAACAAGCTTTTCAAAGAGCTCCCATGATGCTCTAGTTCTCCACTCTCCGCATTCAGGGGTGGTACATTTGTGGTGGTACATTTCTGTAGCCAGAGCTGCCCTGGGGCTGACAGTGGTAATGTGGCTCCAACTGTCTGGCCTTAGCCTCTCTGCTCTTACCTGTGATTCAGAATACAGACTTCTCCAATACTTTACGAAGATGTGAGTCTGGGCCTGTCATGAAAACACACTGGTAAAGAGAAGTATCACGGTAGTACTGAAACTACTTTGTGCCACTGATACAGTACTCTAAAGCAGGATCATCCCAAGAAACCTTTTTGAATAGACGAAAACATTAAAAGGCCTGAGCTGCAACCAATAATCAGCCATAAAAGCGACTTATTGAAATGTCGACACCTCAAATCGTATCGTATTACAACAAAAATCTCCCAAATCTCCCCATTATAGGCTCTGTTCACGCTTACCTGAAGACGTTTGGAAACATGCGGATGACAACTTCCGGTGTAGTTCCTGTTTTCCCGACACTGGTATGTGATAAAACCGTGGATTTAGCAGCAGCGTCTTCACAACCTGCTAAAGCTTTCCGTGGGGGACGGGACTCTAAGAATACAATGACATCTGCATGAAGAAAACTGGGACATTTTCTCATTTTTCATAGATTTTTGTCAGAGACACTATCGCCAACAGAGCCCAAAGGAAGTCGTCATCTGCATGTTTCCAAATGTCTGCCGGTTTTGTGACAAAAGCGTGAGTAGAGCCCATTGTAAAGAAAATGTAAAACAATAAATGTTCAGCTCCAAAATACACTGCGTTCCAAATTATTATTCAAATAATATTTTTCTCTGATTTTGCCAAATTGCCAATATAAATGACAGTCATCATAATTTTCAAGTCATCAACCTTTAGAGTACAATTCAAATGTTATTGAACAAACCTCCCAGTGATAACAGTATTGTTTTCAAAAATAAAAACTTACAATGCACTGTTCCAAATTATTATGCACAAGAGAGTTTCAAACCATGTTATTGTTGTAAAGAACTGAAAATGGTCATTTGTTCATTTTTCAATTAGAATCATTAGCATATTAGCATAATGGGGAACTCCTGCACTTCTTCACACCTCTGCCTCTGCTCTTCAGCCCACCACTACACATGGACTCACCCATCCCCCCAGCCTGCCACTGTCATTTTCTACAGCCCAGGTGAGACTGGAGCTCAAGAAGATCAGACCCAGGAAGGCAGCAGGACCAGACGGCATCAGCTCCAGGCTCCTTAAGTCCTGTGCAGACGAACTGTGCGGAGTTATGGAGCATGTCTTCAACATGAGCCTTAAGCTAAGGGTGGTACCACAACTCTGGAAGACCTCCTGCGTGGTACCAGTGCCTAAGACACCGCACGCTAAAGACCCCAGCAGCTTCAGGCCGGTGGCTCTAACATCGCACCTGATGAAGACACTGGAGAGACTGGTCCTTGGCCACCTCCGCTCCACCGTGAGCTCAGCGATGGACCCGCTGCAGTTTGCATACCGGCCTGGCATCGGAGTGGAGGACGCCGTCATCTACCTGCTGCACCGCTCACTGTCTCACCTGGAGAACCCCGGCAGCACTGTGAGGATTCTCTTCTTTGACTTCTCCAGTGCTTTCAACACCATCCAGCCACTGCTCCTGAGGGACAAACTGGAGACTGCCGGTGTGGACTGTGACCTGGCAGACTGGATCCTGGACTACCTCACAAACCGGCCCCAGTTTGTGAGAGCCAAGAACTGCGTGTCTGACCTACTGACCTGCAGTGTGGGGGCGCCCCAGGGCACGGTCCTCGCGCCCTTTCTTTTCACACTTTACACTGCAGACTTCAGACACAACACGGACAGCTGCGTCCTGCAGAAGTTCTCTGATGACTCTGGCATCATTGGCTTCATTAAGGATGATGACGATGTGGAGTACAGAGGACTAGCGCAGGACTTTGTGGACTGGTGTCAGCAGAACCACCTCATCATCAATGCAGGGAAGACCAAGGAGATGGTGGTGGACTTCCGCAGACGCCACTCTACTGTCACCTCAGTGAACATCCAGGGAAGGGACATTGAGAGAGTGGACTCTTACAAGTACCTGGGTGTGCATCTGAACAACAAACTGGACTGGACTCACAACACAGATGCACTGTACAGGAAGGGCCAGAGTCGGCTCTATCTCCTGAGGAGACTCAGGTCTTTTGGAGTGAGGGGGCCAATCCTGAAGACCTTCTATGACTCTGTGGTGGCATCAGCCATCCTGTACGGTGTGGTCTGCTGGAGCAGCAGCATCACAGAGAGGGAGAGGAAGAAGCTGGACAAGGTCATCAAGAAGTCCAGCTCCGTCCTGGGCTGTCCTTTGGACTCAGTGCAGCAGGTGGGGGACAAGAGGGTCCTGGCTAAGGTCATCTCTATGCTGGACCATGAGTGTCACCCCCTGCAGGACGCCCTGTCTGCTCTGGAGAGCAGCTTCAGTGACAGACTGATTCACCCTCGCTGTGTGAAGGAGAGATTTCGCAGGTCTTTCCTTCCTGCTGCTGTCAGACTGTATAATGAACACTGTTAACACTGAACATGTGTCATTCAACTCTATCTATGTGCAATACTGAAGACCTCTGGTACAATTCACTCATGTCACTTTACTGATATTTATCCTGTCTGTACATAAACATAGTCATTACTTTAAATAACATAATATACTGAAGTCACTTTACTGAGATTTACTCTGTTCATATGCTGCACTGTTACTTTTATTGTACATAATAGTATTTTTTGGTATTTTATATTTTATATTTTGTATTTTATATTTTTGCTCCACCAAAACAAAATTAGAGTCTATCTTTAAGTCTATTTCTAAATTATTATTTTTTTAGCCATTATCTATTATCTTGTTTTATTGCATGTTCCATTTTCCTGCTGTTCTTGAACTGTGCGTTGCAACACTGGAATTTCCCCACTGTGGGACTAATAAAGGCATATCTTATCTTATCTTATCTTATCTTATCTTATCTTATCTTATATTACTGAAATCAAAAGCTATTTCAATCAAAACATCTTAACAGGTCAAGTTACATTTGAACATAGGACCCCTTATTTGACAGGAGCTTCACAATTCTTCACCAGCTCTCTCCCCATGATTCTGGCCCAAAACATGACTCCACCACCTCCCTTGTTGGGACATGGTGGCCGTCCACCAACCATCCACCACTCCATCCATCTGGACCATCCAGGGCTGTACGGCACTCATCAGTGAACAAGACTGTTTGAAAATGAGTCTTCATGTATTTCTGGGCCCACTGGAGCCGTTTCTGCTTGTGAGCTTTGTTTAAGGGTGGCCGAATAGAAGGTTTATGCATAACTGCAAGCCTCTGGAGGATCCTACACCTTGATGTTCGCAGGACTCCAGAGGCACCAGCAGCTTCAAAAACCTGTTTACTGCTTTGTAATGGCATTTTAGCAGCTGCTCTCTGAATCCGATGTATTTGTCTGGCAGAAACCTTCCTCATTGTGCCTTTATCTGCACGAATCCTTGTGTGCTCTGAATCAGCTACAAATCTCTTAATAGTACGATGATCACGCTTAAGTTTTTGTGAAATATCTAAAGTTTTCATACCTTGTCCAAGGTATTCAACTATTTCACGCTTTTCAGCACTAGAGAGATCCTTTTTCTTTCCCATGTTGCTTGAAAATGTTGCTCTGCTTAATAATATGGAACGTCCTTAAGTCATTTTTCCTTTAAGTGGACTTACCTGGCAAACTCATTGGCACAGGTGTGTGAGATGATTTCACTGACCCAATGAGCCTGAGACACAAGACCATCCATGAGTTTCACTAGAAAACTAAACATGTTTACCTTTATGACACTTAAACACAATTTGCATCAGAATTTGGAATGCGGTGTAGTCTCTACAGTCAAGGTTGTAAGCCATACATGAAACCGTTATATTAAAAAGACATTTCTCTGCTCTACTGTGATGGATAGACTCTTTTGTTCAGTTCATTTGACAAGCACCATATGTGACAATGAAAGCATGACAGACCAAGAATCAAAAGTTCACTGCTCCTCTTTGACGTCCATTTTAAATCCTCCTCTCCATTAGAACCTATGGACCATGACTGCTGCTATAGAGACAAAATGATTAGAAGAGTATCCTCGGCACAGGTCACCACGTCCACAATAAGCCCACTCACTTGAGAAGCCACTGAGCTGTAAATGCCAGCCAATATTGTTAGCTTCTGATAGCAACCGTAATATATGAGCAAGGAGCACGACCGCAGGCTGCACTCTGAGGACCGCACTAAGAGGACACTTCCGCTTTCTGGTTTGGTTCCAAATTTATTTCCATGTATTTGAGCTAATTTCTTTCACCCCAGTATAGATATATTGTACAGTATAAGCAGCAGGCTGAGTCTGATAATCAAGAAGTGCACCGTTAGCACACAAAACTCCTCTCTGGTCTCAAAAAGTCGTGAAAAGCGCTTATAAACTCATCGTGGTGAGTAATTAGGACGCTGAATGCATAAGGTAAGTGATAACTTACCAAACCAATCATTTATGAAGCTGGAAAGTTGATGCTATGTTAATTATTTTATGCTAGCAGAGACACAAAAATATCTGGCATTTTTGTCAGGGTGCAGCGTGCATCCCGCTAATCGCATCAAGTTTGTGAAGTTGTAGTGTATTGTTTTGTATCATGTTTTTATAGTCCCAAAAATGTGAAAAACAGAACTAGTTCATCTTAAGCAGTTTGCAGTGGCCCAAAGTTACTTACTGTATACTACTACTACTACTACTACTACTACTACTACGAATAATAATAATAATAATAATAATAATAATAATAATAATAATAATAATAATAATATCTTCCATTTATATACTTAAACTTAGACAAACTTTACTGATCCACAAGGGAAATGATTTGGATACAGTAGCTCATCACAATATAATATAATAACAGAGAGTAACAAAAATAGATGGTGTAGCAAAAAAGAGCAAGAGACACGTGTCAAATGAGACATAATTATAAAAATAAATATATATGTACAAGTCAAAATAAAATAGAAAAATAAGTAATAAACTGTAAAATCACAGCTATAAACAAGAGACAAGAACAACAGTGTAAATACTCTGCTGATTGACAGGGCATAAGGTTATCTGTTATTTAAGACTGAGTTGTTGTACAGTTGTAGGGAGTATTATCTGTTACAAAAGGGTGAGTTGTTGTACAGTTGTAGGGAGTATTATAGTATACATGTAGTATACCTATAGTCTGGTGCAGTGGATGAGTTGTTGTACAGTTGTAGGGAGTATTATCTCCTCTGTCCCTCTATAGTCTGGTGCAGTGGATGAGCAGGAGTGTCCATGATGGAGAGCAGTTTGTCCAGTGACCTCCTGTCCCTCACTGTGACAAATGTCTCCAGCTCACAGCCGATCACGTGACCAGCTTTACGGATCAGTTTGTCAATCTACCCAGTGTCCCTTTTACTGGTGCCGCTTCCCCAGCAGAACCACAGCGAAGTCCAGGGTGTTGGCCTCCACAGACTGGTCTCCAGTAACTTTCTGCACACATTGAAAGACCTGAGCTTTCTCAGGAAGTAGAGTCTGCTCATGCTCTTCTTGTACACAGCATTACAGTTGTCCCTCCAGTCCAGCCTGTTGTCCACATGAACGCTCAGGTACTTGCAGCAGTCCACTATTTCCACGTCCTGACCCTGGATGGTAATGGGCTTCACTGGTGTCCTCTTCCTCCTGAAGTCAATCACCAGTTTCTTGGTCTTGTCAACGTTCAGGAGCAGATGGTTTGCTTGGGACCACTCCACAAAATTTTTGTTTTGTTGCAGTTTGTATGTGTGGAGGGAGCGTGTTCCAGAGTGCAGGGGCCTGGACACAAAAGGCTCTGTCTCCCAGGTCTGAGAGGCTCTAAGGGGCCTGGTTGTGGAGAGACTTGTAGGTGAGGAGAAGAATCTTAGATCTTGAATCTGGATCTGGCGAGAGTCAGGTGGATGTGTTGCCTCACTTACCTTATGCATTCTGAGCATCCTAATTGTTCACTGTGACGAGTTTATGAGCGTTTTTCACACTTTTAGAGACCAGAACTGTAAAACAACTAGCATGCTAACTACAAGCTTTCTGATTCTTGGACAATAAAACACTTAATAGACAACACACAGCAGATATGTTTTGACCTCAAGAGCTGCTTATACAAGATATCTGTACTGGGGCAAGACACATTTTACAATAAAAGGACAAAAAGACGTCTCAGTGCGGTCCTCACACTGCAGTCTTCACATGTGCAGGTTTATCGATTGCGTAATACAGCACCCATAGGCGCGCTTCACTGCACCCTAACTGTCCCCCATATTTCTCCACCGTCTTAATGAGCCTATTAAAAGCCATATTAATCAGTGGTTACGGTGAAGCATGGTTAATATCTGGGGGCACAGCAGTGAGTTTGGTGGCAATGGACCAAACCAATCATTTTTATGTCAGATGCCACGGAGCGGAGGTTGGCATTTGGAGTGACAGCGACTTAATGAAGGAATGGGCAGTGATTGGACACGGAGATTGGAACAGCACTGTGGACGTGTTGGGAGGATAACGAGAATCCTAAAAATTAATTATGCAAATGTACTTTTTGGATTGATTCATTTTGTTTGGCCTGTTGAATCATATGAATCATTTGTGTTCAAGGGAGAGATGGAGGAATAAAAAAACAGAATACCTGGACTTATGTCTCAGTCTTTTCATATACTTTTTTTTTTTTTTTTTTTTTTTTTCACTCCACCTTGTGACATCATTAGGGGGTAATCCAAAAAAATGCTCTTGTAATAATCTTGTAATGGACTCGCAATAATTTGACAAAGGCACTAGTACAGTACATGCAGCGTATCAAGACTGAAACAAAATGGGACAAAATTAGACCAAGACTAGACCCGGACTACACCAGGACTCAAACAGGACCAAACCAAGTCTACATCAGGACTATATCGACCAAAATTGATTTAAAGGTCCTATATTACGCAAAATTGACTCTTGTGAGTTTAAGTCATGTTATAATGTTGTTACTTCCTCAAAAACAGACGTGGAGCTGTTTTTTTGTTTCATTCACACATTTTTGAGAAACTCTTTGAGAAAATCTGGGTATCCAAGCGCTGGTTGTCAAGTTAACAGCTACCTTTTTCCCTTTGTTCAGTAGAAATTGTAAACTCCAGGGTTGAAATCATCAAAATGGTCCTAGTGTAGGTGTAGCGAGTTTAAAAACACAGTGGAGCACTTCCTATATTTCCATATGACATCACAAGGTGGAAAAGATGAGAAAATTGAGTGATATGTGCCCTTTACAGCTGCACTCTCCTTACCTGCTTGTCTCCATGGTGATGTGATAGCTTTGATTGGAAAATTCCACAGTATTGCATTACACTGATCAATTTTCCATTTGTTTCATGTGTTTTTATTGCTTCCACCTGCTTGCAGCTTTGGAGACAGACTTTTAATGCCGTATTGTGAAACATTCCAGGCAAAGCAATCACAACTCAGACCCTATGCCTGAAAAGTTACACAGTGCATCTTTAACTTTGTCTTAGGGGCATTGCAACAGACACAGCACATGGTACTCTGGATGAAGGCGGGAACAGAAGTTGTCATTCTGGATTTGAGATTTTTGTCATTGAAATTTTATGATATTCTCCTCTCTCTCTCTCTCTCTCTCTCTCTGTCCTTCTATCTTTCTCCCCATCTCTTGCTCCCTCTCTCTGCCCCCCTTTCTCTCCTTTCTCCCTCTCTCTCTTGATGTCACCCTCTCCCTTACTCTCCCTGTCTCTCTCTTTCCTCTCCCCTCTCACTCTCTCACTCTTCCTCTCTGCCCTGTCTTTCTCTCCTTTCTCCCTCTTTCTCTCGATGTCAGTCTCTCCCTGTCCCTTTCTTTCTCTGTCTCTCTTTCCTCTCCCCTCTCGTTCTCTCTCGCTCCATCTCTCTGCCCCCCTTTCTCTCCTTTCTCCCTCTCTCACGATGTCACTCTCTCCCTCTCTGTCTCTCTCTTTCCTCTCCCCTCTCTCTCTCCCTGTCTTCCTCTCTGCCCTCTCTTCTCTCCCTTTCTTCTATCTCTTCTCCCTCCCTCTCTGCTCTCCCGCTCCGTATCCCCTCTCTCCTCCTCTCCTCTCTTCTCTCCCTCCCTCTCTTCTCTCTCTCTCTCTCCCCCTCCCTCTCTCTCCCTCCCTCTCTTCTCTCTCTCCCTGATGATTGACGTGTCTGTAGTCTGTTGAATATTCAGCGCTGTGACCTCTGCGTTCCTCTCTGCTCTCTTGTTTGTTTTGGTGCCATCTCATGAAGCTGGTGTTTGTCTGTGGGATCACGGGGCTCCGCAGGTAGAGCCAGAGGAGGGGGGCGCGTCGACTCATCTGGCCCGGCGGAGAGGCCTCAGGTGTGGGTAAGATATTGGAACACGCCTGGAGGAAGCCGGTTCAAATGAGAGAGCTTTTAGGGACTGCCTTTGTCCTGGTCCATCCATCAGACGATCTGGAGCCTAATGCATTTTCGATCAGGAAATAAAACCAAGGAGTATGGCCATCTACAAAGCAGCAGAATGGGAAAACTTAAAACAAGATAGCAATGTTTAGCTTGTTTATTTTTGGGCTCGATTATATTATGATGGGGCTGCGATGCTAATTGTAGGCACTGCTCCGTTTAAAGCATGTTCAACTTTCATCTGTGCTCTTTACATCCATTTTGTGTTCTTTTTTCCTTGAGTTTTCAGACAATCCTAAAACGTTTTTGACAGTGTTTGCTAATATGTGCATTGTGTCACTGCTGGACATTCCACCATAGAGATATATGTAAAACACTTCCAGCGCGATGTCACTATCATAAGTATCAATGCCGAGAAAAGGTGTGTAGTGGCACGCTTGTCCGTGAAAGTTACCATCTAGTGATTTTTTTTTTGTTTGTTTTTGTTTTGTTTTTCACCAGTAGATGGCAGATGTGAAACCTGTTCCCCCTCCCCCATCACCTAGCCCCTCCCCTATCACCTGGCCCCTCCCCCTCACCTGGCCTTTGTTCTTCTTCTGTCAGACCAAAGCTGGCACACTATCTGACTGGAGTAAAGTCGCAGCATCTCGTGGTGAAGTGTGAGAATACAACAGGGGTGGGTCACAATTACAGATGGCAACTTTAAGGCCAGGTGGTTCTATTCCTGTTATACCATGGGCATGCTGTTCTTGTGTCCTTGTGCAAAACACTGCCAGATTTAATCAGATTTATAACAAATAAAATCAAATACACATCCAATATTAATGTATGCAGAATACAAAGTGAATTTTGTCTGTGTTGTATAAGTAACATTTGAGTTTGCACTGAAGAGCCACGCAGTTCAAATCGGGCTAAAAACAATCGCGTCTAACATTGAAAATAGTTGCTGTGAAGGCATTTAGAAAGACAAATTTGAAGTCTGGCTTATGAGTTTGGTTAAAAGCTATAAAAATGTAGTCTAGCTAAAATAATTTCCCCATAATGGTTTAATTAACAATACCACACTCCTCGTCTTTACAGAAGCCCTGCAGTGCAATTTACATACAAAGTGGGCATTGTGTGTTTTTATCGCGCGTATTCTATAAGGGAAATATTTCTACGAAGTCCATCTGGCTCTCCAAATGGTTCCAGTTTCCATTCTTATGAAAAGTACCACATAAACGTAACAAGTTGTGAACCAAATACTAAACAGGACTGGCACTACGACAAGGAGCAACCGCACGTCCAACGAGCGAACAAGCCAAAAGAGCACGAGCCACAGACACGGGGACGCTTCAGAGACTGGACCCGGACTGGACCTGGACGGAACCGAGCCTGGACCCATCTAAAACTAAAACTGGACTCTCTCGTTGGGGTCCAAGGTCTGACCGAGATACATGTTTCATGCGCGCGATAAAAACAATGAAAACAAACATTGAAATGGGCCGTAAAGTTAACAGAGCGCAGAGTTATTTCCCAGCACCACCTGCGCCTCCACCCGCTCTAATTATGTTTATGAAAGGCAAATGTCAGGCTAGCGTTAGCATAAGCATCCACAGCATTAGATTAGAGCTGTGGCAGTGACTATAGTAGTAGCAGTATTTGCAGTATTCACAGTATTCGCAGTATTCGCAGTAGCACCAGGAGAAGAGCAGCATAATTACTTGCTGTTAATGTAGTAGTTTATAGGTAATTGCATCTTAGTAAGTAGTAATAGTACTGTGGCAATGACTATAATAGCAGTAGCAGTAGCATCAGGACAAGCAGCATAATTACTTGCTGTTCATGTAGTAGTTTATAAGTAATTACATCTTAGTAAGTATCATCAGTACTGTTGCAAATAGTATAGTAGTAGCAGTAGCATCACCAGGCAAGTAGCAGTAAAAAGTATGTCAAATTGTAGCATTAACGCCAGCTGAGTACTGCAATAGTAGTAGCAGCAGTAGTAGTAGTAGTATTAGCATGTCTGTTATAATATTCATTTGGCATTACAGAAGACTGGACTACTTCTGCTACTACTACTAGTGCTACTACTGCAAATACTGCTACTACTGCTATTAAAACTACTACTGTTACTACTACTACTACTACTACTACTACTACTACTACTACTACTAGTGCTATTACTATTACTACTACTGTGAATACTGCTACTACTGCTACTACTACTACTACTACTACTATAGTCATTACCACAGTACTACTACTACTTACTAAGATGTAATGACCTATAAACTACTACATTAACAGCAAGTAATTATTCTGCTTGTCCTGGTGCTACTGTTGCTACTACTGTCATGGCTACTACTACTACTACTACTACTACTACTACTACTGCTACTGTCACTGCTACTACTGTTACTACTACTACTACTGCTACTATCACTGCTACTACTGTTACTACTACTACTACTGCTACTATCACTGCTACTACTGTTACTACTACTAGTGCTATTACTATTACTACTACTACTACTGCTGCTACTACTTCTGTTACTACTACTACAGCTGCTACTACTTCTGTTACTACTACTACAGCTGCTACTGTTATTACTGCTATTATTACTGCTCCTACTACTACTGCTACTACTGTCACGGCTACTATTACTGCTACTGTCACTGCTGCTACTACTACTACTACTACTACTACTACTACTACTACTACTACTACTACTACTGATATTACTACTACTACTACTACTACTACTACTACTACTGTTATTACTGATATTACTACTACTACTACTACTACTACTACTACTATTACAACTGCTGCTTCTACTGCTGCTATTACAACAACAACAACTACTACTACTACTACTACTACTACTATTACTACTACTGCTACTACAGCTACTATTACTACTACTACTACTTCTACTATTAATACTACTATAACAACTACTGCTATTACTGTACTACCACTACTACCACAAAAGTTCCATCATTGATTGGTAACTATAGAAATGCAAAGTCCAGAGGGCAGTTAGCGACGTACACAAGTATAAACGTATGAATATGCAGAGGATCAAACAAAGGGGAAAGGTCACACACTGTCACTCACACTCACCGCACTAAAAGCTTTCTCATCGATCCGTTTGGAAACCTCGCAAATGTAGATCGTGTTTTTTTCTGATTTATGAAGCCAATCGCAGCTGTCAATAATCTCGATCAATGTCCAAAATGTCCCAACGTACGAGACAAACAATTACTTTCTGTCAAATGAAAATCAAATCTAAATACGTCAATGTGTCAGAAAGAGCAGTGCTGTTATAGTGAGTCCACGTCACCGCTAACCCGCTAGCTGCTGCGCTACAAACAGGAAGTGAGCATGGGCGCGCTTCCGGCTTCGTCCACTATGGTTCCAGTTCACTTTGCATTGAAAAGACGTCGTCCTTCTCTCCGTAACTGCTGGTGTCAGGCTTGTCGTTTTGGTCTTAAAATGTTCGTATTAACCCTCTTTACATGGTCCTGGTTTTTATTTCACTATTTTGTCTGGAAATCAACATCCTGATCCTTCTGCCGTTCATCTACAATCGACCTGCCTATAGATGCTCGCCTCTACCACCGCTCCCCGCCGCGTTGTCTATATGCCAACAGTGGTCATTATTCCTTCGTGGCTCCTTGTTCAATTAGTGTTTTTTCAACTTTTTCTTCAGTTTTGGAATTTTTGTAATTGGGATTTTCCGTTTCCAGTTTTTGCCCGGCTATCTCACAACTTCAGCACCTGCACCTGTGGACTTCAACCCCAGCCGCAGTATCTACCTGCACCTGTGGACTCCAACCCCAGCCGCAGTACCTACCTGCACTCGTGGTCCCCCCAGCTGCAGTATCCACCTGCACCTGTGGACCCCCAGCCCCAGTACCTACCTACACCTGTGGACTCCAACCCCAGCTGTAAAACTCCAAAACTGTAAATAAATCTTTTAAAACTGTTTGTCTTTTGGGTTCTGCATTTTGGTCCTTAAATCAGATCTTTCAACAATAAATTTCTGTCCCTAACATGGAACTAGCTCCAAATTTGTCCCTATAACTGCTAGCCTGTGTGAGCTTCATTTGACTGGAGCTGAACACAGTGGTGACGTCACACTCCCTTAGTCCAATTCTTCCTACGGTCTATGGTCCACATAAATCACAAGGACATTCTGTTCAAAGGAAAATGTTTTAATTTTACTATGAATTAAAAGTGTATTAGACTTAGACAAACTTTATTAATCCACAAGGGAAATTATTTGGACACAGTTGCTCACATTTAATGTATTTCGCTTGTATTTATCTATTTCTTTCTTTCAGCTCTTTAGTTGTTTCCTCCTTAGTTACGATGAGTGTGTGTAGATGTAAAATTGTGTTGTTGGTTTCCAGATGACATTACAACATTCTATAGACGAATAATACTTCATATCTCTCCTCTCCACACACAACATACATTGTGTGTGTGTGTGTGTGTGTGTGTGTGTGTGTGCGTGTACGTGTACGTGTGTACGTGTGTGTGTGTGTGTGTGTGTGTGTGTGTGCGTGCGTGTGTTTGTGCGCGCATGAGCGTCTGTGTTGTGCTTTGGTCCCACCTCCTCCAAATGAGATCATCTGCACTCACAGTGGACACACGTACCAAAATTTTACTACCAATACAGGTACCAATACAAGTATCAGTACAAGTACCAATACAAGTACCACTCCAAGTACCAATACCGAGTACAAATACCAAGTACTTTTCCTGGAGCAGGTTTGATTGGGTAGTGTGAGCGTACCTTTACAATAAAAATCTGGTCCAGCCTCTGGTTTCAGTGCTCCTCTTTCACGTGTCATTTGGCCACAGTAAGATCCAAATCTACAGCTTTGTAACTGAGAGGCAGGGGGCTAACCACTCTGCCACCACACACATCCACAGGCATAGAGTCATGCTAAATAACAGTGCTTCTGCGGCTGTGGTTTGTGTGTGTTGTAATAGTGTTTTCCTGTGTGAGGCCATAATGAGAGGTTTGTCCATAAACACAGAGGCTCAGATCTGCTCATGTTTGAATCTTTGGGAATCGTGAGAGGAGCCGAGTCCTGTTTACACAGACCAGACCCAACCCATATCAGTCTGGGCCCACCAGATCCTGTTTACAGACACGGAGAGAAGAAGGGAGGATGGAGAGAGGGATAGAGAGGGAAGGGGTGATATAAACATGGTGAGGGATGAAAGAGAAGGAAAGAGAAAGGAATAAAAGAGTGGAGATGTGGGGAAAGAGAGGGATGTAAAAGGGTGAGAGAGAGCAAGGGGAGAGGGAGAGATAGAAAAGAGGGAGAGAGAAGGAGAAAGGGAGGGAGAGAGGAGAGAGAGAGACGTGAGGGGGAGAGAGAGAGGATGAGAGAAGGGGGGAAGAAGGAAAGAGAGAGGATGAGAGAGAGAGAGAGAGAGAGAAGGGAGGAAAAAAGTGGGGTTAGAAGAGGGCAGATAAAAATAGTGGGAGAAGAGAGGATGGGAAGAATGAGAAAAAGAAAAGGGGAGAATGAATAGACAGACAGGGAGGGGGGAGAAGGAAAGAAAGAGGGTGAGAGAGAGGGAAAGAGAGGGTGAGAGAGAAGGGAGGAAAAGAGGGGGTGTTAGAAGAGGGGAGAGAAAATAGTGGGAGAAGAGAGGATGGGAAGGATGAGAGAAAGAAAAGGGGAGAATGAATAGACAAACAGGGAGAGAGCGAGGAGGGGTCTTCTCAGTGAAAACTCAAATATAATACAGGAACCAATAACTTGGCCTAGTGTGGTGTGGCTGTCTCCATGGAGATAGATACGTTTAATGCCATACTGTGGAACATTCCAGACAAAGTTATAACATTTTCATGAAATCAAGCACCATCACCAGAGCCACTAGTGCACCTGTAATTTGGAAACTGTTCATAGATAACAGCACAAAATCATCATACTTTGCAGTGACATCATGCTGGTGGTGCTCTACATGTATCTCTATGGTGGAATGTTCAGTAGTTACCATGGAGACACAATGCACACATTAATCAACACTGTCAAAAAAAGTTTTAAGATTGTCTGAAAACTCAAGAAATAATACACAATGGATTTAAAGAGCAGATTTTCAGGAGCCTGTGGTCAGTCTGAGCGTTTATGGTCCTGTTTAGGAGTTTGATTTTCAACAAAAAGGTTAAAGTGACAAACTGAAAAAAGATTCTAGCTCGATTGTGACTGTAATAAATCGGTAATAAATCACCTGTTGTAATTCCAAAAAAGTCAGCTGTCAGAGTGTGTTAAAACATGTTAACAAAAAATTAAAGTCAGCGTTAGAGTTCATTATCCATCTGAATATGACACTGTGACATTCGGAAACTGAAAACCACCAATAAAAACATATTTGAAAGATGACAGAATAATGCATAACCTCATCTGACCTGTATTTTCTGGTACGACATAAAAGAAAAAAAAAAAAAAAAGAAAGACAGAGGGACAAACTCGTTCACTCAATACCAATTCCAAAGAGTGTGAGCAGAACACGCCTCTTATGGATCTGATACAAGGACTTCTACTGTGCACAGTCAATGAGAGGAGAGAGGGAGGACAGAAACAAAAGACAGAGGAGAGGGGTAAGAGAGAGAGAGGAAGGAGAGAAGAGAGGAGAGATGGAGGGAGAGGAACAGAGGGAGGCAGGGACAAGGGGGGAGAGAAAGAGAGAGATGAGAGAAGATAGAGAGGAAAGAGGGATGAGTCTGAGCACGCCTGTGGATCTGATACAAAGACAACAACAGGGCGCCGTCAGTGAGAGAGAAAAGGACAGGGGGAGGTATAGAAAGAGAGAGAGAGAAGAGAAGGAGAGTGCGAGGAAGAGTGAGAATGCTCCTTTCAAGACACTCAAAGTCGCTTTAAAATTGTGTCCATCTTTCATTCATTTCATACTGGTGAAATAATATTGTAGCCACAGCTGCCCTGGGACGTCCTGGCGAAAGTGTTCTGCCAAAGAACACAATGGCAGATGCAGCACCTGATAAGCAGTCTCCCTGTATTACATTTTCTGAGCTATTTCATTATGTTTCCTCATCACAAACAGGCCTGGAGTTGTGTTTTGTTTCATTCACACAAACTCTATATATTTAGACGTCTCGCAAACGGAAAACACCTTGTGATGTCATGTGGTGATACAGGAAGTGCTCCACTGTTTTTTAAACTCAATACACCTTCATTAGAATCATTTTGACCTTGCATTTTCACCCTCTACTCCTATGCACCTGCCTCTGCTCCCTGTCTGCTCTGAGCGGCTCTTGTGTCTCTGTCCACGGTGCTGAATCCTCATCAGTTTAGCTTTAATATTTTTAATACTGATAAAACTTTATACAATGTCGACAGAAGATGTTTTTGTGGATCTAAAGTGTTCTGCCTCTCACCACTGTTACTGACACCGTTATGGGCTCATGTTATGTTCCTCAGTATGGCATTAATACTCGTCTATCTATCACCTATTTAGCTCTTATTTACTTTTATCGCTCAAAAATCTTGAAAAACACGTGTGCTTACTGTGAGCGGGGTTCCCTCTCCACAGATCTGAGCTGTAACTTGCCTCGCTGTTGTCGCTTTCTTGTCTCCACAGAGAGAGATCAAGGCAATAGCAGACAAAAAAACAGAAACCAGAAAAGTTACACCATGCACTTTTGACACTGCAGGAGATGCATGGTCCATAGTTGTATTTATTTATATTTCTATTTATTTTATTTTAACATATTAACATACGGATTTAGAATTATTTTACTTTTCTCATATGTATATTTATGTTGTGCAGCTTTTTTTTTTTTTTTTTTTTTCGTGTCTTGCTCCATAGATACTGTATATTGTCTAAGCAGCTCTTGAAGTCAGAATAACTGCACCCATTGTAACTTTGGACCACTGCAAACTGATTGAAATTAACTTCTTATTTTTTAGGAATTTTAAGATGTTAAAAATCAGGTAGAGCTCCTTTAATACATTATTCTGTAGAGATAAAACAAAATGGGAATTGAACTTTTGATAACTGTACCAGGCAAACTTCCGGAACTTTCTTTCCTGAGACTTCTGCGTGAACTCTGCTGTGGTTCTGCGGTTAGATCTTGACAGTACAAAGCTTTTTCTGATCGCACTCAAGGACCCATCCTCCATTTTGTCTCATTATGTTTCATCTGCCGGTTCAGATCTGCGGACGGGGCCTTGGACTCGTGAGGAGACGCTAAAAATGGCCTCCAAAAGTCCCGTCCGCACGCGATATAGTGACAGGATGACATTACGCGCCAAACAGCAGGCTTTGAAGAAACACTGAACTCATATGAATAGTTATGTGGATGTCAGTTTACACTATGAGCTAAGGGAATTGGACCATGAACCTCTTCACCATGAACACAGGAAGAACATGCAAACTCCATACTGAGTCTTTCCAGTGATATAACACTTGGGGGTTATATGTATGTATGTATATGGTGGAATATCCAGCATTCAATCTGTTGTAGTTCCATCTATGGTCAGATTGGGTTAAAGTCTAAAAAAGCCTCAAACAGAGCAGTGCCTCCAGTTACCCTATGTGCCTTCTGCTTTCTCCCATTGACAAAGAGTAAGCGAAAGAGAGAGACAAAGAGGGAGAAAGAGAGAGACAAAGAGAGAGAGGGAGTGAAAGAAGAAGAAATAGGGTGAGACGGGGGGGGGGGGGGGGGGGGGGACTGAGAGAGGAGAGAGAAAGATGAGAGAGAGAGAGACAGGGGAGGGAAAAGGGAGATAAAGAAAGAGGGAGAGAGAGGAAAAGACAGATAGAGACAGATATAGGTAGAGAGGGGGAGAGAGACAAAGAGAGAGGGAGAGAGAAGGAGAAATAGGCAGAGACAGAGAGCAGAGAGAGAGATGGAGGGAGGGAGAGAAAGATAGGAAGAGAAAGAGGGAGCGGGAGGAAGAGACAGACAAAGGTAGTGAGGCAGAGAGAGAGAGAGAGAAAGATAGCGAGCAATAAAGAGAGGGAGAGAGAAGGAGAAAGAGAGGAGAGAAAAAGATCTGAAAGAGCGAGCTGGGGGAGAAGAGAAAGACACAGGGAGAGAGAGAGAGGGACAGACAGCAAAAGGTGGAGAAGGAGAGAAAGAGAGAGGGCTCAGGTTAAAGTTTAACAAAGCCTCAGACAGAGCAGTGCCTCCAGTTAGCACCCGCCCCCCCATGTATCAATATACCCTATGTGCATTTGACCCAGTATTTGACTTCAGTATCCCCAGGTTTAATCGCACAGTCACAGGGAGAACACGCAAATTCGATACAGAAATTCCCTTTATATGTGGCTTTCAGAATGATGAAAAAAAGAGACCGTTGCCATAGTAATTAACAATTTAAAATGAAATATCTACAAAATGTTGTGGATAACAGGAAGTTGAAAGTATGAACAGTGTAAATCATAACTGGATCTCATCTATAGTGTCAGATTCTTGAGCTTTAAACCATGTTAGAATGTTACCTCCTCTGAAACAGACCTGGAGTTGTGTTTCGTTTCATTCACACATACTCTGTTCCACCTTGTGATGTCACGAAGTGGTAGTTTTCAAGTGAACAGCTGCTTTTACCTTTAGCTCAGTAGAGATCGGCAAATCCAGAGCTGAAATGATCCAGATGATTCTAGTGAAGGTGTGTGGATTTTAAAAACACAATGGAGCACTTCCTATATCACCACATGACATCACAAGGTGGAACAGAGTATGACAGACTGTTAGAGAGAAGAACTCAGCCTAAATCTACAGGGTTTGTGTGTTAAACATGTGAATGAAACAAAACACAACTCCAGGTGTGTTTGTGATGAGGAAACATTAGAACACAGATTAGAAAACAGAGTAATATGAGCTCTTTAAAGATGCACTGTGTAACTTTTCTGGGCGAGGGTCTGTCACGTCTTTCTTGCTTTGTCTGGACTTTTGAAAAACAGTTTGTCCAGTGTAGGTGCACACAGCCCATGTTTGATTGACAGCTCGGGCTAAAACTTAATTGTAGCTGTTACTCTGACGCCAACACACCAGCACACGATTCACACTTCACTGTGAGGGGGAAACGAGAGAACACAGAGAGGAAACGAGAGACGACAGGAGGGGATAAATACTCACAAGAGAGAGAGAGAGGACAGAGAAAGAGACAGGGTGGGAGAGAAAGAGAGGAAGAGAAAGAGGAAGGGGGAGGAAGAGAAAGAGAGGGAGAGAGAAAGCGAGATGAAGAGAAACAGTACAGAGAGAGAGACGGAGAGAGAGACAGAGAGGGGAGAAGGGGAGAGAGGGAGGAAGAGAAAGAGGGATAGAGAGGATGAGAAAGAGGTAGAGAGAGAAAGAGAGGGAGAGAGACAAAGAAAGACACCGTACAGAGAGAGAGATGGAGGGAGAGAGAGAGAGAGGAAGAGAAAGAGGGAGGGAAAGGATGATAAAGAGAGGGAGAGAAAGAGGGAGAGGGAGAAAGAAGAAGAGAGAGAAAGAGAGACAGGACAGACAGAGAGAGACAGAGGGAGAGAAGGGGAGAGAGGGTGGAAGAGAGAGAGGAAGCGAAAGAGGGAGAGAGAGAATGAGAAATAGAGGGAGAGGGAGAGTAAGAAAGAGAGGGAGCGAGAAAGAGAGACAGAGAGAGACAGTGATAGACAGAGAGAGGATGAGAGAGAGAAGGAGAAATAGGGAAATAGATAGAGAGAGAGAGATGAAACAGAAAGAGAGAGGGAGGGAGAGAAAGGGAGGAAGAGAAAGAAAGAGATAGAGAGAGGTAGAGACAGAAGAGGTAAAGAGGGAGAGAAAGAGATGGGGAGAGAGGGAGAGGGACATGGAGAAAGAGCAAGAAGATAGATTGGGAAAGGATAGAGAGAGAAGAGGGGATTTTGGGGGCAGGAGAGAAGAAAGAAAGAAGAACAAGAAAGGGAGACTGAGAGAGAGAAAGAGAGAGGGGGGGGAGTGGTTTGAAAAAACAAGGAAACCATCATGAACATTTTACAAAGTGTTTGGCACGAATCAGGTCAGAAGGAGCTTAAAAAAGTCCAGATTTGAAAGTTGTGCTGTTTCAAACGTCACATCAGAGATCGTCACAAGTTTTCTACTCACCTCAGAAAACCCACACTGAACTAAACCAGGTCTAAACAGGGACTAAACCAGGTCTGAACCAAGATTAAACCAGGACTAAACCAGAACTAAACCAGGACTAAACCAAAACTAAACCAGGACTAAACCAGGACTGATTCAGGACTAAACCAGGATTCAACAAGGACTTAACCAGTACTAACCCAGGACCAAAAGTGATCTAATCAGGCCTCCACCAGGATTAAACCTGGACTAACTCAAGACTATACAGGATCTAAATCAAGAATACACATGGACTAAACCTGGACTGAATCAGGACTAAAACCAGGACTAAACCACGATTAAACTAGGTCTACACCAAGGCTAAACCAAGACTAAACAGGTCTAAACTGGGGCTAAACCAGGGCTAAACCAGGACTAAACAGGTCTAAAGCAGGTTTAAACCTGGTCTAAACCAGGTCTCAACCAGGACTAAGCAGGGCTAAACTAAGTCTGAACCATGTCTAAACCAGATTTAAACCAGGTCTAAACCAGGTCTAAACCAGGTCTAAACCAGGTCTAAACCAGGTCTAAACCAGGACAAAACAAAGATTGTGTAATGACAGCTGACAGTTTCAGTCAAGGACACATTTTAGACCTTGTCTTTACATCAGGTTTTACTGTTTCAGATATACATATTTTTGCCTGTGATGTATCAGATCACTTTATGATCACTTTTGAGTGTCTGTTAACATGCCCCATAATAAAACCCAAATCTCATAGCTCTAAACCAGGTCTAAACCAGGTCTAAACCAGGTCTAAACCAGGTCTAAACCAGGTCTAAGGGGTCAAACATTCAGTGCTTTAACAAAACCAGGTCAGTGAGCTTCACCCCCACATTTCTATATTTGAACGATTCCACTGATTCACACAAGCCTTGGCGTGTTTGATGGGTGCTCCGTGTTATGGGTGCACGCATGGTGGGTGGGTGCTGGCGTGTTTGTGGGTGCCCTGTGGAAGTGAAACATGCAAACTATCCATTATCTCCTGCAGGGGGAGGTGCTACATGAATTATAGACGCTACATTTAGATTTGAGCAACCACCCAGAGGTCCTCTAAAATGTCTCCAGGGTTAATATTTAAATGTTTCTGAAAGAGGAGATCTGCAGTCAGGTCATGCAATCGTCACAACTGTACGGTTTAGTAAGGTTTATTATTCTCTGATCTGTGTTCTGATGTTGTTTCCTCATCACAAACACACCTGGAGTTGCGTTTTGTTTCATTCACACATGTTTAACACACAAACCCTGCAGATTTAGGCAGAGATCTTGAACTGAAAATACTCCACCTTGTGATGTCATGTGGTAATCCAGGAAGCGCCTCATTGTGTTTTTAAACTCCACACATCTTCACTAGAATCATTTGGTTTATTTCAGCCCTGGAATCAATATTTACTGAACCACAAAGTCGCAGTTCAGTTTGCACAATTTTTCACAACTTTTTGCACTATACTGTCCCCTGACTGTGAGCTTCTGTCACGAGTGAATTTCTCCTCTGTGAGATCAATAAAGTCTTATCTTATCTTATCTTAAAAGTGGCGGAAGTAGCTCATAAACATCATTGGTTGAGCGTTCAGATCCACTGACCCACAGGTTGGCGGTGCAATTCCAGCTTCCACAGATGAATGCTGTTGTTGTCTCCTTAGGCAAGACACTTAACCCACCTCGCCCCAGTGTCTGCGTACGCTGGTGTATGAATATGTGTGTGTGGGTGAGTGGTTCCTTGATGTAAAACACTTTGACTGCCTCAAAGGTGAAAAAGCGCCACCATTTGTGACCAAGACTACCACTTCATGACATCACAAGGTGGAGCAGAGCATTTTGAGCTTTGGAGATGTAGACAGACTCTTAATAATGAGGAGTTACTGAAACAAAACTTAACTCCAGGTATGTTTTTGAGGAGGTAATAGCATTAGAACATGGCTACGCATTTCACCAAAATATATTTAAGTTTACTAACATCACGCTATGAATTCCATAATAAAAACTATTATTATACTATTATTTAACAAATAGAATTATACGAGAACACCTTTATTTTGTTGAAATCATGTTTAAAGTATGAAAAAATGTGTGAATTGTGTATGAATTGTGCCAGAATTCTCCCACAGTGATCAATATGGAACTCAAAATAGAACTCTATAATTTTCTTCACAAATTGCCTCTTGATTTGTGTAAAAGTATAATTTACATTTACAATAGCAATTATTCCAGAATCATCCAAATCTGTCATACAGGAGAGAGAAAGAGAGAGGGAGAGAGAGAGAGAGAGAGAGAGAGAGAGAGAGAGAGAGAGAGAGAGAGAGAGAGACAGAGACAGAGACAGAGACAGAGAGAGAGAGAGAGAGAGAGACAGAGACAGAGAGAGAGAGAGAGACAGAGAGGGAGAGAGAAGGGGGGGGGGAAGAGAGAAGGAGAAAGAGATGGAGAGAGAAAGAGAGAGAAAAAGAGAGAAAGGGGAGAGAGAGAAGGCGAAAGAGGGAGGGAGGGAGGGAGGAAGAGAAATAGAGACAGAGAGAGAGAAAGAGTGGAAGAAAGAGAAGGAGAAATAGGGAGAGACAGAGAGAGGAGAGAGAGAAGGAGGGAGAAAGAGAGGGAGAGACAGAACAGGGGAGACAGAGACAAAGAGAAAGAAAGTGATACAAACAAAAGTGAGAGAAAGACAAAGAGAGGGAGAGAGAGATTGAGAAATACGGAGAGAGAGAGAGAGAGAGAGAGAGAGAGAGAGAGAGAGACGAGAGAGAGGGAGGGAGAGAAAGAGAGGAAGAAAAAGAAAGGGAGAGAGAAAGAGAAAGTGTCTTGACAAAACAAAGAAACCATGAGGAATATGTTTGAAAGTGTTTGGCACGAATCAAAAATAGAACTCTCCACTTCCTGTAATTTTCTTCACAAATTGCCTCTTGATTTGTGTAAAACATTCATCATTTACATTTACAACAGTGATTATTCCACTAAAATAAGAATAATCAAAATCTGTCATATGATTTTAAGATTTCAATACCTTTTTTCTCCTGCCGTACTGTGGAAATCAGCTTTTAAAGGTGCGGTACCTGATTTTTACTCTTAAAAATCACAAAAAAACAAGACTAGTTCCTCTGAAACAGTTTGAAAAAGTTCTTCCTTACTTCCCTTCTGCGTTCAGAGCGTCCTCATTATTCACCACAATGAGTTTATAAGAGCTTTTCACAACTATAACGGTAACCACGCACTTCCTGATCCTTCCTGATAGAACAATAGAGCGTTTATTAGACACACAGCACATTTACTTAAATACATTGGAAAAATCAAATCAGCTTTTCCAGTGCATTTCAATAAACGTGGAGGAGAGAGGAGGGAGACAGCAGCTCAGCTGGTAGAGCGTCTGTCCACAGGTTGGAGGTTCAATTCCAGCTCCTACAGATGAACGCTGTCGTAGTGTCCTTGGGCAAGACACTTAACCCCCCTCAACTTTAAAAATGCATTTAGAAAAGATAAGATAATAAGATTAGAGAAAGGTGGTTTAGAGGCTACAGTAAGTGTACGCAGAGAGGAGGAAGAGGAGAAGAAAGGGGGATAGAGAGGGAGAGGAGGAGGAGCAAAGACAGGAGGAGAAAAAGGAGGAGGAAGAGGATGAAGAAGAGTAAAATGAGGAGCAGGAGGAGGGGGAGGAAGAGGAGGAGGAAGGAGAGGATGGAGAGGAGGAGGAGGAGAAGGAGGAGGGGGAGAAAGGGGAGGAGGAAAAGAGGAGGAAGCAGAGGATGGAGGGGAGAAGGAGGAGGGGGAAGAGGAGGAGAAAGAAGAGGAGGAGGAGGGATAGAGAGGAAGAGGACAGGGTGGAGGGCGTGTGCGATGTGGTCGTGTTAATTCTTTAGTAAATGAATATTGCTGTGAGCTCATTCATCAGAACAGAACAGCCCAGCCGTGACAGACATGATAATAGACCTGCCAGAGAGAGGGAGGGAGAGGAGGAGGAGAGGAGGAGAGAGGGAGAGAGGGAGGGGGGAGAGAGGTGAAAGGGAGAGAGGAGAACGAGACAGATGAGAAGAGAAGGGGAGAGAGGAGGGGAGGTGAGGAGAAGGGGAGAGACGAAGGGAGGAGAGAGAGGGAGAGAAGGAGGGAGGAGGGTGGGGTCTAGAGGGGATATAGGAAAAGAAAGGAGAAGGGAGGAGAGGAGGAGGAGAGGGAGACAGTAGCTCAGTCGATATAAGCAGCACTGGTCAGATCCACTGGTCCACAGGTTGGCGGTTCAATTCCAGCTCCCGCAGATGAATCCTGTCTGTCTGTCGTAGTGTCCTTGGGCAAGACACTTAACCCACCTCACTGTCTGTGTACACTGCGCGGATGAGTGGTTTCTTGATGTAAAGCGCTTCGAGTGAAGGTGAAAGAGGATGAGAGGATGGAGAGAAGATGGGAGAGGAAAAGGGAGAGAGTGGGGGTGGAGGAGATAGAGGAAATATAAGGAAAAGAGGAGAGAATGGAGGAGGGGGGTAAGGAGGAAAGGAAAGGAAAAGAGGAGAGAGAGCAAGAGAGTGGATGAGGAGAGCAAAAGGGAGGGAGAGAGAGAGGGAGAGAGAGGAAAGGAAAGAGGAGAGAGAGAGAATGGAGGAGGAGAGCAAAAACTAGAGAAAGGGGGAGGAAGAGAGACAGAGGAGACAGAAGAAAAGAAAATTAGAGGAGAGAGAGATAGTGGAGGAGGGGAGAGGTGAGGGGGGAAAGAGAGAGGAAGAGAGATAGGGAAAAGGGAGAGAGGGAATGGAGAAGGAGAGCAAAAAATGGAAAAGACAGAGGAAAAGAAAGAAAAAGAGGAGAGAGAGAGAAAGAGAGAGATAGGGGGAAAGATAGAGGAAGGGAGATAGAAAAAAGAGAGAGGAGAGAGGAAGGGAGGGGGGAAAGCAAAAGGGAGAGAGATAAAGAAAAAGGAGAGGAAAAGAGGAGAGAGAGAAAATGGAGGAGGAAAGCAAGAGAGAGCGAGGGTAGGAGGAAATATGGAGGAGATAGAGGAAAGGAAAGGAGGAGAGAGAGATAGTGGAGGAGGAGAGGGAGACAGTGAGAATACAGTAGAGAGACGGGGAAAAAGAGAAGAAGGGAGAAAAGGGAGAGGAGGATGAGAAGGAGAGAGGGGAAACAGAATTATATTGGCGATGTTATGAAGAGATTCATAACACGCATGGCGTAATTTCAACTCATTTGAGAGAGAGCGAAAGAGAGAGAGAAAGAAAAGAGGAGGAGGAGGCAACGGTGCAGAATTAATCTACAAATGACACTGAATAATTAAGGCTGGGATTCCCACGAGGATGAGAGAAAGACGAGGGCGGATAGACAGAGAGAAAGCTAGGAGAAGGGACATGGGGGAAGAAAGGAGAGAGAGAGAGGAAGAAATGGAAAAGTAGGAGAACAAGAAGGAGAGAGACAAGGAAAAAGAGGGAGAGAAACAGTGAGAGAGGGAGAGAGAGGCAGCGAGAGAGCGAGAGAGAGCGAGAGAGAGAGGCGAGACATATGTTTTTCCCTGGAATATTCCTTAGTACAGCATTAAACTCATCTGTCTTGTCTTCGCTCAGTTACAGGTGTTTTTACTGCAGAAAAAGTGAATGGAAGAAGAGAAAGAAAGAGAGAGATAGATAAGGAAAGAGAGGGTGGAGAAGGGAAGGGAGAGCAAAAGAGATGGAGGGTTTAGGAGAGAGGAAAGATAAGGAAGAGGAGAGAGAGAATCAAAGACTGGGGCAAAAGGGAGAGAGGGGGGTAGAGTAAAAGAAAGAAAAAGAGGAGAGAGAGAATGGATAAGGAGAGCAAAAGGGAGAGAGAGAGGGGGAGATAGAGGAAAGGAAAGAGGAGAGAGAGAGGAAGGGAGGATGAGAGCAAAAGGGAGAGAGAGGATGGGTAGAGGAAATGCACGGAAAGGAAAAGAGGAGAGAAAGAGAATGGAGGAGGAGAGCAAAAGCTAGAGAGATGGAGGAGATAGAAGGAAAGAAACTGAAGAAGAGGGAAGCAATGAGAATACACGAGAGTGAGAGAGAGAAGAAGAGGAGAGAGAGAGAGGAGAAATAGAGGAAAGAGATCACCACGTGGTCATCCAGAAATGCTCCTTTTTGTTTTTAAAGTCCGTTTACTTCCACCAAACGTGTTCAGATCACTTCCACGCCTTCACAAACGCAGCTATTGTCTTTAGCCTCATTAAAACTGCTTCCTCTATAGGTGCACGTGAAGCATACATTTTTAAGTAGCGCTTTCACTGTTGCTTTGAACGGGGCCTGGAGGCACTTCTTTTGTCTGTCCCAAAATATACTAATGACCCTCCCTCCTTCTTCCCTCCTCCCTCCTTCCTCATCCCTCCTTCCTCGTCCTCCTCCTCATCCTCCCTCAGGCTGTGCTCATGTTAAATCTGATTCACATTAAACCAAGTCGACTCAACTTAATATTTAATGTTGTGATCAAATATGCACAGAAGTGATTTGTGCTAAACAAAGCTAACCAAAGCTAACCAAAGCTAACTGTGAACTGTGTGGGCGCTTTTCACGTCCTAATTGTCGGTTTCAAATGAAGACTTGAGTTGTGGAAATTGTGGACAAAGTATGGGAAAGGTGCAACCACACGTTCCCTAATGAAGCCTGGAGCTCCAAATTCAGTCTGGATGAAATGAACGACGCTGTACGTGATTTTGACTCTTTTAAAAACGCAAAAAACAGAACTAGTCCATTTGAAACCGTTTGCAGTGGTTATTCCTCACTTACGTTATTATTCACCACGATAAGTTTCTGAGTGCTTTTCATAACTTTCAGAGTTTTGCTGTGATGGTAATTATAACAACATTTAGCAGGCCAATGAGCACTTCCTGATTATCGGACAATAAAACGCTTTATTATTGGATGCAGGCAGTGCGCAGCAGATATGGTTTTACCTCAAGAGCTGCTTAAACATGTTATTCTGGAAGTCACGCGCCGCCATCATGATTTGGGTTGTATTATTTTGTCTGGGGCTGCTGATCTTAACAGCAAATAAGTTCAGTATGGACTATAAAGCCGTTTTAAAGCCTCCAGAGAATCGGTGCAGTGTGACTTGTTAGTGCACATGAACACAGTGTTTTATGACATATGACTTTATGTCATATTTAAGATGCAAAACATTTCCCAAATTCTCCACTAACATGAATGAGATCCCCATTTAACCAGAAGTGCCACCATAAAAAAGCACAGTTTAGGAGCGTTTAGAGTCAAAAATGCGTGGGGCGGAATAAGGTCAATACAATATATCTGGAGATGTTTTGCTTAAATTCATGGAAAAAGTGCTCACCACCTGAGCGTGTGCTTGAGATGTTGTCTGGAGTGTTCCACTGTGTGGCATTAAACCTATCCATCAAAAAAAATTTCATTTCAGATGTTTTATTGCTCATCTGAAAAATATGCACTGTGAGTGGGCTTGCCTCTGCACAGATCTGATTTGTAAGTCATCCTGCACCTATAACGCTTGTCTCCATAGAGATTGATACATTTAATATCATTCTGCAGAACATTCTATGGGAAAAGCCATAACATCTCCACTGAGCTTTTCTGAGATTTTGACCATCTTATAGTTGTTTCTCCTTCTCATTCACACTCTCAAAGTTGAAAGATTCGTACAAGTTGGGTAATCTTTAATCACTTATTAAGATGCCACTTTGCTGAACCCTCGTTTTCACCTCCACGGGTACACGCCTTCTGCTCTGTACGTACTTCGTTCTTCAATTTTATTTACTTAATCAGTGATACATGTAGGATTCGGCAGCATCACATAGTTATTTAATCTCACACAGCAAAATGGATTCTCATAATATTTGTGAGTTCACAAACTCACAAGAATTCATCTTAGTGCTGTACAGTTAACTGTCTGAGTGGACCAATCACGTCACAGCATTGAGGTTTGTTCAGAAGCCAAAGGTGAAGCTCCCATTGGGCACCACAGTTTGGCCTCAGTGGTCTTGTTTCTTTTATTAAATTGTTTTAGATGAATATTGTCAGCTCTATACTCTCCATTGGGTGCTCGAGGGTTCATGGGACTGCCCTTTGTCACCAGTTCTGTTCATTATATATATGGACAGAATTTCTAGGCGCAGTCAGGGGCCGGAGGGGATCCGGTTTGGGGACCACACAATCTCATCTCTGCTGTTTACAGAAGATGTTGTCCTGATGGCTTCATCGGCCCAGGACCTCCAACGTGCACTGGGGTGGTTTGCAGCCGAGTGTGAAGAGGCTGGGATGAGGATCAGCTCCTCCAAATCCGAGGCCATGGTTCTTCACCGGAAAAAGGTGGCTTGCCCTCTCTGGGAGGTTGGAGAGTCCCTGCCTCAAGTGGAGGAGTTCAAGTATCTCGGGGTCTTGTTCACGAGAGAGGGGAGGATGGAGCGTGACATTGACAGGTGGATCGGTGCAGCGTCGGTAGTGATGTGGTCACTGTATTGGACCGTTGTGGTGAAGAGGGAGCTGAGCCAAAAGGCAAAGCTCTCAATTTACCGTCAATCTACATTCCTCCCCTCACCTATGGTCATGAGTTTTGGGTAATGACCGAAAGGACAAGATCGCAGATACAAGCGGCTGAAATGAGTTTCCTCCGCAGAGATAGGGTGAGGAGCTCAGTCACACGGGAGGTCAGAGTAAAGCCGCTGCTCTTCCACAAGGAGCCAGCTGAGGTGGCTCGGGCATCTGTTCCGGATGCTTCCTGGACGCCTCTCTTGGGAGGTCTCCCGTGCATGTCCCACGGGGAGGAGGCCCTGGGGAAGACCCAAGACACACTGGAGGGACTATGTCTCTCGGCTGGCCTAGGAACACCTTGGGGTCCCCCCGGAGGAGCTGGAGGAAGTGTCTGGGGTGAAGGAAGTCTAGGAGTCCCTGCTTAGACTGCTGTCCCCGCGACCCGGCCCCGGATAAGCGGAAGAAAATGGATGGATGGAGATTAATATTGTGATTTAAAAAATGCAAATTATAACATAATGATCCACAGGTGTCATAGATTATCACTATAGCTCAATATGCCGTTTTAACAATTTCTCAAAAACGTTAACATTTTAAATCCTGAAACACAATGTTTCAAACGTTCCTTCATGTCTCATGAAAATACTGTACCTTTTGTAATTCTCAAACTGAAATCAATACTTTTACTTTCTCCAAATACAAACTAATTAAGACAAGACAACGCTGTGCGAGTGAATTCAAGTTTATTGGAAATCCTCTTCGTGAGAATGTGCCTGTATTGATTTCAATGCAGCAGGTCTCAGTGCACCAAACGCCAATGGAGCAACTACCACCCAGAAAACCACATTCAGCTTAAAATATTCAATCAATTTGAAGTATTTTGTAAAAGTTATAGCTTCAAATGTGTCACGTGAGTTCTCATAACTTCAAATGTTGAGTTAGTTTTACTTGTAAAGGTAGCATAAGCACATTTACTGCTAATAGTTATAGATATGTGGTTCAATACATTGTGCTAGTCCAATCCGACTCTAATAGGCCTAATTAGATTCACTTAGATGAGCTTGTACAGAGGTGACGAGGAGGGGACGTGGAGGACAGTTTTAATGGATGTCTCTGCTCCGCTGGGTGGTGGGTCCCTACATCCCTCAGGTAGTTTGGAAAGTAAACGCATGGATGACTACAGCACGGAGGCTAAGCTAAACACGCTAATACTTCAGCAGCTCTGAGAATGATGAAGAAATGTGTTGGTAATGTACAATGGTGGAATGTAACAAAGTAAGTAGTAAACTGGTAAAGTACTGTACTTAAGTATACATTTTAGGTATCTGTACTTAAAGTTTATTTTAAAGTGGATAATTTTTACTTTTACTTCACTGCATTCGAGAGCAGGTATCTGTACTTTCTACTCCACTACATTTTTGAACAGGACAAAAAAGTATTTTTTATTATCGTCTGCTGAACAAAATTCTACACAAATCTTTACCAGAATCACTACATTTGAAGCGTTCTTAGATCTCAAAAAATCTGGGCAAAATACTTTAACTTTTTACTCTTTAAGTACATGTTTAAATGGGTGCGTTAATACTTTTACTTCAGTACTTTTACTTTTTCCCCATGATACTTTTACTTATAAGTATTTCTTTGCTCTGGTGTTTGTACTTTTACTTAAGTAACAAAATTTAGTACTTTTTGCACCACTGGTTTTGTATAAGGAAATACTTGTATTTCTGGCGTAGGGTCCGCCACCAGCTTGTCTCTATGGAGATGTTATAGTTTTGTCTGGAATGTTCCACAGTAAGACATTAAACGAACATACATACCATATATGTGTTTTTAATTATTGCTCAAAAACAAAACCACAAAAAGGAAGCCGTACTGCAGGGCATCTGAGCATCAGATATACTGCCCTCACTGTTTGTCCACTGATCTGAAGGTTGGCGGTTCGAATCCCACTCTCCACATAAACATCATTGGCACAGCGTTGTCTTGTCTTTATGAGTTTATATTTGAAGAGAGTAAAAGTGTTGATTTTAGTTTGAGAATTACAAAAGGTACACTGTTTTAATGGGACAAGATTTCAAGATTCTAAATATTAACTTTTTTGAGATACGGTTCAGAATTTGATTGTAGAATTTGCTGTTTAAAGGGCCCATTCCTCTCTCACACTGAAAACACCCAAGTGGTAATACAGGAAGTGCTCCACTGTGTTTTTAAACTACATACGCCTTCACTGGAATCATTTGGAAAATTTGAACCCTGGATTTTCCAACCTCTACAAAACAAAAGGTAAACGGTAGCAGAACATTTTGAGTTTTGGTCACATTTTTACTGGTGTCAAGGAAGGCTAAGTGTCTTGCCTAAGGACACAATGGCAGCATTCACCTGTGGGATCTGGAATCACCTGTGGATCAGTGGATCAGACCCCTCCACCAATGACGTTTATGTCGAGAGCAGGACTGGAACCGGCAACCTTCAGATCAGAGGATGAACACTGAGTCACCGTCGGCCCTAGTGCCCCTTTGTTAGATTACGCAGCTAGTTTTTACATAATTTCTTTCTCCTAACTTTGCTCAAACCTTTCAAACTTTTAACTCTCCTTCACGCTCCATTCTCCCTCTCTTTCTTTCTTTCTTTCTTCCTCTATCTCTCGCTCCCTCCATCTCTTTCTCTTTCTTCGTTTCTTGGCTCGTTCGTCCATCGCTGATTATGGCGATGGCTAATTAAAAAACTCTACCGCCCGGTTAATTTCTCCTCATCTAAAACTTCCAACCGTTCATCCACTCTCTCCAGCCTCACTCTATCAGCCCCAAAAGGTCTAATTTACATCTTGTCTCCTGCTCTCATTAAGGTGGTTGTGGGTTAGACTCCTGATCAAATTTCAAGATCAGTTTAAGGGTTCATTATGTTACATCTGAAGTGGGGGGTCTGCTTTGTTTTCGTGGAGATGTTGTGCTTTGCCTGGAATATTCCACTGTATGACAATAAACATGAATATATAAAGCTACAGTTCAGATCTGCGGAGAGGCGAGCCCGTTCACAGCCAGAATCATAGACTGTAGAATTATAGCAGACTAAGAGAGTGGGAGTGACGTCACTTTCGGTAGCTTTTGGTTGCAACCAAATGAACCAAAGAGCCAATCAGGAGAGGGGATGGTGAAGGTACATGCCTCTTCCCACAGCAACGCTGTCAATCAAACCTGTTGCTAACGCTAGCGGAAGTGACCTCGAGGAAAGAAGGCGCCTGAGTGGTTTGTTATTAATGTTCATATCTTGATTTAGAGACAGAAGAGTGAAATAAAAACACCAGAATCATATAGCACGGGTTAATACGAACCCTCGGAATTCCAAATATGGAACTATGCTCCAAATTAGCTCCTATAACTGCTAACCTCGACGAACTTCATTTGACTGGAGCTGGACGCTATGGGTGACGTCTATGGAGACAGGTGGCAGAACTCCCACCAGAAAGGTTACACAGTCAACCTTTAATTATTTCCTGAACTTTGTAAAATCCTCACCAGTATTGCGCATGAAAACGACTCCTCTGAACTTCATTTGAACCTGATTTAATTTGAATTTGGTTCGCCCAAATCCTCTCGTCTCCCCTTTAATGTCTCCTCGCTCCCTTTGATGCGTCCTAGCGCCTCGGCCAACGTCTCTTCGCTTCCTTTCCTAGGTCCTAACGTGAATCCTTTTTTCTAATCTGCACACGGCCTTTACCTCTGCTCCTCCATCGATCCTCCTCTCACTGGTGACTTTCTGACACCGATCACACCTGACACCTGATAACAAGCACTTTGAACACATCACAGCGCTTTAAGGTCAACATTATTTAGTTTGGAAAATTTCTCATGGGGAAAATCTGGACTTTTAGTTAATAATCGATGCTTGTAGTGAGAGGTGCAAGTTTTAAGCAGGAAAAAATGTATTTGGTAACATTTTCTGCACTGAAATTGAAGCTGAACGGAAATGTACACTTTTAGGGCTCAAATAGGGAAACTTTTTTGCTATTTTCTGATCTATGTTCTAATGTTGTTTCCTCATCACAAACACACCTGGAGTTGTGTTTTGTTTCATTCACACACATTTAACACACAAACCCTGCATATTTACGATGTGTTCTTCCGTCTGTCTGAAAATACTCTGCTCCACTGTGTTTTTAAACTCCACACACCTTCACTAGAATCGTTTGGATGATTTCAGCTCTGGATTTGCCAATCTCTACTGAACTAAAGGTAAAAGGAGCTGTTCACTTGAGAACTACAACTTGATGACATCACTAATAATAAAGGATTACTCAAACATGTGTGAATGAAACAAAACACAACTCCAGGTCTGTTTTTGAGGCGATAACCACATTATACCATGGCTCAAAGCTCACAAGAGTCCATTTTGTGTAAACCCGGGCGTACATTGTGTGATTTTTGGCCCTTTTTGAGCCGATTTTTCACTCGTGCGATTGTTTTTGGGATTGGGCCGACTTTTGGCTTAGTCGTGTGTCGTGCTTCGTGTAGTATACATGGGGTAACAAGAACCAATTAATACCTCACGACCAGCTCCCGATTGGCAATCGTAGGTCGCAAGAATATCAGACCTGTTTGAAATCCAGTCGCCTCTTGTGAGGGTTTCGCACTGCTGAAGTAGTTCCACAAGGTGATTTGCCAGAATCTGCCAGGCCGCGCATGTGAGGACAAAGAAGCATAAAAGAAGGATATGAAGTTGGTGGGGGACCATGGCGGGCCAGTGATTTGGACACAAGCAATGGAGGCTCAGCTAATTGAGCTTTGGCAGGTTCACCTGAGCCTTTTCGGTGGCCTCACAGGACTACCATGACCACAACAAAAGAGACAGCACGTCTGTCTTTTGCCAGCATCTGCACTTCCGGGGTTTTCTATTTTATATTTCCAGAACAAGAACTCCACACGTCGTGATGTGGACATACAGTGTGCGCAAGCAGGTCGCATCTGAGCATCGGATCATAAAGTGGGAGAACATGAATCATGAGCTGTGAACTTCTAAACCCTGCGATTTGGTCATACACTTTGAGCTGGGACTGAGTGAAAAGATAAATATCACACAGGGTAAACCCGGCTTAATATAGAACCTTGAAGAAATTTATGGTACTAGAAAAATTGCAGCCTTTGCGATTTGGTAATTGTGATTTGCTAATTGCGTTCATTCATTGAAATTGCGATTTTCTATTACGATTAAAGGGCCTATATTACATAAAATTGACTCTTGTAAGCTTTGAGCTATGTTAGAATGTTATTACCTCCTCAAAAACAGACCTGGAGTTGTGTTTTGTTTCAGGTGGAGTCTTTTCAGTTTGAGAGAAGAACTCAGCCTAAATCTGCAGGGTTTGTGTGCTAAACATGTGTAAATAAAACAAAACACAAGTCCAGGTCTCTTTGTGATGAGGAAACTACCTTTAAGTAACATCAAAGACTTAATTCAAAATGAGGAAATAGTTTATTAAGAATGATTCAGGCTTAATAACCACTTCATTAACACAAGTGCTTATGACAGGTTGGACTAATCATTTTACTAAAGCACAATTAACATCACTATATATCTAAGATTTTACTAAAAATTTAAAACATTTGACTTCTTGGTTGGACACGTAGCAAACATGTCGTACAGTGGGCCCAAACGCCTCCAATGTACACAGAAATTATTATTTGATGAATACAATCTTTTTATTGGACAAAATGTGTAAATTATGTGTAAATTGTGTCTTTTGGACAGAATTTTAACAGTGTGATGTCATCGGTGTGTTTAGAACTCCCTATTTCCTGTAATTTTCAATATATTTTCCAACTTTTCTTCACAAATTGCTTCCTGATTGGTGTAAAACTATCATTTATATTTACACAGGTGTTATCCCACCAGATTAAGTCCAAATTTGAGAATCATCAAAACCTGTCATATGCACTTCAAATCGTTTAAGCCTGAATAATTCTGAATAAGCCATGAATAAAGTATTTGTTCATTAGAACTGTTCATGCTTTAAGGCTAAAGGTGTAGTTATTAAAAAAGGATAAGGTTAAAAGGTTCTGTTGTGTGTAATCTGCTTTATTTGGTTGAAGGTGCTGAGCGGGCACAGCGGGTCACACACTGGACTGGTGCTCTGAGGATCATGGTCATCTTCACCGCTGGCACAGTTAGACTTTATTGTGTGAGCAGAGGCGCACTTCATTATGTGGTGTGTGAGCCACAGTGTAGTGGGTACATCACAGGGCGCTGGTTTGAAACTCAAGACCAAACCCTGGTGTTTTTACTGTATCACTCTCAATGCTTTCAGCTACTGTCTCGTTTCAATAATACTTTTAATAGTACCTTTAATAGTAGTCAATATATGCAACAAAATTACATAGTAATAATGGATCAGTTAATATATAGTGCTTTTGTGGACACTCAGATACACTTTACAGAGCATTATTCATTCACTCCACACTCGATGGTGGTGAGCTACTATTGTAGCCACAGCTGCCCAGGGGCAGAGGCTGCTAATCTGCACCATCAGCCTCTCTGATCACCACCAACACTCACGCACACACCACTTTTATACTAGGCAGTGTAGGTGAAGTGTCTTGCCTAAGGAAACAACAACAGTTTTTGGAATTTGCGCCCCCCTGTGGCACCTGATTTTCCCAGCGGTCTCCCATCCAAGTACTGACCAGGCCCGGCTCTGCTGAGCTTCTGAGATCTGACAGGATCAGGGTTTGACGAGCTTGTCAGCAGACTGTATTTGGGGGCTCATGAAAGGCTTGTGTAGGCTTACTTGTCCTGGTTTGGTCCTGGTTTAGACCTGGTTTGGTTCTGGTTTAGTTCTGGTTTGGTGCTGTTTTAGTCCTGGTTTGGTCCTGGTTTAGTCCTGGTTTGGTCCTGCTTTAGTCCTGGTTTGGTCCTGGTTTTCTCCTGGTTTAGTAGTAGTAGTAGTAGTAGTAGTAGTAGTAGTAGTAGTAGTAGTAGTAGTAGAAAGAGCAGTAGCCTAACTGTAGCAGATGCAGCACAATTGCAGTATTAGCATTTGAAGCATTAGTGGTATTAAAGTAGTAGTAGTAGTAGTAGTAGTAGTAGTAGTAGTAATAGCAGTAGTAGTAGTAATAGCAGTATTAGTAGCTGTGTACACATTTCCCATACTTCCTGAGCTCAGCTTTAGCCTGATGTTAACACAGACAAGAATCATGAAGTACAGATCAATCAGACCAATACTTTTACATGAGACTATCTGTTCTGAACCAGGCCAATACTTTTACACGGAGACGGACAGTCAATGTGAGCTCATTCAGGCTAAACGCTCAGTGCAGAGGCCGCTTAAGGTCACGCAAAAATCAAAACAGAAATCAAACTTTATTATTGACTATTCCCAGGTTTTTTCTCACCATGTCGTTTTAAAGATGGACTAAGAATGGACTGGCTGTTATGAGCGCATCAGTCAAGGTTTGAAAACAGAACAGAGCATTTTTAAAGAAGCACCATATCACATGTTTAGATTAGTCCTGGTTTAGCCCTGGTTTAGTCCTGGTTTAGTCCTGGTTTAGACCTGGTTTAGTCCTGGTTTAGACCTGGTTTAGTCCTGGTTTAGACCTGGTTTAGTTCTGGTTTAGTCCTATGTTTAGTCCTGATTTAGTGCTGTGTTTAGTCCTGGTCTCCTCCTGATCTAGTCTTGGTTTAGTCCTGGTTTAGTCCTGTGTTTAGTCCTGGTTTAGTCCTGCTTTAGTCCTGGTTTAGTCCTGTGTTTAGTCCTGGTTTAGTCCTGCTTTAGTTCTGGTTTAGTCCTGGTTTAGACCTGGTTTAGTACTGGTCTAGTCCTGTTTTAGTTCTAGTTTAGTCCTCTGTGTTTAGTCCTGGTCTCTTACTGGTCTAGTCTTGGTTTAGTCCGAGTTTAGTCCTGTGTTTAGTCCTGTTTAGTCCTGGTCTAGACCTTGCATAGTCCTAGTCCAGTGCTGGTTTAGTCAGGGTCTAGACCTGCTTTAGTACTTGTTTAGTCCTGGTCTAGCCTTGGTTTAGTCCTGGTCTAGGCCTGGTTCAGTCCTGGTCTAGTCCTGGTTTAGTCCTGGTTTAGTCCTGGTTTAGTTCTGGTCTAGTCCTGGTTTAGTCCTGGGTTTAGTTCTGGTCTAGTCCTGCTCTACTCCTGGTCTAGTCTTGGTTTAGTCCTGGTCTAGTCCTGGTTTAGTCCTGGTCTAGCCCTAGTCTAGCCCTGGTCTATTCCTGGTTTAGTCCTGGTTTAGTCCTGGTCTAGTTCTGGTCTAGTCCCGGTCTAGTCCTGGTCTATTCCTTCCATTCTCCACATAATCTTAAATCCACACCTCTATTTCCACCACATTAGCCCCCCACACCAGAATAAATGGCTCTCTGTGTGTGAGACAAAATGACCCTTCGGAGCCACAGTAGCTGTAATATAAAAATCCCATACATTGTGCTTTATCTCCTATAGATTTAAGGCGTGTGCAGGTCTCTGTGTTCTGTCTCTGTTGGATTTATGAGCACACAGTGGAGCAGAGAAAGAGCTGGGACCTGCAGCCGTGCATTTAACACAGCAGGAAGTCAATACTGTTTATTTAGTCATTTGTAATCTGTACACAAGATGGTTTTGTTTCCTTTCACAATTATGAGACATTAGGATTGTTGTCATAGCGATTCACACTTTCAATCTAAATTGTATATATTTTGAATGAGACAAAGCTGAAATATGTTGCGTATAACAGGAAGCTGCTAAAAATGCCTTGTAAAACATACAATTCTTACTGTGAGCCGAGTCCTGGATTTCTCCTGGTTTAGTCCTTGTTTAGTCCTTCATCTAGTACAAATGAAATAATTTCCCTTGTGGATCAATAAAATTTGTCTAAGTCTAAACATAAAAGGAGATCCAGATTTTTAAACTGGTTCACTCCATCTACTATAAACATAATCTAAGATTCAAACATTTTAGTCCATGTCTAGTCCTGGTTTAATCCTGGTTTAGTCCCTTTGAATGTTGCAGATAACAGGACTCTGCCAAGAAATGCCTTGAAAAAGATGCATTCTTACAGCAAAGTCATCTCTCCACAGATCTGACCTGTAATTCATCTTGGTGACATCATCTGATTGCTTCTCCATAGAAATAGGTTAACTTTAATGCCATATGGAGCATTCCAGTTAAAGACTTGGTTTGTTTCAAAAAGCAAAGGAGGCAATGTTATAAACTGCATTTATTGAATTAAAGGGCCCCATTATCCTTTATTATCCTTTATTATCTTTTATTATCCTTTATTATCCCTGTAGGGAAATTATCCTTCTGCATTTCACCCATCCTTTCAGGAGCAGTGTGGGTTGATGGGGGAAACCAGAGTGCCCAGAGGAGACCCATCCAGACACAGGAAGAACATGCAAACTCCACACAGAAACCAGAACCTTCTTGCTGTGAGGCTTGAGTGCTAGCCACTCAACCACCATGCTGCCGATGTTATAATGTCATCATCACAAACATACCTGGAGTTGTTTTGTTTCATTCACACATGTCACACACCGTGTGATGTCATGTGGTGATACACAAGTGCTCCAGTCCATAGACATTCACTAGAATCATTTGGAAAATTTAAGCCCTTCTCTACTGAACTAAAGGCAAAAGGAGCTGTTAACTTGAAAACTACTGCTTCATGACATCACAAGGTGGAACAGAACATTTTGAGCTTTGTAGATGTAGACAGACTAATAATAAAGAATTACTTAAACATGTGTGAATGAAACAAAACACAACTCCAGGTCTGTTTTTGAAGAGGTAAAAACATTATAACATGGTTTAAATCTCACATAATATAGGACCTTTAAAGGTGTTACTTTTTGCTAAAACTCCTTGAAAAACACTCTTTTCTAGACTTGCTGGCATCTTGCTCCACCTGTTTGTCCCGATGGAGATATACAAGGTTTATGCAATACTATGGACCATTCCTTAAACAATAAGATCTCCACGGAGACAAGCAGCTATCAGACCCCAGCCTCACACAGCAAGATGGATTCTCACAATATTTGGATAATCAGACTCGCCACCAGAAAAGTTACATAATGCATCTTTAAAGTGAGCATTTGTGTGAAGAATAAGTTGAACATAAGTCTACCCTGTTTGGACTCTTGTGAGCTGAAGAGTGGACCATCAGGGCACCCAGAAGACCCCAGACCTGTATAAACAGTGGGAGAGGAGTCAGAGAGGCACTTGAGGACAAGGAGAGAGGGAAGAGAAGAGGAGAAAGAGGAGGAGAGGAGGAGGAGGTGTAGAGCTGCATGGGTTATTATAGAATCATCCGTCAGAAAATGTCAGCCTGCTGTTCTATGGAGCTGTGTCAGTCTGTGCCCAGGTAAACCACTGTATACAATATGTATGAGAGCACAGGCCCAGAGCGGAGAGAAGGAGAGGGGGAGGACAGAGGAGGAGAGAGAGAGGAGAGGGACATGGAGGACATAGAGAGAGAAGAGAAAGAGACAGAAAAGAGAGGAGGAAGAGACTGTGAAATGAAAAGAGGAAGAGAGGGGAGAGGGAGAAGAACACGGGGAGAGAGGGGTGGGAGTCACGGAGAGAGAGGGGGAGAAAGAGGAAGGAGAGCGGAGCGAGAGAGAGAGAGAGAGAGACAGGGAAGGGAAATGGATGAGAGCAAGAGGAGAGATGGAAAGGAGGAAGAGGGAGTAGATAGAGATGAAATAGACAGGTTGAGAAGAGAGATAGACTTAAGAGAGGGGGTGGAGAGAGAGATGAAATGGAGAGAGGGGGACTAGAGAGAGGTGAGAAGGAGGACAGAGGGGGAGAAAAGAGGAGAAAGAGGGGAGAGAGGGAATACTGAGAGAGGAGAGCTTACATATATATATAGAGAGAGAATGAGGAAAGTAGGAGAAGAGAGGGAGAGCAGGGTACAGAGAGTTGAGGAAAATAGGGAGAGAAAGGGAAGAGAGACGAGAGAGAGATGAGGGAGGAGGTGAAGATGGAGAGAGGAAGGAGAGGTCATAAATGTGGGACAAAACAATACAAAAACAAAATGCAAAGTGTTGGAGAGCAGACGGTTCAGACCGGGCCCAGGTCATACAGGACTTGAGTTTGGAGACTCGTATCTGAATAAATTCTGTTGTTTACTCATGTCTTCGTCCAAAAGTAGAACGTGATGATGACATAATCTCAGATGAGGGGAAAAGGCAAGTATTTACTGTCTTAAAAACGTGAAAAACGGTTTGCAGTGGTCCATAGTTCTTCCTCACTTCCCTTATGCGTTCAGAACGTCCTCATTATTCACCACGAGTTTATAAGAGCTTTTCACAACTTTCAGAGACCAGAGCGGAGTTTGGCCATGACTGTAAAGGTAACAACTAGCATGCCAACAATGCACTTCCTCATTCTCATACTAGAAAGTGCTTTAATGGATGCAGGCAGAACACACAAAGACTTATTTTGACCTTAAGAGCTTATTCAGTGTATCAGTTCTGAGGTAAGACATACTTTGCTCAGAAACATGGAAAAAAAAAGGTGCACTGTGTAACTTTTTGGGTGGCGGTCCATCACCTGCTTTTTTCTATGGAGATGTCATTGCTTTGCCTGGAATGTTCCACATGTTCTACTTTACATTTATTCAGTTACAGGTGGTTTTATAGCTCAAAAATACCTAGAAAACAGGCATTCTGACTGTGAGCGAGGTCGCCTCTCCACAGATCTGACCTGTATCTTGGTCTGGTTTGGTCTCCATGAAGATAGAAAGGTTTAATACCATACTGTGAAACATTTCTGACAAAGCAAAGAACCTCTCCATGGAGAAAAGCGTTTGATGGACCCTCCACCAGAAAAGTTACATAATGAATCTTTAACCTATTTTAACCCATAGCTAAACTTTTCAAACATCTATTGTGTCTGTATAGTTATAATCTATGACACCCGAGGATCATTATGTTTATAATCTGGACACTTTAAACCGTAATATTCATCTAAAACAACTTAATAAAAGAAACAAGTCTGCTGACAGATCACAGTAGCAAGTTAAATGTTTTCCCGGGCTGTTGCTCAAAGATACAGGGGACATCAGAGGTGTCTCCTACAGGTTGGTGGACAGCACACAGGTCGTCATGGAGAAGCATGGAGCACACAAGCCATGGTGCTTTATCTCTTGAGCTTTATCTCTTGAGCAAATATTAAATATACTTAGAGAGACAAATGCAATTCATCGTTGTCTCCAATGTACCTGCATTATGTATAGCATGGATATATATATATATATATATTTTTTTTTTTTTTTTATTTGTACCAAAACCCTGCCAAATCCTGCTTGTATCACAATTAAGAGAATAAAACTGGAGAATGAAGCAAGCACGTCATAGTGGGTAAAAGCGGTTAACTTGCAGACTTCATTTTGAGCTTTGGAGATATGGACAGACTAATAATAAACTATTACTGAAACAACTCCAGGTCTGTTTTTGAGGAGGTAACAACATTCTAACGTGGCTAGTCCAGTTTGTGTAATGTAGGACCTTTAAATCATGCTGTTGATGTAATAAGAAAGGACTTGCATCATGGGGACCTGATTTTTGTCCTCATGAGAGGCATTTGGACATGATGCGTGTGTGTGCGTGTGTGTGTGTTCAGATTATAGTCCCCACACTGTGCTGAATCCCTGCGCACACACATATTCCTGGTCCATTTGTTTATAGAGCGAGATGAGGTAATGTCTGAAACGCGAGGGGTCCATTTTAAACAGGCATTCTTCACGTGGGGCCGGCGTTCGTCAAAAGCAGTCCTCCCTGTGCTCGATACTGCCAGTCTATTAGCGTTATTTATACGGGTTTGAAAAGCTGACGGTGCGATCCCAGAACAGAGCGCTTTAATACGAGATCATCTGGACAAATTACAAAACTGTACCTAGAAATTCAATACAACATTCATCTCTGTCTTAATATGTTTTGTATTTTTCACCTACTCGTGCTTCATAGCTCTGCTGCTGCACAGTGGTGGATGAAGGGTTTCTGGTGGAAGGTCCATCAAATTTGTTTCCATGGAGATGTTATTGCGTTGTCTGGAATGTTTCACAGTATGGCATTAAACATTTTTATCGTCATGGAGACCAAGCCAGACCAAGTTACAGGTCAGAATGCCTGTTTTTCTAGGTGTTTTGAGCTATAAAACCACCTGTAATTGAATAAATGTAAAGGTAGAGCTGTTTAATGTCATGCTGTTGCGTATACTGTGTTGTGTACGTGTTGTGTATGTATGTGTTGTGTTGTGTTGTATTGCGTATGGAGGAGGTCTGAGCACAGCAGAGGTCTGGTGACGTCTCTCTGTGGTGTCAGGAACAGATGGTGATAAAGACACAGAGGACAAAAGTGATGTAAGCTCCGACCTTTCCTCACGCACAAAATCTGAAGAAGGAGAGAGGAGAGGGCGGCTTTAGTCTGAAAAACAACACACGCTTTTATCAGTTATCATGAAAGTGAGATTATTTTCTAGAGAGTCCACCGCTCGTCTTTATGGAGATGTCATTCTTTACAGTGCATCTCCATGGAAACAAAACGATCAGATGCTGCCACCAGGCCAAGTTAGAGGTCAGATCTGCACTCACAGTTACACAGCCAGTTAATGAATAAGTACACCTGCAATTTAAAGAAACAGTATGTAACTTTTAGTCAAAAACAGTTTGGTTGTGTTTATGGAGTTCAACAGTGACCGTCTGCTTTGGTTACTGAAGTTCCATTCATTTTTCCCATAGACTTTTCCAAAAATTCAAATATTAAGAGTTCAACAGCATCGAGGAGGCTAACCAGCTACGTGCTAATTAATATTCATAATGAGGTTGATTTAAATCCAAAAAGCACATTTGAAAAGCAAGATTCTGTGAAATGTTTTTGTAACTTAAAGGTGCATTATGTAACTTTTCTGGTGGAGGGTCCATCAAACACTTTTCTCCATGGAGAAGTTATTACTTTGTCTGGAATGTTCCACAGTATGGCATTAAACCTTTCTATCTTCATGGAGACCAAACCAGACCAAGTTACAGATCAGATCTGTGGAGAGGTGACCCCGCTCACAGTCAGAATACCTGTTTTTCTAGGTATTTTTGAGCTATAAAACCACCTGTAATTGAATAAATGTAAAGTAGAGCTGTTTAATGTCACACTGTGGAACATTCCAGGCAGAGCAATGACATCTCCATAGAAACAAGCAGGTGATGGACCCTCCACCAGAAAAGTTAGTAGTTAGTATTGAACATAAGTAGTTTCTTGTAGTCATTACCACAGAGCTGATTAGCCTTGAGCTTTCAAATTGTTTATTTTATTTTATTTTATTTTATTTTATTTTATTTTTGGGAAAATATGGGAAAAGTGAATGAGAAATTTTGTTCACTGTTGAGCTGCATTGCACTGAAAAGCAATAAACATGCGTGGGCTTGCATCTCCACAAACCTGACTCTTATTTGGCCTTCTTGTTTCCATGGAAATGTTGTTAATTGGCTATAATATTCCACAGTATGACAAAAAAACCCGTACCTATCTCTGTTATTTTTTTTTCTATTTTTATTATTTTTCATTTTTGCCCAAAGAAACAAAAAAAAATATGATTTTTATGCTTCATTGCTTCTCCATTTTTTAAGTTCCTCCTCCAGATCTGAAAATCCAAATATAGTTTGTGAAAAAACGATAAGTGACAGCTCAAAAAGGTCAGATACAGCACCGTAATGCAGAGATGAGGGATGGAAAGACAGAGAGAGAGAAGAGAGGGGAGGAGGAGAGAGAGAAGGAAAGGATAGAGAAGGGGATGGGCAGAGAGAGGGAAAGAGATGATAGAGAGAGAGCAAAGAGGGAGGGGTGAAGAGAGGGAGAGAGAAGAGAAAGCGAAAGGGTAGAGGTGGAAAGAGGAAGAGAGAATAGATAGAAGGAGAGACAGAGAGAGAGAGAGATTGGGGAGAGATGAGAGAGCAAAGGAGGAGGGCAAAGAGAGAGGGAGAGAATAGATAAATGGAGAAAGAGAGGGGGAAAGAGAGGATCAACAGAAAGAAAAGGTGAGGGAGAGAAAATGAGAGGGAGAAAAGAGAGAGAAAAGGGGGAGAGGTGGAGAGAGGAAGAGAACATTTGATAGACTGAAAGGAGAAATAAATAGAGAGAGAGTTAGAGGGTGAAAAGAGGGAGAGGAGAGATTTGTCTATCTCAGCGATAGAGAGGGAGAGAGAGAGAGAGAGAGAGCATGTAATGGATAAACAAAGAAGAAAGAAGAGAGAAAAAGGAGAGAGAGAGCGAGAGACGGGAGACGGGAGCGACAGAGCAGAAGTGGATGTGGAGAGGCGACATCAGCGAAAAGCAAAATGTCAGAACGCTGATGAAAAAATAAATCCAGACAGGTCCAACTGAGACAAAACAATCAGAACTGACAGGAGCTGACAGGACCAGGCAGGAGCAAAGGGCAGGGGCAGACAAGAGGAAAGGACTACACAAACCAGATTTTGATACCACAATAATAAAAAAAATGCTGTTTTTAATGTTATTTTTATGTACTTTGTCTGACTTTTTTCACTATTGATACCTGTTTTCCGGGTGGAGGCTCCGTCACCATGGAGATGTTGTTTCTTTGAAATTTTCACAGTATGACATTAAACTATGCCGATGCTGATTACAGGTCTGATTTCTGGAGAGGCGGGCCCGCTTACAGTAGAACGCATATTTTTCAAGGTATTGTTTTATTGTAACATGTATAACTGAATAATAAGGAACTTTAATGCCATACTGCGGTACATTCCAGGCAAAGCAATCTCCATGGACACAACTAGGTGTTAGACTTTTTTGCATAGTTGCATAGAGGACCGTTAAAGGGACCATATCACAAACAGGCCTGGAGTTGTGTTTTGTTTTATTCACATGTTTAACACACAAACCCTGCAGATTTAAGCTGAGTTCTTCTCTCAAACAGAAAACACTCTGTTCCACCTTGTGATGTCATGTGGTTTTTAAACTCCATACTTCTTCACTAGAATCATTTGGATCATTTCAGCTCTGGAGTAGCCATTCTCTACTGAACTAAAGGTAAAAGCAGCTGTTAACTTGAAAATGACCACTACATGACATCACAGGGTGGAACAGAGGATTTTGAGCTTTGGAGATGTAGACAGACAAATAATAAAGGATTTCTCAAACGTATAAATGAAACAAAACACAACTCCAGGTCTGTTTTTGAGGAGGAAACAACATTCTAACATGACTTAAAGCTCACAAGAGTCCATTTGATGTAATACAGGACTTTTAATAGCGATTTGTAGGCCTATTAAACGTCAAGAATACATTTTTACAAAACTTGGGTCTTCTCACTGGTGAATCTCCAGTTCAGATGATTGTGATTGAGAAGAACTGGAAAATGTCACAGATTTCTGCAGTGAGTGACGCACTAAAGTCTGAGGGGAGTTTGATTTTGTTCAAAATGATGGCGACCAATGAGCTGCTTCGTCTCACCTGAGTCTGGAGGAGATCACACTGAGACATCTTCTTCAGAACATACAGAGAGAAGCAGTCTGGCTATTGATACGTTGCAGCTGATGCCATCAACATTCCCTGGGTGTGTGATGCTAACTATAGGCTCTGCTCTGTCTGAGGCTTTGTTGGACTTTAATCTGAGCTTTGTTTTAACACAATCTGACCAGAAAAAGATGACTTAAGGCCGCCACACACTACAGGATTTTTCAGTCTTAAACGATTTTTAAATGAGAGGAGAATCTGATGGGATTTAAAATCTGCGATCGCAAAGACTGTTGCGGGATATGCGTATCCCAGGCTAATGTGTGCGTTGCGTCCCCGTGGTAACTAGTGAACATCCCGCCAATACACATATACCTAGAACACCCCCAGTGCGATGTCATTACAAAGTATCGATATAGAGTATGATTTATGTCAACCTAGAGAGGACAAAAGTAGAAAGAGACAGGTGCAGACAGGTGTCGATTATACTCAAATTTCAAACTTGATTTATTTACGAAGGAAAAGCGTCACAATAAGATAAAAACAACATTTATTTTCCTGTTAATATAACTTTTTTCAGTATTCTAGTTTCAGTACTAGTTTTAATATTGATTTGTATTTGAGTATTTATACTGACAACCACAGAGAGGACAAGAGCTGACAAGTGCAGACAGGAGAGGACAGGAGCAGAGATGAGACGGGAGGAAGGAGAGAAAAGAGGGGGAAAGAAGAAGAGATGGGTAGAAAGGGAGATTAGAGAGGGAGAGTATGGCAGAAGCAGAAAAGGGCAGAGAGAGAGAAAAGGAGAGGAATTGAAAAAGAGGGGAACAGGAAGAGAGGGGGAAGGAGAGTAGAGACTGACAGAGAGACAGACGGGACATGAAAGAGGAGAGGTGAAGGGAGAGAGATGGCGTACTAAAGAGAGAGAGGAGAAAGCAAGGAGGGAGGGGGAGAGAGTGAGAAGAGGGAGGTGGAGAGGAGAGAGCGAGAAGAGAAAGGAGGGGAGAGAGAGAGGTGGAGAGCAAGAGGAGGATAGAGAGAAGAAAGAGTGAGGAGAGAGAGTGAGGAGAGAGTGATGAGCGAGAGGTGGAGAGGAGAGAACGAGGACAGAAAGGAGGGGAGAGAGAGAGGAGAATAGAGACAGGAAAGAGTGAGGAGAGAGTGATGAGAGAGGGGGAGAGGGGACAGCGAGAAGAGAAAGGAGAGGAGAGAGAGAGGTGGTGAGAGAGAGGAGGATAGAGACAGGAAAGAGAGAAGAGAGTGATGAGAGAGGTGGAGAGAGAGGAGAGAAAGGAAGGGAGAGAGGAAGGATAGAGACTGCAAAGAGTGAGGAGAGAGTGATGAGAGAGAGGTGGAGAGACAGGAGGGGAGAGCAAGAGGTGAAGAGAGAAACGAGGATAGAGACAAGAAAGAGAGGGGGATAGAGTTAGGAGAAAGAGGTGGAGTGGAGAGAAAGGAGGGGAGAGAGGAAGGTAGAGAGCAAAAGGAGGGTAGAGAGAGGAAAAAGTTAGAAGGGAGAGAGTAAGGAGAGTGAGGTGGAGAGGAGAGAGTGAGGAGAGAAAGGATGGGAGAGAGAAAGAAGGATAGAGACAGGAAAGAGAAAGGGGAAGAGAGTGAGGAGAGAGGTAGAGAGGAGAGAACGGAGGGGAGTGAGAGAGGTGGAGAGCGAAAGGAGGGTGGAGACAGGAAAGAGTGAGGAGAGAGAGGTGGAGAGGGGAGAGCGAGGAGAGAAAGGAGAGGAGAGAGGTGGAGAGAAAAAGAAGGTTAGAGACAGGAAAGAGTGAGGAGAGAAAGAGTTGGAGAGAGAAAAGAGGATAAAGACAGGAAAGAGTGAGGAGAGAGAGGTGGAGAGGAGAGAGCAAGAGGTGGATAGATAAAGAAGGTTAGAGACAGTAAAGAGTGAGGAGAAAAAGTGAGGAGAGCGAGGTGGAGAGGAGAGAGCAAGGAGAGAAAGGAGAGGAGAGATAGAGAGGTGGACAGAAAAAGAAGGTTAGAGACAGGAAAGAGTGAGGAGAGAGAGAGAGAGTTGGAGAGAGAAAGGAGGATAGAGACAGGAAAGAGTAAGGAGAAAGTGAGGAGCGAGAGGTGGAGAGAAGGAGGGAAGACAGAAAGGAGGATAGAGACAGTGTCCGGTTGAAGCTGGGGTCAGTCCAGACTCTTTAAAGTTTCATTTCATTTTGGAGTCTGAACACCACAAATCTGTGACAACAACGGGAGAAAATATTGTGTACTTTTTGTCAGGAAAGGTCAAGAATCAAATATATAGAAAAGTATTTCTGCTGTGGGCCATTCAAGTACTTTAGGTTACACAGCTGTTTATTGATACTTTGGGTGGGATGCTAACTGTAGGCACTGCTCTAATTAGACTTTAATCTGAGCTTTTTCAGTTAGTCACTCACTCAGTTTTTGTGTTGAAAAGGAGTAAAAAAAAATAAAAAGTTCAAGTAATCCTTTATTATTAGTCTGTCTACATCTCCAAAATGCTCTGTTCCACCTTGTGATGTCATGAAGTGGTAGTTTTCAAGTGAACAGCTCCTTTTAACTTTAGTTCATTAGAGTGTTTTCTGTTTGAGAGAGGAACTCAGCTTAAATATACAGGGTTCAGCTTTACTGAAGTCACTTTGAGACATAAAAAATAACCCGCTGGAGGCAGTTCTAACTGAGGAATAAAAATGCATTTATTGATGGTTCACGTTTGACAAACAATAAAGCACTTTACACAAAAAAATACAAAAAGCACATACAGCCTAAGAAAGTAAGTATGAAGCAGACAGGACGAAAACTCCACAAAGAGCCGACAAGAAAAATTGGTTAGTACCTACATGAGAACCTATTTTTTTTCCCAACCTGTGAATGAAACAAAACACAACTCGTGTGTTTGTGTTGAGGAAACATTAGAACATACATGAGAAAACAGTGTAATATGACCTTTCAACATTAAACCTGATTCCTGCCCATCTGATAAAGTGATGCCTGAAAACAACAGAACACATCCCACTCTTCTTCCTCTTCCACTCTGCTCCTGTCGTCATGTCTTTGTGCACCTGTCAGAGAGCCTCCTGTCATTCTCCTCTGCTTATTTACTGTCCCTCTCCTCTACCCCTCCTCACACCATCTCTATGTTCCCTCTTTCTATACTTTACTCCTCTCCCTCCTCTTCTCCCTTCCTATCTTTCTTTTCGTCTCTCTCCCTCTCTTTCTCCCTCTCTCCTCGCTTTCCTTTTTCTCTCTACCTTCTCTCTCTCCTCACTCTTTCCTCTCGCTATCATCCTCTCTCTCCCCTTCTTTCATTTCTCGCTCTCTCCTCTCCACCACTCTCTCCTTGCTTCCTCCTCTCTCTCTCCCTCACTTTACCTCCTCTCTTTCATGTCCCTTCTGTCCCTATGACTCTCTCCTCTGTTTTCCTCTGTCTCTTCATCCGTCCTACGCTGCCCCCTCGCTCTCCCCTGTCTTCCTCTACCCCTCTTCTTCAGTTCTTCTCCTTCTCTCTCCCTTCCTTTCTCTGATTTTGCCATACTCTTCCTCTCTAATCCCCTCTCTCCCTTTTATCCCTCTCTTCCTCCTCCTCTCTTTCTGTCTCTCGTCGTGTGTTCTTATTTGTTTTGTCTTTTTCCCAGCCTCTGTCTGTCTGCTGTCTTCAATTCTGATTTTCTGATTCCCTACCCCCTTTCTCTCTCTCTCTTTCCTCTTCTCCCTCACGCTCCTCTCTAACCTCTTTCCCTCCTCCCCTCTCTTTTTCTCTTACTGTCCTCCCTTTTTCTCCTCCCTTTCGAGATTGAGGTGCGGCGTGGACTCTGGCAAAACAATTTTCTGCCAGTAAAAGGCGTCATATATTTGAGATTCGAGCTGTGAGATAAAGACACACGGTTCAGAGTTACAGGGGAAAGGGCAGTCGCACAAGTGTATGTAATGGAATATGAACGCACAGTAGACAAATATTATATACAAATCACTGAAGTATGTCATGTTTGTTCTGGTATTGATGACAGTGGTCAAAGGTAACAAAGTACAAGTAGTAAAGTACTGTACTTTTATAGAATTTTTAGGTTTCTGTACATTTTACATTGGATACTTTTTACTTTTACTTTACTACATTTAAGAGCAGGTATCTGTACTTTCTACTCCACAACATTTTTGAATAGTACTGAAAAGTAAAAGTATTTTTCATATGATTTGTGGAAACATCCTGACTAAAAGTTTTGTTTCAGCAAACAAAAATAAATACACAACATTCATAAGAAAAAAATAAGAAATTGATTCGTATTGCAACCAAAATATGTTATATTTTTTTAAATCAGTATCACTAAATTTTGGCAAATGTGTAACTTTTTGCCTGTGTATCTGTACTCAAGTAACAAAATTGAGTACTTCATCCACCACTGAAATACACAAGTTCAAAAAAGAACCGAAGTTGTAAATGTTAAAGCTGCATTGTGTAACTTTTCTGGTGGAGGGTCTGTCAAATGCTTTTCTCCATGAAGATGTTATTGTTTTGTCTGGAATGTTTCACAGTATGGCATTAAACCTTTCTATCTTCATTGAGACCAAACCAGACCAAGTTACAGGTCAGATCTGTGGAGAGGCGACCCCGCTCACAGTCAGAATGTCTGTTTTTCTAGGTATTTTTGAGCTCTAAAACCACCTGTAATTGAACACAATGTAAGGCTGAGCTGTTTAATGTCACACTGTGGAACATTCCAGGCAGAGCAATGACATCTCCATAGAAACAAACTGGTGATGGACCCCCAACCAAAAAGTTACACAATGCACCTTTAAAGTAAAATAAACTTTTTGGAGCATTCTACCGTCTTATAGCATTCTCATCAAAACATGCCAGAAGAGGTTTGAAATCTTCTTACGGTCAGCTGTAAGATTCTGTCCAAAGCTCCGCCCACAAGTCTACATCACCCATGATTCTAGAGTGTTAGTCAATAATATGTATATTTATTTAACTTAGTGAACTCATTGATGTAATAATGTATGGATATTTAGTCTGAATAATCGAATGAACTGTACTCCGCTGTGAAATTCTTATTAGAAAATTCCAAGATTTATTCATTCTAAGTTTGAAGTGCATTCATGTCAAAATGATATATAGCCTACTTTGTATGTGTGTGTGTTTATTAATTTATGATTGATTTTAGTATTTAGTATTATTATTTTTTTTGGTGAGGGGTCACTAATTAATGGGCGGGAGGGATTAAAAGAAAAAGAAAGAGAGACGTATAGTATAAGCTAGATAGATCGATAGACACTTTATTATCCTGAAGGAAATTTGTATTTCAGGCAGCACTGCACAGCTGATTGGTGACGTCACGCACCGGCTCGACACAATCTGCCCAGAATTCTAGGGGACTTCCATCACTGTCGTCGAGACTTTTAAGACATACAAACAGTTACTTGTACCACAACACAGAGGAATACGACCCTAGACTTGTGTTACGATACACTGAGTGGTTCGTATAAGTTTCTGCCGCATCCTTCTACCACAACTGCGTGTAGCTTATGCCGCGGTATATCCCTGTGTTCAGACGCCTGCCACGTGAGGAAAAAACATGGAAGTGTTGGTCAGAGGACGACACTTCCACACTTCAAGCCTCGTTTGACTGTACAGATTAGGACTGCTTCTTTGACGCATGTGATGATATAAATGACGTATGTGAATCCATCCTTCCAAATAACAAACCGTGGATAACAAAAGATCTTAAATCAACCATAAATAAAAAGAAAGTGATCTATTGCAATTGGAGAAAAAGACCTTAGAGCAGCTTGGCGAGGTATTAAGAACATGGCCTCCAGTAGTCAACAAAAAGAGGACGGGAAACCTGTAACTGTGAAGAGTGTGTCTGATGGTGAGTTACCAAGTGCTTTTAATACTTTTTTCTCTCGTTTTGAAAGAGATGATGTTTTGAAAAATGTGTCTGACCGCAGGAACTCTCTTAAGCCTTCAAATGAAAATGTGATTTCACAGAATCAGGTCACTGCTTTATTTAAGAAAAGACAGGGAGGGCCAGGGGTCCTGGTGCCATCTGTGGGCGCACCTTGCATCACTGTGCCACCCAGCTCAGTGTCGTTTTTACTAGAATGTTTCAAATGTGTGTTGATCTTGGTCAAATTCCTACTTTGTGGAAGACACCGACAGAGATACTTATCCCCAAATCAAACAAATTAAAGGAGTTGAGTGAGTTCAAGACTTACATTTTGCTTTTAACTGAAGGAAAACTGGATCCACTGCAATTTGCATCAGCCTAATAAGGGAGTGGAGGATGCAAAACCTTTTTTTTTTATTAAACACTGTCTATAAGCACCTTGAAAAGACCGGGCCCATGTGAGACTTTTATTTGTGGACTTTCTCACTGACAGGATCCAGCACATTTTTGTTAATGGTCAAATGTCTCCTCCCTCCATCTCTAACACCGGCTCTCCACAGGGTTGTGTACTGTCGCCTCTTCTTTTTATTTTGCACGGACAGCTGCAGATCCTCAAAGGAAAACAGATTCCTGATCAAATTTTCTAATGACATGGTCCTGGTGTCGCTACTTTCAGGATCTGAGGTAAATCATGGCCCTGCACTGGGGCAGTTTGTCCAAGAGTGTGAAGACAACTACCTGGATTTGAACATTGCTAAAACCAAAGATATGGTGATTGATTTTAGACGTCCACCTTCCCACAGTGTTAGTGTCATCCACGGTGATGTCAAAATTGTCAATAGTTACAAATATCTGGGCACTAAAAGCATTGTTAAACAAGGGTAGCAAAGAATGTACCTGTTGACAAAACGCTTTTAATGTAAACAAAACTATTCTCAACAACTTTAACTGTTCTTTTATTGAAAGTCTGCTCCCTCTTTTGTTTGCTGGTTTCAATCCCTGTCCTTGAAGGATAAAAACAAACTGCAGAACAGACAAAACCTGCTCAAAAATCACAGGGGTCAAACTGAGGGAGCTGCATTGTCTGTGGGAGGAGCAAGTGCTGAGCAAAGCAAAAGTGTCTCCTGGCTCAGCCTCTCCATCCTCTGGCTCCTGACTTTATCATGATGCCTTCAGGGTGTCCGTTTTATGCTTAGGTACGAAAAACAAACCACTTCTTAAATTCTTTTGTGCCCTCTGCTATTAAATTGCTTAATTCTGAGAGTAATGTTTTCTGAAGGTCCGCACTGTAATTTGTATATTGTTCTATTGAGTTCCACTTGTGGACTGTAACACACTGACACACTGTGTGTGTTTGTGTTTGTGTTTGTGTGTGTGAGAAGTGAGAACTGCTCTGAGAAAGCTGCAAATGAATTGCCCTCTGGAATCAATAAAGTTTTCTGAATCTCAATCTGAATAATATAATACATAACATCAAATTATATACATTCATCAAATGATAGTGAAATGTTGAATGGCGTGTGGTACAAACGACCTCCAGAGTCTGTCCATGGAACAAGGCACAGACTATATTAATAATATTTTATAATAGTAATAATGTAATAGATATAGATGTCAGAGGTAGCATTATGTACACATTACATGGAGATGACATATGTACGTAAAAAAAGAGAGAGAGAAGAGATGAAAGAGAGAAAAGGAAAAGGAAGTGAAAAAGAGGGAAAGAGAGAAAGGGGGGAGTGAGGGGGCAGTGTAGGAGGGATGGAGAGACAGAGAGGAGAAACTGAAAGAGAGACAGAAGGGACATGAAAGAGAGAAGTAGAAGTGAGGGAGAGAGATAGAATAATAAAGAAAGAGAGAAAGGACAAAGCAAGGAGAGAGGAGAGAGAGGAGAGAGTGAGCAGAGAAAGGAGGGGAGAGAACAAAGAGACAGTGGAGAGAGAGGGGGGAGAGCGAGAGGAGAGAGGGCGAAGAGAGAGACGGCGAAAGACAGAGGAGAGAGGGGAAGAGAATGTGGAGAGAGAGGAAGGAGCATTCATTTGTCTACTTCTCTGTCATCAGATCTGCAGCATCATTCCCTGTCCTCCGTTCACACAGTGTTTGGAAAAGCCTGATCTTTTCCACATCTGCTCCAGCGCGTCAGTGAACGGCTCATTTAGACTGATGACACCCACACAGCCTCGTTACACGTGTTAATATTCAGGATTAATGACTTTCTCAAGCACAGATTGAGTTATAGATCTACAGTGACAGGAGCTGACGACATGTGATGGATTCTAATATGAAACAGGTGCGGGGACCAATGACGGGTGCGACAGGTGTGACAGGGCCGGTACAGGGGGGATACAGTACTGTGACTCTCTCCTCCCTCTCTCGCTTTTCCTCCTTCCCCCTCTTTTTTCTTTCTCACTCTCTTACCTTCACTCTCCTCCCTTTCTCTCTCTCTCTCTCTCTCTCCTCCCTTTCTCACTGTCTCTCCCTCTCACCTCTTTCCTCTCTCTCCCCTCCCTCTCTCCACTCCCTCCCCATCTCTCCTCCTCTCTCTCCTCGCTCTCTTCCCCTCTATCCACTTCTCTTTTCCTCACTCTCTCCAACTCTCGATTTAAAGTGGAACTAAACACGAATTGCTTTTTTTTTTTTTTACTTTTTAAACTGTGTATATAGTGTTTTAATAATTTATCTACTGTCATTTCTTGGCAACTTTACTCCAAACTAGGAAAACGTGCAGCTTTCTGGTCAAAAATGCCTAAAACGTAAATGAAGTGTGTGGTGCCTTCAGTGGACTTTGCAATTTCAAGTACTATGTGACATCACACAGGGCTGTCTCTTTAGTTTGAAGTGTGACTACCTGTTAGAGCAATCACACCGTTTTACATCTACGATTCATACAAACATTTATCCATCTTTGTTTCAAACCTCGTCAAAGTGAAACCTCCCTGTAGTGTTGATACTAAGGAATAGATTTGATACTCAGTACCGATTCTGATACCAGGATGATAAAAAAAAACCAAACACTTAGACAATAGAATGTGATTTTCAACATTAAATGGTAGTACTTTCTTTTCTTATATTGCCAAAAGTTTTCACTCACCCATCCAAATAACTGAAATCATGTGTTCCAATCACTTCCATGGCCTCAGGTGAATAAAATCAAGCACCGAGGCCTGCAGACTGTTTCTACAAACATTTGTGAAAGAATGGGTCACTCTCAGGAGCTCAGTGAATTCCAGTGTGGTACTGTGATAGGATGCCAGTTTGGTGGAGGGGGATTATGGTGTGGGGTTGTTTTTCAGGAGCTGGGCTTGGCCCCTTAGTTCCAGTGAAAGGAACTCTGAATGTTTCAGCAAACCAAGAGATTATGGACAATTCCATGTTCTCAACTTTGTGGAAACAGTTTGTAGATGGCCCCTTCCTCTTCAACATGACAGTGCACCAGTGCACAAAGCAAGGTCCATAAAGACATGGATGAGAGAGTTTGGTGTGGATGAACTTGAGAGTCCTGACCTCAATCCGATAGAACACCTTTGGGATGAATTAGAGCGGAGACTGAGAGCCAGGCCTTCTCATCCAACATCAGTGTGTGACCTCACAAATGCACTTCTGGAAGAGTGGTCAAAAAATCCCATAAACACACTCCTAAACCTTGGACAGCCTTCCCAGAAGAGCTGAAGCTGTTATAGCTGCAAAGGGTGGACCAACGTCATATTAAACCCTATGGATTAAGAATGGGATGTCACTTAAGTTCATATGCGAGTCAAGGCAGGTGAGCGAATACTTTTAGCAATATAGTGTATCTGTGTACTCCCTCAGTGGTCCAGGTATGTTCCATGGGTGTATACTAGTCTACAGGTATGTGCTCTTATACTTGTTCTGATAAAGCTCAAGATCATTCTAAAGCTATTCAGGAAACGTTCATTTCTGTCCCGTGAATAGTATCTTTTTTAGTATTGATACCTGCTCAAATGAGTATCTGGTTTCAATACTAGTTTTAGTATTGATTAATATCTAATTTTCGATACTTTTGACAGCCCTGCCTCCTTGACCTCTGCAGTGTGTGGGATGCAGACAGATTTTGTCCCGGACCACAGCTCTGTCGTAGCTGCCAGGTTTGTTTAGCTTGACCTTCTGTGCCAAAGTGGAGCGTTAGCCAAATGCTAACTCCAGCCGGCCCATAATCTGCCTTTTAATTCATGTGCTCAACAATAACGCTAACTGCTTTTAGGGGAGAAAAGGACAAATCAGGCTAGCATCCTCTCACTGTCTAATAACATTAAAGCTCCACTATGTCACTTTTCTGCTACTTGCTTGTCTCCATGGAGAGTTATAATTAAAGGGCCCGTATTACACTATTTTCTGATCTATGTTCTAATGTTTCCTCATCACAAACAGACCTGGAGTTGTGTTTTGTTTCATTCACACATGTTTAACACACAAACCCTGCACATTTAGGCTGAGTTCTCCTCTCAAACAGAAAACACTCTGTTCCACCTTGTGATGTCATGTGGTAATACAGGAAGTGCTCCCATGTGTTTTTAAACTCCACACACCTTCACTAGAATCATTTGGATTGTTTCAGCCCTGGAATTGCAAATCTCTACTGACCTCAAGGTAAAAGGAGCTGTTCACTTGAAAACTACCACCTCATGACATCACAAGGTGGAACAGAGCATTATGAGTTTGCACAATCCATCTTCAATTAGCAAAGCATACATACAGTGTCTTGGGCTGTTATTGCTTTAAATGTAAATGGAATGTTCCACACTATGGCATTAAACTCATGTCTATTGAGGAAACAGGTGACACTACGGCCAAGTTACAGGTCAGATCTACAAAGTGGCAGCCCAGCTCACAGTAAGAATGCATGTTTTTAGTGCCATTAAAGCCCATGTAATTGAATAAATGCAAGAAAGACAAGTCTAATGCCATAGTGTGGGACATTCCAGCCAAAGAAGACTTCTACTTGGAGACCATGTTATAATACTAAAATTTCAAACTCAATTTTGGTAGTAAGGAAGAGAGTCGATACAACAAGAATACAAAGCACTCTTTATTTAGGCAATAGAATGGACAAAATAGAGAAATAAAAACGCCGGGATCATGTAAAGCGGGTTTATACGAACATTTAAGACCAAAAGGTCAAGAACATTCTAAAACTATTCAGGAAAGCTTCATTTCTGGCCTGTGATTGTGACCTTTCTGGTATCCATACTTGTTCAAGTTTCTAGTTTCAGTATCAGTTTTAGTATCTGATTTTCGATACTTTTGACAACCCAACTGGAGACAACAGCTGAAGAGAAAAGTTACATAGTGGAACTTTATATAAAACGATCAGGCTACTCACCACAGCCCTTACAGACCTCCGTCACCTTCAGCAGTGAAATCTGAATGTGTGTAAAATGAACAGACTCTGGCCCTGGGTCACAGTAAAGTGCTGCTTTCACAAAACCATAGAAGCATTAAAAGCAATCAGAGGAGAGCGAGGTAATTACGGCCTCCACACAAGGTTACAGACGAGCAGGAGTGTACGCCGAGCACACACCAGGGGCCGTCACCACACATAATTCCTCCTTACACAAGTTTCAAGCTACTGTCACGTCCTAACTGGTCTAAATGTCATGGAGGAGACAGAGTGGTTAGCCTGTCTCCTCTCAGTAGAAGGAGGTTGTTGGTTAGACTCCTGAACCCTCTGTCCTCCCTGTGTTACTGTGGCAGAGTGGTTAGCCTGCCTCCTCTCCACCATGTCTCCCCTAATGCAGTTCCATTAATTAGTTCTCGTCTCATTAATTGGCTTGTGTATAAAGCCATTAGACAGGTCAGTAATAGATTATCAGATAGAAAAGAATGTGCAAAGATGCTAAAAGTACTGAACTTATTGAATTAAAAGTCTGGTGGAGGGTGCACTACCTGCTTATCTCTTTAGTCGATATTACATTACCTGGAATGTTCCAAAACATTGCTTTAAACTTGCATCTCCATGGAGACAAGCACTCAGTATTCCCACTGGTCTCCCATTAAGTACTGACCAGGTGTTTTTCCTCTTATGACAGTTACTTAGATAAAGAATACACTTGAGAAAGAAAGTCTAGATAGTTTACTTTATTAAATATTCGAAAGCAATACTTGTATAAGACTCCATGTTTACGTCTGTACAATAAGTTTTATATGCAGACTTTAGTGGGAGGCAACTACGGCATAGACTTAGTACCTCCACATTAAGGCACAGACCATCCAGGCCTTTTGGCACGTCACACAGTCCAATCAGACTCCATCCGGGTGTGATCTGGGTAACAGGTCATGACATCATCCAGATCAGTAGTTCTTGGCCTGTTTGTTTGTTAGATATCATGAATTTGTCTTGACATTTTATCTCTGAATCTCACAGTCAAATTGTTAAGTGTTAAGTGTTCTTATTTATCCTAACACAGGCCCGGCCCTGCTTACCAAAAAAAGGTCTGACCAGATCTAGCTTGGTTTGGCCACAAGTCCATGTCACTTTTCGCACGTTCTGGTGATTGTTTTGCCACATTACGTAGATCAGACCGCCCTGACCTATAGCAACTATATATGGGCCAAGTTCACCTGTTTTTTCAAGGTAAAGGAAACCTACATGACCAGTCTAAAGTTTGAACACTTCATGTTTACACCTTTCTACATTTTAGATACACATAGAACACATCAAATATATGAAGCAAGATAGAATTATGTAGCAAAGAAAAGTTAAAGGTGCACTGTGTAACTTTTCTGCTTGTCTCCATGGTCATCTTATTGCCTGGGATGTTCCACAGAATGGCATTAAACAAAAAATATCTTGTATTTATTTAATTACAGGTGTTTTTATTCCTTTATACTACAGCAAAAACAAGCATTATTTCAGCGAGCAGCTTCTCCACAGATCTGACCTGTAACTTGGCCTGGTGATGTTGATGTGAAGTTAATGCCATACTGTAGAACAGTATGGCAGGAAAAACAGCATGGAGTCAGGCAGGTGACGGATGCTCTATCAGAAAAGTTACACAATTAAAAAGTTAAAAGTTTTTTGCTACAGGATTACATATATCTTACTACATATATTTGAAGTAAGATATCTCTATGTATCTAAAATGTAGTAAAGAAAGAATTATAGTAGTAAAGAAAAAAATTGAATGAATGTGTGTCTAAACTTTTGACTGGTAGTGTACCTTGACACCGGGAATTGAACCTTCTTCCTGTGAGTTGAAGTAGTAGTTAGGGTTAGTAGTACTTGAAGTAGCATTGACAGAACTTCTTCTCTGTGCACTCAAAGCCGTAGTTTTACTTGTTTCCCAAACTTGGTGTTGTTGATGATCCTTTTGTAATGACTGAACCTCTGTGGAGACTCTGAGTAATGAAGCGTCACTTTCAAATTAAAAGCTGCAGATGGAACAAGGCAAAATCTCCTCAACTTTTAATTTGTGCTTCACTCTGTGGGACTTTATTTTGAAAACCGGCCATTTAATTATGTACAAGTGCAAAGCAAACATCATTTTACCTGATTACATTTTTAGGATGTGATGAGCGACAGTGTTGGAAGGGTAATGGTTCAGATCCCCTTGCGTCCTTGGGCAAGACACTTTTTTATGTTTTTTTTTTTGTTTTGTTTTTTTTAAGTTGACTATAGAATGTTTATATAAATGGAGATAGCTAACCTCCGCATTCTGGCTCAAATTCATTTTGTATTGAAAAAAACATCGCCCCTCTCTCTATAACTGCCGCTGTGAGCCTTGTCATTTTGGTCTTAAAATGTTCATATTAACTTGCTCTACATGATCGTGGTGTTTTTATTTATTATTTAAATCAGGATATTAATATTAATAACATACAAATCAGGCGCCTTCTTTCCCCAAGGTCACTCCCACTACCGTTAGCGACAGGTTTGATTGACAGCGTTGCTAAGCTCTCGCTCCCTGCTAAAGCAGAGGTGCGGGGGTAAGGATGTTACCTTCACAGCCTCGCTCCTGACAACCAAAGTCGTCTGCTTAAACATAGACTAATGGGGAAATCATATTCTTGTGTCCTTGGGTAACACAGTCAAATCTGGGAGCTTGGATCTGCCATTTTTCTCTTTATAAGACCACTCATTTGACCCTTGAAGCCATTGTACTGCTGTTTTGGACTACATTTTCAATTGTATGTTTTATTTTATTTGATTTTTTTATCCAGGTAGGTCGCTTGGACCATTTCTCGGCCTGAAGAAGAGGAGCAGAACAAAGAGCAGACACACTACATACAAGATGTTTTTATGATGTAATAGATTCTCTCGACATGAAACCACTGAGTGGAAATTGAAAATGCTGTCATTGTAAAGAGCAGGTCCCCTCAGGTTACCTCATACAGGCCAACAGTGATTTTAATATAAAACAGTAGGTGTCAGCCAATTTTCTCTGTCACCATGGAAACAGATGGACACACTGCACAAATGCTGTTGGATCTGTTCGAATAACTGCATAGGGTCTCAAGTCGGACTATTGGTCACTCATTGGTACTGCAACGAAAAAAAAATCCTTTTTGCCCAGAAAGCATTTTTCCCATAACTGCTCGTGTGCGGCTGACAGGGTCTGACAGGGATTGACAGGGCCTTACAGCTTTCACAAAGATCAGATTTTGCAGCGAGTTTTGGTTATTTACAGATTATAAACTTTTTGTCAGTCCAAAATCTTAAAACTGCTTTTAATGGTTATCTTCACCTCACTCTGTTCACTCTCAGAACCTCGCTGCTAAAGGCTAATCTAGAGACATGCATGACTGAGCTGTTCAAGTAAGTCACCTGTGTACTGTCTGATCAGGAAGTACACATTAGCATGGTTATTGTTGCTAACTTTACAGTCACAACAAAACTCTGTGCTGGTCTCTGCAAGTTGTGAAAAGTGCTTACAAATAAAAAGTGTGGTGAATAATTAGGAAGCTCTGAATGCATTAGGTAAGTGAGGAAGAACTGCAAACTGTTTCAAATGAATTAGCTCCGTTTTTCACATTTTCAAAACTGCAAAAATCAGCTCTAGCGCCTTTAAGTTGGAATAACGCCATTATTTTATTTTACACGTTGTTGTTTCAAAAGCGAAGTCACTCATCCTCCTAATTTATTTACAATGCCTTATCTTGTATTTGCGGCGTATACGTTTGTGACAAGAGCAGCTCTGCACAAACACAATCAAACGCTCATTATGACTCCCATATGGATCTAATGCATGGGCCCAGCTCACTGTAGCCTGCGTCGCTATGAATAAAAGATCTGCTGTTTTGCCTTGTCTCGCCGCACATACTTTTCTATTAGCAGTACAGTGTTGACCTCCCAATGAAAGGTTATGATTTAATTACAGGATAGCGCTGGTTACATAAGATAAGACTGCGCACGGAGGGAATAAATTAACTTTTAATTAGAGACATCTAGTCCCGGCGCTCACCTTTCTTTGTTTGTTGTTTTTTGTGGCATTGTCATAGACGAGACAGACAGAAGGAAAACTCATAATGAAAACGAGGGGAGAGACGTAGGGAGCAGCTGTGACAGAGACGGAGAAAAATGGTGCTAAAGAGATGCTGTTTTGGTATTAATTTGTGGCATATTAAAGGTCCTAAATCGATTCTTGTGAGAGTTAAAGGTGTATTCTGTAACTTTTCTGGTGGAGGGTGCGTCAAATGCTTTTCTCCATGGAGATGTTGTTGCTTTGTCTGGAATATTTCACAGTGTGGCATTAAATCTCTCTATCTTCACAGAGCCCAAACCAGACCAAGTTACAGCATTATAACATAGATCAGAAAATAGCATAATATGGGCCCTTTAAAGAGGCAGTGTGTAACATTTCTGGAGGAGGGTCTGCCACCTGCTTGTTGCCATGGAGTTGTAATTGCTTTGCCCGGAATGTTTCACAGTATGGTATTAAACTTATAGAGAAAAACAGGTGACACTGCAGAGCATTTTTCTTTAATTCTGCAAAAAGATAGATACGTTTAATGCCATACTTTGGAACAATCCTAAACAAGGATTAAACCAGGACTAAACCAGGATTAAACCAGGACTAAACCAGAATTAAACCAGGACTAATCCAGGTCTAAACCAGGACCAAACCATCAGTAAACCAGGATTAAGACAGGACTAAACCAGAACTAAACCAGGACCAAACCAGAACTAAACCAGGACTAAACCAGGACCAAACCAAGATTAAACCAGGACTAAACCAGAAGTAACCCAGGACCAAACCAAGATTAAACGAGGACTATACCAGGACCAAACTAGGACTAAACCAGGATTAAACCAGGACTAAACAAGGACCAAACTAGGATTAAACCAGTAATAAACCAGGACTAAACTAAGATTAAACCAGGACTAAACTAGAACTAAACCAGGACTAAGCCAGGACCAAACCGGGACCAAACCAAGATTAAACCAGGACTAAACCAGGACCAAACCAGGACAAAACCAGGATTAAACCAGGACTAAACCAGGATCAAACTAGGATTAAACCAACTCTAAACCAGCTCTAAACAGGACTAAACCAGAATTAAACCAGCACTAAACCAAGACTAAATCCCACACTTTGTCAGCAGTATTTGAGGACTAAATATTCCTTTATTCCTCCCCTGTCATGAGCCCTGATGATGGAGAGACAATGTTATATTTTCTTTTCCTTTCGCTGTGGCATAACTCGTTCAATTTCCCTTGGGACCAATTTCCAGTTTAATCTAACCACCTCTGCAGCCAGATGTTCCAGAAGGTTCAGCGCTCCGTCTCTGTCATTTTCACTACAGTTACTCATGAATAGAATTATGTCACAACATTAGAATCCCATCAGTATTCCCTGGGGGTGTGATGCTAACTAAAGGCACTGCTCTGTCTGAAGCTCTGTTAGACTTTAATCCGAGCTTTGACCAGAAATGGCGGATTTAGTTGGAACTACAACAGGTGTGACATAGGTTGACCGTGAGCAGGTTGGGGTTCAGCGAGTGAGGTTAAAAACACAGACAAAGGCGTGACGATGTGGTCCACAGTTTTACTTTTTGTTTCTCAATAGTTTACAAAAAGTGCAGGTGCAAAAAGTGCAAGGTGCAGTATGGAGGCAGGCAGCAGTTTCCTCGCCAGCAGCAGAACACAGAATGATGTATGGAGGCACCTTTTAGCTGGTCTGTCTGATTGGGTAAAATACAATAGCTAAAACAGGAATGATAAAAATGAACATTAGCTTAAAATATTGCCCAATATTCCATAAAACAAATCAAAACCAAATAACTATTAAAACCAAGTAAACTTTAAAATCCATAAACCAACAAAACACCTCCCACGACCCTGGTACAATATATTAAACTTGGTCCAGCCCAGAACCTGAAAAGTGGGAGCTCGTTGTCGGGGGGACTCTTTTAGGACCTGGACAGAAGAAAAAGGAGGTAAGTGCAAAGCAAAACACAGCAGCATTCATTAGAACACAATAAAACACACAAACACACACATCAACACTTAAAACTAGTGATGGACAGATGAAGCTTCATGAAGCATTGAAGCCTTTCATCCAGTTGCTTCACTCCAGCGCAAAGCTTCTTGAAGCTTCGTTTGCTCTAGTAGGACATCTACTGGACGCAAAAATATCAGTTGGCATGAATTTGAAGTGTGTGGCATTTTGCAGAAAGCCTGTGAATAAAACTGTCAGCAAAATAAAGAAGTATGCAAAACATGTATATTGTAGTGATGGCAGTATACTGTGTATATATATATATATATTATATACTGGCAGTATGGAAAATGATTATTTGGAAATGATGAAAATGGAAATGATCATTTACAGTGAGGTGAGGGTGGTTGGGGTTGGGGTATGGACAGTGATTGTGCTTTTGTAACGTTGAGGTATGGCCAGTGATTATGGTTTAGGGGACACATCACTGGTTTTTATTTACAAACAACAGTTTTGCCACTGTGGCAGGTGCTGGAGTGGCAAAATCCGAACCACTTCCTGAATCAGTCACGTGGTACAGCCGGGCAGCGAGGCTTCGGACGTCATCATTTTCAGCTCCTCCCCTAAATGAAGCAAGCCTCGATACGCGCATCGCGGAAACACCCCCTCCCCTACTCGGCACGCGCTTTGAAGCCTCGATACAGAACGTCACATCACTACCGGGGGGACTCTTTTAGGACCTGGACAGGAGAAAAAGGAGGTAAGTGCAAAGCAAAGCACTTTACCATTCATTAAAACACAATAAAACACACTAACACACACATCAACACTTAAAACATTCCAAAACTCATATATTGCACTACTCAATTTAAAAGGTAATTGGTTAAGTTTTCCTCCGGGGCCCAGCAGCTGTCCACAGCAGTGCCACTGTGCCTCAGGATTAAAAAGCAGTGAAAGGAAAGACAATAAATACATTTTTTAAACCAGTTATGTGCAAAGTTTAAAGTGCTGTGTGCGATCAAATGTGCTGTGATTTAAAGTGTCTCAGTGAAGGGTGAAGGTGCAGAGTGTTATTTACAGGAACAAACGGGTCTGTTTGTTAGAACGGGTGAGCTGATTTGTGCTGTTAAGTCATGGTCCGTGAACAAAGACCATGAACACTTCTGATAATGTGCAGTTTAAATCCATTTTGTTTTTTCCTTCAGTTTTCTTACAATCTTAAAACTTTTTGGCAGTTTTTTCTAATGTGTGCGTTGCGTCACCATGGTCATTTTAAATGGGCGACAGTAGTTCAGTGGGTAAAGCTCCCACAGATGAATGTTCCTTGAGCAAGACACTTAACCCACCTCGCCTCAAGTTTCTGTGTACATTGGTGTGTTAATGGTTGAGTGGTTTGAAGTTGGAAAAGCTCTGTATAAAAATGTGACCATTGACCATTACCATCTATCTCCACTGAAGACAGGCGCGTGACGCCACTAGGCCAAGTTACGAATCAGATCTTTGGGGAGGTGACCCTGCTCACAGTAAACATACATGTTTTTCTAAATATTTCTGAGCAATGCACCACGCTGGTCTTAAACACGATTAAACCTGATTACTATGCAAAGGTGTTTTTTCACTCTTTCCCATATTGACAACAGTGACAGCTCCCCCTGCAGGACACTTCTTAGAGACGACCATCTGTGCTTATAGTCTTATGCGCGCGCGCACGCACACACACACACACACACACACACACACACACACACACACACACACACACACACACACACACACACGTACACTGGGTTTCCAAGCTGTTTGAGGACATTACATTGACTTGCATTTATTTCCTGGAGACTGACCCTGTCCTTAAAGGGCCCATATTACGATATTTTCTGATCTGTTATAAACTTGTTTCCTCATCACAAACACACCTGGACTTGTGTGGAACTGAGTTCTTGTCTCTTGTCTCAAACCACACGAAGAACTCCAAACACTTTCACTAGAATCATTTGGATCATTTCAGCCCTGGAATTGCCAATCTCTACTTAACAAAAGGTAAAAGGAGCTGTTGAAAACCATCTATCCATCCATTTTCTTCCGCATATCCGGGGCCGAGTCATAGGGGCAGCAGTCTAAGCAGGGAATCCCAGACTTCCTTCACCCCGGACACTTCCTCCAGCTCCTCCAGGGGGACCCCGAGGCGTTCCCAGGCCAGCCGAGAGACATAGTCCCTCCAGTGTGTCCTGGGTCTTCCCCGGGGCCTCCTCCCGGTGGGACATGCCTGAGCCACCTCAGCTGGCTCCTCTCGATGTGAAGGGGCAACAGCTCTACTCCGAGCTCCTCCCGTGTGGCTGAGCTCCTCACCCTATCTCTAAGGGAGCGCCCAGCCACTCTGCGGAGGAAACTCATTTCAACTGCTTGTATCCGCGATCTTGTCCTTTTGGTCATTACCCAGAGCTCATGTCCATAGGTGAGGGGAGGAATGTAGACTGACGGTAAATCGAGATTTGCCTTTTGGCTCAGCTCCCTCGTCACCACAACGGTCCGATACAGCGATCGCATCACTGCCGACGCTGCACAGAGGAGTTCAAGTAACTTGAAAACCTCCACTACATGACATCACAAGGTGGACCAGAGCATTTTGGAGATGTAGTCAGACTAATAATAAAGAGTTACTCAAATGTGTGAACAAAACCAAACACAACTCCAGGTAGGTTTTTGAGGAGTTAATAACATTCCAACACAACTAAAAGATCACAGTCAATTTTGCGTAACATAGGACCTTTAACTGTAGTCACTACTTGTCGGTAAAGGTGCTATAGCTGCTTTTTTCCCCCAAGTATTTGAGCGAAATGTCTCGTAGAATAAGCAGCTCTTGAGGTCAAAGTAAGTCTGCTGTGTACTGTCTGCATGTAATTATGACCTGTTTTATTGTCCAGTAATCAGGAAATGCACTGTTAGCGTGCTATTTGTTACCAGGATCGCAAAACAGTCGAAAGTGCTCATAAACTCATTGTGGTGAATAATCAGGATGCTCCGAATGCATGAGGTAAGTGAGGAATAAGTTTGGACAATTGTTTCAAATGAACTAGTTCTGTTTTTCATGTTTAAGACCAATCCTTAACCTATTTGACATGTGAACTTTAAACCATGTTGTAGTTCCAACAGCAAATGATTTACGTCACACAGACCTGTTTTTTGTCCTCATATATGAGTCAGGTCCCCGTGATGATAGTGTGTGTACAGACTGCGGCCCCCACAGTGTGATAAATACAAGCCCACACACGTCCATAGGCACATGGCAGGAGCAGCTGGAATACTAACCGACAGAGGAGGACAGGGCCGGCCCAAGCCTTTATGGGGCCCTAAGCAGAATTTGATTTGGGGGTCCCCCCACACCACCAAAACTGTTGGGTCACATAACGTTAGCTAGCATACACATTCTGTTCGCTATCCAGCCAACCTAGCCAGAACATAGCCGAAAACCTTGATGACACATAAAAATAGTATCATTGGACATTCAAATTTACCTTTTTCTTGCTGCTTTTTTTCTTCCTTTTGTCTCTTCTTCTTTCTCTTCTCTGCTCCAGATGGATAACTCATTTTTGAGACATGGGTTCACAGCCAACTAGTCCACCTATCTTCTGACATTAAAAGTCAATCACTCCTGTCGTGGGCGCCTAGTTGCGCAGCAGTACAGTGGCAGCAACCAGCAGCAAGTATTGGTTAATCTACATTGTACTGTACCAACTATGAAATTGTTTCTGCAGTATCATATCATTGATATTACGCTTTTTAATTTAAAATTATTTTAGCAGGTGGCCATTCCAATTGGTCTTGGGGGCCCCCTGGTGGCGTGGGGGCCCTAAGCGGCCGCTTAGTTCTCTTATGCCTTGGGCCGGCCCTGGAGGAGGAGAACGAGGAGGAGGAGTGTTGAGATGAAGACTTAAGATGTACGTGTCAGACATGTTAACATTTTAAAGTTACACTGGAACATTATTCATACAGTATTATCCTTCAGGGCCATTTCTTCCAGTTTTATTATTTTGCACAGGACAGCCAGCCACATTATACAAACAAATATACAACACTGTTTTCAAGACACATCTGCTGACCTGCTGATGCACACGAACGGTGAACATTTTACATACATCGGCCTATTTTATGTCATATTTAGCAGTCAAATCCATAGACGGTAAAAAGAAATTTGTTTATTGTTTATTTAAAGATCCCCATTAGCCTCTGCAATTGCACAGACAAAAACACTGAAAAACAAAATGTGTGCGACGCCACCCATAGCATGCAAATGTACGTTAATTAATTAGTTAGTTTATTTTTCTTCAGTCAGTTAACATTATAGTTAAACACAGAAATAACGCATAGCACTAAAGTTATTCTACAAACACTTATTTTGCCTAACCGTCTTAACATATACTGTACTAGAATAGGCAGAAAATCTATTTATAGACAAAAACAAAACTCATCTTTTATAAGTGCAGGAAAGAATACCTACTTAATTATATCTTTTGGTATACACACATACACATATATAGACACACAGTCACGTACATGTCAATGTTCATGTTCTGACCCTAACCCAACACAACTCCAGGTGTTTTTTTGAGGAGGAAACAGCATTATAACACGGCTTAAAGCTCACAAGAGTCAATTTTGATTAAATTAGGACCTTTAAAGGACAATTTTTAAAACACAGGGCCGTCAGTGCAGATTATTCATGGATATCAGGGCAGTCGGAGCCATATTGGTTCTATCAAACTATAATATTCCACAGACTTTAACCTGAAGAGAGCTTTTAAACACCTGAAAGTTGTCCTGAAAACTGGTTTAGTACTTTTATTTGGGCTGTTCAGGCATGTTTCTTTGGAGTTTAGATTTGTTTATATTAGCAGCTACAACCAAAATGGCAGCAGGAGGCAAAAAAAAAAAAAAAAAAAAAAAAAAAAAAAATTCTACGATTCACCTGCCCAAGTCTGAATTTCCACATCAGCTTATACCTGCTCTGTCCTGGAGAAGATTAGACGAGAGAATGAGCTCCATGACTGAGAGGGGCACCTGCCACAGCACCTGGCCCTGATCTGGAGCTCGTTTGTGGGGTAGTTAGTCTGTAATTACTGCCCCGTCCCCCTGGGCTCCAGCAGACACTCACCTACACGCACTCACATACACACACACACACAGCTGGACAGAGAGGGACAAATGAGGACGTATCACAGCCCGGAAGCTCAAGCTTAAGGATTAGTGTTATCAAAATCTAATATTAAAGCTGCATTGTGTAACTTTTCTGTTGGATGTTGGGTGACCTGTCAAATACTTTTCTCCATAGAGATTGTCTGGAATGTTCCACAGTATGGCGTTAAACCTTTCTATCTTCATGGAGACCAAACCAGACCAAGTTATAGGTCAGAACTGTGGAGAGGCGACCCCGCTCACAGTCAAAATGTCTGTTTTTCTGGATATTTTTCAGCTACAAAACCACCTGTAACTGAATAAATGCAAGGCAGAGCTGTTTAATGTCATACTGTGGAACATTCCAGGCAGAGCAATGACAAATCCATAGAAACAAGCAGGTGACGGACCTCCAATCAAAAAGTTACTGTTATCATGCACCTTTAAATGATCGTAACATATTTTAGGCGTAAATTCTAAACCACACGATGAAAGCAAAAGGAGAAGCCTACAGGACGCTGGGTCTATAGTTACTGTATATATATATAATGTCATATAAAGTGCTCTCATAGTGTTTTAAATGATCGTCTCTACAGTTTAATGTTGTCATCACATTTTTACAGTTGTGTAATATTCACCGTAACATCAGGGCACCATTCTTACAGAAACTTTACTAAAACAGAAGAATTACAGCACCAGTCCGTCTTACACAGTCTCATTTAATGATCCTTTATCACCCCAACGTTCTCTCTGAATGTCCTCTCCTCTACCTCTTTCTCTCTCTTTCTCTCCATATCTATGTCTGTCTCTGTTTCTCTCTCTCTCTCTCTCTCTCTCTCTCTCTCTCTCTCTCTCTCTCTCTCTCTCTCTCTCTATATATATATATATATATATATATATATATATATATATACATATATATATATATATATGTCTCTCTCTCTCTCTCTGTGTCTGTCTCTCTGTTTCTCTCTGTCTGTCTCTCTGTCTATATATATATATACCTGTCTCTCTCTCTCTGTGTCTGTGTCTTTCTCCATCTCTCTCTTTCTCACTTCCTCTCTTTCTCTCTTTCTGTTCCCTCTCTTCATCTCTCTTTCTTTCTCACCCCCCCTTTCTTCCATCTCCCTCTCTCTATCTGTTCACATGCATTCTTTCCCACAGCTTACCCATATCGCTCTCTTCTTGTCACCCCCACCCTCTCTCTCTCTCTCTCTCTCTCTCTCTTTGTATGTCTGTCTCTTTGCTCTTTCTCTCTGTATCTCTCTCTTTCTCACCCCCCTCTTTCTCTCTTCCCTCTCTCTCTGTCTATTCATATGCACTCCCACAGCTTACCCATATCTCTCTCTTCTTCTCACCCCCACCCCCTCTCTCTCTCTCTCTCTTTGTATGTCTGGCTCTTTGCTCTTTCTCTCCCTATCGCTCTCTTTCTCACCCCCCTCTTTCTCTCCCTCTCTCTCTCTCTGTCTGTTTATACGTGCATTCTCTCCCACAGTTTACCCATATCTCTCTCTTCTTGTCACCCCACCTTCTCTCTCTCTCGCTTTCTCTCTCTCTCTCTCTCTTTGTATGCCTGTCTCTTTGCTCTTTCTCTCTGTATCTCTCTCTTACTCCCCCCTCTTTCCCTTTCTCTCCTCCCTCTCTCGCTGTCTCTTCATATGCATTCTCTCCCACAGCTTACCCATATCTCTCTCTTCTTGCCACCGCCACTCTCTCTCCCTCCTCTCTCTATCTTTTTTCTTTGTTTCTTCTGTCTCCCTTTCACCCGCTTTCTCTCTCTCTGTTTGCTGTTCATGTTTAACCAGGAAGTAAAATGTTAAACTTCTCCAAAGTTTTATCAATAGAATAAAAATAGCCAGGATTTGTAGTCAAGTCTTAAATATAATACTATATTTGAATCTAGCCTGTCATATGCACTTTAAGCCCTGCATTAACGTCTCTATCTCTCTAGCCCCTCTCCTCCTCTTCCTTTCACTAACAGAGTCCAAGAGCCCAGCCTGTTTCTTTTATGGTCTGTTCTGAACAGCATAATAGATCTAAGAGGAGACGTCTGGATTTCCTGTGCTGTGGAGTCCCCTGAATGCCTCACGGTCCAGGGGGCATTATAAAACTTTAATCCAGGTTTAGTTTATGGTTATGGGGCCAGAGCAGCTGCTAAAAGGGCCCTGGTTTACCCTAAAGGAAGGATATTTAATCAAAGAGGCAGTAAAATATGGGATTGGTGGAAGCTCAAAGGAAAAGTTCAAATAAATGTTGAAATAATCTCACTATTTCCATTTCTTTGGCTAAGAAATGTTTCCAGACTTTTAATATTTTATACATCTAAAATGTTTTGTATATGTATTTAATGTGTCTAATTTACTTTTAAACTAATCATATGTAACTTTTTCTTTTCCTCTCTCTCTCTCTCTGTCTGTCTCTCACTCTCTCGCTCTCTGTCTCTCTGTTTGTCTCTCTCTGTCTATCTCTCTCTCTCTCTGTCTGTCTTTCTGTCTGTCTGTCTCTGTGTGTCTGTGTCTCTCTCTCTCTCTCTCTGTCTGTTTTTCTCTCTGTCTCTCTCTCTCTGTGTGTGTCTCTCTCTCTCTGTGTGTGTGTGTCACTCTTCCTCTCTCTCTCTCTCTCTGTCTCTTTCTCTCTCTGTCTGTCTCTGTCTCTCTGTCTGTCTAGCTATCTCTCTCTCTCTCTCTCTCTCTCTCTCTCTCTCTCTCTCTCCTCTCTCTCCCTCTCTCTCTGTCTCTCTAGCTCTATGTGTCTCTTGTCTCTCTCTCTGTCTCACTCTCAGTTTTGTGTAATATAGGACCTTTAAATGTGTGATGGCTTAATGACAGTTTCCAGTAGTAAATCTCAATCGGTGGTGAAAGGTAACCAAGAACAAAAGTAAAAGTACAAAGTCCAATTTTTAGGTACCGAATCTGTACTTAAATTAAGTACATTTTACAGTGGATGCGTTTTACTTTTACTTCACTTCTCTCTCTCTCTCTCTCTCTCTCTCTCTCTCTCTCTCTCTCTCTCTCTCTCTCTCTCTGGAAAATACTTTTACTCTTAGAGGTGCATTATGTAACTTTTTGGTTGGGGGTTCGTCACCTGCTTTCTCTCTGCCTGGAATGTTCCACAGTGTGACATTAAATGGCTCTACCTTACATTTATTCAATTACAGTTGGTTTTATAGCTTAAACAGGCATTCTGACTGTGAGCGGGGTCGCCTCTCCGCAGATCTGACCTGTAACTTGGTCTGGTTTGGTCTCCATGAGGATAGAAAGGTTTAATGCCATACTGTGAAACATTCCAGACAAAGTAATGATATACCATGGAGAAAAGCATTTGATGGACCTTCCACCAGAAAAGTTACACAATGCACCTTTAAAATACATTTTTAATTAATTAATCAATACATCTACTTTTACTTGAGTAATCTTTTGCCCCTGTTTCTGTATTTTTACTTAAGTAATAAAATCTAGTACTTCAGCACAAAACGCCCAGAAGCTGCACAGGTCATTTTTCAGTTTGCACACACTTTTTTCAATTCGTACATATGTCCCTTTGTGCATTTCCTATTATTGTTGAACTCCATTCAAAATCATTAAACACGTCTTTCCATGACATTAGCTCTATCAGGTTCTATTAAAGCAGCAGGACCCCTCTGTTTTAGCCCTGATAGAAAACCTCCCATTAAAGTGAAGACTGCAGGAGCTTTTGTGAGTCTAACCTGGTTTCCTCAGAGCAGATCTCTCATGACTTTGTTCCTAACACCATCAGTGTCTAATGGACCGATCCAAACACTGATACAGCACGCTAACGCATTTACTGTCCTTTAAAGGGAAGTTTGCACACGTCTGTCATATTATGTAAAAGTTAGTTGGCTCTGTAGTTCTAGTTCTTGGCCATTTTTCATTCGTCTTTGTGATGTAGACTCAACAGGCTCATTAGTGCAGCTAATTTAGAAATAGTTCCAATATTTTAAAGAACACATATTATGCTTGAGCCTCCTATATAGTTATAATCTATGACACCCATGGATCATTATGTTAGCATTATGGTCATTGGCACATTTTAAATATTCACCTAAAACAACTTGATAAAGGAAGACAACTGGTATTTCATGGGTGGACAAGCAGACACTTTGGCCAGGCTGGGGATGGTGTAAGGAGTCTCCACCATCTCCTGGATGTGGGGAGCTGAAGGTCTTAGAGCAGCTCGAGCTGACTTCAGAACTTGATGCCATCGCCTCAGATGGGTTTAGTGATGTCTCTGTCATGGTCAGGAAACAGAGAGGGTGAAATCCCAGACCATGACAGGATTCATACACAATCCAAGGTAGGAAGTGACGCCATGTTGCTGGGTTACAAGCAGTGACGCACCTAAGGACGGACTCCAGGTCCTGTTTGCACACTCAGTTTGTCCGTTTGCTTGAGGATGATAATGGGATGTGAGGGACTGTAGCTCCAGAAGTCTGGCTTGTGAACTGTGCTCCTCTGTCAGACATAATATCAGAAAACATGTCTGAATGGCTGAAGGCAACTTGGGAATTGGGACAAAATGAGCAGCTTTAGAGAAATGTTCAGCGATGATAAATCTGGTTTTATGACCTTGTGAGAGAGGGACCAGTAACAAAATCCACTGCTTTGTGTGACCATGGCCGTCTTGGGATTGGTGACTGCCTTTGCTGCAGGCACAGACCATCCACCAGAAAAAAGTTTGGGGTCCTTTCCCTGCTTGTTTTTATGAATATGTCATTGCTCTGCCTGAAATGTTCCACAGTATGACATTAAACAGCTCTACCTTACATTTATTCAAATACAGGTAGTTTTATAGCTCAAATAAATCAAAATACCTAGAAAAACAGGTATTCTGACTATACGCAGAGTTGCCTCTCAACAGATCTGACCTGTAACTTTCCAGACAAAGCAATAACATCTCCATGGAAAAAAGCATTTGATGGACCCTTCGCCAGAAACGAGAGAGAAAGAGTTTCTAATTGTAAACTAAGATAATGATCCGATTTTTAAAAAGGAGGTTAAAATGTGACAAAGAGTTGATTATAATCTCTTCACTGCGTCTGTCCCTTCTGCCCAAAACCGAGTCTGGCACTTTGCTCTATAATTTCTCTCAATATTCTCTTAATGAAGTCTTCAAATCCACAGCGGAAATATCGCCCGCTCTCAAAGTACTTAACCCAGTCCGACCGCCATCTTTGTCCGACGTCTTTTTCCCGCTTTATTCTCAATCAATGGCCATCACAACAGCCCCTCTGCTTTCAAAATCACTATGCGATCCTCGGAGCTCTGAAAATCAATGCCCGCAGATGAAATTACAATTGACCCGGACACTTTTTCATATCAAACTCGTGGAGGAGGAGAGGTGCGCACTAAGAATCGATGCTAATGTCCTACCGTAGCACCAGCTTTGATTAATTAACAAATTAACAAGCGGCTATAGGTTAACGTCTCAATTTGAAAAGGTCAACAAAGACAGGAGGAGAGAGCGGCGATCTATAATACGGTGGGTAATTGTGGTGTTGAGGCGTAGATGTAAAAATAAAGTAGAAGAGGGGAAGGGTGATGCTAAAAAGATAATAAGGAGAAAGCTGTGTCAGAATTCACAGGCGAGAGAAGACTTGGTGCACTGGGAGCTCTAGATGAAATCTGTAAGGGAGTTTACAGTTGGACAAAGTTCTATTTCGCATAAGGCTTTGGGAGGAGTAAGTTTTACAAGTGAAATTAAACATATTCTATTGTGTATTGAACTCAAATGGCTATCATTCATTTTGTGGCTTGGAAATAAGCAATAGTCAAGCTATGGGGTTGGGCGATATAACTTTTCTGGAGCGTACGTGTTAGACTGTATAAAGAAGTGGACTAAGGGAGTGTGGCGTCGCCCAAAGCTCACCGAGGCTGGCAGTTATAGGGCGAATTTGGAGTTGAGTTCCATATTAGGAATAGGAATTGATTTACAGACAAAATAGTGAAATAAAAACACCAGGAACATGTAGAGCGGGTTAATACGAACATTTTAAGACCAAAATGAAGAGCCTGACAGCAGCAGTTACAGACAGAGGGGCAACGTTTTTTTCAATACAAAGTGAACTAGAGCCTGACTTGATGGAAGTGGAAGCACCCCCATGCTCTCATACTATTCGGAATGGTTAGCTGTGTTCATTTATATAGTCTATGGCCGTGTCCGAATGTCCGCGCTACATTTGGGTCACGTGTTCTGGCATCTGTGTTTATGGACTAATAATAATCATGGAAGTTTTTGGTTTTTATCTGCCGAAATTATCAATCTTTTAGCAGCTGGAGCTAAAGTAAGCGGCTAACACTAGCATCTTTAGACTTAGAGAAACTTTATTGATCCACAAGGGAAATTATTATTATTATTGTTATTTTTTTTTTTTTTTACACCACACCGCTTTATTTAGTCATGTCGCTGAATGCCATTGTTTTCCTGACTCTTGCAATGCATTATGGTCTATATTGGCCGATCTAGTGACCAGCGGTGGATACTTCTTTTCAAGGTGCATTGAGGGAAATTTTAAGTGCACTACTTTTTCACTCACTTGACATTCAGACGCCCCTAAAAAAGGCGAGATCCCTAAATAGTGCCCTAATTGGAGAATAGTGTGGACATTCGGACACAGCCTATGAGTGTGCACCACCTGTTTGTTTCCATGGAGATGTTATTGCTTCATCCATATGAACACAAGCAGATGACACCACCAGGCCATGTGAATGATAACAGTAAAGCTTTATAACTTGTAATACACTCATTCACTTCACTTCTCTGTGGCAGTCACGTTTGCCCTGGGGCAGACTGACAGACGAGAGGCTGCCAATCTGCGCCAACCACCAACACTCAAGCACACACCACTTTCAAGATGACTGAAGTGTCTTGCCTCAGGACACAACGACAGAACTTGGCCCAAGCGGGAATCGATCCTCTGACACTCTAACCACTGAGCACCTATCTCTCTATTTACAGGTCAGATCTTTGGAGAGGCGATCCGCTCACAGTAAGAATGCATGCTTCCTACGGGGTTTCTTTAAGCAATAAAAAACGCCCATAATGAAATAAATGCAAGATTAATTTAATGCTACACTATGAAACATTCTAGACAAAGCTTTAAAGGGCCCATATTACGCTATTTTCTGACCAATGTTCTAATGTTCACCTCTGTTTTTGAGAAGGTAACAACATCAGAATATGTCTTAAAGCTCACAAGAGTCAAGCTTGCGTCAAATAGGACCTTTACGCAATAACAGACCAACAGAAAAGTTACATAATGGAACTTTAAGACCATGCAGCGGCTCAGATTTCTCATTCTGATGGAATCTCTCTGGTGTACCTGCTTCTCTCATGCGCTAATCCTTTTGTGGCTGGGTTGCATTGAGGACACTGTCTATATTTAGTCAATATTTAGCAGATCTGTCCCTGTAAACCGGGATTAAAGCGGCATTATGATGAAAAAATGGAAGCTCACGAGTTGTATGTGGGACATGTGAAAGTATTGTGTGATAGTAGGTGTATATAGGACACATTGTAATCCTAATTTCGACCTGTTTCTGAAAGTGAAAGTGAAACTATGTCAGAGAAGTTGCAGTTACAAGTCTTTCTTTCTAAATCACATTGTTTAAAAGTCCTATATTACGCAAAACTGACTCTTGTGAGCTTTAAGTCACGTTCTAATGTTGTTCACCTCAAAAACAGACCTGGAGTTGTGTTTTGTTTCATTCACATGTTTGAGTAACACTTTATTATTAGTCTGTTTACATCTCCAAAGCTCAAAATGCTCTGTTCCACCTTGTGATGTCATCAAGCGGTTGTTTTCAAGTCCAGGGAAGGGAGTGGGGGTTAAGAAGAGAAAGAGGAGAAGGAAGAAATTGAGACAGGGGAAAAAGGGAGCGGTGAGGAAGAGAGAAGAGATGAATCGAGGGGGGAGAGAGGAGAAGGAGAGAAAGGGAGAGAGGGGAGAAAGAAGAGAGAGTTAAACCCGAGAGGAGAAGGGGGCAGAGGCAAGGAGGGAGAGAGAGAAAGAAGAGAGGGAGTGGTGAGGAAGAGAGTGCAGGAAGAAATAAGGAGGAGAGAAAGGGACAGAGAGAGGGAGCGCTCGGTAAGAGGGAGAGGTGAGGAAGAGAGAGGGAGAAAAAGAGAAAGGGAAGAAGGAAGAAAGAGAGGAGGGAATAAAGGGAGGGGTGAGGAAGAGAGAGAAAAAGACAGAAACATGAGTCGAGGGTGAGAGAGAAGAAAGAGAGAGGGAAAACAGAGAGGAAAAGAAGGACAGAGGGAAAGGGAGAGAGAAAGAAGAGAGGGAGTGGTGAGGAAGAGAGCAGGAAAAAATTAGGAGGAGAAAAAGAGACAGGGAGCGCTGGGTAATAAGGGAGGAGAGAGAGGGAGGGGTGAGGAAGAGAGAGAGCGAAAAAGAGAGAAAGGGAAGAAGGAAGAAAGAGAGGAGGGAATAAAGGGGGAGGGGTGAGGAAGACAGAAAGATATAAGAAGGAGAGAAAGGGAGCGATGAATCGAGGGGGGAGATAGAAGAAAGAGAGAGGGAAAGCATTTAGAAGGAGGACAGAAGGAATGGAGGGGGAGAGAGAGAAAGAGAGGGAGCTGTGAGGAAGAGAGGGCAGGAAGAAATAAGGAGGAAATGGACAGAGAGAAGGAGCGCTGGGTTATAAGGGAAGAGAGGGAGAGGGAGAGGTGAGGAAGAGAGGGAGGGAAAGAGAAATGTTTACTATAAGTGATTTTATTTCTATTTGTTAGTTTAGAGTTCTTCTCTCAAACAGAAAACTGTTCTGAAATCTGAAATCTGTTCCACCTTGTGATGTCATGTGGTAATATAGGAAGTGCTCCACTGTGTTTTCAAACTCCATACACCTTTACTAGAATCATTTGGATGATTTCAGCCCTGGAATTGCCGATCTCTACTGAACTAAAGAGCATTTTGAACTTTGGAGATGTAGACAGACTATTCAAGCAAGTGTGAATGAAACAAAACACA